>JAYESA010000018.1:62313943-63526940 GCA_036927795.1 Iris macrosiphon
GGAATAATTATCGAACATGTTCCCGTGAGTTTGATCATCCCCGTCGTACGTAAAATTATCACGCCGGCGCTTCCGCAGGATAATCGTTCTTGCTGGGACTGATTTTGAAGGTTATCTTTTCGAACTTGATTCAAGATCGTTCTTCCAATCTCCAAGTCGAATCTGTTATCGATTATCTCTTTTATTGAACCATAATATTCATTCTTAGGCTAACTTCTATTGAGCGGTATTTTATTCAAGCATCAATCCATTTGATTCAATCCAAAATCACTCATATGATCCTTCAAGTTTCCAACAAGTTTCCTTAACCAAGATATTGATTTACATTCCCTGAATCACTAATTGATATAAGCCTTATCATTTATTCAAGACATTCTTAAATCATTTAATCCAACTATCGCACGAGACCTATGAATCCGTTTGGACATTTCTAAATGATCCATATACCACTCGAAATTGAGTCACCCAATTAAATCCTCAATCATGTTAGCATCAATCGCTAGCATATTTACCGAGTCATTCCTTAGTTTTTTTGCACGATACTTAAGCATCTCCTAGTAAAAGCTTAGTCTCGTATATATATTCCGTTGATAGTCATCAAATTAAACCATATTCGATTTTTATCTTCCGACACGAAATATTGTTCGAGCTATTTTCTAAAATTCAAGCATGATTCTCTATGTTTGCCTAAGCGGTAATATGATAATGTTTCTATCGGTTGCCATTCTAAGTTTGACTTATCGTTATTTGAACGATATTCCAATCTCGTTTGCAATTAGCTTGCACCAAAGGGTCTTGGCACGTGATACTCAATACAACTTAGTCGAAAGGCTGTGTGCATAGTTAACCGTTCAGTTAATATTCTATTTCGTACACTAACCAGCTGGATAATCATGTATAGGTATTCGGGTTTGCATATAACTTGCAAATTTTAGCATGAGTCTTTTTTCACAAATCCTAATACAGGTCGGCACAAAGGCCTTCGCATTAAAATTTTGTACAAGCAATTACATCATTCACATACAACTTTTAAAAGTATTTAGACTCATTGTTTGGAATATTCTGATGGGATATTGAGAGAGAGCGTATGCACATAACCCACGAACGAGCTTTCGAAACTGAGAAAAATTGAAACAAAATCCAAAGGCGTAAATCCATGCTCTGATACCATTATGTCACGTCCCGATCTCTCGCAGGTAATCGACTGTCCTCCCTAGGCACGAATCACCGTGCCAGTGCTCCCGTAGGATGATCGCTTGACCCATCGGGACGTGATGCCTCACGAGCTTAAGCCGTGCCCGTGCAAGGCCATGATCTGAACATGTGGTAAGAGGTCTAAGCCACAGAGTCGCACAGATTATCTGAGTGCAGCAGAATATAAAATGCATAGGAGATTGGTAACAAGTTCACAAAGTCATCAATAGCGGAAGCATTGATTAACACAAGTATAAAAGTGAAGCAAGCTCTTTATTTATATTGAACAAGTGTTACAAGCGACACTAGGTCGAGATTACAAGTCGCTCAAGCCTCTCTCTCTGAAACAGTAAAAGCGTGCCAAGTGGCTATATTTGTGGAATGATACTTTTGCGATATTCCAATATTATGTCATGTATATGTGCTTCAGTTCCGAACGCAATGCTTCAAGGCTTCAGAGTGAACTCCATGCCTTACCAAGAACGAAGGAGGTATCTGCACCGAACGAGGTTCTTCCGCACCCTACAAGCAATCTGGTGGGTTATCAGTACATGAATGCACTGGTGGGGAGGCTTCTCGTCCGCTCAATATATCCAAAAATGTTATATAGGTTCTGTGCACCATCTATTAAGTTATCTTTCTAATCTTGCCTTAGAATCAGTTTTATGGCAATGATGAAAAGCCTAACTCATGTGGCAGTGCGCCGTACGATATAAAGGAACACGACGAGACTTACCAACTTAGCATTTATTCTTCTCTGTCCAAGGCATCCTTCCGATTTGGTCACGCAATACCCATATTCCTCCTAGGACGGTACGATCCCGGTGCCCTGGTGATCGTCTGAGGAATCTATGTTATTACCTCATGCACGAGTTGTCCGTGACCATGCAAGTCTCTAAGATTTTAGATTCACGGGATTCATGACATGACATGTTAATTCTTGGATTCTTGGATTCTTGATTCATGTTCAGTACGAGTATGCTCTACGAGTTGTGATTCTTGGATTCATTGACCTAGTAAAAATCCCCTGGTTCGGGAACTGCCTTGGCGACCTAACGATCCTGGATACTTTCAGGTTCATACTTGCATGGAACGACTATTAGATAGTCTTTGGGAAGAACTAGATGAATGTATGACATGGATAGTGTTACTCGGTCATGGCATAGATTATACGACAAGCATTAAAATGATGCAACGAATACAAGTTAACATATAAGCATGCAAGCATTGCATTTATATAGAACACAAGCATTTACTTTGGCACGGGTCTAAGGGTAGAACGAGGAGTAAAACTATAAAGGGACATACCGAGCTACATAATCTAGGGACGTGCAGTGTAAACAAGTAAACTGTGCACTATAAGAGTATATATATATATATATATATATATTATTCTACTCGAGGCATAGCGGGGTCTAGTTGCACAAGGCAAAGGTAGCATGCAAGGGTCCATTTATAAGCAAAGTTTTATTTCCATGTTCTAACACAAGCAATACAAGTTGGGATTATTCTCTTAGCTAGGTGCGTTGTATTCTTTATTAGCATGCATGAGGTGATTCACCTAGCGACTAGCATGTATCGTCCATATTTTAAGTGTGATGGCTAAGCAAAGACAAGTTTATCCTAGCCACCCACCTTACCGATGATTCACCTCGGTCGAGCGATACTTCGAGCGAGCCTTTGAAAGCCTAAGCTAGAACTCCTGAAGGGCCAAGTCTGGAAATCCTTTTGCCTCAAACGAGTATTCTCGCTGATAAAAGCGGTCGGGTCGTTTGCACTTGTGCCGTTTGAATCGGCTATCCGCTTGAGCGGAACGGGTCATTACAAAAACCTTCTGGCTGCTCCATGTACACATCCTCCTCCAAATCACCATGAAGGAACACAGTTTTTATATCTAAATGCTCAATTTCCATGTCCATTCTTGCCGCCAATCCTAATACAACATGTATGGAAGTCATCTTTACCACCGGTGAGAAGATCTCATCAAAGTTAATGCCTTTTCTCTGTCTAAATTCTTTCACAACCAGTCATGCCTTGTATCTTGATTGTGAGCTATTTTCTTCTATCTTTATCTTGAGCACTCATTTGTTTTTGAGAACATTATAATCTTTTGGCTTTTTAACCAACTCATAAGTGTTATTCTTATGCAAAAAAGCCATCTCTTCTTGCATATATTTCAACCATTTATTTTAATGTGCATTTTTTTATATCTTCTTTGGAACATTTTGGCTCCTCTCGTCAGTAAGCATCACATACTCAGTAACTGGATATTTTATTGAAGGCTTTGGTACTTTATCTGATCTTCTTAACTCAATAGGTGGTTCTTGAGGATATTGCACTTGCTACTCATCTTAATCTATAGGAACATCATTATATGCAGGAGCTTCATTATGAATGTCTTCATCTTCTTGATCATGGGCATATGTATCATCAACGCCATCATGTACCATAGGAGGAATAATTGGATCAACAACCATCTAGTCATCATTGTGAGGCTCAGACTCTTTGATCTTCTCAAAGTCTTTAATAGTTTGGTCTTCAAGAAAGACTACATATCTGCTTCTGACAACCTTCTTGTGCATTGGGTCCCATAGATTGTACCCAAACTTATCATATGCATAGCCCAAGAAAATACAATGCTTGGCTTTGTTATCAAGATTCAACCTTTCCTTTTTAGGAATATGCACAAATGCCCTACAACCAAACACCTTCAAATGATCATACTTAACATCTTTACCTGTACATACCTTTTCTATAACCTCTTTGTTAAGAGGAGCTGAAGGGGAATGATTTATCAAGTAACATGTAGTATTCATCTCTTCCCTATAAAAATTTCTCGACAGTCTGGCCTGTGAGAGCATGCATCTGATTCTCTCTACAGTGGTGTGGTTCATCCTTTCTGCTACACCATTATGCTGAGGTATCTTTGGAACTGTTTGCTCATGATGGATACTATGACTCTTGTAATATTCTTAAAATGGCCCAATATATTCTCCTCTGTTATATGTGCAGATTAATTTCAGTTGGTTCCCTGTTTTTCTTTCCACCGTAGTATGGAAGGCTTCAAACACACCAAGAATATGAAACTTTCCTGGAAGCATCATCTATAAAAGTAACAAAGTACAAAGCACCACATAATGTTTTAACTTTCAAAGGTCCATACACATCAAAATAAACAAACTCCAAAATATTTGATTTTTATTTGGGAATTTTTTTATGAAAACTGACTATATGTTGTTTGCCTACCAAATAATGAGTGCAACTAACCAAATGCGTACTTTTCTTGTTAGGCAAGACCTTCCTTTTAATGAGGATTTGAAGTCCCTTCTCACTCATATGACCAAGCCACATGTGCCATAGATCTGTGGAGAATTCTTTTTCTGCTACATTCAACTCGGCCTTGTTGACTTTCCCTTGAGCCTTGTACAACATGCAACGCTTCTTTCCTCGAGCCGCTCTAATGGAACCTTTCGTAAGTTTTCATTGTTTGTTGTCAAACTGACTCGTATACCCTTCCTTATCTAATTTCTCTACTAAAATTAGGTTCAATCGGAGATCTGGTACATGTCTCACATATTTGAGAACTAGCATGCTGTCACGACCCGCACCCAGAATAAGGGCACGAGTGGTGAACTACGCCCAGCCTACGTCGTAAGAACGATATAGAACGCTGTCTTGGTCAACAATATTATCTAATATCTCATACAATATGTATATAAGGGTACCTGTCATGCTATATAAACTCCAAATGGAGGAACAATATGGCATATGATAATAAAACCAATACTCAATCACAATATCAAACTAGGAAAGAAATAGCACGACATAAAAATAGAGAAAAGAAGAACAAGTCACGAATACATCCATAAGCCCACAATATAAGTCTAAGCATAAATCAACTCCCAAAATAAGATATACATGCCAAGAGTCTAAAATAAGACTAATACAATATCTAAACAATATAAGTCTAAGCCTCCTCAGTCACTGGCACTAGGTTCTCCTGCTCTAAGGGAGTATCCTCTAATGGTTCGCCGTCCTGCTGCCCGTAGTAAGTGGGACACTGCTCCTCAAGCCAAACATGTGAAAAATATATTCGATCAGGATTGGAGCGAAGTACAAAACTCTGAAAGCAGTTCCAAATACATGGTAAAGTATATATAAAAAATAATAGAAAAGAATACAAGATAACAAGCAATAGAAAATAAAAATGAACAAGAGTAAACATGTGAAATACTAAAATAAAAGAACATGCAATATGGAATAACTACAAGTGATAAAAATAGATAAACTAGTTAATGTGCCATAGAGTACAGGTTCATTATGTGATTGGTTTCGGTTGAACGCGAATACAATATAGTAACTCGATTACACATGTGATATATAATCGACATGTACACGGATATACTTGGGCTTGATCACATAACCAACTCCTACTCCCCCGTCCTCTACCAATACTCATGGATCCAATCACGACATATCACGAACACGAATATAAGCACACTGAACATGAGCAGTGTGTGAACACAAAGTACACGATAATCAATACCCGATACACACGATAAAATACATGTGAATGAGTACCCGCTGAATACGGTAGGGGATAATATCCCATGACATGATCCATTTAGTACCAATTCGTATAGCTACTGTGTCAAAATCAAGTAAACAGTTCTAGAACATATAATATATACACTAGCATGACTGAAAACTAACATAGAGATATACTTACCTCGGGTCCCGAGCTTGGTGTCTCTCGATGCCCAAGCTGGTGTCACACAATCATATTTAACAAATATCATGTTAAAAGGTATAATAAATAAGAAATGCGTTAAAACAGTAATGCATTCTTCTAGGTTAATTTTTAGGTCTCACTAGGTCCATACTAAGGTTATAAGTCTATATTGGTCTCCAATTACCTTATACTAGTTATACTAGGTTTCATCTTGGTTATACTAAGTCATTACCTAGGTATAAAGTTAAATCCTTAACTAAAATCAAGTAATTAACTGACTGATAATACTATATTCTAACTATCAATGTTATCACTAACTACTGGCTTCTAACTATACACTATTGATAACTCACTAACTTATGTGACTGTTAACTAATACTAATTGCAACTAATCTCTTAACTAACTGACCTTGATATCTTATTTTACCAATCTGTAACACAATACTAACACTAACTGATGCTTACTTTTTGTCCCTCCATTGTATCAGTTACTGATACCACAGCCCAACAACTACAACGACTTATACTCATTAATCTGATACACTAGTATCACTAACTGATACACTAGTGATATCACATACTAACCTACTGCTGTAGTAAATACTGCTGCAATTATAACTCTTGTCTGCACACTGAACCCCATACTTCCAAATTAATCCCTACACAACTGGAGCTAACCCGAGCCTCAAGTGTTACTTGCACCCATAGTTAAGGTAAAGTTTTACCTCCAGTTGACCCCTGTCTATTTCACAATCCCAATTACCAACTTTAATACTCCCCCCCTCTTTCACTGCCCATATTTGCTGCTGCTGCTGCATCTTTCATACTACCACTGCTCCTCCTCTTGACTGGAGCCTGACCATATGCGCTACAGGTGAGCTTGTTGTACTCTAGATAACACCACTTCTCTTCATATTCACTTCTTTAGAAGATTTATATATCACTAATGCGTATGCTTACACCCATACAACCCTTAAAATACATTCATACATGTATCAGTAAATCAATATACTAATCAATGAACTGATACACACATTAGGGACTGATACTCGTATCAAATCAGTCTTAAACTAGTTCATAACAGACCACAATAATCCACATTGTTGCCCACTACCTTTACCTCTAATCTCAGCTACATAGTCAAGGATGAAGGAGTCAACCTGGCCTAGGCCTCTCCGCGTTTACCTGCTGACATACCAAGTATCTGGATACGAAGCTCGCCACCTCCCGCTTTATACCATATCACCAAACATGCTCTCTTATGTCACTATACATCGTGTTGGCACTAGGATTTATAGAGTACTGAGATCGATGTGCCTCCTGAAGAACCTTCTCGCATAATGCTCCACTTGGCACACATAATCTGGTACCCTGCCACAATGATCCACCCTCTGCAATACTGAATTCCTCTGCCAATTCCATCCAGACCTGTGCTCTGATACTCCTTAGAGACTCATCATCGAACTGTACGGCTCTGATCCGGTCATCAACTATGACTGTACCTGAAGTCCCCATATATGTGTCGCAACTCCAGGGACTAGCACCTCAATACCCAAGCTATCAAGATCAGCCAATAAATGTCTGTCCCTCGTCAAGTACATAGCCACTGGATAGTTGCTCAAGGCATCAGCGACCACGTTGGCCTTCCCTGGATGGTACTGTAAAGAAATGTTGAAGTCCTTCATTAACTCCAACCATCGCCACTGTTTCATGTTGATCTCTTTCTGTGTAAGCACTTACTTCAAGCTCTTATGGTCTGTAAAGATCTTCATACGCTCTACGTACAAGTAGTGTTTCCATAGCTTTAGAGCAAAAATGACTGCTGCTAACTCCAAGTCATGGGTACGGTAATTCTTCTCATGGGGCATAATTGCTTGAAAGCATAGGAAACCACCTTCCCGTTCTACTGCAACACACATCCCAAACCCTTACCTGAAGCATCACTGTTTATAGAAAATCCTCCTGTCCCAGATGGCAACGTCAACACTAAAGCTGTAGTCAACCTCTTCTTTAGCTCCTCAAAGATGACCTGATACTCCCCAGTCCAGACGAATTCTATGTCCTTCTAGGTCAGCCTAGTCATCGGCTCTGCAATCTTGGAAAAATTCTGAATAAATCTCTGATAATAGCCTGCCAATCCAAGAAATCTTTGGATCTCTGCCACTGAACTTGGGGTAAACCACGACTCAACTGCTGATATCTTCTTCGGGTCCACTGATATCCCGTCTCCTGTAATCACATGCCCGAGAAATTTAACCTTATCAAGGAAGAACTCGCACTTCGAAAGCTTGTCATACAGCTTCTTCTTCCTGAGGGTCTCTAGAACTATCCTCAGGTGCTTCTCTTTCTCCTTTGTGGTCTTCAAATATATCAATATATCATCAATAAAAACTACAACAAAATAATACAGGTACTGATGAAACATCTTATTCACCAGGTTCATGAATACCGCCGGAGCATTATTCAACCCAAACGGCATCACCAAGAACTCAAACTACCCATACCGAGTCCTAAAAGCTATCTTCGGAATATCTTCCTTTTTCACTTTTACCTGGTGGTACCCTGACCTCAAGTCTCTCTTCCAGAATACCTTCGCTCCGCTCAACTGATCAAACGAATAAGCGATAATAAGTATTTATTCTTGATAGTGAGGTTGTTAAGATCCATGTAGTTGATACACATATGTACCGACACATCCTTCTTCGGTACAATAATACCGGAGCACAACACGATGATGAACTAGAGCGGATGAAGCCCTTGTCCTATAACTCATCCACTTGCTTCTTCAACTTTGCCACTTCGTTGTTGTTCACCCTATAAATGTGTTGTGATATTGGCCCTGCGTCTAGCACTAAGTCTATAGAGATTTCCATATCTCGGTCCAATGGCAACCCCGACAACTCCTCCAGAAATACGTCCATGTACTCTCCAATCAACGGATGTGGCGGCTCTGACTCTTCCACCAAATCTCCACAGAAATCTCCCTCTCTCTGCTCTGCTGCTCCTTTAACAAATTCAAACTCTGGCTCTTCTGGCGTCTGAAACAAATCTCTGCCTCCACGACAATCGATACTAGCATGGTGACAACTCAACCAATCCATCCCGAGTACTATATTGTAGCTCGAAAGTGGTATTACGAGTAGACAGACGCTCAACTCTCGGCCTCCCAGAGAAACTCTTCGATCCTTGCAAACATTACTGACCAGGATAATGCCACCTCCGGTCGTGATCTTGCAAGTCCTCGCCAACAATTCAGTCTCAAGATGTGTCACTCTCCGTTCCCGATATACGTATTTGAAAAATATTTTTATTTTAGCATGGTTGCATATGCATGGAGACTAGACCCATTCTTTGGTTTAACCTTGCTCATTGTTTATTTTCTGGATTGGTTTAAATCATGAGAACCCTTGGTTCAACCCTCAACCCTACCATATGTAACCCAATATTCTCTCTCTCTCTCTCTCTCTTCACTTCTTTATTTCTTCCTCTCTTGTATTTTTTCTCTCCCCATTTCCATAGGCAAGTACACCTTGCATGAGAAATAGAGAAATTCTCTATATTATTGTTCCATTATATTTGTTATATATTTTTTAACACTTTTAGAACTTGGAGTTTTCTGTTTTGATGGGCGGTTTTAAGTAAATCTATATTTCTAACTTAGAGTTTTTATGGGTTTTATGAGTTTTTTTGGTTTTGATCTATTAAACATGTGTTTTAGAAAACTAGTTTTTGCTATATGATAGAGCTTTCAATTTAGAGCATTTTAGCTTTTGGTTCACCAGATTTTTACTTGCAATAAAGATTTTATGGACAAAACAAGATTTCAGTTTTTGGAGCTTTCGCCATGGCCGAACCGGCTGTTTGGAGAAGACAAAGTTCACATGAAGCCAGCGAGCTATGCGACTGAGAGTGATATGTGGCCCAAAAGGGTTATACGGCCTGAACTCTTATCGCATATTGATAGCATGTGTCCTTCTTGTTGGACGCATGACTGCTTATTTACACAAGTATCCTTGAACACATTATCTTTTCACTCGCTGAACGAATGAGAAATTCCCTTAATCCAAGAGACCTCCATGCGGCATCGAACTACATGCGCCACCGACTTATTCGGTATTGGAGAGTATCCGGCCACCATTTCCTTGGAGGCATGACTCCAAACCATGACATATTTCTATGATATTTATCTTTTTTCTCTGACACACTTTATGGCTTATCATATCTATCACCTTATGCACATAATTGACACTTTATTTATTGACCGTCACTTCAACACTTGTCCCAAGGAGTAGACTTTAGCCCTGAGCATGCGTCTTGACTCCATATGCGGCTAGGACTTTTCATGTGGCCTGACTTCATATGCGGCCTCAACTTCCCATGTGGCCTAGAGACCCATACGACCTTGCTTGTTTCGATTGAATATTTTCATGATTCTTGTGACCCAATGTTTAATTGGTAATTGAACTTAAATACTGTATCCGTGCTGATACCACTATTGCCTGATATTGTCCATGATTTAATGTGTGCCGGGATACGACACATCATGTCACGTGTTAAGTGATTATACTTGGGTTGTGTATCGAGAATGCCTCTAAATTCCTGAATGTGTGATATTATAAATATATATTATTTCACAAATACGGACATAATAAGCGAGTCAACTACCAAAGCGTGGCTAGGATATTGTTTGTCTGAATGTTGCATACACGCTCGGGTGAATCCCGATTTGACTTCCAAGGATTCATATCTAGCATGCTCTTACTTGTACGACATTTTAAGGAAAATTCTCATGTGTCCACGTATTGAGATTTCAAACACAACATAGGGCTAATTAGGTAACTAAAAGGGGTAATAAAATTGGAGGGAACAGTCCCGAGATCATGACAATGAACCTTCCTACAGAGATTCATTCTAAGTGCGTTGTAGGCTGGCCACCACATTTACTGTATATCATCTATCTTAGTGGAGTACAGTATCTGACCTATTATTATGCTGAACCACTGTGTCACTATAGGAACACTGGAACCGCTAATACCGTAGTTTTAGCGTAGTGGCCCTATGGGGGACTGGTGCATCCTGCAAGTGCCTGTTTTATTTAACTATTGGTTCGGTTAGCTCGCGTTCAGTACTGGCGTGATCTGATGATACTTATTATGCATTATTTTTGAGATAACCTCAGACTCCACAAAATAACAAGAAGTACAAATGATTGGCCAATATAACAAATGGACTTGGTTGTGATTGTATTATTCGGTTAGTAACCTATAAAAATGGACTATCATAGTGTAATGGTTTAACCCTTGTCCTTGTTTGGTTGTAGGGTTTGGCCTTTGCGCTAG
Organism: Iris macrosiphon; assembly: GCA_036927795.1. Lineage (NCBI taxonomy): Eukaryota > Viridiplantae > Streptophyta > Magnoliopsida > Asparagales > Iridaceae > Iris > Iris macrosiphon. The sequence goes on from JAYESA010000018.1 coordinate 62,325,209, forward strand.
GATATGCCATGGACCTAAGTTACGACATCAGACTTATGTATTATTATATATTTTTCTTGGGTATTGTTTTTCTATTTCGTGCTTCCTTTGTGGTACTTGCTATTTGGGGTCTAAACCCACTGGTTTTAAATGGCCAGGTTTCGAGCCAGCACCCGAGGATCCAGTGTACCTTTCCCCTACTTATGGTGCGTACCAGGAACATGGTCGTAGGGAATAACGAGTGGGTTTTCTTCTTCCCTTCTCATCATTGAATACTTACTTATTTTTGGCGTTTAGCCACTGGCAACTATTAGTCGGCTTGTCGGACATTAGTTTTCTCACATGATTGTATTAAATCATACTGTACCTGATTAATGTCATGTACTTTTGTTACTCTTTCTGCTAATTATTTTTGCATAGTTGGTCTCCAAAATATTTTGAGAAAATATTTAGGACGTCTTATTGCTTTATCATATATGATCTATGCTTACTGTTTCTTATTTGAGTGATTGAGACAGAAGTTCTTCACCATAGGAGACTTGATTGTAGCTTCCACCCCCTTGTCTTGTACAACCGTGATCGTCGTACGACGTATAGTACCTTGTACGGGGTAGCTGGCCATGTCCATCTCCGTATTTCGGTACATAGGCGTGACAAGGTTTTAGTGGTGGCTAATGTAGGTCTATTCTTCAGACTTGTGGGGTGTCATAGTCATTGGAGTCTCAATCAAATATGATACTTCTTAAAATTCTGAATTCGTCCTCTTCGATACTCAGCTTGAATTTTTCTAGATTAGTTGTTTCTTTATTCCTTCTCGTCCTGTAATTGATGTTTCTTGTGCTCTTCTTTAGGGCTTCTCCTTCCTTCGATGTTGCAACAACAAGAGATACATATTTGACAATAGAACGAGATCCTGTGAAACCCCATCCATGGATCCGAGTTGAGCCCATAATGAATGGGACAGAGCAGCAGGCTACAGGTGTTCTCGTACCTCCCGTAGTATCGACAATACTGGATACCCCGGTTGCTAGAGATTATTCATGGATTGTTGGCTGCCCAACAACACCAGATGGTGGTGCAACAACAAAAACAACAACAACATCAGCAATAATAGCTCCAATAGCAGGAACATAATGTCTTGTTGAACCAAGGGTTGCAGACGACCCTAGAGCGAGGTATGAGAATAGATTCTGGGGCATTTGTTAGATTTTGCAGACTGAATGTGAGCACCCTAATTTTTATATAGGGATAGTTCGGTAATTAATAATAATAATTATTTTTTATTTTTATTCGATAATTTAATTAAACTTTGGAAATCAACCACCATGATTTTAAGATCTTGAGTACAACACTAGCCTTTCTATTTCAACCAACCTAGCATGCTCGACTTAGACGAGTCAAATTAGGCTCCTGTCATGACTGTCCCTCACAAATTCGCAATCCCATGCCTTATTTTGGTCGCACAACTTTTACGACACAATTACGAGAAAACGATGAATAATTAACCCTTTTGTCGTACCGTACGATTTTAACACGCCACCCCAATCCATTGCTTCCAACTAAATCTATGCTATGAGCCTAACGAGTCATATTACACACATGACACTCGAGTTGCGTTATTTGAACCCCCTGCATGCTCCCAATTTAATATTATATAGAAAATAGAATTTATGGATTTATTTAACTAATTTAATTTTCATTAATATTTAGTAAATACCTTTTTAATTAAAATAAATTTGGTTATAAATTATTTATTGGAGAAAATATAATTTTTTTAGAATTTTTTCAAGTGCCTAACTATTTTTGGGAATTTTATACATATAATTATTGAATAAATAAAAGAAAAGAAAAGAAAAAGAAATAAAATAAAACCTAAATTCTAAACCTAAACCCAAAACCTAAACCTATCCGCTCACTCTCCCTAGCTCTCTCCCTCTCTATATATACGAACACATACCTAAACCCTAACCCTAATCCCACGCCTCCACCACCTCCACCATCACCCAGCCGAAGCCGCCGACCGCCCGCAGCGCCGCCGCACTGCAGCAATGCCGGAGCGCCGCAGCAGCAGCCGCGCAGCCGACAGCAGCAGCAGCAGCACCTTGCGGCCCCCCCTTCGTACGGAGGTTTCGCCCTCCTCACTCATCCGTTTTGTGTCCCATCTTCGTTGGTATGTTCACAACCTAATCCTCTAGGATTTTCTTTAAGTGGAACGAATTTAGGCACCTGGGTTTGATCGAAAAATCGACCGGAAGTTGCCCGAAAAATTGTTCAAAAATAGTTCAAAATTCAGTCCAACTACCCCTGTTCATGTCAAATTTTCTACCAACTCATTAACTATTTTTAAAATATAATTGAAGGGACTTCTTCACAATATAACCAAGATTTTTACTGTTCTTTTAATTAGTTTGCTTTAATAGTTAAATTATTCTGGTTCTAAAACGTACAAAAACTTATTTTTAATACACCCAAAATCTCCGATATGGGATGCGTTCTGCCAAACGAGGCAACTTCGTCGTGTGCGAGTTGCAACAAAAGGCGTATATTGTAAATACGAACGTGTCGGCTTTCGCAGAAAGTGATTCGGATGTGCCTGCACACCGAAATCAACGCATATCCGTCGAAAAGTATCATATCGGTTTGTTTTGACACTCATCATAATTTTGTGTGTGCTTATCATTTCGTAATAAAACTTGGGTCATCATATTCACAGCGTTACGCGGGTCCTGTGACCCGAGTTTGGTTTGATTCTGAGAACATTGACGAAATATCATTTTATGGGTCCCACGATTCTACATGACGGACGATTTTGTGATCGGCTCATCAGAATCTAGTTCTGGATGTTCTGTTGGGTTTGTATCATCGTTCTGGACTTGTAGACACTAAGTTTAATAAATTTGGAGAACTTTGTCTCTGGAATATTTTTCGGTGCGAAGTGGGCCATATATGGATCCTACTTTGACCAAAAAAGTGTCAATTCTGTCCCTGTGTCTAAATTGGACTTATGGGTAATCAATTCTAGCTATTTTAAGTATTTTGAGAACATTGGTGATGTTTCTTTCAGCATCCGGAGGTGTACGTGCATATTCTACTTTCCTAGGAGTAGTCGACGGAGTTTAGAACCCAGACAAGTGTATCTTGCCAAACATGCAGAGATCATGTTATATTATTTGTTTGTGTTCTTCCTATATATATATATACTCTTGTGATGTGCCTGTTCAACCGAGGACCGTGAAACATTGTTTAGCGTCCAAACAAGATTCAGGTGTCAACGCCGTAAGCGGAGTTGTCTAATGTCACTTAGAGAGTTGATTCCACGATCCTATTTTTACGTTCTTGCTTTACCAAGTACGCCATACCGTAGGACACTTGACACTATTTTATGTGACATAATCTTTCTTGAGTTATTTATGGTGATTCTGTATAGGCTTACATGATTCATGATATGAGACTTGCATATTATATGGATATTATTATGACTCGTTGTACTAGCTAGAGGTCATGATCTTGCGTGTTATGGACATGAGACATCATGGACATAAGATATGAGGTCACATTGGGTAGGGAGAGACACACAGGCTACATGTTGATTATTTATATATATACTACTGGAGGTGCCTTAGACTCTGTCTCAGATCTTTGGCACATATACTGGAGTCATGATACTACTTGCTGCTAAGGGCTCCCCGACACAGAGCCTGTAGTGGTCTCAGCCTGAGTACTAGTGATGCTCTCATTTGTATTTCATTTAGTTGGTTACATAGCTTGCCCTGAGGATCTGTTTATATTTATTTGCTATATTTTATTTAGCTTGAGTGTTTATTCTACCTTGCTATGTCCCCTGAGGACCTAGATCCGGATTATGTCCCCAAGTGTAGACGCAGAGATCTATCCCGAGTCTATTAAATTGGGTCTATTAAATTGGGTTTGCCTATTGGAGTTGTTGTAGTGCCCCGCTCCGCGTAGGCACTATGTACAAGTGATATCGCCTTGCTTACTCGAACGGAAGTCTTCTCGGAGAGTTCCTGACCGAACCATAAGACGATTGATCAATGTGAGTGGGCAGAACCGCATTCTCTGATTCTTGTATGACTTAATAATGAATCTGAGTTTTTGAATGCTTGTTTGGAAGGAGATAGTTTCATAAGAAGAATGATAGAACCTAACTCTGTATGCCTAATAAGAGAACTCACATAGCTTGTCATTGAAACAAATCTGCTTGCTTGCCTAACTAGAGAACTGGAAATGCTTGCCTGAAATAAGATAGAACCATTGCCATGTTAAGTCCAGAGTATAAGGAATATTGCATGCTTAGTTACACGGATACCGCAATCGAACAAACCGCTGGCATTCTAATAAGAAAGAGTAAAAGATTGCTTGCACTTATTCTTGATATTGCATGCTTAACTGGAATACTTGAATGCTTGTCCAAAGAGATAGAATTGCATGCTAGAATTATAGAACTATTCTTGCTTGTTACTTGGTTAAAGAGTTAGCTTTGCTTGAACATGTTTTCTTGTTTGCTTGTGAAGAGATTGAATTGGGTGAATGGCTAGAACTTGTGTATCTAGACTAATAGTCCGCCATGAGGCTTAAAAAGCTTACTTACGGGAGGGTGTGACTATTAGGCAAAGAGTATTGAGAGCTTCAGCCCTATCGCTTGATTGATGTGCTTGCTTGCGTGCTTGTTCAGTGTTCATCAGTTGCATGATAGCATAATTATCTGATAGGAGCTTGCATTCATGCATATGGTCAGGACAACTTGTGCACAAGGTCATCTCTTGAGCGTTTTCTGGGGCACTGGGATCGTTCGGCCTAGGAGAGATCTAGATACCCTGAGGCTTAAAAACCTTAATTACGGGAGGGTAGACCCATCTATTAGTGAGATGGACTTGTACGTCCCAACTGCTAATCCCGTGGAGAGGACCATCATGTAGTTAGGGAACATGCTAGGCTAGCCTTCTTCCATACCTAACTGTTTGATGTAGAGATGGACAGGGAAGGAGAAACCTTATACCTATATGTATATGCAAATTGTTGCTAACTTGTATGTCTGTTGCAGGATAACTGTTCGGCTATGGGTAAGGATCACTGAATAAGTGATCATTGGTATTTTCTCATGTCCCTTAAATTATGGTAATGTGATCCATCTGTTTTACATTGAGTATGCTGCTGCCCTATTGTATCGATTTGAATAGTCCACTTGAAATACTTGTCTTGATATGAGATGAGCAGTCCACTAGAGAACCTTGTTTCTAAGAGTATCGAATATGGCTCACAATATATGCTGCACACTGCACGATAGAATATTGCCTCTATAGCTTGCTTGTGTGTATTGAACATGCAAATCTGGTTTCTAACTTATGTTTTCAAAAGATGTAATCTGACTATAATCTTGAGCTGCATGAAATAAACTTAGGTAAAAGTAGCAAGATTACTAGAATATAATATTTTGCCACATGATTACTTAGTATGGGTTTCAGGGGGTGTAGCTTCTGTTCTGATGTTTTATACTCACCAGTACTTATAAAAGTGCTGACCCACCAACAGTTTGCTTGTTCTCAGGTGCCTGATCATCTGAGAAAGCGATAGCCGTGCATTATCCCAAGGAATCAGAAATCTGGAGATGATGCCTTGAGTCGTATCGCGCTTGCTTTGAGCTGATTTTGTCATGACCCGCACCCGGTATAGGGGCACGAGAGCGTGGGTACGTCCAGCCTACGCCACAACATCGGCGGTAGAACGCTGTCTAGGTCACAGTAATACTATATAGCTAAACACCTGTCAATGATATCCATCTCCATCAGGAGGTCAATATACATCTCACAATAATCTCATAAGGTAACTCAATCACAACAACTATAAGGCACGATAAAAGATAAAAAGGAAATGACATAGTTAAACACCATGTCTCAAATATAACGATAACTCACAGTCTAGCTGTCCAACACAAGTCTCCAATTAAACTTAACATAAGTCTAAACATAAACTGAAACAACCTCCATAAGTCTCAAGCATAAATAAATACTATCTAGATAGCTGTAGGCAATGCTTCATCTAGAGGCATAATCTCCTCTAGGAGCTCTGGTGCATAATCTGCATCTATACCTGGTCCGTAGTGCGTGGTACAGAAATCCTCAAGATTCTCTGGAAAAAAATATCCAGTCAGGATTGGAACGAAATACACCTCTAACAGCAGTTCCACATATATTGACAAAATCTATAGCACAGTGTAAAGAAATACAAGACAGATATGAAATACTGGCAATAAGAAATACTGGAATAAAGGAAATGCTGGAATAAAGAAATACTGGAGCATCATTATCAATATGCATCTAACAATGAATAGAACTACAAGTACACGCAAGAATAATGAACTGGTATATAAGTGTGTACAAGAATAATAACTAGAACATGTAGAGATGCTAGACCAATATACTAGAGATGCATGTCAAGAATCATCTAACTAAGTGTGTGAAACATCAGTATATCATGTGATCGGCTTGGGACTATATGACTCATTACATTGATTAGCGGTCATCCCCAACAGGTCAGGCTAACCAGATGTAACAGCGATGAGGCATGTAAGGGTAAGGCTGCACCGACGTGAGGTGTGGGTGAGCTATGATGCTTGTAAAGTTGGGTATGATCACATAAGCTACTAATATTTCTCCATTTCCCCAGCTAGTACGATGGATTCCAATCACAACTCCTCGTGACATATCTCAATGATGCTAACTCGTGTAAACAACAGTGTCAGAGTCATGTATGCTATACAACAAGAGTTATAGAGATAATCAACATAATGGAAACTGTCAGAGAATGTACTCGCCTGTGGTCCTTAGCTGGCAATACCACTGTCCGGGTTCCAAGGTGTCGTCTGGATGATCTAACAGTCCTATAGACATACCATGTAATACAATACTTCATCAGACAATACTCCAGCTCACAATCAACATAATAATCTCAACAGGCTATGCTAGGGGTAGTCACGTCTGTCATTGTTATGCATAACAGACAGTCAATAGTATGGTCTCGCCAGTACGTCAGTGTACATTTGGCAGTTTGTTATCATGCTACAGGGTCACAGGTCGATGTAACTACAGGACATCCTTGATTACATTCAAGTCATCTACAATATGATCTAACATATTCATAATATCCATTAGTTACAAAATAATAGACATATGTATATATGTATACTTTAAATAGAATTAATACTTTATATATATTAAACATATACTAGGGAGATGTATACAATACGTATATATATGTATTTATACTAATTGAGAGATACCATATATATATGTGCCAAAATATATTTAACCCTATACTAATACATGTACCATACATATATACTAATTAGGTTTATATTCATATATAATATGTACATACAAACACACCAATCTACCGTCATACGATACGTGTATACTATCATAGCTAATTATATGCATGCATACAAGGAGGAATACGCGTGTGCATGTACGCGTACACGTACGCGAGAGGGGACTCGAACCTGGGCGCGGGAATGAGACGTGCCTGTCGCAGCGTCGTCGAGTCGAAGGGCTACTCCGGTCTGGTACAACGAGGTCAGCGGTCGTCCGGCGTGCAGGCGAGTCGTCTGGCGTGCATAGTCGGTCGTGCGGTCTGTGCAGCGAGTCGTACGGGCTTCGGACGGGAACCTCGGTCGGCAGCGTGCGGCATTGTTCGGCGCTCGAGCGGCACAGTCGGGCGGCTCTGTCGAAGGGATCCGATGGTTTAGTCGGGGCAGCTCTGTCGACGGGATCCGACGGTTCAGTCGGGGCAGCTCTGTCGATGTCGTCCGGCGCCCAGGGCAGCAAGTGCAGCATTTGGTGGCAGCGGGTTCAACGCTCGGTGGTTGTTCAGCGAGTTGTTCGACGAGTAACAGTAAAGTCGGGATGGGGGTTGAGATTGTCGGCTGGAGTATTAGGTTTTAGGATTAAGGAGAAGGAATAAATAGGATGATATATATATTTATATACAAGGGTGTGGGTTTGACCTAGGATATGTTGACTTTGGTCAATACTAGGAAAAGGCCTTGGCTTATTATGGAGATATTCCTATGGGCTAGGGTTCGAATGGGTTTTAAATAAAATTACAGAAATTGCATGAAATAGGTTTATTGTTTGCTTAATTAAAATTAAATGCAAGGAGATATTTTACAATTAAATAGAAGTATAAGGCTGGATTTACGTGGGACACAAGCATCAATTAACGGTCTGGCGTGTCTAGGACAAGGTGTAAATCTGTTGGAAGACAAAGCTAGCGTAGCGTCCTAGTTATCGAATAACGATACAGTGCAACGATCAATTAAGGTCACCGTAAATTAAATAAAATTGATTATCAAGCAATCATTTACTCATTAATTATGAAAAGACGAAAATGCCCCTAATCCAAAAAGTGGGGGTGACAAGTCTACCCTCCTTAAAGAATTTCGTCCTTGAAATTTAAAATAACTAACATAAGAACAAGCAATCAATTAATGAATTATACCTCAAGTCTCGAAGAGATATGGATACCGCTCGCGTATTTCGTCCTTTCTCTCCCAAGTTGATTCTCCTGAGAGTGATTTCTCCATGCAACACGAACCAAGGGAATAGTCTGGTTTCGCAATATCTTCTCTCTACGATCCAAGATCTCCATCGGTTGTTCAGGATAGCTGAGTGTCGGTCCAACTTCGATCTCCGAGTGATCTAATATATGACTAGGATCTGCTACGTACCGTCTCAGCTGTGACACGTGAAACACATTATAAACTCCATCTAGAGCAGGCGGCAAGTCTAGTCTATAGGCCACTGCACCGACCCTTGGAAGAACACTGAAGGGCCCGATGTATCGTAGACTAAGCTTCCCTCCTCTGCCGAAACGAATCGTGCCCCGTGTCGGAGAAATCCGTAGGAACACCAAATCGCCAACCTAGAACAACGATCTTAACACGCAACCTAAACAAAGTAATCATAAACCAAACAAAACAAATAAAAACAATACCTGAAACTCTAGGGGTCTACGGTGGCTATCTGCCTAATGCCGCTGTCTGTCCTGCGCCACTCGCAGTCTATCTCTGATAAGTTTTATCTTTTCTGCTGCATCCACGACCATTTTTGGTCCTAACAAGGCTCTCTCTCCAACATCATCCCAAGATAAAGGGGTACGACACCTCCGTCCATATAAAGCCTCGAATGGTGACATCTCAATGCTGGCCTGGTAGCTGTTGTTGTAAGCAAACTCTACCAAGTGTAGATGATCCTCCCAAGAACCTCCGAGATCCAATACGCAAGTGCGTAGCATATCTTCAAGAGTCTGAATAGTCCTTTCAGACTGTCCGTCTGTCTGAGGGTGATATATGGTACTGAACTTGAGCTGAGTGCCCAAGCTAGACTGCAGACTCCTCCAGAAATGAAAAGTGAAATGACTATCCCGATCTGAGACAATACTCACAGGAACTCCATGTAATCTGACAATCTGCTGTACGTACATCTCTGCTAGCTTTTCCGTCGAAGTACCCACTTTGAAAGGTAAGAAGTGGGCTGATTTGGTCAACCTATCCACGATGACCCAAATTGCGTCCTTTCCTCCTGGAGAACGAGGAAGTCCCGAAACGAAGTCCATAGTCACGTGCTCCCACTTCCATTCTGGAATGGGTAAAGGTTGAAGCAATCCTCCTGGCCTCTGTCGATCTGCTTTCACCTGTTGGCATACTAAATATCGGGATACGAAGCATGCTACTTCGCGCTTCATACCATACCACCATACATGCTTCCTCAAATCTTGATACATCTTGTTGGCTCCGGGATGCATCGAGTACTGAGAGCGGTGTGCCTCCTGTAAAACTTCTTCGTGCAGCTCTCCACTTGGCACACACATCCTCGTGCCATGTCGTAAGGATCCATCATCCGCAATAGTGAAGTCGTCTATCAATCCTGTCTGAACTTGTGCCCTAATATTCCTTAGAGTCTCATCATCGTACTGCGCAACTCTAATTTTGTCTATCAGCTCTGATTGAATATGCAGTCCCCACATCTGAATCTCAGCTCCTGGAACTAATACTTCAATTTCTAAGCTCTCAAGATCATCTAATAAGTGTCTATCTGAAGTCAAGCACATAGCCATTGGGTACCTGCTCAAGGCATCGACGACTACGTTAGCCTTTCCTGGATGGTACTGTAATGAGATATTAAAGTCTTTCATCAATTCTAGCCACCTTCTCTGTCTCATATTCAGCTCCTTCTGTGTAAATACGTACTTTAAGCTCTTGTGGTCTGTGAAGATCTCCACACGCTCTTCGTACAGATAGTGCTTCCACAGCTTTAGGGCAAAGATAACTGCCGCTAACTCCAGATCGTGAGTGGGGTAGTTCTTTTCATGAGGGAATAATTGTCTTGAAGCATAGGTAATTACTTTCCCGTGTTATTGAAGAACGCATCCCAACCCTTTTCCTGAAGCATCACTGTAGATAGTGAATCCACCTGTCCCTGATGGCAACGTCAAAACTGGTGCTGTCGTCAATCTCCTCTTCAGCTCATCAAATGCGGCTTGACATTCTTCTGTCCAGACAAATTCCACATCCTTCTTGGTCAGCCTAGTCATTGGCTCTGCAATCTTGGAGAAGTCTTGTACAAATCTTCTATAGTATACTGCTAGTCCGAGAAAGCTCTTGATTTCAGCTACCGTACCGGGGGTAGCCCATGACTTCACTGCCTCTATCTTCTTTGGGTTAACTGAAATTCCGTCACCTGTTACCATATGTCCAAGAAATTCAACCTTTTCAAGAAAGAACTCACACTTTGAAAGCTTTTCGTATAATTTCTCTCTCCTGAGAGTTTCTAAGACTATTCTAAAGTGCTCTTCATGCTCTTCTGGGGTTTTTGAATATACTAGAATGTCGTCAATAAACACTACTACGAACTTGTCAAGATACTGGTGGAACACCTTGTTCATCAAGTTCATAAATACTGCTGGTGCATTGGTTAAACCAAACGACATTACTGTAAATTCAAACTGGCCATATCTGGTTCGAAAGGCGATCTTCGGTATGTCTTCTTTCTTCACTTTCACCTGGTGATAGCCTGACCTCAAGTCTATTTTTGAAAATACCTTTGCTCCGCTCAATTGATCGAAAAGATCATCTATCCTCGGCAGCGGGTATTTGTTTTTGATAGTGAGGTTATTCAAAGCTCTATAATCGATACACATACGTACCGTGCCATCCTTCTTTGGTACAAATAATACCGGTGCTCCCCATGGCGATGAACTGGATCTAATAAAACCTTTGTCTTGTAGCTCCTCAACTTGTTTCTTTAGTTCTACCAACTCGTTGTTGTTAACTCTATAGACATGTTGCGAAATAGGCTCCGCTCCGGGTATCAAGTCTATTGAGAACTCAATATCTCTGTCTGACGGCAAACCTGAAAACTCCTCTGGAAATACATCCAGGAACTCTACTATAAGTGGATGCGGTAACTCTTCTTCTTCCACCCTGGCTCCGCAAAAAGTGCCTCTGCTCCGCTCCTCTGCTCCTCTGGTAATCTCAAACTCTGGCTCTCCTGGTGGTCGAAATACTACTCTTCCTCCGTGACAATATATAGAAGCATGGTGTTTACTTAACCAGTCCATTCCGAGTACAATATCGTATTCCGGAAGTGGTATAACGAGTAAACTCACGCTCAACTCTCGGCCTTCCAATGACACTCTCCGATCCTTGTAACAATCACGGACTAGGATAATGCCTCCTCCTGTCGTGATCTTGTAAGTCCAATCTAATGGTTTCGTTTCTAAATGATGCTTAAGGGCATAAGATACAGATACGAAACTATGAGAAGCGCCAAAATCAAATAATGCAAGTGCTAGAATAGAATTGAGTAAAACTGAACCTGAAATCACGTCTCCAGCTGGCTCGGCCTCCTCAGTGGTCATAGCGTAAGCTCGTCCTTGTGGTGCTCCTCTCTGTTGCTGCTGCTGTTGAGCAAACCTCTCCTGCTGTGATGGAAGTGGAGGTCCTCTCTGCTGGCCTCCTGGTACAATAGGTGCTCTAGCTGGTCCTCTCTGAGTTGCTCCTCCTCCTTGGCGAGTCTGAATAGCTGGGCAGTCCCTCAGCTGATGTGCTGCTGATCCACACGATAAGCAAGTGCCCAACCTTTTTCTGCAGATATCTCTTGTATGTCCCATCTTTCCGCAATATGAACATGGGGCAACGAGTTGATTATGTCTTTGTGGTTGCTGTTGTTGAGCATGTCCTCGAACTGGTGCCTGTTGCTGGTATTGCTGCTGGTGTTGTTGCTGGTATGGCCTATATTGTTGTTGAAAGTGTGGGCGCTTGGCTGGTCCTGTGTTACCTCCTGTTGCTCCAGATGTATCACGTCCTCTCTTGGGCCTGAGGTCCAAGTCATCTTCGGCAATCTGGGCATCCATCAAAATACCCTCAAATATAGCAGTACGTCGTCCCGAAGTACGAGACTTGATCTCCCTATTTAATCTCTTTCTGAATTTTCGAGCTTTGTCTCCTGGGTCTTGAACCATCGATGGCGCAAATCAACTCAATCGACAAAACTCTGCAGCATATTCGTCGACTGACATGCCTCCTTGGACTAAGTCATGGAACTGACTTTCTAATGCTCCCAAGGCTACGTCAGGAAAGAATTTCTTTTTGAAGAGTTCCTTAAAGTCCTCCCAAGTAAGTCCTTCAGCGGCGAGTCTCGGCTCTGTACGATACCACGTCAGTGCGATATCAAACATCTGACTGCCAGCGGCCTCTATCTGAAGAATCTCTGGAATCTGTGATAAGTGCAGATTTCTCTCTATGTCTTCCAACCATTCGTCAGCATATAGTATTCCTTCTGTGCCTTTGAACTCTCGAGACATCATCCCCTTAAAGTCCACTATGGTACCGGGCCTCTATTGTTGTTGACCTTAATGTTGCGGTTGTCGTGCTACTCTCTCCACAGCCTGGAGAGTCACCTGATGAGCATTCTCCATGCTTTCTCTCATCAGTTCGGTCTGCGCCTGGTGTGCTTTTGCTTGCACTCTCTGGGCCTCAGCTTGAACACGCTGAGCCTCTGCTGTTACTCTCTGGGCCTCTAGCATGCCCTGCATCAGTGCGAACATCTGTGCCCCGTCAGTGGACATTCCTCCGAGAATCGGTGTCGGTGGAAGGTTGTCTGTCATAGCTGGGGCAATCCTCTGTATAGGTGGAGGAGGAATCCCGTTAGCTGTGGACACTCTCACACGAACATGAGATATAGGAGGATCTCCAGGTATCTGTTCGTCAGGTTGAAAGGTGGCAGTCCTCTCTGAATTGGCTGCTCCCATTCCCATGGATCTAGTATTCGGCGGCATCCTGAATATAGATCAAAGAATCAATTAAGGTGATAGATATGATGTTATCAAGGAAGGACACTAAAGTGCTAAAGTAAGCAATCCATTAGAATAGCAATATGAAGTTCAGAATTTCCTAGTGTGATTGAGCATATTCTCATCTTAGATCCTATTTCCTATATCCTAGCACAGGCTCGCAGCAGTACAACAAAGTTATCGTACTACCACGATATCACATGACTTGCGAAACTAGACCTGCATGGGCCACCACTAAAAATGTGTCATGACCCGCACTCGGTATAGGGTCACGAGAGCGGGGTACGTCCAGCCTATGCCGCAGCATCGACGGTAGAACGCTGTCTAGGTCACAGTAATACTATATAGCTAAACACCTGTCAATGATATCCATCTCCATCAGGAGGTCAATATACATCTCACAATAATCTCACAAGGTAACTCAATCACAACAACTATAAGGCACGATAAAAGATAAAAAGGAAATGACATAGTTAAACACCATGTCTCAAACATAAAGATAACTCACAGTCTAGCTGTCCAACACAAGTCTCCAATTAAACTTAACATAAGTCTAAACATAAACTGAAACAACCTCCATAAGTCTCAAGCATAAATAAATACTATCTAGATAGCTGTAGGCAATGCTTCATCTAGAGGCATAATCTCCTCTAGGAGCTCTAGTGCATAATCTGCATCTATACCTGGTCCGTAGTGCATGGTACAGAAATTCTCAAGATTCTCTGAAAAATAATATCCAGTCAGGATTGGAACGAAATACACCTCTAACAGCAGTTCCACATATATTGACAAAATCTATAGCACAGTATAAAGAAATACAAGACATATATGAAATACTGGAATAAAAAAAATGCTGAAATAAAGAAATACTGGAGCATCATCATGAATATGCATCTAACAATGAATAGAACTATAAGTACACGCATGAACAATGAACTGGTATATAAGTGTGTACAAGAATAATAACTAGAACATATAGAGATGCTAGACCAATATACTAGAGATGCATGTCAAGAATTATCTAACAAAGTGTGTGAAACATCAGTATATCATGTGATCAGCTTGGGACTATATAACTCATTATATTGATTAGCGGTCATCCCCAACAGGTCAGGCTAACTAGATGTAACAACGATGAGGCATGTAAGGGTATGGCTGTACCGACGTGAGGTATGGGTGAGCTATGATGCATGTAAAGTTGGGTATGATCACATAAGCTACTAATATTTCCCCATTTCCCCAGCTAGTACGATGGATTCCAATCACGACTCCTCGTGATAGGTCTCAATGATGCTAACTCGTGTAAACAACAGTGTCAGAGTCATGTACGCTTTACAATAAGAGTTATAGAGATAATCAATATAATAGAAACTGTCAGAGAATGTACTCGCCTGTGGTCCTTAGCTGGCAATACCACTGTCCGGGTTCCAAGGTGTCGTCTGGATGATCCAACAGTCCTATAGACATACCATGTAATACAATACTTCATCAGACAATACTCCAGCTCACAATCAACATAATAATCTCAACAGGCTACGCTAGGGGTGGTCACGTCTGTCATTATTGTGCATAACAGACAGTCAATAGTATGGTCTCGCCAGTACGTCAGTGTACATTTGGCAGTCTGTTATCATGCTACAGGGTCACAGGTCGATGTAACTACAGGACATCCTTGATTACATTCAAGTCATCTACAATATGATCTAACATATTCATAATATCCATTAGTTACAAAATAATAGACATATGTATATATGTATACTTTAAATAGAATTAATACTTTATATATATTAAACATATACTAGGGAGATGTATACAATACGTATATATATGTATTTATACTAATTGAGAGATACCATATATATATGTGCCAAAATATATTTAACCCTATACTAATACATGTACCATACATATATACTAATTAGGTTTATATTCATATATAATATGTATATACAAACACACCAATCTACCGTCATATGATACGTGTATACTATCATAGCTAATTATACGCATGCATACAAGGAGGAATACGCATGTACATGTACCCGTACACGTACGCGAGAGGGGACTCGAACCTGGGCACGGGAATGAGACGTGCGTGTCGCGACGTTGTCGAGTTGAAGGGCTGCTCCGGTCGGGTACATCGAGGTCAGCGATCGTCCGGCGTGCAGGCAAGTCGTCCGGCGTGCGCAGTCGGTCGTGCGGTCTGTGAAGCGAGTCGTGCGGGCTTCGAGCGGGAACCTCGGTCGGCAGCGTGCGGCGTCGTTCGACGCTCGAGCGGTACAGTCGGGCGGCTCTGTCGACGGGATCCGATGGTTCAGTCGAGGCAGCTCTGTCGACGGGATCCGACGGTTCAGTCGGGGCAGCTCTGTCGACGTCGTCCGGCGCTCAGGGCAGCAGGTGCAGCGTTTGGTGGCAGCGGGTTTAGCGCTCGGTGGTTGTTCGGCGAGTTGTTCGGCGAGTAACAGTAAAGTCGGGGGGGGGGGTTGAGATTGTCGGCTGGAGTATTAGGTTTTAGGTTTAAGGAGAAGGAATAAATAGGATGATATATATTTATATACAAGGGTGTGGGTTTGACCTAGAATATGTTAACTTTGGTCAATACTAGGAAAAGGCCTTGGCTTATTATGGAGATATTCCTATGGGCTAGGGTTCGAATGGGTTTTAAATAAAATTACGGAAATTACATAAAATAGGTTTATTGTTTGCTTAATTAAAATTAAATGCAAGGAGGTATTTTATAATTAAATAGAAGTACAAGGCTAGATTTACGTGGGACACAAGCATCAATTAACGGTCTGGCGTGTCTAGGACAAGGTGTGAATCTGTTGGAAGACAAATCTAGCGTAGCGTCCTAGTTATCGAATAACGATACAGTGCAACGATCAATTAAGGTCACCGTAAATTAAATAAAATTGATTATTATGCAATCATTTACTCATTAATTACGAAAAGACGAAAATATCCCTAATCCAAAAAGTGGGGGTGACATATTTCGTATAGAGGGACATAATGTATGGAACGGTGTCATTGTAATTGAGAGAAGAGTGCTTGAGCAATCTGTAACCTCGGCCATGCGTCGCTTACACTTTCGATTATCAATAAAATAGCTTATTTTTCATGTGCCATTGTGTTCTTTACTTTTCTGCAATATATATGTGTGCCACTGCTTCAGTATTGAATATCTTACTTGCCCTTGTTCAAAGCTTTGGCCTTGTGCAAGCGCAATTTAGGCTTGCACGGCATCACGCCCGTGCGGGGACGATCGGTTCTGTAGGGACCAAAGTGAGGACGAACGGCCTTGCGGGACTGGGGCGTGACAGTTGTGCTGCTGGTCGTTGCCACGTGGCTAGTCCCTCGGTATTTTGGGACTGGGGCATGACATAGTTTTTGTGGTGGCCCATGCAGGTCTACAAATATATTGCTTTGGTTTCAACTAAGGGACCGAGCAAGCCTGCGATTAGGATAAAAATAAATTTATAGGATCTCATCCACATGTTGATACGTTCTTGACCTCTATATCAGACTCAAATAAATTCCTTGACTTGCATCATGCTTGATTCAACTGTTCAACCCTACACAGATCCCAGTACAAGAAGAGAAGGCAGAAAAATTCTTTGACGGACTGAGCTTTAAACTACAGAGACAGATTAGCGTAGTTGCACCTACTTCTTATATGGATGTCCTTGTATTAGCTCGACATATGGAGTGCATCCATAGGAGGGAGTCCAGCCATAAGAGACCGTACGCATTAGTACCAGCTCGAGCACTACACCGGAAGCCTGCAAAGCGACCCTAGATGAATCCACCACAAAGAGCAGCATCACGAGCCCCATCCCTTCCTACTAGTCAGTACTATGGCAAGGTAGGCCATATTGAGACAGAGTGCAGATGCAAATTGGGATTATGTTTAGCTTGCAGATCCAGTCAGCATTCAGCCAGGGATTGCCCTGAGCGCCGGGGAGGAACACCGATGGTTCACCGACTAGCTTTACTAGCACCAGAGCCAGTTCAACAGCCACATCGACCAGCTTATCCAGCACCAGGAGCATCACAGGCAGAATATGGAGGATTCAGACCACCAACACCGGTAGGATATCAGCCGAGGCCACCCTTGGCACCACAAGCAGCACTCTTCCAGCAGGCCCAACAATAGCAGATGGCACCACCACAGGGATGTGGACAAGCTTTTACGATGACAATAGAGGAGGCACGGACTCGAGGAGTAGCGAATATGGGTAATATTTAGTTTTATCATAGCTATCTATAGTAACGAATATTTCTAGTAATACTTTAGCATGTGCCTGTTAGTTCCATTTTCTAGCCTATACCTAGTATTATGTTAGCATGAACTTGTTAGTCTAGATTAGTAATATGTAAGAGGTACCCAAGTTTTCAGAAGCTATAGTTGATCATCGCTATAATCAGACTCTTTTACTCTTGAGTTACTCATCTCTTATTGCCTTAGAAAAAAGTTTTTTTTATTATTGCTTCCCTACGTGTTCTGCTTGAATAAAACTCTCCCCCTTCCTTTTGATTTTTTCCTTGTTTTATCCTTTCTGTCGTGCTTCAAAAAATGTCATACAACCGCGTCATCTTTTCTGGAGCAAACCTTTCCTGACCGGTTACGTTTTATATTTCTTAATTACGAGGACGCAATTATTTTAAAGTGGATAGATTGTGAGCACCCTAATTTTAATATAGGGTTAATTCGGTAATTAATAATAATAATTTTTTTTATTCTATAATTTAATTGAACTTTGGAAACCAACCACCATGGTTTTAAGATCTTGAGTGCAACACTAGCCTTTTCCTTTCAACCAACCTAGCATGCTCGACTTAGAAGAGTCAAATTAGGCTCCTGCCATGACTCTTCCTCACAAATTCGTAATCCCATACCTTGTTTTGGTCGCACAACTTTCGCGACACAATTACGAAAAAATGATGATTAATTAATTCTTTTGTCGCGGTGTACGATTTTAACACGCCACCCCAACCCATTGCTTCCAACTAAATCTATGCTATGAGCCTAACTAGTCCTATTATGCACATGACACTCGAGTTGCGTTATTTGAACCCCCGACATGCTCCCAATTTAATATTATGTAGAAAATAGAATTTATGGATTTATTTAACTATTTTAATATTCATTAATATTTAGTAAATACCTTTTTAATTAATATAAATTTGGTCGTAAATTATTTGTTGGAGAAAATATAAATTTTCTAAATTTTTTCCAAGTGCCTAACTATTTTTGGAGATTTTATATATATAGTTATTGAATAAATAAACCCAAAGAAAAGAAAAAGAAATAAAATAAAAATTAATTCTAAACCCAAACCCAAAACCTAAAGCTACCCGCTCACTCTCCCTGGCTCTCTCCCTCTATATATACGAACACATACCTAAATCCTAACCATAACCCTAATCTCACGCCTCCACCACCTCCACCATCACCTCGCCGGAGCCGCCGACCGCCCGCAACGCCGCCGTAGCAGCCGCGCGGCCGATAGCAGCAGCAGCACCTTGCGGTACCCCTTTGCGCGGAGGTTTCGCCCTCCTCGCTCATCCGTTTCGTGTCCCGTCTTCGCTAGTATGTTCACAACCTAACCCTCTAGGATTTTCTTCAAGTGGAACGAATTTAGGCACCCGGGTTTGATCAAAAAATCGAACAAAAATTGGCCAAAAAACTGTTCAAAAATAGTTCAGAAATTCAGTCCAAGTACCCCTGTTCATGTCCAATTTTCAACCAACTTATTATTTATTTTTAAAATATAATTGAAGGAACTTCTTCACAATATAACCAAGATTTTTACTGTTCTTTTAGTTTTTATTAGTTTACTTTAATGGTTAAATTATTCTGGTTCTAAAATGACAAAAAACTTATTTTTAATACACCCTAAATCTCTGATACGGGATACGTCCCGCCAAAAAGGCAAATTCGTCATGTGCGAGTTACACCAAAAGGCACGTATCGTAAACGCAGACGTGTGGGATTTTGCGAAACTTGATTTGGATGTGCGTGCATACCAGAATCAACGCGTATCCATTAAAAAGTATCGTATCGTCCTGTTCTGACACTTGTCATAATTTTGTGTGTGCTTGTCATTTCGCAACAAAACTTGCTCCATCGGATTCGCAGCGTAACGCTGTATTGTGACCCTAGTTTGGTTCGATTATGAGAATGTTGACGAAACATCGTTTCGTGGGCCCCATGGTTCCATATTGTGGGCAATTTCGTGATCGACTTATCGAAATTCAGTTCTGGACATTTCGTTGGGTTCGTATCGTCATTCTGGACTCGTAGATACTAAATTTGACAAATTTGGAGAACTTTATCTCTGACACATTTTTTGGTGCGAAGTAGGCTACACGTGGACCCCTTTTTGACCCAAAAACTATTAATTCTGCTCTTGTATTCAAATTGGACTTATGGGTAGTCAATCCTAGCTATTTCAAGTATTCTGAAAATATTGGTGATGTTTGTTTCAGCATTCGGAGGTATATGTGCACATTCCACTTTTCTAGGAGAAGTCGACGGAGTTCAGAATTCAGGCAAGTGTACCTTGCCAAACCTGCAGAGATCCTGTTATATTATTTTCTTGTGTTCTTCCTATATATATATATATATATATATATATATATATATATATATATATATATATATATATATACTCTTGTGATGTGCCTATTCAACCTAGGACCGTGAGACGTTGCTTAGCGTCCGAACAAAATTTGGGTGTCAACACCGTACGCGGAGTCGTGTAACGTCACTTAGAGAGTTGATTCCAAGATCCTATTTTTACGTGCTTGCTTTACCAAGTATGCCATATCATAGGACACTTGACACTATTTTATGTGACAGAATCTTTTTTGAGTTATTCATGGTAATTCTGTATAGACTTACAAGATTCGTGATATTAGACTTGCATATTACATGGATATTATTATGACTCGTTGTACTAGCTAGAGGTCATGATCTTGCGTGTTATGGACATGAGACATCGTAGACATAATTTATGAGGTCACATTGGGTGGAGAGAGACACACAGGCTACATGTTAATTATTTATATATAAACTACTGGAGGTACCTTAGACTCTGTCTCAGATCTTTGGCATATATACTGGAATCGTGATACTACTTGCTGCTATGGGCTCCCCGACACAGAACCTGTAGTGGTCTCAGCCTGAGTACTAGTGATGCTCTTATTTGTATTTCACTTAGCTGGTTACATAGTTTGCCCTGAGAATATGTTTATATTTACTTGCTGTATTTTATTTGGCTTGAGTGTTTATTGTACCTTGCTATGTCCCCTGAGGACCTGGATCCGGATTATGTCCCCAGGTGTAGACGAGGAGATCCCGAGGTTTACGGGGCAGGTGCTACTATTGGAGTCGTACAGGTTGTAGAGGACGAGGTTATTCCGGAGGACTTCTCTTGAGCACACAATATTCTTACCATTCCCTTATTATGCTTTGTGTTCTTAGATATTTGATCTTGTAGTGGCTTCTGGATAATGTAATTGGAGTTATTTTCCTTTCCAGTTAGATGACAGGTTGTTCTCTATGACATTATTTATATTAATTTGATTGGACAGATCATTTTATATTATTGTGACTAGACTTATCTCTTTGGGATTTTGTTACTTATTATGGATGAGATTAGATATATAAAATATGACATGTATTTATAGACCATTTGATATGTATTACAGCTTAAGTGCACTCTAACAGGTCCATTAAATTGGGTTTACCTATTGGAGTTGTGCTGCTGGCCTTTACCACGTGGCCAGTCCCTCGGTATTTTGGGACTGGGGCGTGACACTGAACCCCAGATAATTTGATAGCACAGAGGAAGCAATCATGGCAGATGATTGAATTCAGGATATTGAGACAATTCTGACAGCGACTAAAGTTTCGGCTGAGGAACAGGTTGACCTGGTTCGCTTAGAGCTCCAGGATCTTATAAGAAATTGGGGGGCCACGATGGAGGTAGGATTGAGGCGTCCTATTTCATGGGATGATTATAGGACCATGTTCAGGTCAAAGTACTTTAGGATTGTGGCTCAGTGTGAGTTGCAGCAAAGGTTCATTAACCTCAAGCAAGCTGAAAGGACAGTAGATGACTATACGACATAATTTTGTCGACTAAGCAGATTTGCTCCAACCATAGTGGCAACAAAGTTGGAGAGAGCAATGAGGTTCCAACGAAGACTTCACTTAAAGATCTTATACATGGTAGAGGTTCACAACTACCAGACCTTCGAGGCGGTATTGATAGCAGCCAAGAGGGTTGAGCTTACTTCCCAGAGAATGGTATCTAGAAGAGTAGATCGGCAGAGGCCTCATGGACAGAATAATGAGGGAGGACTAGTACCGCGAACGTCAGCACCATCCCCTAGCATTCACATCTATGATGTGACACAGAGGAGGCCAGTGACCTCGACAGTGATGGCACAAACTCTGCAATAGCAGCCGATGCAGCAACAACAGCAGCAGCAATAACAACGACGGGGAGTGCCGACAGGTTGTACCTACTGTGGCAAGGGAGGTCATACTCGGAATATTTATCGGACAGCTAATAGATTATGCTTGAGATGTGGGAGCCCTAATCACAAGGTTGCCATTTGCCCATTGATAGAGAGTCCTAGAGGGCCAGTATAACAGTTTTCTGCATTACCAGCTCTGAGGGCTGTGCAGTAATGAGGACTAGCAGTAGCAGTATGACCTTTAGCTCAGCGTCTGTTGCCAATGCAGCCCAGGTTTATAGGCAGCAACAATATAATCAGCAAGGGCCACAACCACGATAGAAATAAAGACAATAGTAGGGATCTCAACAAGGCCAAGGGCAGGCACTCACCTTATCTTTGGAGGAAGCTATGGCGTCGGGCGACGTAGTGGCATGTAACATTTCCGTTACAACCTTTCCCGCCATAGCTTTAATTGATTCTGGAGCTTCACACTCATTTATATCTGCACAATATATGACACGTATTGGATTAAAGTTTGAGGCATTGCCAGAGAGGCTGAATATACTTACTGGCAATAGGATCGTAGAAGTTAGTAGGGTGTGCCTAGCATGTTTAGTCGTAGTATGTGGGTATTTATTACTTACAAAGTTGATCGAGTTTCCTATAGGTAACTTTGATGTTATCTTAGCCATGGACTGGTTGAGAGACAGTCATGCAACGATAGACTACCGTGAGGGTAGAGTATTGTCTAGAATTCCCAGTCTAGAAGAGTTTGCCCTTAGCAGAATAGCAAGAGACCAGCATAAGGAAGGAGTTACAACAGTAGCAAAGGAAGAAGACCCGCTGTCCAAGATAGTTGAAGAGTTCATGGACGTATTTTCCAATGATCTTCTAGGATTACCCCCAGTTATCACAGTAGAGTTCTTAATAGAGTTGATGCCAGGAGCAGAACTAGTATCCCAGAAGGTTTACCCAATGTTACCATCAGAACTTGATCAGTTATATCGATACGTGGAAGAACTGAAGACAAAGAAGTTTATATGGACCAGTGGATCCCCGTGGGGAGCACCAGCGGTATTGGTGAGGAAGAAGAAGAAGGATGGATCGATGCGGTTGTATATGGATTACATGAGGTTGAATGTGGTGACAATGAAGAACAAGTATCCATTACCAAGGATTGATCATTTGTTTGACCAATTAAATGGAGCAAGAGTTTTCTCTAAGATAGATTTACGATCAAGATATCATCCGGTGCAAGTCCGAGAGTAGGATATACCGAAGATAACATTTAGGTCACGATATGGGCATTACGAATTCTTAGTTATGCCATTCAGACTGACTAATGCTCCAGCGGTATTCATGGACTTGATGAACCGTATTTTTATGCCTTACTTAGACCAATTTATGGTAATATTCATCGATGACATCCTGGTGTATTATCGTAATGAGGAGCATGAAGAACATCTCAGGATAGTTCTGTAAACCTTTAGGGAGCACCAGTTATATGCAAAGCTTAGTAAGTGTGAGTTTTGGCTGGATCACATATCCTTTCTTGGATACATTATTTCTGGAGTAGGAGTATCAGTTGATCCCAAGAAGGTAGATACAGTAGAGAACTGGCCAGTTCCGAAGACAGTTGCAAAAGTGCGTAGTTTCTTTGGCTTGGCAGAATAATACAAAAGATTTATGTTAGATTTTATTAAGATCTCGGCACTATTGAATCGGTTGACGCGCAAGAAAGTTAAGTTTATATGGTTAAAGGAATATCAGATAGCCTTTGAAGAGTTGAAGAAGAAGTTAATCTCTATACCAATCCTTACTCTTCTAGCAGGCTCCGGAGGATTCATAGTGTACTGTGATGAATCTGGCAAAGGACTTGGATGTGTTTTGATATAACAAGGAAGGGTGATAGCGTATGCTTCTCGGTAGCTCAGAGATCAATGAAAGAACTATCCAACTCACGATTTGGAGTTAGCAGCAGTAGTATTTGCACTTAAGCTATGGCGGCACTACTTATATGGTGATCGAGTAGAAATATTAACAGATCTTAATAGTTTGAAGTATGTATTCACGCAGAAGGACTTGAACATGAGGCAGAGAAGGTAGCTAGAGTTATTGAAAGATTATGACGTGAAATATCAGTACCATCCATGCAAGGCTAATGTAGTAGATGATGCACTTAGCAGAAGAGGTAGAAAATTTATTTTGACTACTCAGAAGCACATTCTACAAGACTTACGAAAGATGAATATCGAGATAGTACTTCCACAGAGTACAGGAGTTCAAGTTAGCCTACAAATTTAGTGAACTTTGGTAGATAGAATCAAACTTTCTCAGGCAGAGGACCCGAAGATTCAAAAGCTACGAGAAAAATGTGAGTCAGGTCTTCGAAAGGAGTTGACAATACATGTAGATGGAATGCTAAGGTTTGGGAATCATCTATGCGTACCAAGCGGGGATATTCGGTGTCACTCCATGTTCCTGATATACGTATTTGGAACATATTAGTTTTCATGCTTATATTATTTGTTGCTTATATGGTAATTAGATTGAATGTCATGGAGACTAGACCCATTCTTTGGTTCAATTAGATCCATGGTTTAATTATTGGGTTGGTTTGGTCATGAGTTGAACCCAGGATCTAAACCTCAAACCCTAGCTATATAAGCTAACTTATTTCTCTCTCTTCCCCCGTTCTTTATTTTTTCCTATTTCTTTCTTTATTTCTAGGCAAGTATACCATGCACTACATGGAGAAACCTCTTAATTTTTGATTCTTGCTCTTTTTTTGTATTTTATTAGTTTATTATATGCTCATGATGATTCTAAACACTTTTAGTGCTTGGAGTTTTCGATTTTAATGGGTGAATTTGAGTAGATCTACATTTAAAGTTTAGAATTTTTTATGGGTTCCTTAATTTTTGGTGGTTTTGATCTACTAAAACATGATATTTTTGAAATTTAATTTTTGGGATGGATGGAGCACTTTATTTCGAGCATTTTGGCTTTTGGTTCACTTGATTCAGAGTTAAAATAAAAACATTATGAGAAAAATATTATTTCAATTTTAGGAGCTTTTTTCCAAGGCTGAACCTGCTGTTGAGGGAGACGACTTTCCATGCGGTCTGAGCTCATGTGGCCTAAGATCATGCGACTTATGCGGCTCATGTGGCCTGACTCATGTGACCCATGCGATCCGAGTTCATGCGACTCATGCGGCCTGACTCATGTGACCCATACGATCTGAGCCCATACGGCATAAGCTCATGCGACCTATGTGGCCCGACTCACGTGACCCATGCGTCTGAGCTTAAACGACTCATGCGGCCCGACTCACGTAACCTATGCAGCCTGAGCTCATGCGACTCATGAACCCATGAGGCCATGCGGCCCGACTTTCTATGTGGCATCTGTCATATGCGATACTGACTCTATGCGTCCCTGACCATATGCGGCCCTGTGTACATGATTTGTTAATTTTTCTTGGTTTGATGCTTTATTGGATTTTGTGATTCTAAGTGTGAGATTGATGATTGGAATGCATGAGAACTGAGTGACCATGTGTTGAACCTAACTATATGCTTGACCTGACTATGAATAAAGATAGATCATACGACCAAGTGACTATGTCTACCTATGTGCCTGACTCGACCTACGTATTGTAATGTGTTAGAACTCATGTGATTTACCAATGATTGGTAACTTGACTATTGGTATCCGTGCTGATACATTTACTACGTGCTATGTGTTCCTACGTGCTAAGTGTTTCTACGTGATTAACTTACATATTCCGCACCGATGGTGTGCCTACGTGCTAAGCGACATGTGATATAATAAATTCCTCCAGCATGGATATGATAGTTGGTCAATAACCAAGCGTGGCTAGGATTTGTTGACTGTTGCATCATGTTGGGGTGAATCCAAATTGTACTACAAAGTGATAAAGTAGATTCGTATCTAGCGTGCTTGTACGGTACGACATATAAGGGGAGTAATATGTGACCACGCCATGTTATTCCAGCTAACAGTAGGGTTAACTAGGCAACTAAAATATGTAGAGCATTGGGAGGGACAAAATCTCGATATCGTGCTTAACTAGACACCTCAATCTTTATATGTAGAGTGAAGGCTGGCCCCCATGGATATTGTTTAAATCATCATTAATCAATGACAATATTCGGCTATTATATTATACTATGTGTTCTATGTGATCTTAGTACGGTGGCCTTACGAGAGAATGGTGCATACTACTATGTGCTAAGAGGTGATTTTTGGCTCGGCTAGCCCCTACTAGAACATGGTTTGATATGAGGATTCCTTTTATATGCATAATACCTCTGGGATAACCTAGACTCTATCTAGTAAGCCGTACAAGTGATTAGCCGATTATGTAACTGAGCTTGTTTGTGTATTGTATATGCTGTCAAATGGTCTAGGGACATGGTTTATCATAGTGCGATGGTCTAACCCTTGTCCTTGTTTGGTTATAGGGATAGATTATTGTGTCATGATAGGCTTTGAACCGAAACTACAAGACAGAGCTATATATATATATATATATATATATATATATATATATATAACCTGGTTTTATTTCTTCATTCGTGCTTCCTTTGTGGTACTTGCTATTTGGGGTCTAACCCCACTGGTTTTGCATGGCAAGGTTTAGAGCCAGTACCCGAGGATCAAGTGTACTTCCTCCTACACCATGGTACGCACCAGGCGGATGGCCACTGAGAAAAATGAGTGGGTCTCTTCTTCCCTGCTCATTATTGCACACTTTACTTATTTTTGGTGTTTAGCCACCGACACTTGTTAGCCATGAATCTGGATATTTAGTTTCCCTATATTATTATAATAAATTAGACTACAGCTGATCATGGTCATGTACTTTTGCTACTCTGCCAGCTATCTTATTTTTGCGCAGCTAGTTTCCAGAATATCGTGGCAGGGTATTTGGGATGCATTACTTTCTTGTCATATATGTTCTATGTTTATTGTTATTTCTTAACTGATTGAGACAATAGATGTGTTGTGTGACCCTAAGTGACTTGCTTGTAGTAGGCAGCCCCTTGTCTAGTTACAGCCGTGATCATCGTACGATGTTCTATACCTTGTACGGGGGACCTGGCCTTGTCCGTCTTCCTATTCTGGTACTGGGGAGTGACATTCGGTAAGAAGTTATGACTGAAGCACATAATTTCTAGTATTCCATTCATCCGGGAGGCACGAATATGTACCAAGATATCAAGCAACACTTTTGGTGGAATAGAATGAAGAGGGAAATAGCACGCTTCGTATCGCGATATCTAATATGTCAGCAAGTGAAGGCAGAACAACAGAGACCGGCAGGATTATTTGTCACGATCCACACCCGGTATAGGGGCACGAGAGCGTGGGTACGTCCAGCCTACGCCGCAGAGTCGGCGGTAGAACGCTGTCTAGGTCACAGTTTTACTATATAACTAAACACCTGTCAATGATATACATCTCCATAATATCTCACAATATCTCATAATGTAACTCAATTACAACAACTATAAAGTATAAGGCACGATAAAAGATAAGACAGAATGACATAGTTAAACACCATGTCTCAAATGTAGATAATTTACAGTCTAGCTGTCCAACACAAGTCTCTAATTAAACTTAACACAAGTCTAAACATAAACTGAAATAACCTCCATATGTCTCAAAACATAAATAAATACTATCTAGATAGTTGCAGGAAATGTCTTATCTAAAGGCATAGTCTCCTCTAGGATCTCTGGTGTGTAGTCTGCATCTATACCTGGTCCTTAGGGTATGGTACAGAACTCCTCAAGATCCTCTGAAAAAATATATCCAGTCAGGATTGGAACGAAATACACCTCTAACAGCAGTTCCACATATATTGACAAAAACTGTAACACAGTGTAAAGAAATACAAGACAGATATGAATAACTAGCAATAAGAAATACTAAAATAAGGGAATGCTGGAATAAAGAAATACTGGAATATTATCATCAATATACATCTAGCAATGAAATAGAAATACACGCAAGAACAATGAACTGGTATATATGTGTACAAGAACAATAACTAAAATATGTGGAGATGCTAGATCAATATACTAGAGATACATGTCAAGAATCATCTAACTAAGTGTGTGAAACATCAGCATATCATGTGATCGGCTTAGGACTAATAAGACTCATTACATTGATTAGCAATTATCCCTGTAAGGTCAGGCTAACCACATGTAACAACGATGAGGTATGTAAAGGTAAGGCTGCACCGACGTGAGGTGTGGGTGAGCTATGATGAATGTAAAGTTGGGTATGATCACATAAGCTACTAATATTTCTTCGTTTTTCTCCAGCTAGCACGATGGATTCCAATCCCGACTCCTCGTGATAGGTCTCGATGATGCCAACTCGTGTAAATAACAGTGTCAGAGTCATGTACGCTATACAACAAGAGTCATAGAGATAATCAACATAATAAAAACTGTCAGAGAATGTACTCGCCTGTGATCCTTAGCTGGTAATACCAATATCCGGGTTCCAAGGTGTCGTCTGAAGGTTCCAACGGTCCTATAGACACATCATATAACACAATACTGCATCAGGCATTACTCTAACACACAATCAACATAATGATCTCAAAAGACTATGCTAGGGGTGGTCATATCTGTCATTGCTGTGCATAACAGACAGTCAATGGTACGGTCTTGCCAGTATGTCAGTGTACATTTGGCAGTCTGCTATCATACTATACGGTCACAGGTCGATGTAACTACGGGGTACCCGTGGTCACATTCAAGATATCTAGTACATATAATACATAGTACATACTATGACTAACGTATCTCATAATACTAATTAATTACACAAATAATATATATACATATATTCATACTTAATTGAATTTATATGATGCACATATATATACATATACGTATGCATTATGCTAATTGAGGATTATACGATTCTTATGCATATACATTAATATTCATTAATTATGATTATAATACATGTATATATATACTTAATAGAACTTATACCATGTATATACATATTAAACACATATACTAGGGATACTTATAATACGTATCTATATACGTAGGTATATATATTAGTTGAGAAACATAATATATATATATATATATATATATATATATATATATATATATATATATATATATATATATATATACCAATCTAAGCAGTCAAAAACGGTTATATATCGGTTATATAACCGATATATAATGGTATCAGTCTTGGACCAATATTTTTTTGCAGAAATATCGGTAAAATATCGAAACCGATATTATCGGCCGATATGGCCGATATTTTTCAAAATATCGGTTTACAAAAAAATCGATTTCTCACGGTTTTGATTTTGCTACAGAAAAACCGATATTGAATGATATGACATTCTAGTTTTGCTACAGAAAAATCGATATTGAATGATATGACATTCACATCAATGGAGAATGGAGATTATATCTTCTGCCATCAAAATCTCCATTCATCAAACTTATTCAGAGATGTAGTTCCTCAAGTGATCTCCTTTATTTTGGATCTCTTGGATTTCTCGAAGATATGTATACTTTCTGCATATTTTATAATAGAAAACTATTAAGTGTATTGTTCATATATAAAAATTGTGTTAAAAATACAAATCGATATTTACCGTTATAAAACCGATATATCGGTGATATATTTATAACTCTACTGGACCGTTATCATGAAAAAACCGTTATTAACTGCATAGATACCAATATACTAATACGTATGTAATTACGTACATACACACATTTACCGATACATACATATACTAACGCATAACCTACGCATATGCGTATGTACGCATTCGAGATAAGGTTTATGTCGAACCTGCGCGTGTGGACGGGGTGGAGACGACTAGACGGGTTGATCGTCGCGTGGTGGGGATGCACAGTCGGGATGGACAGCGGGACCGCTACTCAGGCGCTCCGGAGAGTCGGAATAGGCCGGTTCCGGCTTTAGCAGCGGTGCGAGCGTTCAGCTCCGGCGCGGGGTCAAGCTCCAGGCATCGTGTGGTCGAGC
Organism: Iris macrosiphon; assembly: GCA_036927795.1. NCBI lineage: Eukaryota > Viridiplantae > Streptophyta > Magnoliopsida > Asparagales > Iridaceae > Iris > Iris macrosiphon. Next base: position 62,355,101 of record JAYESA010000018.1, read on the forward strand.
AGTTGGGTCGAGTTGTTGCTGCTCTGGTTGACAGCAACGGCGCTCGGCGGTTCGGTCGAGCGGGTGCGGTCTAGCCTGCAGGGACAAGTCGAGGGGGACGAACGGGATGCTCCGATCGACGCAGCAGGTTGGACAGGGAAGAACGACGGAAAGACCGTGGGGAAGAGGTTGAGATGGTCGGGGTATTCAACGAGGGCTGCAGCTCCGGCGGGTCAGTCAGGCACGGGTGGTCGACGAGCCGTCACAGCAGGTGCTCGGGTCGGTTGGATCACCGGTCGTCACAGCGGGTTGACAGTGATTGGCGGCGATCTCAGGTACGAATCCGGTGAGTCTCCGGTCAGGCGGCGGCGGGAATCGAGAGAGGTGATGAACAGTGATGGGAAGGGGATCGGCTGAGTTAGGGTTGATTGGTTTTAGGAAAAAGAAAAAGGAAAAAGAAATATATATATATATATATATGTGTGTGTGTGTGTGTGTGTGTGTGTGTGTGTGTGTTGATGTTGGGTTTGACCTAGAATATATTGACTTTGGTCAACACTAGGAAAAGGCCTTGGCTTGCTATGGAGATATTTCAATGGGCTAGGGTTCGAATGTGTTTAATGAAATTGCGAGAATTGCATTGGTTTAAGGGTTTGGAGCTATGGTTTCAAGGGGTTGATGTTAAATTACACACTCCCAAAAATCATGGAAAAATATAATGAAAGAGAAATGTGTTTTGTTCATGTGTCGTGTCCAACGGGTGGACACCTTAATACACTTTGGCATAAAAGTGCCTAACAATTGGAAAATTGAACAGAACAGATTTATTGTTTAATTAATTAAATAAATGCAAGGGGGGTGTTCTAAAATCAATTAGAAGTACAAAGGACTAAATTTAAGTGGGACACAAGCATCAATTAACAGACTTGTACGTCTAGGACAAGGGTGTGAATCCGTTGGAAGACAATGGCTAGTGTGGCGCTCTAATTATTGAACAACGGTAAAGTGCAACAATCAATTAACAATCATAATTATTTAGACATAATTAATTATCATGCAATCATTTACATATTAATTATGAAAAGACGAAAGTACCCTTAATCTGAAAAGTGGGGGTGACAAGTCTACCCTCCTTAAAAGAATTTTGTCCTCGAAATTAAAAATAAACTAGCATAAGAACAAACAATCAATGATGAATTAACCTCAAGTCTCGAAGAGATATGGATAATGTTCGCGCATTTCATCCTCTCTCTCCCAGGTTGATTCTCCTGGAGAGTGATGTCTCCATGCAACACGAACTAAAGGAATAGTCTGGTTCCGCAATGCCTTCTCTCTACGATCCAAGATCTCAACGGGTTGTTCAGGATAGCTGATGTTGGTCCAACTTCGATCTTCGAGTGATCTTATACGTGACTAGGATCGGCCATGTACCTTCTCAACTGCGACATATGGAACACGTCATGCACTCCATCTAGAGCAGGCGTCAAGTCAAGTCTATAGGCCACTGTACCGACCCTTGCAAGTATACCGAAGGGCCTGACGTATCGTGGACTAAGCTTTCCGTCTCTGCCAAAATGAATCGTGTCCCGTGTCGGAGAAATCCATAGGAACACTAAATCGCCAACCTAGAACAAACAATCTTAACATGCAAATAAACCAAAAAATCATAAACCAAAACAAATCAAACTAATACCTAAAGCTCTAGGGTTCTACGGTGGCTATCGTCCGAATGCCGTTGTCGATCCTGTGCCACTCGCAGTCTGTCTATGATAAGTTTCACCTTTTCTACTGCATCCACGACCATTTCTGGTCCTAACAAGGCTCTTTCTCCAACATCATCCCAAGATAAAGGTGTACGACACCTCCGTCCATATAAAACCTCGAATGGTGACATCTTAATGCTGGCCTGGTAGCTGTTGTTGTAAGCAAACTCTACCAAGTGTAGATGATCCTCCCAAGAACCTCTGAGATCCAATACGCAAGTGTGTAGCATATCTTCAAGAGTTTAGTTAGTTCTTTCAGACTGCCCGTCTGTCTGAGGGTGATACGCGGTACTGAACTTGAGCTGAGTGCCCAAGCTAGACTGCAGACTCCTCCAAAAATGGGAAGTGAAACGACTATCCCGATCGGAGACAATGCTCACAAGAACTCCATGTAATCTGATAATCTGCTGTACGTACATCTCTGCTAGCTTCTCCATCGATGTACCCACTTTGAAAGGTAAGAAGTAGGCTGATTTGGTCAACCTATCTACGTTGACCCAAATTGCGTCCTTTCCTCCGGGAGAACGAGGAAGTTCCGAAATGAAATCCATAGTCACGTGCTCCCACTTCCATTCTAGAATGGGTAAAGGTTGAAGCAATCCTCCTGGCCTCTGTCGATCTGCTTTTACCTGTTGGCACACTAAGCATCGGAACACAAAGCGTGCTACTTCGCGCTTCATACCATACCACCATACATGCTCCCTCAAATCTTGATACATCTTGTTGGCTCCGAGATGCATCGAGTACTGAGATCGGTATGCCTCCTACAAAACTTCTTCGTGTAGCTCTCTACTTGGCACACACATCCTCATGCCATATCGCAAGGATCCATCATCCGCAATAGTGAAGTCATCTATCAATCCTGTCCGAACTTGTGCTCTAATATTCCTTAGAGTCTCATCGTCATACTGAGCAGCTCTGATTCTGTCCATCAGCTCCAATTGTATCTGCAGTCCCTACATCTATCTCAGCTCCTGGAGCTAATACTTTAATTCCCAAGCTCTCAAGATCAGCTAATAAATGTCTATCCGAAGTCAAACACATAGCCATCGGATAGCTGCTCAAGGCAGAGGCGACTATGTTGGCCTTTCTTGGATGGTACTGTAATGAGATATCAAAGTCTTTCATCAATTCTAACCACCTTCTCTGTCTCATGTTCAACTTCTTCTGCGTAAACACGTACTTCAAGCTCTTATGATCTGTGAAGATTTCCACATGCTCTCCGTACAGATAGTGCTTCCACAGCTTTAGGGCAAAGATAACTGCTGCTAACTCTAGACCGTGAGTGGGATAGTTCTTTTTATGAGGGCATAATTGTCTTGAAGCATAGGCAATTACTTTCCCGTGTTGTTGAAGAACGCATCCCAACCCTTTTCCTGAAGCATCACTGTAGATAGTGAATCCACCTGTCCTTGAGGGCAACATCAAAACTAGCGCTGTCGTCAATCTCCTCTTCAGCTAATCGAATGCGGCTTGACATTCTTCTGTCCAGATAATTCTACGTCTTTCTTGGTCAGTCTAGTCATTGGTTCTGCAATCTTAGAGAAGTCTTATACAAATCTTCTGTAGTACCCTGCTAGTCCGAGAAAACTCATGATTTTAGCTACCGTACTGGGGGTAGCCCATGACTCCACTGCCTCTATCTTCTTTGGGTTAACTAAAATTTTGTTACCTGTTGCCATGTGTCCAAGAAATTCTACCTTGTCAAGAAAGTACTCACACTTTGAAAGTTTCCCGTACAACTTCTCTCTCCTAAGAGTCTCTAAGACCATCCTCAGGTGCTCTTTATGCTCTTCTGGGGTCTTTAAATATATTAGAATGTCATCAATAAACACCACTACGAACTTGTTAAGGTACTGGTGGAATACCTTGTTCATCAAGTTCATAAATACGGCTGGTGCGATAGTTAAACCAAACGGCATTACTATAAATTCAAACTGGCCATATCTGGTCCGAAAGGTGGTCTTCGGTATGTCTTCCTTCTTCACCTTCACTTGGTGATAGCCTGACCTCAAGTCTATCTTTGAAAACACCTTTGCTCCGCTCAATTGATCGAAGAGATCATATATTCTCGGCAGCGGGTATTTGTTCTTGATAGTGAGGTTATTCAAAGCCCTATAATCGATACACATGCTTATCGTACCGCCCTTCTTCGGTACGAATAATACCGGTGCTCCCCATGGCGATGAACTGGATCTAATAAAACCTTTGTCTTGTAGCTCCTCTACTTGTTTCTTTAGTTCTACCAACTCGTTGTTGTTAACTCTATAGACATGTTGCGAAATAGGCTCCTCTCCTGGTTTCAAGTCTATGGAGAATTCAACATCTCTGTCTGGCGGCAAACCTAGCAACTCCTCTGGAAATATATCCAGGAACTCTGCTATAAGTGGATGTGGTAACTCCCCTTCTTCCATCCTGACTCCGTAAAAAGTGCCTCTGCTCCGCTCCTCTGCTCCTTTGGCGATCTTAAACTTTGGCTCTCCTGGTGGTCGAAATACTACTCTAACTCAGTGACAATCTATAGAAGCATGGTGTTTACTCAGCCAGTCCATTTCGAGTACAATGTCGTATCCCGGAAGTGGCATAACGAGTAAACTCACGCTCAACTCTCGGCCTTCCAATGACACTATCCGATCCTTGCAATAATTATGGACTAGGATAATACCACCTCCTGTCATGATCTTACAAGTCCTATCTAATGGTTCTGTTTCTAAATGATGCTTAAGGGCATAAGATACAGATACAAAATTATGAGAAGCGCCAGAATCAAATAACGCAAGTGCTGGAATAGAATCGAGTAAAACTGAACCTGAAATCACGTCTCCAGCTGGCTTGGCCTCCTCAGTAGTCATGGCATAACCTCGTCCCTGTGGTTCTCCTCTATGCTGCTGCTGGTGGTGAGCAAACCTTTGCTGCTATGGTGGAAGTTGAGGTCCTCTCTGCTGGCCTCCTGGTACAATAGGTGCTCTGGCTGGTCCTCTCTGAGCTGCTGCTCCTTCCTAGCGAGTCTGAACAGCTGGACAGTCCCTCAGCTGATGTGCTGCTGATCCACATAACAGACAAGTGCCCAACCTTTTCCTGTAGATGTCTCTTGTTTGTCACATCTTCCCGTAATACGAATATGTGGCAACGAGATGATTTTGTCTCTGTGGTTGTTATTGCTGAACATGTCCTCGAACTGGTGCCTGTTGCTGGAGTTGCTACTGGTATGGCCTCTGTTGTTATTGTTGTTGTTAAAAGTGTGGGTGCTTGGCCGGTCCTGTGTTACCTTCTGTTGTTCCAAATGTGTCGCGTCCTCTCTTGGGCCTAAGGTCCAAGTCATCTTCAGCAATCTGGGTATCCAACAGGATACCCTCAAAAGTAGCAGTATGTCGTCCCGAAGTACGAGACTTTATCTCCCTATTTAATCCCTTTCTGAACTTCCGTGCTCGGTCTTCTGGGTCTCGAATCATCGACGGCGCGAATCGACTCAATCGACAAAACTCCGCGGCATATTCGTCGACTGACATGCCTCCTTGGACTAAGTCATGGAACTGACTTTCCAATGCTCCCAAGGCCACGCCAGGAAAGAATTTATCCTTAAAGAGCTCTTTGAAGTCCTCCCAAGTAAGTCCTTCAGCAGCGAGTCTCGGCTCTGTACGATACCACGTCAGTGCGATATCAAACATCTGACTGCCAGCGGCCTCTATCTGAAGAATTTCTAGGATCTGATAAGCGCAAGTTCCTCTCTATGTCCTCTAACCATTCATCAGTATAGAGTATTCCTTCTGTGCCCTTGAACTCTCGAGGCATCATCCTCTTAAAGTCCACTATGGTACCGGGCCTCTGTTGTTGCTGACCCTGATGTTGCGGTTGTCGTGCTACTCTCTCCACAGCCTGGAGAGCCACCTGATGAGCATTCTCCATGCTCTCTCTCATCAGTTCTGTCTGTGCCTGGTGTGCTTCTGCTTGCACTCTCTAAGCCTCAGCTTGAACACGCTAAGCTTCTGCTGTTACTCTCTGGGCCTCTAGCATGCCTTGCATCAGTGCGAACATCTGTGCCCCGTCAGTGGGCACTCCTCCGGTAATCGGTGTCAGTGGTGGTGGAAGGTTGTCTGTCATTGTTTAGGATAATAAACGAGAAAAGATTTGGTGATGTGGAAAACGAGGTCTTGTACGAAGACCCGCCCTTCTTTTATGTTTACAAACAAGATTGTACAAATTTAATCCTATACGAGGATGTCTAAGTATAATTTATTTAATCTGGGTAAATATTGCTATAGGTGTCTGATCTGCGGTCGATCACTTTAGCCCTTGGACCACACGATATTTTTGAAGAAGTGCCATGGAAGACAGAAAGCCGCTTCGAGGGTTGCTAAAGAGGGTGGATGCCCGATGCCAGGGTCGTCGATCCCTTCTCTTTGCTTGAGCTCTGGACTCTTCTCTCTCTCTTTCTCTCTCTCCCATCGATCCTGATCTCTTTTCAATTTGTCAACCTGTTCCTCTGTTGATAGAGGTCTCTATTTATAGAGTTTTTAGTGACAGTGACCACACAGTCGGCGTAGAAATCGAGTAGTGGAAAGTACAGTACCCTTTTACACAACGGTTTAAAATAACCAATGCCTGCGTATAGATAACCTTCTGAGTGAGCATGTAACGCGTATCCAATTAAGGGACAAATGCGTATAGCTGCTGCGAAGATCACGGCGTAGAAGCCACGTAGGTAGTTATCCCTTGTGTAGAAAAGGTCAGCGTAGAAGCCAAATGACTGTCACTATGGCATAGCAGCCAAGTAGGCATAAAAGTCGAGTAGGCGTAGAAGCCGAGTGGGCATAGAAGCCAAGCAGGCGTAGGAGCCGAGTGGGCATAAGATATAACCTGAAGCTTCTGGATGAAGATTGGAGTATAAACTCCCCCTGCTGGGGAAGATGTCTTTCTCTTCTCATGAGAAAGCAATTGCTCAACACGATACGGTATCCGTGGGATCCGTGAAGAAGACACTGGTCATCCAGTTTGACCAGTCTGCCTACGAAGACATGATTCGAGCAGGGGGTAGCTCTCACTCCCTCTTCGTCTAAAGCAACAGGAAGCTGCGCAAGGTCTGGATGCCCAAGACATCCCTTACAATTCCCGTGGACTCTCCGATCTCTCCAATCTCTCCGATCTCTCCGACCAATGAGGTTGTAGCTTTGCTCCCTCCGCGCTTTGCGCATAAAATTCAGTCACCTGTCTCTGGCAGGACCGACAAAACTTCTGAAAAAGCCTCAGCGCTAACCCAGAACTATAACCCGCGCCTTGCTCGTAAAATTCAGTCACTTGTCTCTGGCAGGACCGATAAAACTTCTAGCAATGCCTCAGCGCTAACCCAAAAGTATAATCCGCGCTCTGCGCATAAAATTCAGTCTCCCGTCCCTGGCGGAACAGACAAAACTTCTGACAATGCCTCAGCGCTAGTCCAGAAGCCTACTCCGCGCTCTGCACATAAATTTCAGTCTCCCGTCCCTGGCAGAATAGACAAAATTTCTGATGATGCCTCAGCGCCAAATCAGGATTCCCAAACACGCTCCGTGCGTAAAAGTACATCTGCCTTCTGCAGAAAAGCAGATGATCCCTACAAACTACGCAAGGGAAAGCATGTGGCAGACTACTCAACTTCTCGGCCTTTACGCCAGCAAAGGAACAATCTGCCTGCCCTCCGGATTATACGAGAAGCTGATGGCCGACTGAGAACATCCTCAGCTTTACGTCAACCAGAGTAGAGCTCCAAATTATGCCATGAGAAGCCACTCAGCGTAAAGAAGGCTCAACTTGTGGGAAGACACCCTCCTCGGGGATTATCCGCCACCCAGATGGCCAACCTATTGTATATAGGTGGCACAGGGAAAACTATGGTTCCCAACATCCGCATGCCCACTGATGGGAACAGAAGGAACAAGTCTTCTTCTTCTGTAACTTCTCCTGACCTGTACAATTATCTGATCCAGAAACACGAAGACGAGGGTCATAAACAGGCTTCAGTTCCTATAACGGTCAAACGCGGGAAGATCTTGTGGGAGGATGCTTCAACATCTAATATCGTCATAACAGGTGGACTACGTGAAGATTCCATCTTTATTATTCCTCTAACTCGTGACGACCAACATCCAATAGTCTTCAGTCGCATGCGAAGCAGCCCGATCATGCAGGAAGAATTTTGCGAGTCTGAAACTGGTAGAATACAAATCCACAGATATAGCCCGCAAGCGTTAAAAATTATACAAAGCATGGGTTATGATTTGAAGCTGAAACCAGATCTCAACTACGGGAAAGGCAGACGAATGCTACTGCACGGCGATCCCTACTATCAACGAACTCGTTTCGGGTTAGGGTATACAACCTCCCTTGCGACTCCTGAGTCAAACAAGGATGTCTTTTCCTCCTCTTAAGACGGCTCAGCACCCTCCGACTCATCTCATGCTCTCAAGCAAACATTATCGATAAATATGGTAGTGACGGATTCCTTCGAATCAGACGAACAAGAATCTGAACTGTTTGAAAATGATGCTTGGGCTCAGCAAATGGATGCACAATGGGAGTTCCGCTTCGAGCAGAGAGAACCTCCCACTGAAGACAAAGTTACCCAGATTGACGTTGGGGATGAACTTTCGCCAAAGCCGATATTTATCAGTAACGATCTTTCCGAAGCAGAAAGGAAAGAAGTTATCCAGCTGATAAAAGAATATATCGACGTCTTTGCATAGAATTATGAGGACATGCCAGGCCTTGATCCGAAGGTGGCTACTCATAAGCTCAATATATTGCCCGATTCGAAGCCTGTGAAGCAGCACCAACGCCGGTTCCGCCCGGATATGATGGACGCCATTGAAGCTGAAGTCAAGAAGTTGATAGCCTGCGGCTTTATCCGTGACGAACAACATCCCGACTGGGTCGCCAATGTTGTCCCAGTCATGAAGAAGAATAGAAAAGTACGTGTCTGCATCGATTACCGAGATCTGAATGCAGCCTGCCCTAAAGACGAGTTTCCTCTTCCCATCACAGACGTCATGATTGACAATACATGCAGTTTTGAACGTATGTCTTTCATGGACAGATTCTCAGGGTACAATCAAATCAAGATGCATCCTGAAGACGAGAAGCATACTGCCTTCCGGATACCACTGGAGATATATTGCTATACAGTCATGCCCTTCGGATTGAAGAATGCAGGGGCTACGTACCAACGGGCTATGAGTAACATATTCCATGAGCATTTACGCAAGACGGTAGAATGTTACGTAGACGATGTAGCTGTCAAAAGCTGCCTCAAGGATACTCACATCCAAGACTTTAAGACAGTATTTGACTTGATGCGCCAACATCAACTCAAAATGAATCCTACAAAGTCCTTTCTGGGTGTATCCAGTGGCAAATTCCTGGGATTTGTCATTACCGCCAAAGGCATTCAAGTGGACCCTGATAAAGTCAAGGCCATCTTAGAAATACGACCGCCCCATAATCTAAGAGAACTCAGGGGATTTCAAGGTCGTCTGGCTTATATCCGAAGATTCATATCCAACCTCTCTGGGAGATGTCAACCTTTTTCTTGCCTCATGAAGAAAGGAGTATCCTTCGTATGGGACGAAGCCTGCCAGCAAGCATTCGGCGACATCAAATGTTACCTCACTAGTCCGCCAATTTTGGTGCCTTCCATCATAGGGAGACCATTCGTGCTGTATGTTCGAGCGATGGATCATTCTATGGGAGCTCTTCTCGCACAAAAGAATGATACGGGTCACGAACAGGCTATCTACTACCTCAGTAGGATGATGGTCGGAGCCGAACACCGGTACAACCCAGTGGAGAAAGAATGCTTGGCGATGATATTCGCTATCCAGAAAATGCGGCACTATGTCACAGGCCAGACCATTCACATCATCTCCAGGATCAATCCTCTTCGGGTACTGATGAGAAAGCCAAGTGTTCTTAATTCCCGACTCGCGACTTGGGCGATGCTATTAACACCATATGACATGGTGTACGTCCCTCAGAAGTCCATCAAAGGCCAAGCATTGGCTGACTTCCTAGCTGCTCATCCGATCCCGGAGGCCTCCAAACTGTACAAGGAAATTCCTGACGAAGTCGCAGAATGTAATTTCGCAATGGAAAGTGATGCATGGCAACTATTCTTCGATGGTGCCTCCAGAATTGGTCCCAGGGGAAACGTGGTTTCGGGAGTAGGAGTTGTCCTAGTTACTCCTGATAAGCTCGTCATCTATCGAGCATATGCTCTTAGCGAGCCTTGTTCTAACAATGTGGCAAAGTATAATGCTCTACTAATCGGGCTCCAAGTCGCTAAAGAATTAGGCGTCGAATCTCTGGAAGCTTTCGGTGATTCTCTGCTAATCGTCAACAAAGTCAGGGGAATATATGAAGTCCGAAATCCAGACCTCATCTCCTATCACCGAGCAATGGTCGAGATAGCCATGATATTTAAAGGAGTCTTCCTAGAGCATGTCCCTCGATCTTAGAATCTGGAAGCTGACGCTCTAGCCAGTCTAGCTGTAGATTTAGCTACCCCTATAAGAAGGCAGAATTCGGTAATCCTTCTTAACAGAGATTTATTCTGTTTAAAAAATAACTTTCACATAGAATACAGCTACGCACTGGACACAGATCTTCCAAGGAGAGACTGGAGAAGTCCCTTTATAGACTTCGTAGCATACGGAATCTTGTCAGAAGATCCTAAAGAAGCGGTATCCGTCAAAAGACGATCATTATGCTTCTATTTCGACGCATCGTCATAATGTCTATATCGCCGGTCTTATGACGGACTATTATTACGATGTCTCTCTGGTGACGAAGCACAGCGGATTATCCGTGAAGCCCACGACGGTGTATGTGGGGCGCACCAACCCGGTCCTAAGCTACAGGATCGCATTAGAAGAATGGGCTATTACTGGCCTACTATGATCACAGATGTAATAAAGTATGCAAGACAATGCAGAGACTGTTAGATCCATGGAAACTTTATCCATCAACCTCCCGAATATCTACATCCTACGGTTGCGTCCTGGCATTTCGAAGCATGGGGTATGGATATCATTGGTCCTATTCACCTGTCTTCTTCCAGAGGTCACCAGTTCATACTGGCCATCACGGATTACTTCTCCAAATGGGCGAAAGCGATCCCTCTTGCTAAGGTGAAGGCATCTAATATGATCAGCTTCATCAAGCATCACGTCATTTATCGCTTCGGGATACCCCAAAGGATAATCTATGACAATGGGCCTCAATTCATCAGCCAAGTGTTTCATCGATTTTACGATAAAAATTGGATACAGAATGTCGCCTCTATGGCATATAATCCTACTGCTAATGGTTTGGCGGAAGCTTTCAACAAAACCATTATCAAGCTCTTGAATAAGTTCGTCTCTTCGAACAAGAGGGATTGGAATGAGAAGCTGGGAGAGTGTCTCTGGGCATACCGCACAATGGTACGGGCACCGACAGGTTGTATCCCATTCTTATTAGTTTACGGGAGCGAAGCAGTTCTCCCCATCAAGATCCAAATTCTGTCACTCAGGATAGCCATGGCTAATGAGATGACTCAAGAAAAGAATGACCTGTTAAGGCTTTAAGAGCTAGAAGGATTAGACGAGAAATGCCTCCAAGCTCAACAGCGCATCGTGCTCTACCAAGCAGTCGACGTTCCCTCGGTCTCTTCCGACGAGGGTGAGGAGTTCGTCAATCCAGATGAGCCTCTGTTGGTGGTATCGCAGGGTGAAGTACCTCTGCCTGCAGGCCCTTTGGTGATTTCTGGGAAGCGAAGGGCTCCTACTCCGAAGGAGACTTCCCCTCGCAAGAGGAAGAAGAAGACGGTTAATCATCCTCTCCGGATTCCTGGTATTGAGGCTCCTGGAAGTGAGCCTGCATCTCCCCATATTGGGGATGATTCTTTGGTTGGAGGTTCCTCGCCTTTTAGAGAGGGACCCTCTAATGTTCCGGCTGGTGGTGCCGGAGAATCTCTGCTGGAGGCCGCCGTCGCTGCTACTGCTTCAGGTAGTGGAACGAGGTCGCCTTCTGGGCTGAGTATACCTTTATGCGGATCGGCATCGGGAGAGCCGAGCAGGCGTAGGAGCCGAGTGGGCATAAAAGCCGAGCAGGCATAGGAGCCGAGTGGGCATAGAAGCCGAGTGGGCGTAGAAGCCGAGTAGGTGTAGGACCCGAGTGGGCGTAGAAGCCGAGAAGGCGTAGGAGCCGAGTGGGCATAAAAGCCGAGCAGGCGTAGGAGCCGAGTGGGCATAGAAGCCGAGTGGGCATAGAAGCCGAGTAGGCGTAGAAGCCGAGTGGGCGTAGAAGCCGAGCAGGGATCGCCGTGGGCGTAGAAGCCGAGCAGGGATCGCCGTGGGCGTAGAAGCCGAGCAGGCATAGGAGCCGAGTAGGCATAGAAGCCGAGCAGACGTAGGAGCCGAGTGGGCATAGAAGCCGAGTAGGCGTAGAAGCCGAGTGGGCGTAGAAGTCGAGTAGGCATAGAAGCCGAGTGGGCGTAGAAGCCGAGCAGGTGTAGAAGCCAAGTGGGCATAGAAGCCGAGCAGGCGTAGGAGCCGAGTGGGCATAGAAGTCGAGTGGGCATAGAAGCCGAGTGGGCATAAAAGCCGAGTGGATGTGGACGCTTTAGTCGGAATTATGGCTTTTGGAGATATAATCAAATCTCATGCATTAAATACAGAGATCTGTCCGCATCCTGCGCATTAAATGCAGAGGCATGTTTTCGAAGCTTTGCTATCCCGCAGATTTACCATCATTCTGCATATTAAATGTAGATACGCGCCTCAAACTTTGTACGAAGAGACACTGCTGACGTGGCAGCCTATTTGTCTTTCGCAGAGCGTAAGAAGCTTACGTCTGCCCGTGTAAAACTAGGCAGCGTATCCCCTTGACTGTGTAAAAGCAGTTTACGCAAAGGGGGATGCCACTAAACGACGGTTCAGTAACATTTAATCAAATCCCCAGCATTAAATGTGGAGATCCGCTATTATCCTGTGCATTAAATGCAGAGGCATATTTTGAAGGTCTGTCACTTAGCCTGCGCATGGTGCAGAGACGTGCCTCGGGCATCTGTCAGTATTCGGCACTTTAAATGCAGAGACGTGCCTTGAGAACCTGTCACCGCTCTGTGCATAAAATATAGAGACGTGCCTCGAATCCCGTACGAGGTGTAGCTTTTGATGTGGCAGGCGGTTTGTCTTCTGTGGAGCGTAAATAGCTCATATCTGCCTGTGTAAAACTAGGCAGCGTATCCCTTCGTATATGTAAGAGTGGTTTATGCAGAGGAAATGGAAGTAAATGACAGCCTGGGTAGCAGTGTCGCACCATCATTATAGCCGTCGCTTGGGTAGTCGTGCAATACTTTTTATCAGAAGTCCAGACGTCAGGTTCATTGCATGATCTGACAGGTTCGTTTCGAAGAATACGAAGCGTCCCTCGTACACTTCAATGCTGTATTGAAAGCAGATGAGCTTTACGCCATAAAGGCGATGAAGAACCCTGTTTATGCTGAAGTAGCCTGGACATACTGCTTTACGCGGATGGTCCTTGAGCTCATATTTCACGTTGTGCTCAGCAGAAAAGCTCTGTTGCACGGTGATGGCTCCGTGGTCCTCCGTTTATGCTGCTCTGCCTCAATACGCTGCGTATAGCTATCCAGCATATTTTTCATGCTTCTACAAGACCCCCTTCAAAGCTTTTAAATTCCTCATAATTTGAAACGCTTTGAATGAAGCATGAACTGTTCCTCGTAACTCGAAACGTTTCTGAATGGAGCTTTGAAACGGTCAAGCTTGACATGTTCTTTTATGGCTGTCTTTATGGCAAAGTTATTGGGGATCGGGGTGATCTCTTTTGCCTATAAAAAGGCTGAAGAGTTAACCTGTTCTTCCCACATTTCCTTCACCATACAGAGATGATGGCCGGAGTTCGTCGGGTCGACTTGAGGAAGAAGGAGATCATGCTCTTCCAGCATGTGAGGAGCCGAAAAAGATGATGGATCATTGAAGGATATCATAGCCTCCTTTGCTCAGGATAATCAACAACTTTGTATGGTGGTTCTTCGGGAGAGAAGAAGGGTCGCATTTTGCCATGCCGTTTGCAAGCGGTACCTTCTCCCGTTACCTCCGTGGCGCCGGATGTAAGAAAGCAGAGTTACCCTGCTTTTCTTCTGTTGGCAGTATGGGCCTATGCCCAGTTCTGTATCCTCCCGCCATTGATTAATATCTCAGTCAGTTTGCGGTTACTGACTGACTGCTGAAGAAGATGGTAAAGAATTGCCGCCCATGCGAGAACCTGGTAGAACAGATTCTGGGCGCCACCTTCAGACGATGATGAGGAAGCCCTTTGTAGACGGGATTTCCCTCATGTAAGGTCATGAAAATGAAGAAAACCCTTGTAGACTGGATTTCCCTCATGTAATCATGTTTTTTAATTTTAATAAAATCGTCTTTCTTCTTTGCATATGATCATGTTGCCATACTTTGCTGTGAAGTTTGAATATGTGTAGCTTCGACACGTCTGATTCTTTATGCTGACTCTGTATAGAAAGAGTGCTAGGTCCTGTCTTGTCTTTTACGTATAACTAAGGATGCGCAGAAAGCCGCTTTAACAGTCGAGTGTTTCGAACTATCTTGCTGTTAGGAACCGAGTAGAATTTTGAACTGTTTTTACTTCTGATAAACAGAATTTTTGTTCAGACCGTCATCTTCAAGAGTGATTTCTCGAAAATCTCTTGGAACAGGGCGAGAAATGGCTGTCAAACTGAGTCGCCATCTTGAATTTTGTAGACAAAATATTCAGACTGGATTCTGGATGAACTTCGAATTGACCCATGAAGAAGAGTAATTTTCAATGTACTCTGTATGCTTCGGGTACTTGGGGTATCTTGAGGTCAAAAAGGAGTATCTTCTGTGTGAACTCCTGCAATTGACCGCCTTGAGAATCGTTCAGATGTACTGTACTGGCCTGCACATTTTTCAGATACGCGGAAAGTCGTAGAGCGTGAAATCATAAGTTCGTTGCTTCTGAGCGTAAAATGCCACCGAGCGTGAAATCATAGACTTGTAGTTCCTGAGCGTGAAGTCGTAGGTTTGTAGCCTCTCGAGCATAAAAGCTACCGAGCACAAAGGCATCCGGGCGTAAAACCATAGACTTGTAGCCATTGAACGTAAAACCGTAGATTTGTAGCTGTCGAGCGTAGAAAGCTCCTTGGTGCAGAACTGTAGATTTGTAGCTTCTGAAAAGAAAATCTTCCTAGCGTGAAGTCGTGGATCTATTGCCTCTGAGCCTAAAAAGCCACCGAGCATGAGATCGTAGATTCGTAGCTGCTGAGCGTGAAGTCGTAGGTTTGTAGCCTCTCGAGCGTAAAAGCTACCGAGCACAAAGGCATCCGGGCATAAAACCATAGACTCATAGCCTGTGAGCGTAAAACCGTAGATCCGTAGCTGCCGAGCGTAGAAAGCTCCTTAGCGTAAGAACCGCGAATCTTCCTTGCACGAAAAACTTTTTGCATTCGCTGACTGTCCGTCTTTTCTGAGTAATTAGGCTGACGTAGTACCCAATCATAACCGAAATATTAATTAGGAGATTTGGTTCGGGATTCGAGGAGTCCATCAAGTTTCTGAGAGAGAAACTTTTCATCCGTCTTCTGCGAAAGAAAGCCTTCGACTGTTCGAGTTCTTCTTCGTTTCTTCTCCGAGATTTCAAAGCTTCCAGTAATGGCCTCGAAACAATTCTCCTCCACTAAGGGAAAGAAGGTTGATTCTTCTTCTTGTTCTTTTGCTCAAGAGAGAGCATCTTCGGTCGGGCAAGGCGAACTTTATTCTGAACGAAGTATCCCGCCGACGAGCAGTGCACCCGGCCTAAAAGGTAGAGCATTTGGGACGAAGAAGAACGCCTGAAAATCCTTCGTACATGTTGTACGTGACCGCGCTAGGTCGTCTTCTGTGCTGATAGCCTCTTTGAGGAAGATGATACACAGAGATGTTTCATATTTTATGCCCACATCTCTAATGTGTCACCGCAAAAACTCTATCTTTTCGTAGTCTGGCGTAGGAGCTTTGACTGTCGAAAGTTGGAGTATAAAATTCGAGTGTTACGCTTCTGGATGAAGATTCTGGCGTAATATCTCAACTTTATCAGTCTGGCGTAAAGCACAGACTGTATACCGCCAGTCTTGAATTTTACGTTTTAGGAAACGGATTCCAGCGTAATGGTCAAGTTTTTACGGTCTTGGCGTAGAGCACAGACTGTTGATTTTTCTTTTGCGTATGCTGCAAGATTTGTAATGTCTAGTTTATAGAAACTGACTTGTTTTTCTTGCACTCTTGCAGTTAACTTGCATATGTCTCCGCTAGCCGATGTGATGGGTTCTGCCGCCGGGATGCTGCACTCTGACTATCTGGAGGATCTGTCACACGTGACATTTCCTATCTCCGGGACCCAGTATCCCGAGTGAAAGGAAATTCTGATATCGGCTCAGGGCAAGCGAACGCTGCTGAATTTGATCAACGGGGAGCCCCTGACGTACATAGACGGGGACCAATACATAAAGCCGACTTTTCTCTTCGGGGACATGATCCACAAGCAGTTCCAGACGAAGCCCAAGAGGGAGCTCTGGGTTTTCCCTTCTGGGAACTTGGTTTTGTATCTGCCCAAGATGTCGAAAGACTATCCCATCTCGGCTTTCTTTCATCCCACACATCCCAGGAGGATGTCGTGGACGCTGACTCATGATCTTCACGGCAGGCCGGGGAAAATATTTCATCTGAAAGGAGCGGACCAGGGGTCATTTGTCAGCCGTCCTTCCGGCAATGTGACGGTGCTCAGGGGACTGTACTCAGGCAGTATCCCGAGTGAAGACAGCTTAGTGATCCAGCCGGTCCAATTATCGACCTTCTGTAATAATTTTATGGGGCACGGAGGAGTATACCCTAAGGTGAACCCTCGGTGCGGTGAGTGGATCGCCCCTATAAATCTTCGATGGGCTCACTTAGTTGATTGGGCCCTGAAGCATTTTCAGACCGAGTTAGAGAACATCGGTCTGTTTGCAGCTGTGAGTGCCACCAGTGTTGGGTTACCTCCCAATCCTATCCTGTTTCTGGCACTGATGTAGCGATATATTTCGCTCACCGGGACTTTCGCCACTCCACTGGGGGAGTTGGGATTGGCCCTTCATGAGATGGCAGAGATCTCGAGACTGCCGATGGGGGATACTCCGTATAAAGAGTATGTTGCTACGAACCGGGAGCTAGGAGATTCGGACCCTCGGGTAGTGGAAGTGTATCAGGAGCTGATGTGCCACTACCTCGCTTGCACTGCTTTTTATGTTGAGCCCTCAGATTTGGCTCACAACAATAAATGGACATCCTACCTCTTCTTTCACCGGCCCAGGAATGCTAAGCCGGAGAAGGTATTGGAGGGCAAGGATCAGCCTGTGAATCCTCTGAGCGTGCTTAATGCTCAGGTAGTCGACGACCTCATGGTAGACGCTGGGGCTCCGAACTTGATCCTCGACGAAGGGATAGGACAGTATTCTGTAGGCACTAAAGCCTACAGTTATTTGAGGTGCTGCCGCAGGCCTCTGTCCAGGGAAGCTCAACTGGTTGGCTTCCTGTCCATATGGCTACGCCGAGTGGTGGTACCTGGCGTCGCATCTGCGGACCGCATTCACCGCAACACGTTGTGGCCTGCAGTACGTCTGGTATTTGGGGCAAGACTAGGCTTGCTCCCTGCCATGGTGTGCCGCATTCAAGCTGGCCTGAGGGCCATGACTGACGGGCTGCTCGCCGATGAAACCCGGCGTGATAGCTTTCCCAGGGTAGAGTTACCATACCTATACTTGATAGGGTGGTTAATTCTTCATAACCCCAAGGTTATGTCTCCCGGCTCTGGCAGTAGTTCGGTGGGTAGCTTCTTGTTGAACTACCAGAAGTCTTCCTGGAATGTGACCACGGTTATAGACTGTCGACGGGCGCTGGGCTTCAGTCACAGCTGGAATCTTTTTTGCACTGTCCCCTCCGTACATCGCAATCAATCGGGGATTAGGCTTGAAGATTCTGGTAGAGAAAAGACCAATCTTTCTCCTGAAGCTTTTAATTGGTTGGTCTGCATCAGACCTTCCCATCTACTATACAAGAGTGAAGACCATTGCTTCTTGGAGCCCTACCTGCCTAGTCGGTTTGCCAGGCAGTTTGGGTACGATCAGTTGTACGTGGGCAACGCCGTCACCAGCTTCCGGTCCAGGGGTGGACTCATTGATGGGGCGAGAGGCTGGCGATACTTCTTCATGGGTTGCACTGGAGCAATTTTTACTGTGCCGGTCATCACACTCTCTACGGAGCTGCACATCCTGCACTCGTATGCCCAGTTTTATGTGGCAACGAACACCTTCCATCATGATTTTGATATGCATAGAAGTTTTAGGGTGCCCTCTTCCAAGTCTGGGGAAGAGTCGAAGTCCCCTCGGTCTTTTCCGACGAGGGTGAGGAGTTCGTCAATCCAGATGAGCCTCTGTTGGCGGTATCGCAGGGTGAAGTACCTCTGCCTGCAGGCCCTTTGGTGATTTCTGGGAAGCGGCTCCTACTCCGAATGAGACTTCCCCTTGCAAGAGGAAGAAGAAGACGGTTAATCGTCCTCTCCGGATTCCTGGTATTGAGGCTCCTGGAAGTGAGCCTGCATCTCCCCATGTTGGGGATGATTCTTTGGTTGGAGGTTCCTCGCCTTTTAGAGAGGGACCCTCTAATGTTCCGGCTGGTGGTGCTAGAGAATCTCTGCTGGAGGCCGTCGTCGCTGCTACTGCTTCAGGTAGTGGAACGAGGTCGCCTTCTGGGTTGAGTATACCTTTATGCGGATCGGCATCGGGAGAGACTCCTGCCGTGCCTGCCAGTGCAACCAGCGAGATTCCAGCCGATAAGCCTCGGTTGGAATTTGACGAGGACCTGGAAGACTATTTGCCAGCGCCAGTTAGCAGACCCCTTTCTCCAGGTATGACAACTTGCTTAGCATCGTTAAGAAATGATTTAGCTGTACAGGCCGCAGATGCGACATATGTGTCATCGGCCATGGGTAAATGTCGTCTTCATGCCTTTTTTTAGGAAAGTTAACATCGTTTCGATACTAACTTCCTTTTGTCTTCTTTTCAGGGGAAGACATCTTCGGGGAGGGCAGTGTAGATGCGCTCTTTGGCTCTGTGTCAGGTCCTGGTGGTGACACGGAGGTGCCTGACTTTGAAGAGGAGACATCTTCGGGTGCCGGCTCTCCGATTGACGAGATTCTGATATCTCAAGAGGAGGACGAGCCTGTCATTGCGACAATGCCTCCTATGAGTATGCTGGTATCTTCGTCCGTTGTTGGCGCTTCTTCTTTTGTTGCACCACCTGTTGAGGTAACGGCTGTGGCAACATCGTCTGCGGTTGTTCTTGGAGGGGGACACGCCAATATTGAGGCCACTCCCGGCGTCCGTTCGGATCTAGCTGCGCTGATCGAGTAGTTCACCGGCATCTTCTATACCACTTTGAAAATGTTAATATCAATGGTGTTGGCGAAGAATCTGAGCATTGTGTCGCTGAAGATGTCCTCCCGGTCCGTGATAGCGCCGATCCGAGAATTCGACAACACTGGGCTAGCTGAGACGCTGGAGGAGATAGTTAATGGTTTGGAGCAACCAATTAACGAATACTTGCAGCTAGCTTGAGACAATATTGAAGATCTGGTCCAGGCTAGATACGACTCCATGACTGCGCATCTTGCCAAACAGATGGCAGGCGTAAATAAATCCATCCAGACACATGAGCGGGAGATGGATAAAGGAAAAGTCATCCTGGAGGAGGCCATTGCTCTTAAAACGAAGTGCCAGGCCAAGCACGAAGGAAATGTAGCGAGGGTCCTCAGGCTGGAAACGAAACTTGCTCAGGCAAAAGAGTGGGCTTCTCAGTCGTCGGAAGCTCTAGTTGTGACGGATAGCCGATTGGGCGTAGAACAACAGAACTTGGCGCGTGCAGATGTCGCCCGTGCTGGTTTTCTTTGGGCTAGAGCCGAACTGTCCCTCATGAGCAATGATGAGGCACGGCTGGAGCGGACTCGCCATGATGTCTTGGATTCCAGGACTGAGAGGATGGCCGCACTGGCGCAGCAGCTTCGCGACCTGACTGCTCCCCCAAAATGATGTACTTTTGCTTTTGCTTTTCAATGTACTTCTACTCCTTTTTGGGAATAAGAAATAGGCTTTTTATCTGACTTTGTGGACCTATCATTTTGGAATATAAATGACAAGTTTGGGTAAAAAGTGATATCAGAGGTAATATGAACATGATATACTCTCGGTAATTTTCAGCGGGACATATCTATTCAGAGGTTATATGATAGAATATGCTCCTAGCTAAAATTGTTTTTGGAAGTAGTCTTGTCAGAATGAGACCTTCATCATACTCCATTTGAGCAGAGGAGGTTAAGCGTAGTACCTTTTCAGGAATTTGCCATTGATAGGAGCCATTAGCAGGTCTCAATTAGGCTGGGCTAATTTGTAAGCGCCGTTTGAGAACGTCGTCTCAATTACATAAGGGCCTTCCCATTTAGGCTGGAATTTGCCCTTACTTCTGTAAGAATCATCGGCCTTCTTACGGCTAAAACTAGCTCGCCGACTTTGAACACCCTTTCCTTTACCTTTTGATTAAAAGCCTTGGAAATACGTGCTTGGTAGAGCGCGATGCGCTGTTGAGCTTGGAGGCATTTCTCGTCTAATCCTTCTAGCTCTTGAAGCCTTAACAGGTCATTCTTTTCTTGAGTCAGCTCATTAGCCACGGCTATCCTGAGTGACGGAATTTGGATCTCGATGGGGAGAACTGCTTCGCTCCCGTAAACTAATGAGAATGGGGTACAACCTGTCGGTGCCCGTACCGTTGTGCGGTATGCCCAGAGACACTCTTCCAGCTTCTTATTCCAATCCCTTTTGTTCGAAAAGACAAACTTCTTCAAGAGCTTGATAATGGTTTTGTTGAAAGCTTCCGCCAAACCATTAGCAGCAGGATTATATGCCGTAGAGACGACATTCTGTATCCGATTTTTATCGCAAAACCGATAAAATGCTTGGCTGATGAATTGAGGTCCATTGTCATGAATTATCCTTCGGGGTATCCTGAAGCGATAAATGACGTGATGCTTGATGAAGCTGATCATATTAGATGCCTTCACCTCAGCAAAAGGGATCGCTTCTGCCCATTTGGAGAAGTAATTCGTGATGGCCAGTATGAACTGGTAACCTCTGGAAGAAGAAGGGTGAATAGGACCAATGATATCCATACCCCATGCTTCGAAAGGCCAGGACGCAACCGTAGGATGTAGATATTCGGGAGGTTGATGGATAAAGTCTGTATGGATCTGACAGGCTCTGCATTGTCTTGCATACTTTATTGCATCTGTGATCATAGTAGGCCAGTAATAGCCCATTCTCCTGATGCGATCTTGTAGCTTAGGACCGGGTTGTTGCGCCCCGCATACGCCGTTGTGGGCTTCACGGATAATACGCTGTGCTTCGTCACCAGAGAGACATCATAATAATAGTCCGTCATAAGACCGGTGATATAGACATTGTGACGATGCGTCGAAATAGAAGCGTAATGATCGTCTTTTGATGGATACCGCTTCTTTAGGATCTTCTGGCAAGATTCCGTATGCTATGAAGTCTATAAAGGGACTTCTCCAGTCTCTCCTTGGAAGATCTGTGTCCAGTGCGTAGCTGCGTTCTATGTAAAAGTTATTTTTTACACAGAATAAATCTCTGTTAAGAAGGATTACCGAATTCTACCTTCTTATAGGGGTAGCTAAATCTGCAGCTAGACTGGCTAGAGCGTCAGCTTCCAGATTTTGAGATCGAGGGACATGCTCTAGGAAGAATCCTTTAAATGTCATGGCTATCTCGACCGTTGTTCAGTGATAGGGATGAGGTCTGGATTCCGGACTTTATATATTCCTCTGACTTGGTTGACGATTAGCAGAGAATCACCGAAAGCTTCCAGAGATTCGACGCCTAATTCTTTAGCGACTTGGAGCCCAATTAGTAGAGCGTTATACTCTGCTACATTGTTAGAAAAGGGCTCGCTAAGAGAATATGCTCGGTAGATGACGAGCTTATCAGGAGTAACTAGGACAACTCCTACTCCCGAAACCACGTTTCCCCTGGGACCAGTTCTTGAGGCACCATCGAAGAATAGTTGCCATGCATCACTTTCCATTGCGGAATTACATTCTGCGACTTCGTCGAGAATGTCCTTGTACAGTTTGGAGGCCTCCGGGATCGGATGAGCAGCTAGGAAGTCAGCCAATGCTTGGCCTTTGATGGACTTCTGAGGGACGTACACCATGTCATATGGTGTTAATAGCATCGCCCAAGTTGTGAGTCGGGAATTAAGAACACTTGGCTTGCTCATCAGTACCCGAAGAGAATTGATCCTGGAGATGATGTGAATGGTCTGGCCTATGACATAGTGCCGCGTTTTCTGGATAGCGAACATCAGAGCCAAGCATTCTTTCTCCACTGGGTTGTACTGGTATTCGGCTCCGACCATCATCCTGCTGAGATAGTAGATAGCCTGTTCGTGGCCCGTATCATTCTTTTGTGCGAGAAGAGCTCCCAGAGAATGATCCATCGCTCAAACATATAGCACGAATGGTCTCCCTATGACGGGAGGCACCAGAACTGGTGGACTAGTGAGGTAACGTTTGATATCGCCGAATGCTTACTGGCAGGCTTCATCGCATACGAAGGATACTCCTTTCTTCATGAGGTAAGAAAAAGGTTGACATCTCCCAGATAGGTTGGATTTGAATCTTCGGATATAAGCCAGACGACCTTGAAATCCCCTGAGTTCTTTCAGATTATGGGGCGGTCGTATTTCTAAGATGGCCTTGACTTTATCAGGGTCCACTTGAATGCCTTTGGCGGTAATGACAAATCCCAGGAATTTGCTACTGGATACACCAAGAAAGGACTTTGTAGGATTCATTTTGAGATGATGTTAGCGCATCAAGTCAAATACTGTCTTCAAGTCTTGGATGTGAGTATCCTTGAGGCGGCTTTTGACAGCTATATCGTCTACGTAACATTCTACCATCTTGCGTAAATGCTCATGGAATATGTTACTCATAGCCCGTTGGTACGTAGCCCCTGCATTCTTCAATCCGAAGGGCATGACCGTATAGCAATATACCCCCAGTGGTGTCCGGAAGGCAGTATGCTTCTCGTCTTCAGGATGCATCTTGATTTGATTGTACCCTGAGAATCCGTCCATGAAAGACATACGTTCAAAACCGCATGTATTGTCAATCATGACGTCTGTGATGGGAAGAGGAAACTCGTCTTTAGGGCAGGCTGCATTCAGATCTCGATAATCGATGCAGACACATACTTTTCTATTCTTCTTTATGACCGGGACAACATTGGCGACCCAGTCGGGATGTTGTTCTTCACGGATGAAGCTGCAGGCTATCAACTTCTTGACTTCAGCTTCAATGGCGTCCATCATATCTGGGCAAAACCGGCGTTGGTGCTTCTTCACAGGCTTCGAATCGGGCAATATATTGAGCTTATGAGTAGCCACCTTTGGATCAAGGCCTGGCATGTCCTCATAATTCCACGCAAAGATGTCGATATATTCTTTTATCAGCTGGATAACTTCTTCCCTTTTTGCTTCGGAAAGATCGTTACTGATAAATATCGGCTTTGGCGAAAGTTCATCCCCAACGCCATTCTGGGTAACTTTGTCTTCAGTGGGAGGTTCTCTCTGCTCGAAGCGGAACTCCCATTGTGTATTCATTTGCTGAGCCCAAGCGTCATTCTCAAACAGTTCAGATTCTTGTTCGTCTAATTCGAAGGAATCCGTCACTACCATATTTACTGATAATGTTTGCTCGAGAGCATGAGATGAGTCAGAGGGCGCTGAGCCGTCTTGAGAGGAGGAAAAGACATCCTTGTTTGACTCAGGAGTCGCAAGGGATGTTATATACCCTAACCCGAAATGAGTTCGTTGATAGTAGGGATCGCCGTGCAGCGGCATTCGTCTGCCTTTCCCGTAGTTGAGACCTGGTTCCAGCTTCAGGTTATATCCCATACCTTGCATGATCTTCAAGGCTTGCGAGCTGTATGTCACTACCACATTTTCATATAAGGGCATTTATGTAAATTCACCATTTTGAAGAATTATGTATTAAATTATTTTTTTGCTGAGTTTTTATAAACTATTTATATGTTGTTAATTTGTGTTGGTTTAGGTGAAACCCTAGAATCTTCCATTAGGACTAACCCTAGAATGAAACCCTAATTCATGAACTAGCCTTAGTGAAACCCTAAAAATTTCAAATTGGGTTTAGAATAAAACCCTAGAGGAGACTAAACCCTAGTTAATTAATTCTCCATGACTTAACATAAAGGTTTAACCTAAAACTAAGCTTTGAAACCCTAACCTAGTTGTTAATATAAAAGGGAGCCACCATTCTTCCTGTAGAAGGAAGAAAACCCTAGCCTCCATCAAGAAAACCATCTCCCCACTCCAGATTTCGAAACCTAACCCTAGGGTTTCCATCCTTCTCCTCCAAAGCAAGGGAAAGCACGAAACTTGGGTCAAAAAGCCTTGGGGAAGAAGAACTTCCATTGGAGAAACCATCCCTGCAGGTAAAACCCTAATTTTATTCATTTAATTTTTGTTTTCTGATGTTAATGCCCATTAGGAACCCATCCTTGTTGTGTAGTTTCGATTTAGGGTTTTGATTTGGGTTTTGGTGACCATTATTGGGATTTCCCCCAATATTTCGTGAACCCTAACCCTAGGGGGTTTGCATATAGACAGATTTCATTCTCAATGTATGGTTTAGATCCCGATTTTAGGGTTTGGATTTGAGGAATTATGGGTTCTTATGCAAAACCATTTTTATGTACTCCTTGTGTTTGATGAAATGTTCCTTAAGGTTTTACCTATCTAATGTAGTTGTATTTCTGCATATTTTGACATGTAATCTATATACATAAATATATTTGTGTTGTAAATGGGTAGGTATGTGCAGTCGGGTTCAACGGTGCAAATTCTGTGTGCTGGGGGAAGATTTCTGTGCAGTGTGAGTTTTTAGAGTACTGTGTATCAATAACTTGGGGTTGTGTCTACCTGTGTCCATATGTTTCTCAGAATGTTTTGTGTTAGTCTTTGTGTCTCAGTGAACCTGGGAGTAATTTTGCCTGAGAGTGTATCTGTGCACTGTGGGTGTGTGCAGTGGATTGGGGATTTGATACCTGAGGGTGTGTGCATAGGGTTAAATATCAGTGTGTTTTTAGGCATTTCCTGGGTACAGTCGGGCTGTATTTTGGGTGTACCTGTGTTATGCAGTGAGCTATGTGTGGACTGTATGTAGTGTGAGTGTAGGATCCTGATCAGTATGAGTTTGTTAAACCTGAACACAGTCAGGTATCAGTTAAGGAAATTGGGGGTTTAATTGATGTCATATGTTATATACATATATATATATATAAGAGTTAATGTGTAGCTGTGTGTGTTCCTACCAGTGTAGTATGTATCCCAGTACCAGTTTTATGCTTGTACCTATCTATGTGTATGAATTCTGAGAGTGTAGTCTTGTGTCAACCCATATTTAAGTGTGCACAGCAAGGATTCTGGTGTAACTGTACTGTGCATAATATTCAGTGTGTGTGAACTGAACTGTGTTGTGTCTGTGTGCAGTTCAGTGTGTAAACTGTGAGGGGTTCAGTTTGATACCTGTGTCAGTATACATGTTAGAGCAGTGTGTGAGAGGACTGTCAAGTGAGTTCAGTGAGAATTTTCCTGTGTGTAGGTATTTAAGACTCAGTATGTGACTGAGTAATAGAATATATGTGTGTGTAGTGGTTGTGTTCAGTGAGTGAATTTAGGAACTAGTGTATCAGCAACTAGCTATTACCTGTGTGTTTCAGTGTGTGTTCAGTGTATTCAAATCCTATGTGTCAATATGAACCAGTGTGTAGGTATTTAATTTTCAGTGTGTATGGTGTTAGATGTCAGTGTGTGGCTGTGTTCTCAGTGTGAGGGAGACTTGTGCCTGTGTGTTAGGTCCTAGGTGTGTAATTCTGTGAGAGAGTTGTGAGGGAACTTGACCATCTAGAGTATCAGTAAACTGACTGTGAACTCAGTGTATGCATAAACTGTACATGGGTGTGAGGAGTCTCATCTTAGAAATTTAGGTGAGTAAGTATATATATATCAGCAGGCAGTTTTATGTGTACTGTGTTACCTGAGTGTTAATGTGCATCAGTGGGGGCAAGTGTCTAGTGTATGTGTATAAATTCTATAGGTCTGTATGTGAGTGAGCTGTAGGTAGATGACCCAGTGTGTATCTTGGTGCAGTGAGTATAGCTAGGTGAGTGTGTTCTCAGTAGTTGGGGAAAAAGGGTATTCAGTGTGTGTAAGCAGTGGGTGTATAAGAACTTGTGTGTAAATTCTAGAGTGCAGGTGAGGGTGTGTAGGTGACTGTGTGCATCCTAGAAACCAACATCTTGATTTTAGCCTGTGCCTATGTGAACTGTGAGTGTTGTGTGCCATAGAACCAGTGCCTATGTGAGAGTGTTATGTGAGGCCAGTGAGTATCTGTGTGTAAGTGTAGTGTGTAGTAAATTAGTGACTGTGTTCTGTTTAGGGGTGTTAACAAGTAATGAGTTAGGTATTTCTATATAGAAATGTTTCACACAACACCTCTCTTGCTAGAAAACCCTAGCTTACTTATATCTTTGGATTTGGCCTAATGTGAGACCAAGTTGACTAGTATTGACCAATAGACCTTGGTAAGACCTAGAAGCCTCGCATTTAATTAATTAAGCATGTTAATTCTTTTAAATTCAGTACCTGACATTTATATTCCATAAATAGGTCATTGTGATCCCACCTTGGGCATCGATCCTCACTTATTGCTCAGGACCACAGGCGAGTACATTCTCTGACAGTTTTCATTGTTGATTACTTCTATAAATTGTAGTGTATTACATACTTGATTCCGACACTGTGGATACACGAGTTAGCACCCTAGATTCCCATCATGAGGAGTCATGATTAGAATCCATCGTGCTAGCTGGGGGACGGGGAATTATTAGTAGATTATGTGATCATATCCAAATCCTTTACATGCATCATAGCTCACCCCACTTCTCACGTTGGGTGCGGCCTGACCCTCTTACATGCATCATAGCTGTTATATATGATTAACCTGACCACTACATGCATCATAGCTAACCATATGGTTAGCCTGACCTACAAGAATCATAGTTAATCATATATAACCAGCCTGATCAAGTCCCAAGCCGATCACATAATAAACTGATAATTCAAATACTTAGCTAGATGTCTATTTTATTCAGATTCACCTGTTCCAGCATTCACTACTTATTGTCTAGCATTCACTATTTATTGTTCATTGCTAGATGCTCTATTGCCTATTTCCATTTTCTCCAGTACTTTACATTTCCAGCATTTATTTTCCATCTTGTATTTCTTACACTGTTTATAGATTTTGTCAATTTAATGAAACTGCTGTTAGTGCTTGTGCTTCGCTCCAATCCTGACTGGATAACATTTTTTCAGAGGACCTGGAGAGCTTGTGCCCCACTCATTACGGCCCAGGATTAGAGGGTGATTTCACTCCAGAAACCCTAGAGGAGTTGCCTATCCTAGAGGAGAATGTACCTGGCTGTTCTTAGATTATTTTTTCTGTATTTATTGTTTTAGACTGAGACTGAGGTATATTTATTATTTTATAACTTTGTGAGATCATCTAGACCCAGGATTTGAGTTGGACTTATTGTGGTTGTTTTTAAATAGAACTCTTTTCTATTCTCATCGTGCCATTATTCTTATAGCTTGTGATTGAGTATAATTATAGATCTGTGGATTATTATCTTTGTCCTCCGTACGGAGTTGAGATCATTGACAGGATATATTATATGTTGAGACCTAGACAGCGTTCTACCGCCGATGCTGCGGCGTAGGCTGGACGTACCCACGACTCATGCCCAAATTCCGGGTACGGGTCGTGACACGTTTTTAGTGGTGGCCCATGCAGGTCGAGCTTCGCAAGTTGTGCGATGTCATGGTAGTGCGACAACTTAGTTGTACTACTACGAGCCTGTTTTAGGAATAAGAATTAGGCCGAGGATATGCTCAATCACTGTCACGACCCGCACCCGGTTTAGGGGCACGAGTGCGTGGGTACGTCCAGCCTACGCCGCAGCATCGGCGGTAGAACGCTGTCTAGGTCGGAACCAGTCTACTAAGGTCACAGTCTGGAAAAATATTTTCCAGTCAGGAAGGAGCAAAGTACATCTCTAAATAGCAGTTCTATATAAATGACATAAACTATGTAGCAGTTCTAGATGAAAATATACCAGATGCATGTATAGGTACGAGAATTGTAAAATGAGAGAAATACTGGAAATACTGTAAGTAAATGCAGGAAAAGAACAATATGTCACTGAGCAAGAATCCTATGACTAAGTGTGTGAGTACTAGCTTTGACATGTGATCGGCTTGGGAACAGGATCAGGCTGGTTACATGTGATTAGCTATAATTCACGAAGGTCAGGCTAACCATTGGTTAGCTATAATGCATGTAGGGGTCAGGCTAATCACACGTAACAGCTATGAGGCTCTGAGATGGTCAGGCCGTACCCGACGTGAGATATGGGGTGAGCTATGATGCATGTAAAGTTGGGTATGATCACATATCTACACTAAAATACTCCCCACCCCCGACTGGTATAGTAGATCCAATCATGGTACGCTATGGCACTGGATTCCCTAGGAAGGTAGCAAATCTCCTCGGAAATCAGTGTCTGTACGTGCACAAGATAACAAGGAAAACAAGTCTTGTACAAGCTACACCATGAATAAGGAATAACATCTCATGACGAGATCCGTGTATACCAATCCGTGTAACCAATGTGTCAAGAACATGGATATTTACACTAGATACAGTGAACATAGGAGATATCATAAATTAGAAACTAGTCAGAGAATGTACTCGCCTTGGGTCCTTAGCTGGTAATTATTGATGTCCTGTTTCAGAGTATCCCCTGGGTAAACCAACAGTCCTATAAACATAACACAAGCAAAACCACATTTGCATCAGATGCTACACTAACACAGTCAAAAATACTGGTCTCAGGGCCATGTCAGGCAGGGCACTAGTCAACTAGGGTCATCTAGTATATTCACCAATTAAACGTAGTCTTATTAATGATCAAAAATAATACATATATTGTTATTCCAAAGTATATACAAGATAGTTATAACTGTATGTACATAAGTGGAAATATATTTTATTTATGTGAAAAAAATTATACATCACTCATACAGATAAACTAGTATACATGTACCAAAATACAGATTAACTTATATTATATATATATATATATATATATATATATATATATATATATATGCATACATACCAAAATAATACAATACTATATACAGGTAATATACCAAAATATGTTTTACAAGTACATATATATCAATACAGTTTATATATACATATATACCCAAAAATATGTTTATACATGTTTATATATATAGGTACACATATTTATACCAAAATACGATTATATGTACATATATACCAATATACATTTATTTATAATTAAATACTGAAACATACCTTAATACTTATTATACCAATAAAACGTATATAATATATATATATAAGTGTCTATTAGTAATTTGTACAAAATACGTATTTGTGTATATACACTAATAGATGTATATACATATATACTTTTTATACCAAAATACATATTTGTACATATATATCAATCAAAAATCCTTATACATAATACATAACTAAATTTACACATAATAAATAACTAATTTCATACATTAAAACAATAAAACGAATTATGTTGTATTTACTAAACTAATTACATTAACTTAACTAATTACTGGTTTAAACTAGTTAACTGATTAACAATTATTAACTGATTAATAACTTAATTAATTACCGATTAAGAATTAATTACTGATTAATGACTAATTAATAAATTAACTACTGATTACTACTAAATTAAACTAATACATGAAATTACTAACTAATTACATTATTTTACTAGACTAATTACATTAATTACTAAACTAGTTATATTTATTTACAAAATATATTACATTTATTTACTACATTAATTATAAATTAACTAACTAATTTTATAAATTAATTAAACTAATTATTATATCACTAATTATATAAAATAACTAATTATATAATATAAACTAATTATATTAGAACTAATTTATAAAAAAATAACTAATTTATATATAATAAACTAATTTATATGTAATAACTAATTTATATATAATAAACTGATTCATAAAAATAAACTAATTCATCACCTAACCTAACTACAGGGTCGAAGGAAGGGGAGGGGAACTCACGTTTGGGGGTTTCCGTTCGCCGGCGCGGGGACGTCCGCCGGGGTCGGCGCAGGGGGCTCCGTCGAGGTCACGCGGCTTCGACAGATGCTGAGGCGGCGGCGTCGCTCGGCTCGAGGCAGCGCTGGGTTCGAGGAGGCGGCGCCGGGTGTTCGGCTCGAGGCGGTCGGCGGTCTGTTCGAGGGCAGCGGCGGCTTCGAGGCGGCGGCAGCGGTCTCGACGACGGGTCGTCGGTCCGAGGCGGCAGCGGAAACTCGGCGGCGACTGGATCTCTGCGGCGGGGCTCGACTCGAACTCGGCGAGGAGGGAATCCGCGACGGCGGCTGTCGAACTCGGCGGGGGGTGCTCGACTCGACGCGGTGGCGACTCGACGACGTGAGGCGTGGCCACCGGCGGTAGATCTAGGTTAGGTTTAGGGTTTGGACTCTGTGTCGGGGTCTGGACGCGATGGGTTGCACTGTAGACGTGTCCGGTGTTGGACACGGGTTGAATGTACTGTGGTGTGGGGGTTGTGTCCGGGTGTGTCGGACACGGAAATCTGTTTGTAACATTGTAAATCTGGACACAGAAAATGAATGGATACAGTGGGACACCCGGGGTCGGACCCGAGGCCAACACGGCTGACACGGTGATGCTGGACACACGGACACAAGCACACAAAAAATGGTGGTGGTTTGTTGGCTTTGGGAATTATGGGGAGGCTAGCTAATAAATTGGAGATTAGGGTTTCTTGGGAATTGTGAGAATGAGAACTTAAATAGGGAGAGATGGTGTGGGATAAAGGGTTGCGGGTTGGCCCAATAATGAATGGCCCAGAATTAATTAAACGGGTTTCTCACGTGGGGAAAAATGAGGGTGTGAAGGCTAGTTGATGGGAAATGGCAACTTGTAAAAATAAAAATAAAGATTATAATTTCAGAAAATATTTTAGGAAAGCTATGTAATTTATTTATTTACTATCCCATTAAATATAAAAATTATTTTGAAGAAACAACTAGTCTTTTAATTAATTTTATCCAATAAATAATTTTATGATTTCAAGCCAATAAACATTTGAAACTAGAGGAATATATATTATTATTATTTACTTACTTATTCTATAAGAAGCGATATTTAGGAAAAATGATTTTTATACAAGATTATAAATTACCTTCTGAAACCAAACATTATTAAAAATCTAATATCAGAATTTCAAGGAAAATATTTCATACATTCGATATCAAGAAAAATAAAATCTAATTATTTCGGAAACTGGAAATCGGAGGTTACAAGTCTACCCACCTTAGAAAAATTTCGTCCTCGAAATTTAAGATCCTCAATAATTGCATTTACACATTATATCATTTCTATCAAATTTAAATTTCAATCCAAAATAATCATGAAGTAATTTCATATCGCTATTTCACAACACTTCAAAAATTCTATAACGTCATATTCCTGAAAATTTTCAAGTTTAAAAATCAACTCCCCTTTTTGTCATAGTCTTCTCCAAAAATTTTAAGTTCGTATCTAATACTCCAGGCAGGATTTCAATATCCAATCCTCCAATTGAATTCCAATCAATGTATATTTATAACACTTAAAAAATCTGTATCCCAAAATTTAAATTTTAAACACTCATCAATCATCTTACTCCTCTAACTCAAATTCAATTGATGCTTATTCCAATCTAACTCCTCATCCCAAGAATTGAATTCGATACTATTCCATTTATGATTTTATTTCCTGATTTTCTTTTTCCTCAAATACTCAACGATGCGATGCTTCCAGAATCTTCAATGCAACATTCATAATATATAAAATTTCTATCTTGCAATCAACTAAATAAAATGATAATCTCTCAAATTTCTCAAATTTTTAATAATCAATTCAATCATATCAAGACCTCCTTAAAATTAATAAATCCTCAAATTCTTGGCTCTGTGAATTTCTTAATTCTCCCTTTAAGTTAATGTTTGTCCTCAAATTTCAATCAAACCTCGATTTTCACAAAAACAATGATTCCATCAACTCTGTTATAACAATCCCCTAAAATTTTTTATTTAAATTAATGCTCATCCACAAATTTAATCCTCTTGTCTCTTTTTGTCAGTTATAACCTCGTCACAGATCTTTGCTATGGTCAAAACCCCAATGATCATGGTTTAAGAAAACTCTACCTACAGCCATGCAATTTAAGAAAAATATAGGTCATGTGTCTTTTATCATGGTCTAAGAAAATTTTTGCCCACAGTCATACAACAACAACTTAGAGGAAACGTGCATGGTTATGGTCTGTCTTATCATGGTATTTCAGTCTCTGTTAGGGTGTACTACTAATTATCCTAACAAGAAAATCATGAATACGAACTACAGTATTAGGAAAATCAATCAATCGAAAGATGGAAGAAGGAATCATTAGGAGAGAAAGAAAGAACCTGCTAACATATTACTTGTAGTATTTCCTATCTCTAACATACACTTAACTCTAGCAAATTCACTAACTAATTCCTATTCCTGTACACTGGTACCCATATCAACTAATCATTATTCCACAAATCCATGAATATATCCGTATTGCACACACCTGTTTATTAATACTAAAATCTGATGCCAAGAATCTCTAATATAACCATGATTCAATAATGCATCCAAGTTGATACCTCTATCTCTTTAGTACCATACCCTCTGTCAGTTTCCGTTCCTACTACAATTGTTCATACTAGTCGTTCTTATCACTCAATATACGTCAAGTGCAACACCATACTAAATATTGCTCTTTCCAATACAACTTTAGATGGACACCCAAGTCAGTCTGCGGTGCCATCTCAATCATGCTCAATCACCAGATCCTTACACATGTATGTTATCTACTCATATATTAATATTCATATTTCTCATCTACCATAGAGTTAATCCTTAAAAATAATCATCGAGGTTTAACTTCTCGATCAACTTAAAAATAGATTGCATACACTTCCTCGAAGTCAGATACTCAACATCGAAATAAAATTTTAATCACTTCTAAATTCTTCGTATCCTTAACTATGTTTATTGAATTCATATTTGAATCCTCAAAATTTAATGACGAAATCTCAACTCCTCCATTAAAAATAAAATTTTATTTCCACCTTTTAATTTATAACTCCACAATTGTACATATCAGTGCTCACGGTCTCTGATACTCAAGGTGCACTCAATGCATCTAGTGTCTATAACTGTGTACTAAAATTGTACTGCCTAAATCACTTGCACCATTATCTCCATTGATTCAAAGTTATCATCACCTGTAATTTCTTTCATGATTTTCAATTTATGTCAACTGGTATATCATTTAATTAGTTTCACCCAGAGTGTTCACTGTTATTAACGTTATTCTCGACTAATCCTCGATATAGAATCATTAGCACTCTTGGTATGATATCGCGAGCTTCATTATTGGATCATCTCCTCAAACTTATTAGAACTCATGATTAGTTGTACCTTTTATAACACTCATTTTTCTTATTCTCATGGGCAAGTATATGGTTCCTCATCTCGATGGTTGTATAGGTATTTCCTTTTAACCTTTCATAGCCTGTTACGCTAATCTGTAATACACTTCACCATCTTCATTACCAATTCCGATATTTCTCTACTTATGACATCTCATTAAACCCTTTATGCATATACATTTCTTTACCTTTAACATTTCCGATATCAATCATCAAATTGGACATTATGCTCCATAAATCCTTAACACAATTCCTGGATACTTAATCGTTTACATAGATCACTCAATTACATAATCATGATTATCCAGGGCGGGTAATTGGCTCTGATACTAACTCTGAGAACTATCACTGATACTCTATACTCTCCTTAACTCTCAGTCTCTAATGACACTACTCCTAGAATCATTGGTACAAGGTACCATGCTAAGGCTAACTCTAGATTAAAGCCTACTGCTCACATGTCCAACTAAGAAACACTTACAACTCACTAGCAACACAGTCAATACTAATACAAGACACAAACAAAATTACAAGCCACTAATTATCATACTTAACAAGAAATCCTCAAGGGATAGGAGCTCAAAGACTGAATTGAGGACAGAAGGTATCTTTACTGCTAGTAAAGAAAAGAAGCGATGGAACAAAGTCCTGGAATAACAGAAATAGATAAGTCTTGAGATGATATTTTAAGAACCAATTTAAGATACAACCTGATAATCATACACGTCTGTCAGAAATCATGACACTCAGAATCCTCGCCATGCCAGTAAGCATAGATGCGATAAACGACAGGTTCCATAACTAAGGTATGCAACTCTATAATCATGTCATCTAGAATCTTCGCCACGCCAACCGGTATGGCTGCGAGAGACTCTAAGTTTCATAACTATAGTATGTACATCCAAGTCAGGTTCCTATGTTCTCGTCACCACAGCTAATATGGCTGCGATAAACTCCAGGGTCCATAACCAAAGTAGACGTTTTACCTTTCTCACTGTACTCATCAAAATATGTCATCAGATGATACCGTAAATTTAGCCCGTAAATTTCATCTCGATATGAAATCAACTCAACAACGATACCAAGAATTAAATTTAACAACTGGTCAACAAGAATCAACTCAACAATGATACCAAGATTTTAATTTAATAACTGCTCAACAAGAATCAAGTTCAGTGACAACAAGCGAGAGCGGACGAAATCAAGGAAAAAGATTTAAATTGGAATAAGATTCTCAAGGGGTCGTCCCAGGAATCTCTCAAGAATTTGTGATTGAGTATCCTCTCTCATCCTAGTATCCTATGTCCTATATTCTATAGCAGGTACGCAGTAGTACAACTATGACGTCGCACTACTACGACATCGCACAACTAGCGAAGTCTGACCTGCATGGGCCACCACTAAAAATGTGTCACGACCCGCACCCGGTTTAGGGGCACGAGTGCGTGGGTACGTCCAGCCTACGCCGCAGCATCGGCGGTAGAACGCTGTCTAGGTCGAGTACTAACTAACAATCTCACGCTAGTATCCAACTCCATAAGGAGATTCGGATAATACTATAAAAATGAACAACATACTCAATCACAACTACAGCACGATAGGAATTTGAAGAATAAAAGAATACAACACAAGTCTAGAGACAACATAATCATACCTGCAATCATTACTTCCAATCCCCAAGTGTGTTGGAACCAGTCTACTAAGGTCACAGTCTGGAAAAATATTTTCCAGTCAGGAAGGAGCAAAGTACATCTCTAAATAGCAGTTCTATATAAATGACATAAACTATGTAGCAGTTCTAGATGAAAATATACCAGATGCATGTATAGGTACGAGAAATATAAAATGAGAGAAATACTGGAAATACTGTAAGTAAATGCAGGAAAAGAACAATATGTCACTGAGCAAGAATCCTATGACTAAGTGTGTGAGTACTAGCTTTGACATGTGATCGGCTTGGGAACAGGATCAGGCTGGTTACATGTGATTAGCTATGATTCACGAAGGTCAGGCTAACCATTGGTTAGCTATGATGCATGTAGGGGTCAGGCTAATCACACGTAACAGCTATGAGGCACTGAGATGGTCAGGCCGTACCCGACGTGAGATGTGGGGTGAGCTATGATACATGTAAAGTTGGGTATGATCACATATCTACACTAAAATACTCCCCACCCCCGACTGGTATAGTAGATCCAATCATGGTACGCTATGGCACTGGATTCCCTAGGAAGGTAGCAAATCTCCTCGGAAATCAGTGTCTGTACGTGCACAAGATAACAAGGAAAACAAGTCTTGTACAAGCTACACCATGAATAAGGAATAACATCTCATGACGAGATCCGTGTATACCAATCCGTGTAACCAATGTGTCAAGAACATGGATATTTACACTAGATACAGTGAACATAGGAGATATCATAAATTAGAAACTAGTCAGAGAATGTACTCGCCTTGGGTCCTTAGCTGGTAATTATTGATGTCCTGTTTCAGAGTATCCCCTGGGTAAACCAACAGTCCTATAAACATAACACAAGCAAAACCACATTTGCATCAGATGCTACACTAACACAGTCAAAAATACTGGTCTCAGGGCCATGTCAGGCAGGGCACTAGTCAACTAGGGTCATCTAGTATATTCACCAATTAAACGTAGTCTTATTAATGATCAAAAATAATACATATATTGTTATTTCAAAGTATATACAAGATAGTTATAACTGTATGTACATAAGTGAAAATATATTTTATTTATGTGAAAAAAATTATACATCACTCATACAGATAAACTAGTATACATGTACCAAAATACAGATTAACTTATATTATATATATATATATATATATGCATACATACCAAAATAATACAATACTATATACAGGTAATATACCAAAATATGTTTTACAAGTACATATATATCAATACAGTTTATATATACATATATACCCAAAAATATGTTTATACATGTTTATATATATAGGTACACATATTTATACCAAAATACGTTATATGTACATATATACCAATATACATTTATTTATAATTAAATACTGAAACATACCTTAATACTTATTATACCAATAAAACGTATATAATATATATATATAAGTGTCTATTAGTAATTTGTACAAAATACGTATTTGTGTATATACACTAATAGATGTATATACATATATACTTTTTATACCAAAATACATATTTGTACATATATATCAATCAAAAATCCTTATACATAATACATAACTAAATTTACACATAATAAATAACTAATTTCATACATTAAAACAATAAAACGAATTATGTTGTATTTACTAAACTAATTACATTAACTTAACTAATTACTGGTTTAAACTAGTTAACTGATTAACAATTATTAACTGATTAATAACTTAATTAATTACCGATTAAGAATTAATTACTGATTAATGACTAATTAATAAATTAACTACTGATTACTACTAAATTAAACTAATACATGAAATTACTAACTAATTACATTATTTTACTAGACTAATTACATTAATTACTAAACTAGTTATATTTATTTACAAAATATATTATATTTATTTACTACATTAATTACAAATTAACTAACTAATTTTATAAATTAATTAAACTAATTATTATATCACTAATTATATAAAATAACTAATTATATAATATAAACTAATTATATTAGAACTAATTTATAAAAAAATAACTAATTTATATATAATAAACTAATTTATATGTAATAACTAATTTATATATAATAAACTGATTCATAAAAATAAACTAATTCATCACCTAACCTAACTACAGGGTCGAAGGAAGGGGAGGGGAACTCACGTTTGGGGGTTTCCGTTCGCCGGCGCGGGGACGTCCGCCGGGGTCGGCGCAGGGGGCTCCGTCGAGGTCACGCGGCTTCGACAGATGCTGAGGCGGCGGCGTCGCTCGGCTCGAGGCGGCGCTGGGTTCGAGGAGGCGGCGCCGGGTGTTCGGCTCGAGGCGGTCGGCGGTCTGTTCGAGGGCAGCGGCGGCTTCGAGGCGGCGGCAGCGGTCTCGACGACGGGTCGTCGGTCCGAGGCGGCAGCGGAAACTCGGCGGCGACTGGATCTCTGCGGCGGGGCTCGACTCGAACTCGGCGAGGAGGGAATCCGCGGCGGCGGCTGTCGAACTCGGCGGG
Source organism: Iris macrosiphon (assembly GCA_036927795.1). Taxonomy (NCBI): domain Eukaryota; kingdom Viridiplantae; phylum Streptophyta; class Magnoliopsida; order Asparagales; family Iridaceae; genus Iris; species Iris macrosiphon. The sequence continues at coordinate 62,392,933 of JAYESA010000018.1, forward strand.
GGGTGCTCGACTCGACGCGGTGGCGACTCGACGACGTGAGGCGTGGCCACCGGCGGTAGATCTAGGTTAGGTTTAGGGTTTGGACTCTGTGTCGGGGTCTGGACGCGATGGGTTGCACTGTAGACGTGTCCGGTGTTGGACACGGGTTGAATGTACTGTGGTGTGGGGGTTGTGTCCGGGTGTGTCGGACACGGAAATCTGTTTGTAACATTGTAAATCTGGACACAGAAAATGAATGGATACAGTGGGACACCCGGGGTCGGACCCGAGGCCAACACGGCTGACACGGTGATGCTGGACACACGGACACAAGCACACAAAAAATGGTGGTGGTTTGTTGGCTTTGGGAATTGTGGGGGGGGGCTAGCTAATAAATTGGAGATTAGGGTTTCTTGGGAATTGTGAGAATGAGAACTTAAATAGGGAGAGATGGTGTGGGATAAAGGGTTGCGGGTTGGCCCAATAATGAATGGCCCAGAATTAATTAAACGGGTTTCTCACGTGGGGAAAAATGAGGGTGTGAAGGCTAGTTGATGGGAAATGGCAACTTGTAAAAATAAAAATAAAGATTATAATTTCAGAAAATATTTTAGGAAAGCTGTGTAATTTATTTATTTACTATCCCATTAAATATAAAAATTATTTTGAAGAAACAACTAGTCTTTTAATTAATTTTATCCAATAAATAATTTTATGATTTCAAGCCAATAAACATTTGAAACTAGAGGAATATATATTATTATTATTTACTTACTTATTCTATAAGAAGCGATATTTAGGAAAAATGATTTTTATACAAGATTATAAATTACCTTCTGAAACCAAACATTATTAAAAATCTAATATCAGAATTTCAAGGAAAATATTTCATACATTCGATATCAAGAAAAATAAAATCTAATTATTTCGAAAACTGGAAATCGGAGGTTACAATCACAATTAGGAATTTCCGATTCTTATAATACTACTCTTAATGATTTTCCTTTAGAAATTTACTGTCCTTCCTTGATGATATCGTATCTATTGCTTTAATTGATTCTTTCGATCTGTCTTCAGGATGCCGCCGAGGAGGTCCCAGAGACTTGGAGCAGCAGATTCAGAGAGGTCTGCCACTTCTCGCCCTGCCGGACAGACATCCGCAGCACCTCCTACATCTCCAGTACATGTGGGAGTGTCTGCAGCATTTGGGGGTCCTCCACCACCAGTTCAGAGGGTTCCCACAGCTACGACGGGGCCTCTACCACCACCACCAGTTCAGCATCCAGGAGGCGTGCCCGTCGATGGGGCACATATGTTCGCTTTGATTCAGGGCATGGTCGATGCCCAAAGGACGTCGGTAGAGGCCCAGAGAGTGCAGGCTGAGGCACATCAGGCCCAGACAGAGGTGATGAGGGTGAACATGGAGAATGCTCATCAAGTGGCTCTCCAGGCTGTGGAGAGAGTTACTCAGCAGCAGCAGCGTCCTGATCAGCACCACCAGAGGCAGGGCACCATTGTGGATTTCAAGAGGATGATGCCTCGGGAGTTCAAGGGGACAGAAGGGATACTCTACGCCGATGATTGGCTAGAGGACATCGAGAGGAACTTACGCTTGGCACAGCTTCCAGAGGCCCTCCAGATCGAGGCCGTTGGCAGCCAGATGTTCGATATTGCCTTGACGTGGTTTCGCACGGAGCCGAGACTCTTGCGCAGGGGACTCACTTGGGAGGATTTCAAGGAGCTCTTCAAGGAGAAGTTCTTTCCTGATGTTGCCCTGGGAGCTTTGGAGAGTCAGTTCCATGACTTAGCCCAGGGGAACTCGTCCGTCGATGAGTATGCCGCGGAGTTTTCCCGCCTGAGCTGCTTCGCGCCGTCGATGATTAGAGATCCGGGGGACAGGGCCCAGAAGTTCAGAAAGGAGCTGGCAAGGGAGATCAAGTCTCGCACGTCGGGACGTCGCACAGCTACCTACGAGGGCATATTGATGGATGCCCAGATAGCCGAGGATGACTTGGGCCTCAGGCCCAAGAGGGGACACGATGGTTCCGGAGGAGCAAACAGTAGTACGGGACCGGGCAAGCGTCCACACTTTCAGCAGCAACAGCAGAGACCCTTTCAGCAGCAGTATCAGGCACCAGCCCGAGGGCAGGTCCAGCAGCAGCAACAGAGACAGAACCAGCCCGCCATCCAGTGTGCGTACTGCGGGAAGATGGGACATACTAGAGATATCTGCAGGAAGAGATTGGGCTCATGTCTGTCCTGCGGATCGACGACACACCAGCTGAAGGATTGCCCTACCATTCGTTCAGGTCAGGGTAGAGCAGCCGCCCAGAGAGGACCAGACAGGGTACCTGCCGTACCAGGAGGCCAACAACAGAGGGGACCACTTCCACCACAACATCAGAAGTTTGCCCAGCACCAGCAGCAGAGAGGTGTACCCCAGGGGCGAGCATACGCCATGGCAGTCGAGGAGATCGAGCCAGCAGGAGACTTGATCACAGGTTCGGTTCTTCTCGATTGTATTCCAGCATTTACCTTATTCGACTCTGGCGCTTCCCATAGTTTTGTGTCTGTATCCTATGCACTTCGACATCATTTAGACACAGAACCATTAGCTAGGACTTGCAAGATCACGACTGGTGGAGGTATTATCCTAGTCCGTGATCACTGCAAGGACCGGAGAGTGTCAGTAGGAGGCCGAGAGTTGAGCGTGAGCTTACTTGTCATGCCACTTCCGGGGTACGATATCGTGCTCGGAATAGACTGGTTGAGTAAGCATCATGCTACTATAGGTTGTTATAGAGGCAGAGTATTATTTAGACCACCAGGAGAGCCAGAGTTTGAGGTCGTCAGAGGAGCATCGGAACAGAGCAGGAGCATATTTTGCGGAGCCAGGGCGGAAGAGGAGTTGCCACATCCTCTGATAGCGGAGTTCCTGGATGTATTTCCAGAGGAGTTGCCAAGCTTGCCGCCAGACAGAGATGTTGAATTCTCTATAGACTTGGTTCCAGGAGCGGAGCCCATTTTGCAACATGTCTATAAAGTCAACAACAGCGAGCTGGCAGAACTGAAGAAGCAAGTCGAGGAGCTGCAGGACAAAGGTTTCATCAAATCCAGTTCATCACCATGGAAAGCTCCGGTATTGTTCGTACCGAAGAAGGACGGCACGGTGCGCATGTGCATTAATTATAGAGCTTTGAACAATATCACTATCAAGAACAAGTACCCGCTGCCGAGGATAGATGATCTTTTCGATCAGTTGAGCGGGGCAAGGGTGTTTTGAAAGATTGATTTAAGGTTAGGCTATCACCAGGTGAAGGTGAAGAAAGAAGACACGCCGAAGACAGCTTTTCGGACCAGATACGGCCAGTTTGAGTTCATGGTGATACCATTCGGTTTAACCAATGCACCGGCAGTATTCATGAACCTGATGAACAAGGTGTTCCACCAGTACCTTGACAAGTTTGTGATGGTGTTCATCGACGATATTCTTGTGTATTCCAAGACCCTGGAGGAGCACGAAGAGCACTTGAGATTGGTCTTGGAGACTCTCAGGATGGAGAAGCTGTACGGGAAACTCTCTAAGTGTGAATTCTTCCTTGACAAGGTCGAATTTTTTGGGCATGTGGTATCGGGTGACGGAATCTCGGTGAACCCAAAGAAGATCAAGGCAGTGGAGTCGTGGGCTACCCCCAGTTCGGTAGCTGAGATCAGGAGTTTTCTCGGGCTAGCAGGATACTACAGGAGGTTTGTACAAGACTTCTCCAAGATTGCAGCGCCGATGACCAGACTGACTAGGAAGGATGTGGATTTTGTCTGGACAGAAGAGTGCCAGGCCGCATTTGATGAGCTGAAGAAGAGGTTGACAACAGCTCCAGTTTTGACGTTGCCAGCAGGGACAGGTGGTTTCACCATATACAGTGATGCTTCAGGGAAGGGTCTGGGATGTGTTCTTCAGCAGCATGGGAAGGTAATTGCCTATGCTTCCAGGCAGTTACGCCCTCATAAAAAGAACTATCCCACCCACGATTTGGAGTTGGCAGCAGTTATCTTCACTCTAAAGCTGTGGAAACATTACCTGTACGGAGAGCGTGTGGAGATCTTCACCGACCACAAGAGCTTGAAGTACGTGTTCACACAGAAGGAGCTAAACATGAGGCAGAGGAGGTGGTTAGAGTTGATGAAGGACTTTGACATTTTATTGCAGTACCACCCAGGGAAGGCCAACGCCGATGCCTTGAGCAGGTATCCGATGGCAATGTACTTGACGACAGATAGACATTTGTTGGCTGATTTGGAGAGCTTGGAGATTGAGATGTTAGTTCCCGATACAGAGATTCAGATGTGGGGATTGCAGATACAGTCCGAACTAATGGACAGGATCAGAGCTGCGCAGTACGATGATGAGGCTCTGAGGAGTATCAGGGCACAAGTTCAGATAGGATTATCGGACGACTTTACTATCGCAGATGATGGTTCTTTACGGCACGGCACGAGGATGTGTGTGCCGAGCGGGGAACTGCGCGAGGAGGTTTTGCAGGAGGCACTCCGCTCTCAGTACTCGATGCATCCCGGTGCCAACAAGATGTATCGAGACTTGAGGGAGCACGTACGGTGGTATGGAATAAAGCGCGGGGTAGCACGCTTCGTATCTCGGTGTCTAGTGTGCCAGCAGGTAAAGGCGGACCGGCAGAGGCCAGGTGGTTTGCTTCAACCTTTACTGATTCCAGAATGGAAATGGGAGCACGTGACCATGGATTTCGTTTCAGGGCTTCCACGTTCTCCAGGAGGGAAGAACGCGATTTGGGTCATCGTGGACAGGTTGACCAAATCAGCCCATTTCTTACCTTTCAAGGTGGGCACGTCGACAGAGAGGCTAGCAGAGATGTACGTGCGTCAGATTGTTAGGCTTCATGGAGTTCCTGTGAGCATCATCTCGGATCGGGATAGTCGTTTCACTTCCCACTTCTGGAGGAGTCTACAGGCTAGCTTGGGCACTCAACTCAAGTTCAGTACCGCATATCACCCCCAGACAGACGGGCAGTCTGAAAGGACTATTCAGACTCTTGAGGATATGCTACGTACTTGTGTTCTAGATCTCGGAGGTTCTTGGGAGGATCATCTACACCTGGTAGAGTTCGCTTACAACAACAGCTACCAGGCCAGCAGCGAGATGTCACCATTTGAGGCTCTTTATGGAAGAAGGTGTCGTACACCGTTATCTTGGGACGACGTTAGAGAGAGAGCCTTGCTAGGACCAGAAATGGTCGTGGATGCAGCAGAAAAGGTGAAACTCATCAGAGACAGACTGCGAGTGGCACAGGACAGCGGCATTGGGCCGACAGCCACCGTAGACCCCTTGAGTTTCAGGTATAGATTATTATTTTCTGGCTTGTGTTTGTTTGGATTGCATGTTGAGACTGTTTTGTTTTAGGTTGGCGATCTAGTATTCCTACGGATTTCTCCGACGCGTGGCACGATTCGTTTTGGTCGAGGCGGAAAGCTTAGCCCACGTTACATCGGACCCTTCGGTATTCTTGCGAGGGTAGGTGCAGTAGCATATAGACTTGACTTGCCGCCTGCATTAGAAGGAGTGCATGATGTGTTCCACGTGTCGCAGCTGAGACGGTACATGGCAGACCCTAGTCACGTACTAGATCACTCAAAGATTGAGGTTGGTCCGACGCTCAGCTACCCCGAGCAGCCCGTAGAGATCTTGGACCGCAGAGAGAAGGTGTTGCGGAACCAAACTATTCCTTTGGTTCATGTTGCATGGAGACATCACTCTCCAGGAGAGTCGACCTGGGAGAGAGAGGACGAAATGCGCGAGCAATACCCGTATCTCTTCTAGACTCGAGGTATATTTCCTTTTCTGATTTCATTCTTGTTCGAGTTCAGTCCAATTTCGAGGACGAAATCTCTTTTAGGAGGGTAGACTTGTCACTACCACATTTTCATATAAGGACATTTATGTAAATTCACCATTTTGAAGAATTATGTATTAAATTATTTTTTTGCTGAGTTTTTATAAACTATTTATATGTTGTTAATTTGTGTTGGTTTAGGTGAAACCCTAAAATCTTCCATTAGGACTAACCCTAGAATGAAACCCTAATTCATGAACTAGCCTTAGTGAAACCCTAAAAATTTTAAATTGGGTTTAGAATAAAACCCTAGAGGAGACTAAACCCTAGTTAATTAATTCTCCATGACTTAACATAAAGGTTTAACCTAAAACTAAGCTTTGAAACCCTAACCTAGTTGTTAATATAAAAGGGAGCCACCATTCTTCCTGTAGAAGGAAGAAAACCCTAGCCTCCATCAAGAAAACCATCTCCCCACTCCAGATTTCGAAACCTAACCCTAGGGTTTCCATCCTTCTCCTCCAAAGCAAGGGAAAGCACGAAACTTGGGTCAAAAAGCCTTGGGGAAGAAGAACTTCCATTGGAGAAACCATCCCTGCAGGTAAAACCCTAATTTTATTCATTTAATTTTTATTTTCTGATGTTAATGCCCATTAGGAACCCATCCTTGTTGTGTAGTTTCGATTTAGGGTTTTGATTTGGGTTTTGGTGACCATCATTGGGATTTCCCCCAATATTTCGTGAACCCTAACCCTAGGGGGTTTGCATATAGACAGATTTTATTCTCAATGTATGGTTTAGATCCCGATTTTAGGGTTTGGATTTGAGGAATTATGGGTTCTTATGCAAAATCATTTTTATGTACTCCTTGTGTTTGATGAAATGTTCCTTAAGGTTTTACCTATCTAATGTAGTTGTATTTCTGCATATTTTGACATGTAATCTATATACATAAATATATTTGTGTTGTAAATGGGTAGGTATGTGCAGTCGGGTTCAACGGTGCATATTCTGTGTGCTGGGGGAAGATTTCTGTGCAGTGTGAGTTTTTAGAGTACTGTGTATCAATAACTTGGGGTTGTGTCTACCTGTGTCCATATGTTTCTCAGAATGTTTTGTGTTAGTCTTTGTGTCTCAGTGAACCTGGGAGTAATTTTGCCTGAGAGTGTATCTGTGCACTGTGGGTGTGTGCAGTGGATTGGGGATTTGATACCTGAGGGTGTGTGCATAGGGTTAAATATCAGTGTGTTTTTAGGCATTTCCTGGGTACAGTCGGGCTGTATTTTGGGTGTACCTGTGTTATGCAGTGAGCTATGTATGGACTGTATGTAGTGTAAGTGTAGGATCCTGATCAGTATGAGTTTGTTAAACCTGAACACAGTCAGGTATCAGTTAAGGAAATTGGGGGTTTAATTGATGTCATATGTTATATACATATATATATATGAGAGAGTTAATGTGTGGCTGTGTGTGTTCCTACTAGTGTAGTATGTATCCCAGTACCAGTTTTATGCTTGTACCTATCTATGTGTGTGAATTCTGAGAGTGTAGTCTTGTGTCAACCCATATTTGAGTGTGCACAGCAAGGATTCTGGTGTAACTGTACTGTGCATAATATTCAGTGTGTGTGAACTGAACTGTGCTGTGTCTGTGTGCAGTTCAGTGTGTAAACTGTGAGGGGTTCAGTTTGATACCTGTGTCAGTATACATGTTAGAGCAGTGTGTGAGAGGACTGTCAAGTGAGTTCAGTGAGAATTTTCCTGTGTGTAGGTATTTAAGACTCAGTATGTGACTGAGTAATAGAATATATGTGTGTGTAGTGGTTGTGTTCAGTGAGTGAATTTAGGAACTAGTGTATCAGCAACTAGCTATTACCTGTGTGTTTCAGTGTGTGTTCAGTGTATTCAAATCCTATGTGTCAATATGAACCAGTGTGTAGGTATTTAATTTTCAGTGTGTATGGTGTTAGATGTCAGTGTGTGGCTGTGTTCTCAGTGTGAGGGAGACTTGTGCCTGTGTGTTAGGTCCTAGGTGTGTAATTCTGTGAGAGAGTTGTGAGGGAACTTGACCATCTAGAGTATCATTAAACTGACTGTGAACTCAGTGTATGCATAAACTGTACATGGGTGTGAGGAGTCTCATCTTAGAAATTTAGGTGAGTAAGTATATATATATCAGCAGGCAGTTTTATGTGTACTGTGTTACCTGAGTGTTAATGTGCATTAGTGGGGGCAAGTGTCTAGTGTATGTGTATAAATTCTATAGGTCTGTATGTGAGTGAGCTGTAGGTAGATGACCCAGTGTGTGTCTTGGTGCAGTGAGTATAGCTAGGTGAGTGTGTTCTCAGTAGTTGGAGAAAAAGGGTATTCAGTGTGTGTAAGCAGTGGGTGTATAAGAACTTGTGTGTAAATTCTAGAGTGCAGGTGAGGGTGTGTAGGTGACTGTGTGCATCCTAGAAACCAACATCTTGATTTCAGCCTGTGCCTATATGAACTGTGAGTGTTGTGTGCCATAGAACCAGTGCCTATGTGAGAGTGTTATGTGAGGCCAGTGAGTATCTGTGTGTAAGTGTAGTGTGTAGTAAATTAGTGACTGTTTTCTGTTTAGGGGTGTTAACAAGTAATGAGTTAGGTATTTCTATATAGAAATATTTCACACAACACCTCTCTTGCTAGAAAACCCTAGCTTACTTATATCTTTGGATTTGGCCTAATGTGAGACCAAGTTGACTAGTATTGACCAATAGACCTTGGTAAGACCTAGAAGCCTCGTATATAATTAATTAAGCATGTTAATTCCTTTAAATTCAGTATCTGACATTTATATTCCATAAATAGGTCATTGTGATCCCACCTTGGGCATCGATCCTCACTTATTGCTCAGGACCACAGGCGAGTACATTCTCTGATAGTTTTCATTGTTGATTACTTCTATAAATTATAGTGTATTACATACTTGATTCTGACACTGTGGATACACGAGTTAGCACCCTAGATCCCCATCATGAGGAGTCGTGATTGGAATCCATCGTGCTAGCTGGGGGACGGGGAATTATTAGTAGATTATGTGATCATATCCAAATCCTTTACATGCATCATAGCTCACCCCACTTCTCACGTTGGGTGCGGCCTGACCCTCTTACATGCATCATAGCTATTATATATGATTAACCTGACCACTACATGCATCATAGCTAACCATATGGTTAGCCTGACCTACAATAATCATAGTTAATCATATATAACCAGCCTGATCAAGTCCCAAGTCGATCACATAATAAACTGATAATTCAAACACTTAGCTAGATGTCTATTTTATTCAGATTCACCTGTTCCAACATTCACTACTTATTGTCTAGCATTCACTATTTATTGTTCATTGCTAGATGCTCTATTGCCTATTTTCATTTTCTTCAGTACTTTACATTTCCAGCATTTATTTTCTATCTTGTATTTCTTACACTGTTTATAGATTTTGTCAATTTAATGAAACTGCTGTTAGTGCTTGTGCTTCGCTCCAATCCTGACTGGATAATTTTTTTCAGAGGACCTGGATAGCTTGTGCCCCACTCATTACGGCCCAGGATTAGAGGGTAATTTTACTCCAGAAACCCTAGAGGAGTTGCCTAGCCTAGAGGAGAATGTACCTGGCTGTTCTTAGATTATTTTTCTGTATTTATTGTTTTAGACTGAGACTGAGGTGTATTTATTATTTTATGACTTTGTGAGGTCATCTAGACCCAGGATTTGAGTTGGACTTATTGTGGTTGTTTTTAAATAGAACTCTTTTCTATTCTCATCGTGCCATTATTCTTATAGCTTGTGATTGAGTATAATTATAGATCTGTGGATTATTATCTTTGTCCTCCGTACGGAGTTGAGATCATTGACAGGATATATTATATATTGAGACCTAGACAGCGTTCTACCGCCGATGCTGCGGCGTAGGCTGGACGTACCCACGACTCATGCCCAAATTCCGGGTGCGGGTCGTGACACTGTATCTGTGAACCTGCATTTTACCGGCATCGTCATCGGAAGAATCTTTTTGCATGGTTGGTTGCTCGCGCATGCTGCCGAAGACTATTGGATGCTGACTGCTGCAAGTAAGTGGGACAATGAAGATTGAATCCTCATGCGGTCCATATGTCGTGGTGACATTGGATGATGACACCACTTCCCATATATACGGATGATAGGAATCTATAGCTTCCAAGAATTTTTGCGCTATAGGTTCTATATCGTCGTAGGGAGAGGATTCCTGATTTGGAATTTGAGTGTCGATATACTGGAAAAGGGGATGTTTATTATCATCTGAAACTTTGTTCCCTGTTGTATCTACATTAGTCGGCTGCTTGTTGCACCAGAGTTTGATGACCAAGGGTAGAGGCTTCTGGTTCAGATTGATCACTAGAGGATTATCCCCTTTCCCTGACTTGGTCTCATTCAGGTGGATGGCCATAGGCTCCATGGCTTTTGGACGAGTAGTCCGTCCTTTCACCTTGATTGTCAGAGGTTGCTTAGCAGAGGGTCCTTCTGGCTCCCTGTAGGATTCCTTCTCTGCTTCGGCTGACACCTCTTTCGTGTAGTCTTGAGAGTACAACACGACATCAGAGTAGTAGGATTCTACTCCTTTGAACGGGTTCAGGTCAGCAATCTCCGTTTGTACTGTTCTTCGGGCGTCTACATATTTAAAACATTGGTGTAGAGTTGAAGGAACGATGTTGTGGTCGTGGATCCAAGGTCTACCCAGCAGAATATTGTAGGATACCTCTGAATCGATGACGTAGCATGTAGCCACCGATCTGAGGTTGCCAATCTAGATCCTCAGGCAAATTTTCTCCAACGGCTTACTTCTTCCAACGTTGAAACCCACGATCGTAGTGGTGGTGTAAGCCAATTCGCTGGTAGGAATCCTCAGCGGTCTGAGCAGACTATAAGGAATAATGCTGATTGATGATCCCGGATCTATGTGAATTCGGTCGACCTCCATGGAACCGATATACCCGGTATAATAGAGGGGTCTATCATGCCTGTTATATTTTAACAGCATGTCATCTTGAGTGAAAGTGATGTTTGGGATCACCTCCATCACACTGTGGCATTGAGGACACGCCACGGGTTCTTTGTAGACCTATTATTTGTTACGAACGAGAGTGCAAGTAATAGGTTCGGGACAAGCCCTGCGAGAGGTAATATGGACATGGCAGTTTTTGTGGACCTAGCACCACTGGCATACTTAGAGTTAAGTACGGGCGCTAAGTTGAAATGACAACCGATATGATAGTCGATAGCCAGAAACTCGGAGAGTTTGTTCAGAGGTAATATGAACATGACAAACTTCTTGGATGCAATTCCATCGGGGATGGAGGCGCATATCTGCTCAGAGGTAATATGGACATGGCAGTTTTTGTGGACCTAGCACCACTGGCGTACTTAGAGTTAAGTACGGGCGCTAAGTTGAGATGACAACCGATATGATAGTCGATAGCCAGAAACTCGGAGAGTTTGTTCAGAGGTAATATGAACATGACAAATTTCTGGGATACAATTCCATTGGGGATGGAGGCGCATATCTGCTCAGAGGTAACATGGACATGGCAGTTTTTGTGGACCTAGCACCACTGGCGTACTTAGAGTTAAGTACGGGCGCTAAGTTGAGATGACAACTGATATGATAGTCGATAGCCAGAAATCAGAGAGTTTATTCAGAGGTAATATGAATATGACAAACTTCTGGGATGCAATTCCATCGGGGATGGAGGCACATATCTGCTCAGAGGTAATATGGACATGGCAGTTTTTGTGGACCTAGCACCATTGGCGTACTTAGAGTTAAGTACGAACGCTAAGTTGAGATGACAACCGATACGATAATCGATAGCCAGAAACTCGGAGAGTTTGTTCAGAGGTAATATGAACATGACAAACTTCTGGGATGCAATTCCATCGGGGATGGAGGCGCATATCTGCTCAGAGGTAATATGGACATGGCAGTTTTTGTGGACCTAACACCACTGGCGTACTTAGAGTTAAGTACGGGCATTAAGGTGAGACGACGACCGATATGATAATCGATAGCCAGAAACTCGGAGAGTTTGTTCAGAGGTAATATGAACATGACAAACTTCTGGGAAAAGGAATGAAATTCTTGGATGATGAACATAAACTTATGTCTGGATAATTCACTGTGGAGTGATTTTCCTGAAGAATCCATTGGAGAAACTTTTAGGGACTCTTCCTCAGGTACATGTTTGAAGAGGGCAACTTGTCACGTAAAAAAAAAGAATAAAAATCCAATTGGTAAGGAACGTCCCTTTGTTTACAGATATAAAGTGATGACCTTGGTCTCGATCAACTCCTGAATTCTCTTTTTTATCACATAGCACGCCCTTGTGGGGTGGTGAGTGTACCGATAGAAGAGACAATAATCTGGGTCATCAACTTTGCCAGCCCTCTCAGGATGTCTGCTGTTGGGTAGCTGAATCTTGCGTTCTTTCATCAACATATCGAAGATTTCAATGATGTTGTCTTCATTGAAGGAGAAAGTCCCTTTTGGTCTTCGGGCTCCTGATGCCTGAATTTTACGGTCTTCCGGGAAGATCGTCGTTGTTGCATCATCTTCGAATCTTGAGGGAATTCTACCCCCATCTTCGAATGCCGTCCTGTTTTGTCGAGGTAGGCTACCCCCAGACATGCCATGGCATCTGTCCACATGAGCTGATTTAGAAGGAGCTGCCTCTGGTTGTACAGGACTAGACCTTGAAGATTTGGGTTTCGCAAGAGATGCAGTATACCCCAACCCAAAACGAGCTTGTTGATGGTAAGAATTACCATGCAGCGGTGTTCGTCTGCCTTTTCCATTGTTGAGGCCTGGTTTCAGCTTCAAATCATAACCCATGCTCTGTATAATTTTTAACGCTTGCGGGCTATATCTGTGGATTTGTATTCTGCCAGTTTCAGGCTCGCAAAATTCTTCCTGCATGATCGGGCTGCTTCGCATGCGACCGAAGACTATTGGATGTTGGTCGTCGCGAGTTGGAGGAATAATAAAGATGGAATCTTCACGTGGTCCACCTGTTATGACGACATTAGATGTTGAAGCATCCTCCCACAAGATCTCCCCGCGTTTGACCGTTAGGGGAACTGAAGCATGTTTATGACCCTCGTCTTCGTGTTTCTGGATCAGATAATTGTGCAGGTCAGGAGAAGTTGCAGAAGAAGAATACTTGTTCCTTCTGTTCCCATCAATGGGCATGCGGATGTTGGGAACCATAGTTTTCCCTGTGCCACCTATATACAACAGGTTGGCCATCTGGGTGGCAGATAATCCCCGAGGAGGGTATCTTCCCGCAAGTTGAGCCTTCTTTACGCTGAGTGGCTTCTCATGGCATAATTTGGAGCTCTGCTCTGGTTGGCGTAAAGCTGAGGATGTCCTCAGTCGGCCATCAGCTTCTCGTGTAATCCGGAGGACAGGCAGATTGTTCCTTTGCTGGCGTAAAGGCCGACAAGTTGAGTAGTCCGCCGCATGCTTTCCCTTGCGTAGTTTGCAGGGATCATCTGCTTTTTCGTAAAAGGCAGATGTACTTTTGCGTGCGGAGCGTATTTGGGACTCCTGATTTGGCGCTGAGGCATCATCAGAAATTTTGTCTATTCCGCCAGGGACGAAAGACTAAAATTTACGCGTAGAGCGTGGAGTAGGCTTCTGGACTAGCGCTGAGGCATTGTCAGAAGTTTTGTCTATTCCACCAGGGACGGAAGACTGAATTTTACGCGCAGAGCACGGATTATACTTCTGGGTTAGCGCTGAGGCATTGCCAGAAGTTTTATCGGTCCTGCCAGAGACAGGTGACTGAATTTTATGCATAAGGCGCGGGTTATACTTCTGGGTTAGCGCTGAGGCTTTGCTAGAAGTTTTGTCAGTCCTGCCAGAGATAGGTGACTGAATTTTACATGCAAGGTGCGGAGGGAGCAAAGCTACAACCTCATTGGTCGGAGAGATCGGAGAGTCCACAGGAATGGTAGGGGATGTCTTGGGCATCCAGACCTTGCGCACCTTCCTGTTGCTTTGGACGGAGAGGGGGTGAGAGCTACCCCCTGCTCGAATCATGTCTTCATAGGCAGACTGGTCAAACTGGACGACCAGTGTCTTCTTCACGAATCCTACGGATACCGTATCGTGTTGAGCAATTGCTTCCTCATCAGAAGAGAAAGACATCCCCAACAGAGTCGCCATCTTGTTTAGGATAATAAACGAGAAAAGATTTGGTGATGTGGAAAACGAGGTCTTGTACGAAGGCCCGCCCTTCTTTTATGTTTACAAACAAGATTGTACAAATTTAATCCTATACAAGGATGTCTAAGTACAATTTATTTAATTTGGGTAAATATTGCTATAGGTGTCTGATCTGCGGTCGATCACTTTAGCCCTTGGACCACACGATATTTTTGAAGAAGTGCTGTGGAAGACAGAAAGCCGCTTCGAGGATTGCTAAAGAGGGTGGATGCCCGATGCCAGGGTCGTCGATCCCTTCTCTTTGCCTGAGCTCTGGACTCTTCTCTCTCTCTCTCTCTCTTCGATCCTGATCTCCTTTCAATTTGTCGACCTGTTCCTCTGTTGATAGAGGTCTCTATTTATAGAGTTTTTAGTGACAGTGACCACACAGTCAGCATAGAAACCGAGTAGGGGAAAGTACAGCACCCTTTTATACGACGGTTTAAAATAACCAATGCCTGCGTATAGATGACCTTCTGAGTGAGCATGTGACGCGTGTCCAACTAAGGGACAAATGCGTATAGCTACTGTGAAGATCACGACGTAGAAGCCACGTAGGTAGTTATCCCTTGTGTAGAAGAGGTCGACGTAGAAGCCAAATAATTGTCACTATGGCATAGCAGCCAAGTAGGCATAGAAGCCGAGTAGGTATAGAAGCCGAGTGGGCGTAGAAGCCGAGCAGGCGTAGGAGCCGAGTGGGCATAGAAGCCAAGTGGGCATAAAAGCCGAGTAGGCATAGAAGTCGAGTGGATGTGGACGCTTACGGCTTTTGGAGATATAATTAAATATCATACATTAAATGCAGAGATCTGCCCGCATCCTGTGCATTAAATGCAGAGGCATATTTTCGAAGCTTTGCTGTCCCACAGATTTACCATCATTCTGTATATTAAATGTAGATACGCGCCTCGAACTTTGTACGAAGAGACACTGATGACGTGGCAGCCTATTTGTCTTCCGCAGAGCGTAAGAAGCTCACGTCTTCCCGTGTAAAACTAGGCAGCGTATCCCCTTGTCTGCGTAAAAGCAGTTTACGCAAAGGGGAATGCCACTAAACGATGGTTCGGTGACATTTAATCAAATCCCCAGCATTAAATATGGAGATCTGCCATTATCCCCTGTATTAAATATAGAGGCGTGTTTTGAAGGTCTGTCACTTAGCCTGCATATGGTGCAGAGACATGCCTCGGGCATCTGTCAGTATTCGGCGCTTTAAATGCAGAGACGTACCTTGAGAACCTGTCATCGCTCTGTGCCTAAAATGCAGAGACGTGCCTCAAATCCCGTACGAGATGCAGCTTTTGACGTGGCAGGCGGTTTGTCTTCTGCGGAGCGTAAATAGCTCACATCTTCCTGTGTAAAACTAGGCATCGTATCCCTTCGCATGTGTAAAAGTGGTTTACGCAGAGGAAATGGTAGTAATGACAGCCTGGGTAGCAGTATCGCGCCATCATTATAGCCGTTACTTGGGTAGTCGTGCAGTACTTTTTATCAGAAGTCCATACGTCAGGTTCATTGCACGATCTGACAGGTTCGTTTCGAAGAATATGAAGCGTCCCTCGTACACTTCAATGCTGTATTGAAAGCGGATGAGCTTTACGCCATAAAGGCGATGAAGAACCCTGTTTATGCTGAAGTGGCCTGGACATACTGCTTTACGTGGATGGTCCTCGAGCTCATATTTTATGCTGTGCTCAGCAGAAAAGCTCTGTTGCACGCTGATGGCTCCGTGGTCCTCCATTTACGCTGCTCTGCCTCAATACGCTGCGTATAGCTATCCAGCGTATTTTTCATGCTTCTACAGTCATAGCCGGGGCAATCCTCTGAATAGGTGGAGAAGGAATCCCGTTAGCTGCAGATACTCCCACATGAACAGGAGATGTAGAAGAAACTCCAGGTGTCTGTTCATCAGGTTGAGAGGTGGCAGACCTCTCTGAAGTTGATGCTTCCATTCTTATGGATCTAGTATTCGGCGGCATCCTGAATACAGATCAAAGAATCAATTAAGGTGATATATACGATATTATCAAGGAAGGACAGAAAGAAGCAATCTATCATAATAGCAATATAAAGATCAGAATTTTCTAGGGTGATTGAGCATACTCTCATCCTAGATTATATTTCTTATATCCTATTGCAGGCTCGTAGTAGTACAACTAAGTTGTCGCACTACCACGATATCGCATAACTTGCGAAACAAGACCTGCATGGGCCACCACTAAAAATGTATCACGACCCGCACCCGGTATAGGGGCACGATAGCGTGGGTACGTCCAGCCTAAGCCGCAGAATCGGCGGTAGAACGCTGTCTAGGTCACAGTAATACTATATAACTAAACACCTATCAATGATATACATCTCCATAATATCTCACAATATCTTACAATGTAACTCAATCACAACAATTATAAAGTATAAGGCAAGATAAAAGATAAGAAAGAATGACATAGTTAAACACTATGTCTCAAATATAGATAATTCACAGTCTAGCTGTCCAACACAAGTCTCCAATTAAACTTAACACAAGTCTAAACATAAACTGAAATAACCTCCATAAGTCTCAAAGCATAAATAAATACTATCTAGATAGTTGTAGGCAATGTCTCATCTAAAGGCATAGTCTCCTCTAGGATCTCTGGTGTGTAGTCTGCATCTATACCTGGTCCATAGTGTGTGGTACAGAACTCCTCAAGATCCTCTGGAAAAATATATCCAGTCAGGATTGGAACGAAATACACCTCTAACAGCAGTTCCACATATATTGACAAAAACTATAACACAGTGTAAAGAAATACAAGACAGATATGAATAACTGGCAATAAGAAATACTGAAATAAGGGAATGCTAGAATAAAGAAATACTGGAACATCATCATCAATATACATTTAGCAATGAAATAAAAATATACGCAAGAACAATGAACTGGTATATATGTGTACAAGAATAATAACTAAAACATGGGGAGATGCTAGATCAATATACTAGAGATACATGTCAAGAATCATCTAACTAAGAGTGTGAAACATCAACATATCATGTGATCGGCTTGGGACTAATAAGACTCATTAGATTGATTAGCGATCATCCCTGTAAGGTCAGACTAACCACATATAACAGCGATGAGGTATGTAAGGGTAAGGCTGCACCGACGTGAGGTGTGGGTGAGCTATGACGAATGTAAAGTTGGGTATGATCACATAAGCTACTAATATTTCCCTGTTTTTCTCCAGCTAGCACGATGGATTCCAATCACGACTCCTCGTAATAGGTCTCGATGATGCCAACTCGTGTAAATAACAGTGTCAGAGTCATGTACGCTATACAACAAGAGTCATAGAGATAATCAACATAATGAAAACTGTCAGAGAATGTACTCGCCTGTGGTCCTTAGCTGGCAATACCAATGTTCGGGTTCCAAGGTGTCGTCTGAAGGTTCCAACGGTCCTATAGACACATCATATAACACAATACTGCATCAGGCATTACTCTAACACACAATTAACATAATAATCTCAAAAGACTACGCTAGGGGTGGTCACATCTGTCGTTGTTGTGTATAACAAACAGTCAATGGTACGGTCTTGCCAGTACGTCAGTGTACATTTGGCAGTCTGCTATCATACTACACGGTCATAAGTCGATGTAACTACGGGGTACCCGTGGTCACATTCAAGATATTTAGTACATATAATACATAGTACATACTATGACTAACGTATCTCATAATACTAATTAATTACACAAATAATAGATATACATATATTCATACTTAATTAAATTTATACGATGCACATATATATACATATACGTATGCACTATGCTAATTGAGGATTATACGATTCATATGCATATATATTAATATTCATTAATTATGATTATAATACATGTATATATATATATATACTTAATAGAACTTATACCATGTATATACGTATTAAACACATATACTAGGGATACTTATAATACGTATCTATATATGTAGGTATATATATTAGTTGAGAAACATAATATATATATACCAATATACTAATACGTATGCAATTACGTACATACACGCATTTACCGATACATACATATACTAACCCTTAACCTACGCACATGCGTATGTGTACGCATTCGAGATTAGGTTTATGTCGAACCTGCGCGCGTGGACGGGGTGGAGACGACGAGACGGGCTGATCGTCGCGTGGTGGTGGTGCATAGCCGGGATGGGCAGCGGGACCGCTGCTCAGGCGCTCCGGCGAGTCGGGATAGGCGGGCTCCGACTTAAGCAGCTGTGCGGGCGTTCAGCTCCGGCGCGGGGTCAAGCTCCAGGCGTCGTATGGTCGAGCAGTTGGGTTGAGTTGCTGCTGCTCCGATTGACAGCCATGGCGCTCGGCGGTTCGGTCGAGCGGGTCCGGTCTAGCCCGCGGGGACGAGTCGAGGCGGACGAGCGGGATGCTCCGGTCGACGCAGCGGGTTGGACAGGAAAGAACGATGGGAAGAGCGTGGGGAAGAGGTCGAGATGGTCGGGGTATTCAATGAGGGCTGCAGCTCCGGCGGGTCAGTCAGGCGCGGGTGGTCGACGAGCCGTCACAGCAGGTGCTCGGGTCGGTTGGATCACCGGTCGTCACAGCGGGTTGACAGGGATTGGCGGCAGTCTCAGGTATGCCTCCGGCGAGTCTCCGGTCAGGCGACGGCGGGAACCGAGAGAGGTGATGAACAGTGATAGGAAGGGGATCGGCTGAGTTAGGGTTGATTGGTTTTAGAAAAAAGAAAAAGGGAAAAAGGAATATATACATATATGTGTGTGTGTGTGTGTGTGTGTGTGTGTGTGTGTGTGTGTTGATGTTGGGTTTGACCTAGAATATATTGACTTTGGTCAACACTAGGAAAATGCCTTGGCTTGCTATGGAGATATTTCAATGGGCTAGGGTTTGAATGTGTTTAATAAAATTGCGAGAATTGCATTGGTTTAAGGGTTTGGAGCTATGGTTTCAAGGGGTTGATGTTAAATTGCACACTCCCAAAAATCATGGAAAAAATATAATGAAGGAGAAATGAGTTTTGTTCACGTATCGTGTCCAACAGGTGGACACCTTAATACACTTTGGTATATAAGTGCCTAACAATTAGAAAATTGTACTGAATAGATTTATTGTTTAATTAATTAAATAAATGCAAGGGGGTGTTCTAAAATCAATTAGAAGTACAAAGGACTGAATTTAAGTGGGACACAAGCATCAATTAACAGACTGGCACGTCTAGGACAAGGGTGTGAATCCGTTGGAAGACAATGGCTAGCATGGCGCTCTAATTATCGAACAACGGCAAAGTGCAACAATCAATTAACAATCATAATTATTTAGAAATAATTAATTATCATGCAATCATTTATATATTAATTATGAAAAGATAAAAGTACCCTTAATCTAAAAAGTGGGGGTGACATTATTGCACCCGCTTCATATTCCAGAGTGGAAGTGGGAACACATCACGATGGACTTTGTGACTGGTTTGCCTAGATCACTGACTGGTTGGGATGCAGTTTGGGTGATAGTGGATCATCTCACAAAAGTAGCTCACTTTTTTCTTTTTCGAGTAGGACAGTCTGCATAATAATTGGCTGAAATGTATATGTGATAAATAGTGAGATAATACAGTATCCCAGTAAGTATCATTTCAGATCGAGACACTCGGTTCACTTTATATTTTTGGAAAAGTTTACATCAGAGTTTGGGCACCAAGTTAAGATCCAGCATAACTTAAGACCCCCAGACAGACGGACAATCATAGAAAACCATCCAGACCTTGGAGGATATGCTACGAGCCTGTACCTTAGATCTTGGTGGATCTTGGGAGAATCACCTTCACTTAGTGAAATTCTCGTATAACAATAGTTATCAGGCCAATATTCAGATGGCACCTTTTTAAGCACTATACGACAGAAAGTGTAGGTCACCATTGGCTTGGGATGACATTGGTGAACGAAAGATGTTAGGCCCTGAAATGATCACGCAGACAATAGAGATTGTCAAGCAGATTATAAAGCGACTTCGGGTTGCACAAGATAGGCATCGTCATTGGGCAGATCTGTAACTTTCATATCCTAAAATTCTAGCTTAAATGTTGTAATTAGGCTACTTTGGGGCTATTGGGATTTTTTACAATTTTTGGTTAATTAAAAACTAGTAGCACTAATTTTTTAGGACTTTTAAGAGTTTATTTTAGGGTTAAACATAGTTAAAAATATTCCAAACTTTTATTTTAGGTTCTAAATAATCAAGTATATTTCTTAGAATTTTTGGGAATTTTTTTATTATTCTTAGCATTTATTTTGAGTTAATTATGCAAACTGAATTAAAAACTAATTTACAGAAAAAGAAAACCCTAATAAAATCCAACCTGCCAGTCAACAGCCAACTTGGCCCGCTTGTCAGCCAACGCAGCCCAGACAGCGGGGCCCAGCGGTCAGTGAGAGGGGGCGAGTGCGAGTCGAGCCGGGTCACCGAGCCGACCTCGAGCCGAGCCGAGTCTTAATCCGACTCGGACTCAGCCGAGCCAAGCCGGGTCGTTCGATCCAAGGGGGCAACAGCGGATGGATGCCACGTGGTACGCTCCGAGCCACTACAGTTTCTCTCTCCTCTATATATATAGTATTAAGTTATAATTTCTAGGATTTTTCATTAAGCCAATTTTGGAGAATTATCATCTAGGGTTTCCTTCATTTTCCATAAGCCATTACTCATTGCTCCGGACTCCAAACGTGGGCCCAGTTTCTTGCGTTAGAACTATATTAAGGTTAGTTTTCTGAATATGTAAATTGTTTCACAAAATTTTGAATATTAAATTCTAGAAAATTTGTTAAATTCTGGAAAATTTGTAGAGCACAATATGTCCTAAGATAGACGCGTCTCGGTATTTTTGCAATTTCGAGAGAACCAGGAATCAGAATCATAAACCGTTTAAAGTTTGGAAAGCTAATGTTGAGATCATTGACATATGTTTTCCCAGGATTTAATACAAAATGTTTCGGTGCTATTAATTCTGTAGAACTTCTAGGTTAACAATCAACCACCGTTGCACAATGCGATTTTGTATGTGCAATAATTTCCAAACGAATTTGAATCCGGATGAGCCATAAATTCTAGCATGTTTGTGACACTAAAATCTATAGGAAACCATGCATGAAAGTTGGTTTGTATCGGTTGACTTTTTGGTCAACAGATTGCCTCGATTTGCGTGTCATGAGTCTCAAGTTGATAAAATTTAGTTCCTTTGGACAAAATTTAGGAATTAACTTAAAAATTAGAATAATAAGATTTAAATAGAATTTTAGAGTTAAAAAAGAATTTTAAAGTAATTATTCTAGAATTAAATAAATTAAAATAACTTATCTTTTGATAT
Organism: Iris macrosiphon; assembly: GCA_036927795.1. NCBI lineage: Eukaryota > Viridiplantae > Streptophyta > Magnoliopsida > Asparagales > Iridaceae > Iris > Iris macrosiphon. Next base: position 62,414,436 of record JAYESA010000018.1, read on the forward strand.
GATAAATTTGTACTACATAGGCTATTTGGAATGTGACTTGGATTCTGACTCATACCAGCTAAGGACCACAGGCGAATACATTTTCGTGATTATTTAATTATCACTATAATGCATGCTTAGTATTGATTATTTTATTCTTGACACTTGCTACACGGATTAGTATGATGGATTCTTATTATGAGATATGTGACTGTTCTGAATTATTGTTATTTCTTTGTGACTGGTTCGGAATCCATGTTATATTCGTAGGGAAAAAAAAAACTTAGTGGACGTGTGAACTACCCTTTCCATCCCATGGTCTTACTGGAATAATAGCAGCAATGCACGACACGTGTGGTTTGTCAAATTTTATCCCTTAGCCGTTCACATGTCAAAAAGGTATTTCAAATCACATAGAGTAGTTTTTCCTATATGTTCTTCCATAAATTGCAGTTATTTCCTTTGTTGCTTGGAGATATTATACTATATGTTGCCATGACAAAAATTTAGCATTTATTTATTCTAGTTGCCTTATTATGGTTTCAGTTTTGTTGCTATCATATATTCGTTACTATTTCTTGTCTTATAGCTTCTACCATGTGTTGAAACGGTTTTTTACTGTGATGTACTCATTCCTTTCCTGACTGGATAACCATATTTAGGTGACTACAATAAGGATGAAATTTCTACACATTATGGACCGTATGTTAGCGACATAATAGAGCCCGATCTTGCCCTTCCGGAGGATCAGGGAGAGTTAGCAGCTCAGATACCGTCTGCAATTGAGTAGTTTAGTAGTAGTTGATTTTGTTAGTTATTTTGGGCCGGATTGTTCTCCGGCAGTTTTTTTAAAGTATTTTGAATATTGTAATTTGGATATTTATTTTTTGGAGAGATTCCTTGGACCCGCATCAAGACTATTATTTTGTTATTTTCTTGGTGTATTCATTAAACTAGTGCCTGTGATTAAGTATAGTGTAGAGATGTACATATATTGTGAGATAGATTACTTGTGGCTTATTGTACAGCGTTCTACAGCCGACACTATGACATTGGCTGGACGTACCCATGACTCATGCCCAAATCTAGGGTGCGGGTCGTGACACATTTTTAGTGGTGACCCACACTGGTCAGTTTTTGCACAAGGTTGCGAACTCGTAGTAGTACTCAAGTTAGATGTACGACTGCAAGACTTCTATAGGATATACATACTAGGGATAGGATGATACTCAATCACAACTAAGGATCCTATATACTCAACTTGCTAACCCTTATTAATTTATTTCGAGCAATCAGACCTCTTCCATAGTTGATTGTCCTTCTTGAATACTTTCTTATCTTATGCCATATCAATTGAATTCTTGTTGCCTTCAACCTTTCAGAATGCCACGCAAGACTAGAAAGTGCGGTACCAGAGCCAATGGTGCTTTTCCCACACCATCTGCATCGCAGGAGGCCTCATTAACTGGATCGGGAGTCTTCCTTCTCCTCCTCAGCCATTATACGAACTCTTCAGAAGCATAATGGAGGCTCAAAAGGCTTAGGAAGAGGCTCAGTAGCAACAGACAGAAATGCTGAGGGCAGGAATAAAAAATGCCCAACAGGTTGTCCTAGCAGCCATAAAGAGGGTTGTCCAGCAACCACAACAACAGGCCGCTCAACCAAAGGTGGGAAACGTCCAGGACTTCAAGAAGATGGAGCCTTGAACGTTCAAGGGATAGACGGAATCCTCTATGCCGATGAGTGGCTCGAGGATATCGAGCGGATCATAAGAGTTTCTTGACTTTCCGAGGACCTGAAGATTGAGGCAGTTGGCTTGCAGCTTCACGATATTGCTCGTACTTGGTTCAGAAATGAGCCTAGGATTACGGATCCAAACCTGACTTGGGAGCAGTTTAAGGACCTATTTAAGAGGAAATTCTTTCATGCGATAGCCAAAGGGGTTCTGGAGAAGCAATTCCAGAACTTCGAGCAGAACGGGATGACCGTGGATGAGTATGCTGCAGAATTCGACAGGCTGAGCTGATTCGCAGTGTACATGGTGAGGGACCCAGAGGATAGAGCTAGACGATTCATAGAGGGCTTGAACCAAGAGGTCAAGGTCCATATTTCTTCTATTCATATGACTTTTGTTGACATATTGGCAGAGGTTCAAAGGGTCGAGGTGGATATGGGTCTTCGGAATAAGAGGAACAGGGATGCTATCGACGGTGGTAGTAATCAGGGGAAGGCAAAGCATCCACAGTTTCAGCCAAGGACCTTTCAGCAATAGCAACAGTACCGTGCCCCAGTCAAAGACCCAACACAACAAGTGCAACAGCAGCCACAGCGACAAGTACAACAAGCACCCATGTGCAATTATTGAAAAAAGCTAGGGCATTCATGGAAGATCTGCTGGAAGATATTAGGCGTGTGCTTATATTATGGATCACCTATGCATCAGATGAGAGAGTGCCCTACTGCACCTCCTATAGGAGGATCCTCAGCCCAGAGAGGACCAGTTGGACCACCAGTGGCCCCGTAGCAAAGAGGACCCCCACTTCCTACGCAACAGCATCAGTTTGCCTAGCACCGGCAAAGGGGAATACCTCCACAGGGCAGAGCTTTTGCCATGACCGTAGAGGAGGCAGAGCCGACAGGTGATGTGATAGCAGGTTCTATTCTTCTCGATTTTATTCCTGTATTTTCCTTATTTGATTTTGGTGCATCGCATTGCTTCATATCTGTATCCTTTGTGCTTAAGCATAGTTTAGTAACAGAACCCTTGAGTAGGAGTTGCAAGATCACGACTGGTGGAGGCACTATCTTAGTCATTTATACTTGCAAGGGGCATCGTATTACCTTGGGAGGCCATAATTTGGATGCTAGTTTACTCGTAATGCCACTTTCGAGTTTTGACATTATTCTTGGAATAGATTGGTTGAGTATGCACCATGCTAGCATAGACAGTCATGGAGGACGTGTCATGTTCTACCCTCCAGGAGAGCCAGAATTTGAGTATGTTAGGGAAGGAGTTGAGCAGAGTGATGGGATTATTTGTGGATCCATGGTAGCAGAGCAAGACTTGCCACACCCTATTATTACAGATTTTCTAGACATATTTCCAGAGGAGCTACCAGGATTGCCACCGGACAGAGATCTTGAATTTTCTATTGACTTAGTTCCTGGGGCAGAGCCGGTATCGCAGCAAGTCTACAGGATCAACAATAATGAGCTAGCATAATTGAAGAAGCAGGTTGATGATTTGCTAGACAAGGGTTTTATTAGATCGAGTTCCTCGCCTTGGGGAGCCCCGATCTTATTTGTACTAAATAAAGATGGGTCGGTGCGAATATGCATTGATTATAAGGCTCTGAACAACCTCATCATCAAAAACAAATACCCGCTACCAAGAATAGACGATCTTTTTGATCAGTTGAGCGGTGCAAGAATATTTTCGAAGATTGATTTGAGGTATGGCTATCCTCAGTTGAAGGTGAAGAAGGAAGATATTCCGAAAACTGTATTTCAGACAAGATATGGCCAATATGAATTTATGGTGATGCTATTTGGGTTGACTAATATCCCGGTAGTCTTCATGAACTTGATGAATAAGGTATTCCACCAGTACCTTGACAAGTTTGTGGTAGTATTCATAGATGATATTCTTTTCTATTCAAAGACACTGGAAGAGCATGAGAAACATCTAAAAATTGTGCTAGAGACCCTTCGGAAGGAGAAGCTCTATGGAAAACTCTCAAAATGTGAGTTCTTCCTAGATAAGGTAGAGTTCCTTGGGAATATGGTGACTGAAGACGGGATATCGGTAGACCCAAAAAAGATTACTGCTGTAGAGTCATGGACCACTCCGAGTTCTGTTGCAGATATCAGAAGCTTCTTAGGATTGGCCAGATATTACAGGAAATTTGTGAAGAATTTTTCTCGGATCGCAGAGCCGTTGACTAGACTCACTCGGAAGGATGTGCAGTTCGTGTGGACCGAAGATTGTCAGGCCGCCTTTAAAGAGCTAAAGAAGAGGTTGACCACGACGCCTGTTTTGACGGTGCCATCGGGGACGGGCGAATTTGTCATTTATAGTGATGCTTCGGGGAAGGGCTTAGGATGTGTTCTAGAGCAGAACAAGAAGGTGGTGGCATATGCTTTTAGACAGTTGCGGCCACATGAGAGAAACTATCCCACTCATGACTTGGAATTAGCAGCGGTGATCTTCGCTCTAAAGCTATGGAGAGCGTGTAAAATATACACTGACTACAAGAGCTTGAAGTACGTCTTTACGTAGAAAAAGCTAAATATAAGGCAACACATGTGGCTAGAATTGATGAAGGATTTTGATATTTCACTACAGTATCATCCAGGGAAGGCTAATGTAGTTAGCGATTCCTTGAGCAGATACCCAGTAGCGATGTACTTACAACAGATCGCCACTTGTTAGCAGACTTGGATAGCCTGGGCATTAAGGTTATTGTTCCAGGAGTGGAGACGTAGAGGATGGACATGTAGATTCGGTCGGGGTTGATGGAGAAGATCCGAGAGACACAGTACCAGGATGAGGGTCTGCGAAGCCTCAGAGCTCAGGTGCAGGCAGGATTGATGGATGACTTCTCTATTGCTGAGGATGGTTCACTAAGGCACGGGACTAGGTTATGTGTGCCTAGTGGGGACCTCCGGGAAGAGATCATGCATGAGGCTCATCGTCCCCAGTATTCTATACATCCGAGAGCTAACAAGATATATAAGGACCCGAGGGAACACGTGTGGTGGTATGGGATGAAGCGAGAGGTATCATGTTTTGTCTCCAGATATTTAGTGTGCCAGCAGGTCAAAGCCGAGAGGCATAGACCAGGAGGATTGCTACAGCCACTACCAATTCCTGAGTGAAAATAGGAGCATATTACGATAGATTTTGTTTCCGGACTTCCACGCACTCCAGGAGGAAAGGACGCAATTTGGGTCATTGTTGACAGGATGATCAAATCAGCCCACTTTTTGCCTTTCAAAGTGGGATTGTCCATAGAGAAGCTCGCCGATTTATATGTGAGACATATAGTCAGGCTGTATGGAGTTCCAGTAAGCATCGTATCTGATCAGGATAGTAGATTTGCATCCCACTTTTGGAGGAGTTTACAGGCTAGCTTGGGTACGCAACTCAAATTTAGCACTGTTTACCACCCTCAGACGGATGGATAGTCAGCGAGGACTATTCAGACGCTCGAGGATATGCTTCAGACATGTGTACTAGATTTTGGTAGCTCATGGGAGGATCACCTTCACCTGGTAGAGTTTGCATACAACAATAGCTATCAGGCCAGTATCGAGATGTCTCCTTTCGAGGCTCTGTATGATAGGAGATGCCTGACTCTATTATCTTGGGATGACGTAGGAGAAAGAGTACTTTTGGGACCAGAGATGGTAGTTGATGCTGCAGAAAAAGTGAAGCAGATTAGAAAGAGACTTCGTGTGGCTCAGGACAAACAGAAGTAGTGGGCCGATAGCCACATGAGATCGCTAGAGTTTGAGGTTGGCGACTTAGTGTTCTTGAGGATCTCTCCGACGTGTGGTGTTATTCGTTTCGGTGGAGGTAGAAAACTTAGCCCAAGATTCATCGGACCTTTCATTATTTTGGAAAAGGTCGAGGCAGTAGCTTATCGACTAGCCTTACCGCCTACATTGGAAGGGGTACACAACATGTTTCATGTGTCCCAGCTGAGGTGATACATGGCAGATCCTAGCCATGTATTAGATCATTCGGAGCTTGAGGTTGGACCAAGCCTCCGTTATCCGGAGCAGCCTGTGGAGATCCTAGACCGTAGAGATAAAGTGCTTCGTAACCAAGTAATTCCCTTGGTTCGCGTCGCTTGGAGACATCATTCATCCTATGAATCCACTTGGGAGCGGGAAGAGGAGATGCTAGGGCGTTACCCCTATCTTTTTGCACCATGAGGTAATTTTCTTCTTGTATTTGTTATGCCCTAAATTTTGAGGACGAATGTTTTTTAAGAAGGTAGACTTATAACCTCCGTATCCTGAAATTCTAGCTTAAATGTTATAATTAGGCTAATTTGGGGCTATTGGAATTTTTTCACAATTTTTGGTTAATTAAAAACTAGTAACACTAATTTCCTAAAACTTTCAAGAATTTATTTTAGGATCAAACATAATTAAAAATGTCCTAAACTTTTATTTTAGGTTCTAAATAATCAAGTATATTTTCTAGAATTTTTTGGGAATATTCTGATTATTTTTAGCATTTATTTTGAGTTAATTATGCAAACTGAATTAAAAACTAATTTATCGAAAAAACCCTAATAAAATCCAATATGCCCAGTCAGCAGCCAGCCTGGCCCATGTGTCAGCCAATATGGCCCACACAGCGGGGCCCAGCGGTCAGTGAGAGGGGGCGAGTGCAAGTGCGAGTCGAGCCGGGTCACCGAGCCGACCTCGAGCCGAGTCGAGTCTTAATCTGACTCGGACTCAGCCGAGCCAAGCCGGTTTGAACCCTGGCCGTTCTATCCAAGCAGACAACAGCGAATGGCTGCCACATGGCGTGCTCCGAGCCACTGCAGTTTCTCTCTCCTTTCTATATATAGTATTAAGTTATAATTTCCAGGGTTTTTCTTTAAGCTAAATTTGGAGAATTGTCATATAGGATTTTCTTCATTTTCCAGAAGTCATTACTCATGGCTCCGGACTCCAAATGTAGCCCATTTTCTTGTGTCAGAACCATATTGAGGTCAGTTTTTTGAATATATAAATTGTTTCATGAAATTCTGAATATTAAATTCTAAGAAATTCGTAGAGCACAGTATGTCCAAAAATAGATGCGTATCAGTATTTTTGCGATTCCGGGAGAACTAGGAGTCAGAATCATGAACCGTTTGAAGTTTCAGAAAGCTAATGTCGAGATCATTAAAATATGTTTTCCCAAGATTTAATAAGAAATATTTTAGTACTGTTAATTCTGTAGAACTTCTAGGTTAACAATCAACTACCGTTGCACAATACAATTTTGTATGTGCAATAATTTTCAAACGAATTTGAATTCGGATGTGCCATAAATTCTAGCATGTTTGTGATACTAAAATCTATAGGAAACCATGCATGAAAGTTGAGTTTGTATCGGTTGACTTTTTGGTCAACTGATCGCCTCGATTTGCGTGCCATGAGTCTCGAGTTGATAAAATTTAGTTCCTTTGTACTACATAGGCTATTTGGACTGTAACTTGGATTCTGATTCATACCAGCTATGGACCACAGGCGAGTACATTTTTGTGATTACTTTTAGTGCTTGATAGTATCTATAATGCATGCTTAGTATTGATTATTTGATTCTTGACACTTGCTACACGGATTAGTATGATGGATTCTTATTATGAGATACGTGACTGTTCTGGATTATTGTCATTTCTTCGTGAATGGTTTGGAATCCATGTTGTACTCATGGGGAGGGGAAATACTTAGTGGATGTGTGAACTACCCTTTCTATCCCTTGGTCTTACTAATAGCAGCCATGCACGATACGTATGGTTTGCCAAATTTTACCCCTTAGCCGTTCACATGTCAACAAGGTATTTCAAATCACATGGAGTAGTTATTCCTATCTGTTCTTCCATACATTGCAGTTATTTCTTTTGTTTCTTGGAGATATTGTACTATATGTTGCCATGACAGGACTTTAGTATTTATTTATTCTAGTTGCCTTATTGTGGTTTCGGTTTTGTTGCTGTCATATATTCGTTACTTTTTCTTATCTTATAGCTACTGCCATGTATTGGAACGGTTTTTACTGTGATGTACTCGTTTCTTTCCTGACTGGATAACCATATTTTAGGTGACTACAATGAGGATAAAATCTCTACACATTATGGACCGTATGCTAGCGACATAATAGAGCACGATGTTGCCCTTCCGGAGGATCAGGGAGAGTTAGCAGCTCAGATACCGTCTACAATGGAGTAGTTTAGTAGTAGTTGATTTTGTTAGTTATTTTGGGCCGGATTGTTCTCCGGCAGTTTTTCTAAAGTATTTTAAATATTGTACTTTGGATATTTAGTTTTTGGGGAGATTCCTTGGACCCACATCAAGACTATTATTTTATTATTTTTTTGGTGTATTCGTTAAACTAGTACCTGTGATTGAGTATAGTATAGAGATGTATATATGTTGTGAGTTATAGATTACTTGTGGCTTATTGTACAGTATTCTACCGCCGATACTGCAGCGTAGGCTGGACGTACCCATGACTCATGCCCAAATCCAGGGTGTGGGTCGTGACAAGATCAGCATCATAGACCTTTAGAGTTTTGTGTCGGCGACCATATATTTTTGCGGATTTTACCTACCAGTGGAGTCATTAGATTCCGGGTTCGCGGGAAGCTTAGTCCATGATACGTAGGTTCATTCGATATTCTTGAGTGGGTAGGCGATGTTGTTTAACATCTTGCCCTTCCGCCTTCGCTAACTGAGGTACACGATGTATTTCATGTATCTTAGTTGAGTAGGTATATTCTGGATCTGAGTCATATCCTCGATCACTCTGAATTAGTCGTTGGTACCGACTTATTTTACGAGGAGCAACCCGTATCCATAATAGACCGAAGGTAGAAGGTGCTCAAGAATCAGACTATTTCTCTTGTCTGGGTTGCTTGGGGCCATTACTCTCTAGGAGAATCGACGTGGGAGTGCAAGGACGATATTCAATCCTGGTGCCCACACCAATTCGATTCAGAAGGTATATTCTTTCTTACGCCATCATATCTCGGATTCTGTGATCAGGTGATCACTTGTAGGTTGTGATGATATTGCTTGAATATGTAGTTGCTAGTAGATTTGTATCGTACTTGTCCTGACTTCTCTAGGTATTACTTGGATTCGAAATCTGAGGATAAAATTTTTCTAAGGTGGATAGAGATGTCACTCCCCGTTCCCGATATACGTATTTGGAACGTATTTTTATTTTAGCATGGTGGCATGTGCATAGAGACTAGACCCATTCTTTGGTTTAACCTTGGTCATGGTTTATTTTGTGGGTTGGTTCAAGTCATCAGAACCCTTGGTTCAACCCTCAACCCTACCATATATAACCTAACATTTTCTCTCTCTCTCTCTCTCTCTCTCTCTCTCTCTCTCTTTAATTCTTCATTTATTCCTCTCTTGTGTTTTTTCTCTTCCCATTTCCATAGGCAAGTACACCTTGCATGAGAAATAGAGAAACCCTCTATATTATTGTTCTATTATGTTTGTTATGTGTTTCTTAGCACTTTTAGAACTTGAATTTTCTGTTTTGATGGGTGGTTTTAGGTAAATCTACATTTTTAACTTAGGATATTTATGGATTTCATGACTTTTTCTTGGTTTTGATCTATTAAACATGTATTTTAGAAAAGCTGTTTTTGTTGTATGATAGAGCTTTTAATTTAGAGCATTTTGGCTTTTGGTTCACCCGATTTGGACTTACAATAAGGATTTTATGGACAAAACAAGATTTTACTTTTTGGAGCTTTTGCCATGGCCGAACCGGCTGTTTGGAGAAGACGAAGTTCACATGCAACCAGCGAGCTATGCGGCTGAAAGTGCTATGCAGCCCGAGAGAGTTATGCGGCATGAACTCTTGTCACATATTGACAGCATTTGTCCATCTTGTTGGACACATGACTGCTTATTTACACAAGTGTCCTTGAACACCTTGTATTTTTACTCGTAGAACGAATAAAAAATTCGCTTAGACCAAGAGACCTCCATGCGGCATCGAACTCCATGCGGCACCGATACTTATGTGGCATTGGAGAGTATGCGGCCACCATTTTCTTGGACGCATGACTCCGAACCGTGGAACTTATTTCTATGATATTTATCTTTTCTCTCTGACATACTTTATGGTTTGTCACGTCTATCACCTTATCTCACATCACCGACACATCATTTATTTCCCATCGCTTCAACACTTGTCCCAAGAAGTAGACTTTAACCCTCATCATACGTCCTGACTCCATATGCGGCCAGAACTTTTCATGCGGCCTAACTTCATATTATGCCAGGTCTTTTCATGCTACTGGACTTCATATGCGGCCTCGACTTCCCATGCGGTCTCGACTTTTCATGCGACCTAGAGACCCATGCAGCCTTGCTTATTTTGATTGAATGTTTTCTTGATTCATGTGACCTAATATTTAATTGGTAATTGAACTCGAATACTGTATCCGTGCTGATACCACTATTTCCTGATAATTGTCTATGATTTAATGTGCGTCGAGGAGCGACACATCGTGTCATGTGTTAAGTGATTATACTTGGATTGTGCATCGAGAATGCCTCCAAATTCCTGAACGCGTGATATTATAAATATATATTATTTTCCCAGCACTGACATAATAAGCGAGTCAACTACCTAAGTGTGGATAGGATATTATTTGTCTGAATGTGGCATACACGCTTGAATGAATCTAGATTTAATTTTCATGGATTCTTATCTAGCGTGCCCGTACTTGTACGACATTTTAAGAGAAATTCTCATATGACCATGCCTTGAGATTTCAAACAAAACATAGGGCTAATTAGGTAACTAAAAATGGTAGTAACATTGGAGGAAACAGTTTTTCAAGATCATGCCAATGAACCTTCCCACAGAGATTCATTCTAAGTACGCTGTGGGCTGGCCACCACAGCTACTGTTTATCATCTGTCTTAGTAGAGTGCAGTATCTGACCTATTATTATGCCGAGCTACTGTTTCACTATAGGAATATTGGAACCTCTAATATTGTGGTTTTAGCACAGTGGCCCTACGGGGGACTGGTGTATCCTACAAGTGCCTATTTTATTTATCTATTGGTTCAGTTAGCTCATGCTCGGCACTAGCATGATCTGAGGATACTTATTATGCATTATTTCTGAGATAACCTCAGACTCCACAAAATAGCAAGCAGTACAAATAATTTGGCGATATAAAAAATGGACTTGGTTGTGATTGTATTATTCGGTTAGTAGCCTAAAAAAATAAACTATCATAGTATGATGGTTCAATTCTTGTCCTTGTTTGGTTGTAGGGTTGGGCCTTTGCACTAGGATATGCCATGGACTTAAGTTACGACATCAAACTTATATATTATTATATGTTTTTTTTGGGTTTTGTTTTTTTATTTCATGATTACTTTGTGGTACTTGCTATTTGGGGTCTAACCCCACTGGTTTTGCATGGTTAGGTTTTGAGCCAGCACCCGAGGATCCAGCGTACCTTCCCCCTACTCATGACGTATACCAGGAATATGGTCGAAGGGGATAGCGAGTGAGTTTTCTTCTTCCCTGCTCATCATTGAATATTTACTTCTTTTGGGCTTTTAACCACCGACACTTGTTAGCCGGCTCATCGGTACATTAGTTTTCTCATATTATTGTATTAAATCAGACTATAGCTGGTCACTGTCATATCAGACTATAGCTGATCACTGTCATATACTTTTATTACTCTTCCAGCTTCTTATTTTATATAGTCTCTAGAATATTTTGAGAAAGCATTTGGGATGCCTTATTGCTTTATCATATATGCTCTATGCTTACTGTTTCTTATTTGAATGATTGAGACATAGAAGTTCTTGACCATAGGAAACTTGATTATAACATTCACCCCCTTGTCTTGTACAACCATGATCGCCTTATGACGTATAACACCTTATATAGGGTAGTTGGCTATGTCCGTCTCCGTATTCCAGTACTAGGGCATGACAAGATGTTGCTTCAAAGCAAAAGATACAGATACAAAACTATATGAATCACTGGAATCAAATAAAGCATAAGCTGGAAAAGAATTAAGATAGACTGAACCTAAGATGGCATCACCAATTGTCTCCTCCTCCTCGATGGTCAAGGCAAAATCTCGGCCCTGCTGCGCACCTCTTTGTTGTTGGTGGTGATGTACGAACCACTACTGTTGTGTCGGCAATGGAGGTCCCCTCTGTTGTCCTACTGGTGGTCACGCGGGTGCTCTCTGTACCTGGGCCCCGCCCTGAGCTGGACGAGTTGGAGCCATAGGACAAGCCCTCAACTGGTGGTCTCCTGATCTGTAGAAACACTGGTCCAATCTCATCCTGCACGCATCCCATCCATGTCCCGACTTCTTGCAAATTGGACAAGGAATGGTCGGCTGAACTGACCTCTGAATCTGGTATGCCTGCTGTACTGGAGCTCTAGCTGGTGCGGGGAACTTCTACCTCGGCTGCTGGAAGTGTCTCTAATGCTGCTACTGAAAATGAGGCCGCTTTGCTAGACCTGCACTACTTCTATCTCCTGAAGGATACCTCATACTCTTGGAGCCAAGATCCAAATTATCCTCTGCCTGTTGTGCATGTGCCAGGATCTTCTCAAATGTAGTGGTGCAATGTCCGCTAGTATGGGATTTGATCTCCCTGTTCAGACCCTTTCTGAACTTTTGGGCCTTCCCTCGGGGATTCTACCCTTCACAAAGCAACCAAATCTATAGTACTCTGCTGCATACTCGTCCACCATCATGCTGCCCTGGACTAGATATTGAAACTGGCTCTCTATAGAAGTCAGATCCATATCTAGAAAGAACTTCTCCTTGAAAAGTTCCTTGAAAGATTCCCAAGTAAGTTAAAGTGCTGAGATCCTCGGGTCGGTCCTGAACCATGTCAATTCGATATCGAACATCATGCTCCCTACTGCCTCCACTTGCAACCTTTCTGGAATCTGCGCCAGCCGCAGGTTCCTCTCTATGTCTTTGATCCAGTCATCTGCATAAATAATCTCCTTAATGCCCTTAAAGTCCTTGGGCTCCATCCTCTTTAAGTCAATGATAGTCCCCGACCTCGGCTGCTGCGGTCCCTGTGGAGGTGGAACTACCTGTGGCTGGACCAAGGCAACTCTCTCGACTACGGTGAGTGCAAGAAGGGTGGGCATTCTCAATGCCCTGTCTTATGACCTCAGACTAGCGTTGCTGGACCTCTGCCTGGGCCCTCTGTGCCTCCATCATCTGCTGAAAGAGTGTAAACACCTGTGCCGGATCAACTACTGGTGGTGGTGGTGGTGGTGGTAGCTCCTCTGAAGCGGTAGGCACCGTCCTCTGTGAAGTTGTGGGTACCTTCCTCTGGACTGGAGGTGTATTACCCCCAAAAGCTGCTATAGTAACGCCCACCTGGAATGGTGAAGTGGCTATCTGCTGGAGCTGATGGAGCAGTGGCTGTTGGTGCCCTCCTCAGAGGCGTCGAAGTGACCGACCTCTCTGACATTGTGCCTGAGTGATGGGATCACGTCTTTGGTGGCATCTTGACGATAGATTGAACAAAGGAATCAATATTGATTAAGATACAATATCATCAAAGAAGGTGTAAACCCCCTCGATTTATTCTATAGATAGTCAGGTTTGGATTTAGAAAATTTTGAATTTAGCGTCAAATGTTGAGGTTTAGAGTGGAGTTAAGTTTATCTGGTATTTAATTCATTTAAATTAAAACCCTTGGTGCGCCCTATCATTTCTAAATTAATCGGAGCCCAATATCAGCCCATAAATTCCATCGGGCTATTGTATTTTTGACTTGACTCGCCAAATTAGGCACTGGACTTTTTCGTCACTTAAAAATCAGTTTTTATTGTGCTCTAAATTAATTGTGCAACTTTCCGAAAATCGTAACCCATATTTAATTCCGTGTCGGACACCTGTGTCATTACCCTAAATTTTGAGATACCAACTTAACCCGTTGAGCCAGACCAACTAAAGGGTCCAAGACTGACTCCAAGCCCCCACCATTTTTGACCTTTGCGTCATTTCCGGATTTTGACCCCAAGTGCCCCCATTTAATTTAAAAGCGCAGGACACTTTAATTCTATTTAAATCAGGAATACCCATTTTCCCTAATCCTATTTTTAATCCTTAATTAATCTCAATGCCATTTAATTAAACCCGTGCCTAACGCACAATACCCTCTCACCATAAAAATTTTTAAACACAATTTTCTCCATAATTTTTGTGGCATTTTATGTGTTCATGCAATTTCTCTAATTTTGGGGGCTAAGTTGCAATTTAGGGATTTTAGGTGCCCTCACCCAATTGGCCAAACCAAATGGAGAGGTCACAAAATGGGGTCCTAATTTCACCCATCCACTCACCACCCTTCATGAAGAAATCATTTTCTTCATGACAAATCTCCACCCTCCATTTTGAATAGGAGCATCACCACCCTCCATCCATTTCACAATCCCCTATAAAACATCACCTCACCCCACCCTCATAACTCACCACCGGCCCTAATCCTAAGAAACCTCCTCCCTCCTCCATTTATTTTCTCCATGAAAGAAACCTCCTCCCTCCATTCTTCTCCTTCCTTTATTCTTCATCTTCTTCCTTTGTTTTCCTCAACTGAGAGAAGCCCGACCGGCCACTGAGCCGACTTGGGCCGGTCTCCGGCCGGTACTGTGCTTCAGTCGACCGTCGGCCTGTGCGTTCCCCTCTCCGGGCGGCACTGTGCAGCAGCCGACCCGCCGACCGTGCGTCCCCCGCTCCGACCGGTGCAGCAGCCATTCCCCTCCCGCGGCTGTGCGTCTCTTCCCGCGGTGCACTTCACCCGACCGGCCAATGCGTCCCCCGACCGACCGGACCGAGCAGCCTCCCCTACCACCCCGCGGCCGACTTCAGGCCGCTCCGGCCTCCTCCCTGTCCGACCTCTCCCGGCCATCTCCCCTCTTCCAGTTTCCACCTTCACCATCACCATTATCACCACCATCACCAGCTTACACTACCACCACCATCACCACCACTACCACCATCATCACCACCACCCTTACCTCTTCACCACCACCCCCGGCCACCTTCTCTGGCCGTACCCGGTATTGTCATCGTCAAGGTCGACTCTCCCCCTATCTTTATTTAATTTCTAGATTTGTTATGATTTTAAATAGGATGATGTTTATATATGTGAAATGATAGCTAGGGTTTTGGGTTATATATGTGGATATGTATGGCTAGTGTAATGTGGTACTTGAAATATGTGATTGAGGTATATATAGGTTGAGGTTAATGATGATTAAATATGAATATGGATTGAGGTTGTGTTAATGAGGTTTAATATGTTTTAGAGTTTATGTAGTGTAGTGTAGTGTTTCTTTGTGCTATATGTATAGGTATATTGATTAGGGTTATTATATGTGGTTTGTTAGGGTTCTGTCTTTTTAACACATTATATATGTAAGAATGAGGATCCTTGATACTTATGGTTGTGTACAGTAGTTAGGGTTTAGGAGCACGGGTTGATGATTTATACTTGTGTGTTTAATTGGGAAGAGAAGCATTACTTATACAGCATATATGGAATTGTTAGTATGGGTTGTGATTGAATTCACCATTAAGGAATGGTATGATTTTGTGATCTAGTAGACAGTGGATGTTATGTAGAGAAAACTTGTCTTTGAAGTATGTAGTGTAAAATGCTCAATTCAAATGTATAATTAGTAAGGGTAGTAGGTGAATGTCTGATGGAGGACTAGTGTGATCGATAGTTAAGAAACTGGAAATTTAAGGTGATTGATTTAGGGAGGTATATGGTAATTGGTAACAACGATATTAAACGAGGAACTTAAAATCATAAACAGTGTTTTGAGGATGGTTTGATGATGTGGTACAAATGACTAGGTAATTTGACGTATCGTACCAATAGTCAACTGTGGTCAACCCCCTAGTGACTTATCCCTGTGAGTCGTAGCTGAGACTGAGTTTAGGTGTAGATGTGTGTAGCATCCCTGTCTATCATAAAATAGATTGTTGATTCTGGTTTATATCTCATCTCTAGGTACTGCGGGACCCGAGGACTTGGACGCGGTACTAGATCCCCGACATCAGCAGCCACACGCAGGCAAGTGTACCTTGCCACCCTGTATTTTTAGTTTACAGATATTCATTGTTTCGTTATGTACCTTGTGCACGTACTTGTTGACGTTCGATACTTTGCGTCCGAATTACAACCGGGTAAAGACGTACGTTATAACGTCTTAGAAGGATTGTTAGATGTTTCGTAGCATCTCGATATGCGTACCTGAGTATATCGACACCCTAGGACACACTCATACACTGTGATCGTACCAGATTCCTGTATCCTGATACTGACATCATGACTAGAGACTGGGACGACCTTAGGGTCGAGTCTGTTGAGTTATTTCTGTGTGTCGAGACTGTAGTTAGAGGTTCAAATTCAGCCTACAATCGTTGACCGCTTGGGAAGGGGAAGACAGTTACTAGACGTTTGGGCTACTCTGCACGCTCTTATATTTATGTAGTATTTTGTAGTGATTCCTGTATCTAGTGTAGTTGTTTCACCCGTGTGACTCCTTGCCTGGAGCTGCGTTACGTGCCGTGTGTTTCCGTGTCCGGGGCTACGGTTTTATTTTGGACAGCCCACGCGTCGAACATTGTCTTTAAACTGTGTCACACTTGTTTGGTTATGTTAGATTACCCTGCTGTTGCACTTGTACTATCTGTTTACCTGGCATGTTATATTTTTTTACCTTGTTACGTCCCTCTGAGGACCTGGTTCCCTTCTAGGTGTAGGCTACGAGGATTACCCGGAGGAGTACGGACCGGGCATCTATCCAACAGCTGTACTCACTGCCGAGGATGAGGTCATTCCTGAGGACTTCGTCTGATCGCTGGTAGTGACTCTTTCCTTGGGACGGTATCATTACCTAGTTACCTACTGTCGTCCTAAGTTATCTTATTGCTTACTTTCATTCCAGTATATTTGTACTAGCGGGTTTGTTCCCGTGTGACTACTCTAGTATTTGTACTTGATACTTATTTGGATATTTCCTTCCTGCACATTAGTCATTGTATTTACTTCTATTGTGCTCTTATATTGCTGTATGTGGATGAGATTTAGATTAAGTATACTTGTGTTATGTGTTGGGTTATTCATTGTACTTTACAGCTTAAGTGTACTCCGACGGGCCCATTAGATTGGAATGTCCGCCGAAGTACGCTGCTGGCCATTGCCACGTGTCTCGGTTCCTTATCCATGGAACCGGGGCATGACAGAAGGACAAAATTATTCAAAGTAAAGCAAGCATTCAGATAGATAGGGATAGAAAACAAATATTTGGAAATATTTTCTAATTGTGATTGAGTATACTCTCATCCTACATCATATATCCTAAAACAGGCTCGTAGCAGTAATCTAAGTCTGAGCACCACTATGAAATTGCACTACATGTGATCTCTTGACCTGCATAGACCACAACTAAAAATGTGTCACGATCCGCACCCGGAATAAGGGCACGAGTGGTGAACTACGCCTAGACTACGTTGTAAGAACGACGTAGAACGCTGTATTGGTCAATAATACTATCTAATATCTCATACAATATGTATATAAGGGCACCTGTCATACTATCTCAACTCCTAATGGAGGAACAATATGACATATGATAATGAAACCAATACTCAAGCACAATATCAAACTAGGAAAGAAATAACACGACTTAAAAATAGAGAAAAGAAGAACAAGAGTCACAAATACATCCACAAGCCCACAATATAAGTCTAGGCACAAAGCAACTCCCGAAATAAGATATAATGCCAAGAGTCTAAAATAAGACTAATACAATGTCTAAACAATATAAGTCGAAGCCTCCTCGGTTACTTGCACTAGGTTCTTCTGCTCTAGGAGAGTATCCTCTAATGGTTCGCTGTCCTGTGGCCCGTAGTAAGTGGGACACTGCTCCTCAAGCCAAATATCTGAAAAATATATCCAATCAGGATTTGATCGAAGTATAAAACTCTGAAAGCAGTTCCAAATACATGATAAAGCATATATGACAAATAATAGAAAATAATATAAGATAACTAGAAATAGGAAATGGAAATAAACTAGAGTAAACAAGTGAAGTACTGAAATAAAAGAACAGGCAATATTGAATAACTGCAAGTGATGAAAATAGATAAACTAGCTAATGTGCCATAGAGTACAAGTTTGTTATATAATCGGTTTGGGTTCAACGCGAATACAATATGGTAACTCGATTACACGTGTGATATGTAATTGACATGTACACAAATACACTTGGGCTTGATCACATAACCAACTCCTACTCCCCCTCCTCAACCAATACTCATAGATCTAATCATGATACGTCACGAACACGAATATAAGCACACTGAACACGAGCAGTGTGTAAACATAAAGTACACGATAATCAATACCTGATACACATGATAAAATACATATGAATGAGTACATGCTGAATACGGTAGGGGATAACAACCCATGACATGATCCATTTAGTACCAGTCCGTATATCCACTGTGTCAGAATCAAGTAAATAGTTCTAGAACATGTGATATATACACTATCATGACTAAAAACTAACAGAGAGATGTACTCACCTCGGGTCCTGATTAAGGTGTCTCTCGATGTCCAAGCTGGTGTCACACACAATCATATTTAAGAAATATCATGTTAAAAGGTGTAATAAATGAGAAATGGGTTAAAACACTAATGCATGCTTCTAGGTTAATTTCTATGTCTCACTAGGTCCATACTAAAGTTATAAGTCTATATTGGTCTCCAATTACCTTATACTAGTTATACTAAGTCTCATCTTAGTTATACTAAGTCATTACCTAGGTGTATAGTTAAATCCTTAACTAAAATCAAGTAATTAACTAACTGATAATACTATATTCTAAATATCACTGTTATCACTAACTACTAACTTCTAACTATACACTATTGATAACTCACTAACTTATATGACTGTTAACTAATACTAATTACAACTAATCTCTTAACTAACTGACATTGATATCTTATTTTACCAATCTGCAATACAATACTAACACTAACTGATGCTCAGTTTCCCCCCTCCATTATATTAGTTAATGATACCACAACTCAGCAACTACACTGACTTATACTCATTAATCTTATACACTAGTATCACTAACTGATACACTAGTGATATCACACACTAACCTACTGCTGTAGTAAATACTGCTGCAATTACAACTCATGTCTGTACACTGAATCCCATACTTCCAAATTAATCCCTGCACAATTGGAGCTAACCCGAGCCTCAAGTGTTACTTGCACCCATAGTTAAGGTAAAGTTTTACCTCCAGTTGACCCCTTTCTATTTCACAATCCCAATTACCAACTGTAACACTCCCCCATTTCACTGCCCATATTTTTTGCTGCTGCTGCATCTTTCATACTATCGCTACTCCTTCTCTTGACTGGAGCCCGACCATATGTGCTGCAGGTGAGCTTGTTGCACTCTAGATAACACCATTGCTCTTCACAGTCATTGCTTTAGAAGATGTATATATCACTAATGCATATGCTCACACCCATACAACCCTTAAAACATATTCATACATGTATTAGTAAATCGATATACACTTCAATGAACTGATACACACATCAGGGATGTATACTCGTATCAAATTAGTCTCAAATTAGTTCATAACAAACTACCATAATCCACATTACTGCCCACTACCTTTACCTACTGATCTCAGCTACACAGTCAATAACACAACCACAAATAGAAGTATAACTTAAGTATATATATATATATATATATATATATATATATATATATATATATATATATATATATACATGATGCTAAGAACACACAAAACTTCCTTCACCAGTGACCATTCCTCAAACACATATAGTATGTCATTTGAACACTCACGATACTCTTCCAAACACAAAACCCAACATAGAGTCCCGTATCACACGATATCATAAAATATCATGACATGGCCTACTCGTATCCATTTGTGGACACGTAGCTAGCCTCACAACACTCTAACAAACCTATTTAGGTCCTCCAACCTAAAGACAAACACTTGATGTGCCAATCTCGGATTTTTCCTAAAATTGACACAAAACTCCATGTAAAAGTCTCCAAATTGGTCAAATGTAGCCCAAATTTCTTTTCATGGGTAGCCCTAATGCATGGGTGGATTCTAAATGCCTAATTACTCTAATTAGATACAATTACAAGGGTTAATCTTAGATTTTACCTATTGGGAGATGGATTTCTAATGCAAAAACAAGGGAATCCCAAATGACACCAACTTCTAGATCTAAAGCTCTCTTCTCCAATGCTCTTGCTCAACACTATCTTCTAGTCTCCTTAGTGATTGGAATAATAGGGATTGGAATTAGATTTGTAAACTTTTAGTGGAGGAATGAAGGAATTTGAGGAAGAACTAAATTAGGAAAGTGGAGTGAAGTAAATGAATGGAGGAGAGACAAGAAGGACCTCCTATTAGGGCCGTCCACCCCCTTTCTCCTTCTCCAAGCAATGTAAAATACCAAGGATGCCCCTTGGGGTTGTCATGAAGTGGGGTTGTCATGAAGAAATAATTAAGGGTGGAAGCTTCTCTCCCTAATGATGGTTAAGCCTAAGCCTCTAATTAGAGCACAAGGTTAACTAAATGGTCTATTTGGGCTGGTCCAAAATAATTAATAAATTTTTATGTCAAGTTGGTTGGGTCCACTAGGGTCATGACTAATTAATTAGTAATTAATTAGTCTACCTACTAACCATAACCACATAGTTACATATAATATATATAATATGCACATTAATTAAATAAATAACACAATTAGGTATGAAAATACTAATGACCAAAATACTCCTATTCCAGAAATATGGTAGTGACACATGCAACATGTATTGGTCTTAATACTCATATCACCTATGCCGAAAATTTCAGAAACACCACTATTTTCTATTCTCACAACACCAAGATCACTAGTCTTATATGAAATAAAGAAGTCTCTCCGTAGAGTAGCATGATATGAAGCGCCCATGTCAATTACCCAGTCTATATCAAGGGATATAACGGCTAAAAATTATCTTCACAACTGGAGACAAAAATGATATCCCCATCATTTGCAAAAGCTGCAATATCCTTTTCTTGCTTCCCATCACTTTTTTTATTCTGCTGATCCTTCTTGTATTTTCTGCATTCACTTTGGTAGTGAAACACGTTATCACAATAGAAGCACTCAACATTATTCCTTGTCTTGGATTTACTCCTGGATCTACCACGATATTGAGTATTCTTACTTTTATTTCTTTCCAAATTTTCTGTAACAAATACCTCTGATTTTGACAAACCCGAAGCTTCTCTTCTCGTATTCTCATTCAACAGGCTGCTTGTAATGAGGTCCATTGTCATGACACTGTCTGGGACATAATTGCTTAGAGACACAACCAATGTCTTCTAACTTTCTGGCAGCGAACTGAACAACAATATGGCTTGCATATCATCTTCAAAATTTATCTTCATTATAGACAGTTGATTAATAATGCTTTGGACTTTATTCAGATGTTCAGCAATGGACTTACCTTCTTTGTATTTCAGATTTACAAGCTTTCTAATCAAGAAAGCTTTATTCCCCACCGGCTTCCTCTCATACAGGCCTTCCAAATTTTTCCAAAGAGAATCTGTAGATATTTTTACCGAAATATGGTGATAGACACTATCGTCCAACCACTGATGAACATACCCAAGGTCTTTCCAATTAAGTTTCTTCCAATCTGATTCAGATATCTTTTTAGGCTTCTTTCCGTCATTCTCAATTGGCCCGACGAGATCTTTGCAGTAAAGCAGATCTTCCATCTTCGATTTTCATACCACCCAATTATTCCCATTGAAGCTCACCATCCTACTTGTGTTATGTTCCATGGCTTGCACACGACAACGAATACCACTTGTTGAGAAAAAGTCTCCAACTCTCTCTTAAGTGCAACCACAAATAAATAAACATAAGCAGATATTAAAAATAATAAGAGACAA
This sequence comes from Iris macrosiphon, assembly GCA_036927795.1. Classification (NCBI taxonomy): domain Eukaryota; kingdom Viridiplantae; phylum Streptophyta; class Magnoliopsida; order Asparagales; family Iridaceae; genus Iris; species Iris macrosiphon. The sequence goes on from JAYESA010000018.1 coordinate 62,436,228, forward strand.
GAGACACCAAAGTTTTTATGTGGAAAATATCTTCAAAACGAAGAGTAAAAATCACGGGACCTTGTACAGGAAAAATCTACTATCAATTTTTGTATTTACACTTTCTACCAAGGAAGGAGATTCACCACACTTCAAGTATAATTTTTTCTTCTCTCCAGGATACACACAACTCTCTCTCTCTCTCTCTCTCTCTCTCTCTCTCTATTTTTCTCACGAGATTTCATGTATATATCTCTTGTGAGTCATCAGCCATATATGTGCTGGATACAAGTTGGATGAGAGGTTATACGAATTTAATCATAAAGATACACCTTGATTTGAAATAATCAAATCTATTTAAAACTCCAACCACCTTTTTAATTTAAACACCACGTTTAAATCATGTCTCTATCATTTAAGACATGAATTTAAATTCTCCTTATTTAATGCATAAAATTAAACTCTCCTCCTTAAGATAGGAATGCCCAACAAATTCTCTATCATTTAAGGCATAAATTTAAACTCTCCTTATTTAAGGCATAAATTTAAACTTTCTCCTTAAGATAGGAACACCCAACAAAAAATTTTCCTCTAAAACGCCATAATCAATGCCAAAATCCTAGCTTTTCCCTTTCGATTCGACCACAAACCCTAATTTTCCAGCCGACCCCTAATTTCAGCGAAGATAGGAGAGAAAAAAACTCTGAGCTTTCCGCCGATGGTATAATCATTCGAACATGAGCGATAGCGGCAGTGGAGGCGAGTTCGGCCGCTCCATCTACAAGGTCGTCGTCACCCAGATTTGCGGCTCCGTCAGCTTCCATTGTGCCCACCGTTCCTGATACATCTCCAAATTTGACCTCCAGTGATATACTCTTGTGCAGTGTGTAGTGAGAGTATCAGAGAGCTCAGAGTTTGCAGTGTGCAAAGTCTTCTTTGGTATCAGTCTTCTTTAGTTTAGAGTTACATACCAGAGTATCAGAGCAATAGTTACTTTGCTAATTAACAGTAGAAGTTTCTCAGTAGCAGCTAGTCTCCAGTAGCACCAGTAGCAGCAATTTAGAGTACACTAGTATCGGTAGATTCAGTACTTTGTATCCCCATAGCAGTAGCTCCAGTAGCAGTACCATAGTATCAGATTGCAGCATTTGCAGCTGAATATCAGGGTGTTATCTTCATACCATGTGCAGCAGTAACTGACCTGGACAAGACAATTGTAAGCATTAGAGTACAGTACATGTAATCTCAGTATAGTAGAGGGGCAAGTACGTAATTAGCTGAAATATCTCTAATTGTGTATAAATACCATGTGCAGCAGTAACTAATCAAATTCCAGTGGCTCTTGTGGTTACCGAGAAGAGGTATAAGACCCTAACTCGGTGGAAGAAGATCAGTTGATCTAGCCACGGGGGGCATATTATTTCTTCCATTTATAAAATGGTTGGAGTTGGGGGGTAGTGGGCCCAAAGGTATGCGATGCAGTGTGCACAAACTGCAGAGCGTTACGTCGGACCCCGAGTGTTATGCCAGGAATTCAAAAAAAAATTAAAAATAATATTGTCTCTTTGCTGTAACTGTTTTCCCTCCAAAATTGAATTCAAAATAAACTCTCATTCTCCAAAATTCTCCATTGTTCTTTAAATTTCTGGTGAACCCTAGCTCTGCTAATGGTGGTTTCGACTAGAAACACTAGCAATCTGGCCTCTACTGGGAGAGGCCATACCAGGTCCGCTCTCAACTCCCCTCCCGATGTCGCGTCCCCGGAAAAGCCACCACCTATACCGCCAACTAGCATGGGCGAGAGCAACGCGTTGACGTGATCCAGGCAGGGTCTGGAGGACCTCGGGTTCTCATACGGGTTTTCCGGCGCGTCGGGAGTGAGCCACTACCTGGTGGATTCTGTGCCGATCAGGGACATCGTACAGTTCGTGAGGAAAGTGAAGGAGGTGCCGATCGTCCCGCCCCGAGCTTCGCACGGAGCGGAGGAGAAGCCGGCCGGGGATCACATATGGGACTGGCTCCTGTCGTTCCCCGACCCGCATTCTTACATCCATACATTGGTGTGGAACGAGAGAGAGAAAAAGAGATCTCCGGGCGAGAGGATCGAGCAGGAGCGATAACAGAAGAAGGCGTTGTCAGCAAAAACCCTTTCTTCGTGCCGCCTTTGCCGTACGGGGAGAAGCCCATGTCGGATATCAGGGTCGGCCCTGACCACGACAATGCCAAAGGGAAGAGGCTATGGGTTCTTGAAATATTTATGCCAGAGATCGAGGAAGCGAAGCAAGGGAGGATCTGTGGAATATGAGATTAGTGAAAGAAGGGACCTTCCATAGAAAAGTCCCAAGCCTCAGGGAGAAGCTATTCTTCATGGTTGAGAGAATAGAGGAGAGGAGAGGAGAGGATACTAGAAGAAGCTAATGTGATTATGATAGCCTGCCATGGTGCATCGAAGCCATCTGAATTCCTCAGGTATTCCCATCAGGCAGCAGCATGTCAACAACATTTTTTTTTGAAAATGCTAAGTCTACAACCAAATGCTTACAACCTACTTACAACCTCCTCCTTTCTCTCTCTCTCTCTCTTTCCCCCCGACATATGGGTCCCACCCGTCCAACATCCCCTCTCACCCCCCGCTATATGGGTCCCATCCGGCCCCACCTTTTTCCTCTCTCCTCCAATGGAGGCTGGCCACGTGGCGGTTGTACCCTCTTAGTTGTAAGGGGGTTGTACCCATAGCATCATCCTTTTTTTCCGGTTTTTTTCATATAAAGTAATATATTTATATAAATTTATAAAAAATGGGAAAACTTTGACTTAATTGCAGAGAGGAGGAGGACTCGCCAACTGAGTTGGCAGGGCGCAGTCCTCGAGAGAAACTCGCCAACTGAGTTGGCGGGGCGCAGTCCTCGAGAGGCCGCTCGCCAACTCAGTTGGCGGGCTGCTGTCTTCCCTCCGCTTCGGATACCTAACTCCTCCCCTTCCTCGGAGACCACCCACGACTCCTCCCCTTCTCTCGGAGACCCCCCCTCCCCTCAACTTCCCCCCCTCCCCTCCCCTTCCCTCCCTATAACTACCCCCAAGTTCTCCTCCTCCTCCTCACACCAATTATTCTCCTACTCACAGCAATTCTTCTCCTCCTCCTCCTCCTCCTCCTCACATCTTATAATCAATATTTTTGGAGATGGCTAACCACAATGACGGTCGTATTCCTGGCGGATCGACTATCCGGCTTATTATTAAGCAACGTGAAGACCACATTTCTAGTCGGATATTTACTGGCGAGGTAATTTTTGAAATTACAAGTTTCCTACTTTAGTAATTTACACACAAAATATAATGCATATATTTTTATAGTTATACGACCATGATCTTAGTTTACGAACCTGGATCCATGTACATTGGCGGACCGAAAAGAATTATCGTATGTGGGAGCTAAATTCGGTCCAAAAGGCTTTGGTGGAATCCTTTGGATTCCACTATATATATCGTGTTAGATATTTAATCCACGATCTTCATTTATTTGTAAGTCTTGCGGAGCGTTGGTGGCACGAACGCAACAATTTCTAACTCCCATTCGGCGAGATGACGATCACCCTTTTTGATGTGGCAAATATACTAGGGTTACATATTAAAGGTGACGCTATATATTTTGAACCGCACTTAAAGGGATCTGATCTGATCAGGAGGTATCTCGGTGTTAGCCCTCCATCTGGTATAAAAGACGGCAATTTTGTGAGGTTTACATGGCTTCGTGGCAACTTCATGGACCTACATCACACTATTGACGGGGTGGTTGATGTAGATAAAATACGGGTATGTATTTTTATTAGTAAATTTATTTATAACTTAATTTAGTGTCTATATAATACTTAATATATCTAGGTCATTCGTTGCACTAGAGCGTATCTACTCTATTTATGTGGTGTAATTCTATTTTTCGATACATCAAAAAATATGGTAAATGTGCAGCTTCTACCATTCTTGGATGATTTGACAAAACCTACTGAGCATACGTGGGGAGCTGCTACTCTTGCCTTTTTATACGCCAATCTGACAAAAAATTTAAGATCCAATCGCAAGAGTATTTGTGGATGTATTTCACTGATTCAGGTATGAATGAAAGACCTAAAAAAGTTAGAGTAATTTTATACGCAAATTTTGTTTGTACTAATGTCATATTTTTATTTTATAGTTCTGGTCCTACGAGCACTTCTATATTGGTAGGCCTGTTACTAGCATTCTCAGTGATGTTAGAGTATTTTCAGTTGCTATGCGCTGGCCCACAGATGTAGTGGATTATCAACACTATCAATACAGGAGTGTATCACTTTATCGTAGCCAATTTGATACACTGCAGTATAATGATGTAATTTTTAAATATGTAATAAATATCTTCAAATTATTTAAGTTTTGATCGTAGATAAACATCACATCTAATTGATACAATATCTTTAAATAGGTTACCTGGTTACCTTACTCATGTGAAGATGATGCTCCAGAAATCAAAAGGATATCATATACGTTTACTTTACACAGATATTATATTATATATGATCGGTTCACCATGTACCATCCGGCAGACCGTGTTATTCGATAATTCGGAATGAGCCCAATAATTCTCGATGATCCACCAACAGTCGGTTATGAGGCAGCAAATGCATTACAACGAATCCTTGGTCTCGTTGCTGACTGGAATAATCGGTTCGAGAATTATAGTATGAGGGACATGTCTCCCAGACTAAATTCTGCTGAGGAATGTAAGTTATAAGTTACTCATTATTCGTATTGATTTAGTATAAATAGTTTGCTAAAATTTTGTTTACATTATGCAGACATGGGTAACCTGACTTTATAATAAAAAAGGACAATCATGCATGTAGCTTGTAAACCTTTTTAAACTTCAAAGTATTAGACTGTTGAGTTATATTTTAAGTTTAGTTTAGTCCTATATCGAGTAGACTAATAGTGAGAGGGATTAGCCTCTCCTATATAATGTACTCCCCTCTCTTCTTAATAAATAAATTTATTATTTCCATCCTACATGATATCAGAGCCAAAACTCTGACTCTCTCTTCTCCCACTTCTCTCTCAAACCATAGTCCCAACCCTAGCCCCACCCCGTCTCTGCCTCCCCCCCTCCCCACTGCAGCAGCCCCCCCAGCATCCAATACCTCCCTGTCGCCACTACCACACGCTCGCACCCGCCGTTGCCTCAGCCTCCCGTACCCGCCCCTGCCCCATCTCCGTCCCAGCGCCGCCCCTGCCTCCACCTGGCCAGCACCCGCACCTCTGCTCTGCCCGTATCGCACACGCTCTGGCCCATAAAGCGAGGACTCAATATGAGCAGCTTCATGTTATGCCATATTTTCTCTCTTTCCGTCCAGATGCACTCAGCTCGCTCTCAGATTATTGTTGGAGCCGAGGTTCCATCTCTAATGGAAGGTTATTTTCGTAACCTACGGACTGTAAAGGTTATCGAGACCTCTCCAAGTGATGCTCCTACTAGTCGATCTGTTCTTAGTGCCGTTCGTACTAGATTTCATAGTGTTCGTGGTGGACGACTGGTAGCAAAATGTTGGCTGGTGGACGAGACATTGGCGATCGTGATGGAGGTCAACCGCGCACCTGCTTCAACTGTGGTCTACATGATTATTTCCAGTGACAGTGTACTAAAGCTCATGTCGCCAATGTTTCCTCAGATACTCCTGATTTTGACGGATGATCCATACAAATGACTGATGAAGCATATGCAGACTTTGTTGAGTTTCAAGCTCAACGTCGAGGTGAAGCCTCTACTTCTGGGTCCACCGCAGGGTACTCAACGGCATATGTGATACAGTCGAAGAGTGGGTCCTTGATTCTGGTGTATCTGTTTACTTGACAAGCGACGCAGGTATGATATGAAATTATGTACCGGTTGGTCGTATGTCTAATATTACATGTGCCAATGGTGGTTCGTTAACATTCTATAGAAAAGGATTTGTCCGTCTTTCTTCGGGACTGTCACTACATTCTGTATTACATGCACCTGAAAACCCATTCACCTTACTCTCAATTAGTCGGATTACTCGTGATATGCATTGCTCGGTAACATACTTTCCTGATGGTTATGTTTTTCAAGACCTAAAGACTGGAAAGACTATCAGTAGGGGACATATGGCAAGAGGCTTGTACTTATTTGACGAAACTTCCTTTGTTGCATGTACTGGTGTAAAACTTGATCATTTTGAGTTACACTGTCGGTTAGGACATCTATTTGTCTAAGTACTACAAAAAATGTACCCATCTTTAGATGTTTTATGTTCTTTTCATTATGAGTCATGTAGTTTGACTAAGCATTACCAGATTTTCTATCCAGTCAGTCAGAATAAAATTGTTTCCGCTCCCTTCGAGTTGGTGTATTTCGATATATGGGGACCTTGTCCGGTTGAATCTATGATCGGATTCAAGTACTTTGTTAGCTTTGTTGATGACTACTCATGTGTCACTTTTGTTTATCTAATGAAAAATTGTTCCAAATTATTTAACATTTGGTGCAATTTTTATGCGAAAATTAAAACACAATTTGGTGTTCCGATTAAATGTGTTCGCAGTAACAATAATCGTGAGTATATGTCTCGTGAGTTTGTTTCACATCTGTCTCGGAATGACATCATCCACCAAATTTTATATCTTTACACACCACAACATAATGGTGTGGCTGAAAGTAAGAATCGTAATCTCTTAGAAACAACGCGTGCTCTTATGTTCCAAACACGTACTCCAAAAAATATTTGGTCGGATGTCGTTGTTACGGCTTGCTATCTAATTAATCGTATGCCATCATCTGTTCTCAATGACGATACTCCCTTCTCTCAGTTATATCCCAAATGAGAGCCGTTTCCTCTACCTCTCCGAATCTTTGGTTGCTTGTGTTATGTTAGGGATACCCTCTAGGACTGTGTATGGCAACTCTAGAGGGGGGTGAATAGGGTACAGCGGAATAATCTAACCAATTAAAAATTAAGCAGAGTGAAGATAATTAATAACTAACAGTGTATATGCAAGACAGTAATGTAAAGCAGTAAGAATAAGAGTAGGAGAGAGCAAACGCAAACATCGCGATGTATACTGGTTTTCCTCTGAGAGGACTAGTACAATCCCGAGAACTCAAGCTCAAAGTTTTATCCACTATAATCACCAATAGTGAATCACAAGCTTTGATCCGAAGGCTTGCCACTTCTTTACACCACGAGGTTTGATCCGAAGTCTCGCAACTTCACACACATACATTTGATACAAAGGGCACGCAAACTTCACACAGAAGAAGAAAGAAAACTGATGGAGCCAAGCTCTTTACAACTCTTGTAGACTTCTAGACCGAGACCGCATTTGGCACTTAGAAGGCTAGGGAGTTGATCTTGGAGATAAGAAAGTTTAGGTTCTGAGAGTATACTCACTATAGGATAGAAAGATAGAGAATGGTTGAGTGAGTAGGAATGTGAAAATCCAATCAGATTTATAGGGTATTGGCAAACAGAATTCGGCCAGAATTCGGATGGGGTTTAATTCAAATTTTCAACCGTTGGGCCAAAAAATCAGGAGCTTATTGAACTGGTTGATTTTATACCAAAAGAGTAACCGAGTTCGATCTGAGTTCGCCACGAGTTCGGCCCGTGTTCGATTTCTAAGTATGGTAGACTTTGTAAATGAATGTGGCCTGATTTGGTAGATAGGTTCTTTGATTTATTTGAGTAAACTAGGTATCTGGGTATAGGTACATAGATGTGTCAGTGCGACTCAGCTTACATCGATCCTAGACTCAAATAAAATATCAGATTACATATAAAAACCAAGAACACTGATGACTCCAAACTTCTTAAACATCTGCTGACTTGAAGACATTTTTTTCCTTGACGGCAGTTTTCCAAAGATAACCAGATCTGGGAATCTGAATACCTTTCAGCAGAACCCCCGGGTGCAAGGCTCCAGATAAGTCGTAGGCGGTTGGACGAAATTTTCTGGTATAACGTCGTCTTTGGCTCATCGTTATATAACATATGTCCATTGCTTATCTTGTTTATTGCTTTCTGCAAGTACATGTTAGACGAACAAGAAAATATACAGAAGCAACTATTACATATCTGGACAATGCTGAGATTAAGTAGAAGATACTATAGTGATTGGTCGATTACCATAATGCTAAACTAAATCGATTAGCCATATTCAAAAACAAACATAAACATTGGGCCAACATACCCGACCAACTCTTTCTAAATTAGAACCAAAGGCTCTCCAATATATTTTTCTTGTGTATCATAAGGATCAGAAAGGGTATCAATATTTTTTCCAGTCTTTAATAGGTATTTTTTTCTCTCGGAATATTACCTTAGTTAAAATCGAGTTTCCTCCACTTCCACAAACAACTGATCCGGCTCCGCAAGCTTACCCAGAAAAGGATTTCTTGTTGTTTTTTGTTCAAACCAAGGTAGTCAAAGGTGCAAGACGCACTCGAGGCGCAAAGGGTCCAAATCGTCCGAGGCGCATTTAAGGCGCGTGCCCGAGCGACACGAGACGCAAAAATAATATATATATATATATTTACATTGGATTTCTATATTGATAAACATGTGTGCTTCAAATCTCCCATGTCTAGGTTGTAATCACTTTGAATTGAGTGAGTGGGAGAGAAAACAGTAAAAAAAAAGTACAATAGTTCAAAAATTAGTCTAAACATATTATTTTTTTCACAAGATTTTTAAGGCACGCCTAAGCATGCCTTAGTTATTCCAAGGCGCTCGGAAAAGGCGCGTATAGCGCTCCTTAGGTGCGCCTTAAGAATTGCGTCCTGCTTGGAGTGCCCTGAGGCGCTGCCCCTGTGCCTAGGAACAAGACGCGCCTAAGGCGCGCCTGAGCCGCGCGTTTGACTATACTGGTTCAAACACAACAGCCCCCCGTAAGGGTGCCCTCCCCTACCTAGCCAATCTCCCCGTCCGACGGTCCGCAAATACCGACTCCGTCAGTACCAGAATCGCCGGAACAAATTTTGTCGATAGTGCCCGCGGACACAACGCCTTCATCCTCCTCTAGCTCCAATGATTGGCTTTCGGCTGATTCGCGAGCTCAACCTCATCACACATGTCGTGATCATCCCTTGTATGTTGACAATTACAAAGGGCTTGCGAGCCACACACAATCATTGGTGGCTACTATTGATGGTATTCAGAATCACAATACTGCAAAGGAGGGTCTTAAAACATCCTAGCTGACGTGCTGTTATGGAAGAGGAGATGAAAGCACTTCGAAAAAACTATACATAGAACTTGGTTGATTTACCTCATGGTAAGAAGACAGTAGGTTGCAAACGAGTATTCAATATTAAGGTAAAATCGGATGGCACTCTTAATCGCCTGAAGGCTCGTCTGGTGGCAAAAGGATATTCTCAGACCTATGGTGAAAATTATTTTGAGACATTCTTCCCAGTTGCTCGGATGACCTCTGTGCGCGTACTCTTGGCCTTAGTTGTTCGCTATGACTGGTCGTTACTACAACTGGCTATACTGGCCGTTACTACAACTGGTTCTCAAAAATGTATTTCTTCATGGATATCTTGACGAATAAGTGTATGTGGTGCAACCACCCAGGTTCGTTGCAAGGACGGTAAAGTGTGTCATCTGTGAAAGGCCCTTTATAGTCTCAAATATTCTCCTCGTGCATGGTTTGGTCCACTACCAGAAAAAGTCAAATTAGCGACGCTTAAAAACGTCGCTAAATAACCAAAAATCGTCGCTAATTTGGTTTAGCGACGTAATTAGCGACGTTTTAAAGCAGTCGAAAAAAACCAAGTCGCTAAAACAAAAAACGTCGCTAAACGTCGCTATGCCGACATTTTTTAGCGACTTTAATGTGTCGCTAAATTTAGCAAAGTTTAACGACACCGCGTCACTAAATAGCGACGTTTATTAAAGTCGCTAAACGTCGCTGATTAGCGACTTATATAGCGACGTTACACCGACTTCTTTAATGACCTGGCAATACTGTCATGTCAGCAATTTATGACGTACAACGACGTTTTTAGCGACATCATTAGCGACATATTTAGCGACTTGTTACAGCATCGCTAATTAGTGACGTATTTAGCGACTTAAGTTAACGTCGCTAAACGTCGCTAAAAATATCGCTAATTTTCAAAAAAAATTGCATTTCTGGGTTTACCAACCCCCTTGGGTTCATTATCAGGTATATGATGGTAGTAGAAATAATTGAATAAAGAACACAGTAGCAGCACCAAGGGAAAAAATTCTAGTACACTGGGTAAATACAGGCCAAGTATCAGTCATCAGTTATAAACCGAAATATGAATAATATAATAAAATTTGAAGAAAAGAAAGCATCCAGCAAATCTCATCGTAAACGTAAAGAATATGGCAAACTTATATCCATACAATCGCATCCTAAATACTAATAAAAATATAAATATCCAGTAACTAACTTTACTACTGCGGATCTGTAGGAGGCTGACCACCGGCGCGCTTGAAGGATAAGAACTCCTCATACTCGTCCCGTGGAATCGACACCGATGTCAATGGAGAAGGCAGTGACGTCGGTAGAGTCTGTGTCGATGTAGGCGCACCAGGAGGTCGTGCCCGCTCCAAGTCTGCGAGTCGCTGGTTGTAAGAATCCATGGTAGATAACAGCCTTGTACTGCTATGAATTATTGAATCTTGCATCATCGTCAGCCTCTCGCCCATTGATACCTGTGACGCCTGCAGCTCCATGTTGTTGCGTTCATTGGAGGCTCTAATATCATTTGTCAATTCCCGGAGCTCCGTCATGCTGCGGTCGAGCATATCGAATCGTGCGATGAGCATCAGATCGTCCGCCTTCGGCTGGGACCGGGGCTGCTCCTCCATCCTTCGCAGCAACTCGTCACGGAGAGACGCAATCTAACAGTCAACGGCCTCCTGGATGGCCTCCTGGACTCTGGCCGACGACTGCGAGGGCTATGTGGAATACACAGCTGTCGGAAAGGCCCTAGATGACAGCGTCGCAACCAGGGCGCCATAGGAGCCCGTACCGTAGTACGTACCCCTCTGGAGACCACCAGCTGCGGTCACCCACAGGTCGTCCGCCGACAGAGCTGGAGCGGGCTGCGACGAAGTACCAGCCTCTCCAGGTGTAGGTGCACTAGCAGTCGCCCGCTCATGTAGCCTAAGATACTCGGCCTAGAAAGGTTTGGAAACTCGATAATTATCTAAGTTATATTAAAATTAACACAAAGTAAAGTAATACTTACATAGGTCTGCGAGGCCCTCTCATCAATGAGATTTCCGTCCTTGCGATGGGTGGCCAAGAAGACGGTCACCATGTTGGCATCCTCACCCCTCTGTACCTGTTAAAAATATATTATTTAGTACTAAACTTAAATATTTTTTCCTACTACCATTTTATGGTACTTATATTAAAATAATATAATTTAAAAGAAAAAATATACCAAACGACAGAAATGTTCGGTCATCGGAATCGAGCCACCACACCACTTGGCAGCATTCCTCCTAGCCGCCTTGGCCTTCTTAGACCTTTCCTTGTAGCTCAGATCGTCGAATCTAGCCCTCATCGCAGTCCACTGCTCAGGCGTGATCCAACCTTGGATCGGTTTTCCAGCACGATCACGAGCCTTCTGGTCATCTAGAGCATCTCGGATAAGCTTGGCGGCAACGGTCGAAAAGAGCCGCTCGATCAACTCGGCCCGGTACGGAGAATAAAAATATGTTTGCTACAATAAATAATTTAGTAAGTGAGCATCATGGATAAGTTATATAATATGCATAAATTAAAGGATTTATTTAATATACTTTTACCTGGAAGTGCGCAAACCAGAATGCCTTCCTCTCCTCCGGAGCCTCAGAGTAGTTGATCCAAGGGCCACCGTAGTTGTTCCTCAGAAATTGGCCCAGGCGTCTCTGAACCGACGATGGACGATATCTATACAGAGATAATAATTTAGAATACTGAAAAAGTCAATATACGATGAATAAAGAAATACATGATATATATTATACTAAACCATCTAATTGACTTATTTTGTACCGTCGGCCCAAATCTCTGTCCTCGTCTCCTCTGGAGGTGCGCATGGAGGATCTTGTTGATGCTGGGACAACGTGGGCACGACCTCCTCGACATGCTCATCTGTCCCTATGGTTCCGTCAGCAGGAGGAACGCTGGACGAGCGTGTACTATCACGCCTGGAACTACTCGTCCCAACAGTCGGAGATGTGAGTGATCGATATACTGGAGTACTGGGCGACGATGATCCGGAACCCACAGTAGGCAGTAACGGAGGAGCACTCTGTCTACCTCGGGACCTGCCGAATCCTCCGTGTCGTCCTGTTATATCTGATAACAACATATGAGAATATAGAGAAACACAAATATATAGTACATTCTACAGTCGAAATATGATGCATATCTCAAAGCATTCTACAGTCAAAATATAATACATATATTCGTTAATGGAATATATTTTATAGTCAAAATATAGTTACATTCTACTTCGTCAATTTTCCAACCTTGATCTACATTCTACAGTCAAAATATAGTTACATTCTACAGTCAAAATATGCTTTAGTCTTGCATACTACCCACCAATCCGATCTCGCTGTCTCCCGTCTAGGATAAGTTATGAAGTACACGAGCTGAGCCTGACTTGATAGGACAAATGGTTCGTAGCCTTGATATCTACGCTTGTAGTTTATATCCACAAGGCCATGCTTGTCAATTTTCCAACCTTGATCTTGAATCGGATCGAACCATTCACACCTGAATAGCACGATATTAGCAGGTTCTGTGCCATAATTAAATGTCAACTCCACAATATCTCGTAAGATGCCAAAAAAATTATTGCCCGGATTGACGTCTTTATAGTTCGAAGATTTGATACACAAATAACTATTTTTCGTGGAATCAAGATCCAGAAAGCTATCTCTGATAGGAGCATTTGTTGACTTGAACCTGAACCCATTCACACAGAAACTTGGCCATATTTTTATGGCAGTAATTGGTCCCTTGGCTAGAGTTCTAATAGATTCAGTCTCGGGTGTTATTAGACGATCGACCTAAATACCAAAGTAGCGATAGTAAGTTATTTGTTTTGCAAGTGCAAAAATAAAAAGTAATTACCAAGCATCTTACATATGCGCTCAACCAAGAAGGAAAATGGCATCTCATATCTTGTTCTACTTCTTCGTCTGTTATGTAGGGTCTAACCGACCTCAACTCATCATTATATGTGCTGAAAAACAATAAAGCAACTGCTGATTAGTAGCATAATAGTATCTTATACTATTACATTGAGATGATGTAAACGTGGACGTATTAATTACTTAACCCTCTAGCTTCTCCACTTCATCCTCGTCGCAATTGAGTAATATATACAATTGAGCAGCCCTTAGCTCATCGTCATTCAAATATCTCTTCTTTATTTTTCCCGAAGGCTTTCCGGACGTATTGAATACTTTGAGTATTGCATCATTAGATTCCTAATATGCGTCGTCGTTTCTTGGAGCTTTCGTCCTATTAGTAGCAACATGCGGTTTGAAATACGTCGAGCAAAAGTTTGAAATCTCCTCGAGAACATAAGCTTCACAAATAAAACCCTCAACCCGTGCCTTATTTTTCACCTTTCTCTTTAGGTGATTCAGATGTCGCTCGAAGGGGTACATCCACCGATAACCGACAGGACCACCAACACGTGCCTCATAGGAAAGATGAACTGGCAAATGCTCCATAGAGTCGAAGAATCCAGGAGGAAACACCTTCTCGAACTTACATAGTATTACCGCAATGTCCTTATCTTGCTTTTCTAGACGATCGACGAGCAACTTAGTACAACAAAGATCTCTGAAGAATATGCTCAGCTCTGTCAATGGGTCCCAAATGACCTGCGGTAAGAATTCCCGAAATGCAATCGGAATTAACCTCTCCATGAATACGTGACAATCGTGGCTCTTCATACCCACCAGTTTGTTCTTCTTGAGGTCGACGCATCTTCTCAAGTTCTACACGTACCCGTCTAAAAACTTTAGACCCCGAATCCACCTATAAAGTCTACCTTTATCCTCTTTCTCCAGTGAGAAAACTAACTTAGTTGTGGATTGGCCTTCTCCACAACTCCCGCACAAAAAGCATTCTGGTTCCTCCGGTACGGATGATCCTTCGGCAAAAATTGTCGATGACAATCGAAGAAGCACGGTTTGCCTCTGTGTTTCAAACGGAAAGCCTTAGTACGGTCCATGCAATACGGACATGAGAGACGACCATGGGTGCTCCATCCCGATAACATTCCATAGGTCGAAAAGTCGTTGATGGTCCACATAAGTGTTGCCCTCATCTGAAAATTCTGCTTTCTAGAAACATCGTACGTGTTGGCACCTACTTCCCACAGCTGATTCAACTCATCTATCAAAGGCTGTAAATACATATCGATGTTCCTCTTCGGATTGTTCGGACCTGGGATAATAACGGTTAGGAACATATACGGAGTCTTCATGCACATCCAAGGCGGTAGATTGTATGGAGTAACGATCACAGGCCAACACGAATATTGGAAGCCCAAAAGTCCGAATGGGATAAAACCGTCAGAGGAGAGCCCCAATCTGATATTACGCGCTTCCTCGGCAAAATATGGATACTCTCGATCAAAGTGCTTCCATGCTTCTCCATCGGATGGATGATCCAATACTCCTTCGATCTGTTTTTGCCTGTGCCAAATTATGTTTTCTGCAGTCTCCTTAACCATAAACAACCGCTACAACCGCGGAGTCAAAGGCAAGTAGTGCATCGAATCGGTAGGCTTCCTTGCACCGACAAACTTTCCTCTAACAGTGGCCTTGTAGCGATCAGCACCACAGAATCTGCACGCATCTTCATCCTTGTCGTCTTTATAGTACAACATGCACCCGTTGCGACATGCATCGATTTTCTCGTATCCCATCCAAAGCGATCTCACCATCCTCTTAGATCGATAAAAGTCTTTAGGCAACTTTGCACCCTCGGGCAAGATCTCTATAATCAAATTGAGCAGTCGATTATAGCATTCTTACGATATGTTAAAATCGGACTTGATGCTCAATAATCTTGTAACCACCACCAACGGTGAATGATCCTCACAACCAGGATATAGTGGAGTCCTTGCATTCTCCAGCAACTCCATAAACTTTGAAGCATCGGCATTCGGTGCCTCCTCAGCTGCATCATAATTGTCCGGATTGAAACTAGGTCCCGTCGCATCATAATTGTCTGGATTGAAACTAGGCCCCGCCACATCATAAACCATGTTCACCAACCAGTCGTTGTAAGCATCGTGGTCGTGGACATCCATATACGACTCCACATAGTGCTCCGACTCCGATGCTAGAGATACAAGTTCTCCGTGCGCGGTCCACTGATAGTAATTGGGCGTGAAGCCCTTCGAGTATAAATGATATGTAACTTCCACTTCTAGATGATATTTCCTGTTGTGACATCTCACACACGGACACTTAATTTTGGTACCGTCCATGTACTGAGGGAAAGCCTTGGCGAACTGCAGGAACTGCTGTACACCCTCAATGAATTTATCTCGCACATGTCATCAGGATGACGGTTGTACATCCACGAACGATGACGCTGATAGTAATTCATATCCATTTCTAGATACTTCTGCAAAAATGATAGTATGTATCATATAAATCATTACATACAGTGGTTTATTACCTAACTTCATAACTTAACCGTACTATAAAAATCATAACTGATATAATACATACTTTCATTTATCAAAGTCTAAAATAAGCAATATTCAAAACAACTGACCATTTATCAAAGTCTAAAATAAGCAATACTTTTATTTCATAACTGATATAATACATACTTTCATTTATCAAAGTCCAAGAGCCCTTGAAATGATAAACAGGGTTAACTAGTTCATGGTGATGTTTCTAAGCCACTTCTAGATTCATACTAGTTTATACTAGTCAATACTAGGTTAATACCTTGCTACACTATGTCTTCTAGGTCGTACTAGGATATTCTACTTTGAAATTAAGTACTCTACTATCCACACTGAGAGCCTCTTACCCTTGGCCTGGCACCTTGCACTTCATCCTTATACTTGCTCACTAGACTACAACCCATAGCAGTCACTCCATGATACCACAGTATCAGTTCACTTCACAACACTTTTGTGCTCTAATTGAACTGTACTGCACTGATCACTATTGCCAATTAAATCCCTGATACCACAGTATCAGTTAAGGGTTGTATTGGCATGCAACAAGTGACCGGTGAACACCTACCCGATACTTGTCTATACCTTAACCCAAACACATGCCTGCAGACCCTAACTAAGTATGCGCAACCTCTGATACTTTGTACTTATTCTGCAGTGGCTAAATCTTTCCTTCACTTAGTTGTTTCCAACTGCCCTTAGCTACTGCCATGGCTCACAGCTGTGCTTGTTGCTGCCTTGCTATTTCTCAAGCATGCATGTGTTTGATGCTGCTCAAGTGTGCACCAACACTCTTCCACTGTAAAAGATGACAGGAACCAATCCCCTCCTCACAGTGCCAACCCGACACCACTGCAACACATTGCCAGCTTGCCTAATGCACTAGGCCAAACTGAATTGAGTTCAGTTCCTGAAGCCTCATAGTTCAGTAGTGACACCCACACACAACTCGACTCTTCTACCCTCTCCCACATCAAGCACAGCTAGAAGACACTATGAACACCAACACAGATAACAGTAACTATATACCTATCTATATATATATATCGAGATACACCTATATATGCATACACTCTCTCATATGCAAATAGATAATACACCAATTTACATATACATATCATATGATACTCTAAGGCATAAATAGACACACACACACAACCACTAGTCCAATTCACAAACATTTGGTGTGCAACACCAAGATACTCTAGGATACATCCTCCATACATCACACCACCATGATACCAACCCTCAATTCACATGAACACATCTAATAGATCAAATATTGTGTGTGTGTCTGTCACAACCCACACCCAGAATTGGGGCACGAGTACGCGGTACGTTCAGCCTATGCCGCAGCATCGGCGGTAGAACGCTATCAAGGTCTTGATACTATCTAGCCAATCTCACTCAAGCATCCAATCTCCATAAGGAGGCACGGATGACACAAATAAAATGAACACATACTCAATCACAGGACTACAGTACGATAAGATATCGAACAAAATAAAATACAACACAAGTCTAAAGTAATAATCAAACTCAACAATATCCAAGTCTCAATAAAAATGCCGGAGACAAATCCGGTACCAAATAGTCTACTGAAAGAACTAACTAGAAGATTGGTGATTCCGGCTAGACCTCCCGGAATCACAACTAAACTACCAAGTCCAAGTTGCAGCTACTCACCATATGGTCCATAAAGTGTCGGACAGCGGTCCTCTAAGGCATAGTCTGGAAAAATATTTTCAGTCAGGAAGGAGCAAAGTACAAATCTCAAATAACAGTTCCATTAACTTGATAAGGACTATAAAGCAATAAACATGTGATGCTAGCTACTGAGAAGACAGTAAAATAAATGCAATGGCAATTAAAGAGAGATAGGCAATATAAAGAGACAGGCAATAGGCAATATGATACAGTCAGTGCATGTATGAAAATAAAAAGAACAAGGAACAGTATCATATACGGGTGATGTAGTATATGATTTAAATAGGGAACTGTAATCTATTCTAAGTGTTTGAAATAGTAGTTTCAAAATGTGATCGGCTTGGGAACATGTACGATAGCTATAGGGCCTGGCTAATCATGAGTGAAGAGCATGATTAACACTTACATTGTTATACTGTATAAAGGGTATGATCACATTTCTTACTAACTACTTCCCCGCCCCCAACTAGTAATGTGGATCCAACCATGACACGTTACGATACACGAGCAAGTCCAATCTATCATGTACGATGTCTAATATACATGTCGTGTACAATGTCAATACGATAATCAATATAACATCTCATGACTGCAGATCCAAGCTATACTAGTCCGTGTAGCACAGTGTCAAGGATTCAGATGTAACATTTCATGATTATTGAACTTATAAAAATTATCAAGGAATTGGAAATTATCAGAGAATGTACTTGCCTTGGGTCCTTAGCTGGTAATTATTGATGTCCTGTTCCAGAGTATCTCCTGGGTGAACCAACAGTCCTATAGACATATCACAATAACACTTGTATCAGGTGCTACCCTAACACACAGTCTATAAACACTGGCCTCAGGGCCATGCCAGGCAGGGTACTAGTCAACTAGGGTCATCTAGTAGGGATACATATATACATATTATACTATACCAATTGAACAATAAAGATATATATATATATATTTATACCAAAATAGTACGTATACTATTACATTTTATATACCAAAATACGTATATATCATATATGTGCAAAAGTACATTTTTAGAATATACATATATATATTGTCAACATCATTCTTAGACATACTAATATTAATTCACCAAATTAATTTTATACCATATAAAAATATCCAATATACATTCATATACATATGCATTAATTAAATGCATATTTATATAATTAATTATACATACTTAATTATACAATTTATCTAAATACATACTATACTCATACAATTAAATAAAAATAAATAATATACATATCTTTAACTAACATTACTAAGGTATTTATATACTATGCATATTCACGTATTAACATTAATTAAATAAATACTTGTACATATACATATACTCATACGTATATATATATATATATATATATATATATATATATATATATATATATATATATATATATATAAAGAAGAAAGAGGGAGGAGAAGAAAGAAACTCACTGTGATGGGGTCGGCCGGAGTCTCGCCGGAGGGGAACTGGCCGGCGGGGAGAAGAGTAGAGGGAGTAGAGGGAGTCCGCCGGAGGAGGGAGAGGGCCGCCGGGGGTACTGGGCTCGGCCGGGCAGCAGGGTGGGCTGCGGGGGACTCGGCCGCCTGAGGGAGTCAGCCGAGCAGCAGCAGCCGGCGGGTCGGCCTGGGTGCGCGGGTGGACTGATGGCCGGGCCGGAGGGGTGAACACAGGAAGTCGGGGAGCACAGGAAGGAATGGGGGTGGTTATAGTGATGGGTGATGGAGGGAGGAAGACACAGCAGGGAGTGAAGTTTGGCCGAAAATGGAATGGTGGGAGGCCGGAGGGAGTCGGCCGAGCAGTGGGCCGGCTGTACAGGGAGAAGTTGCAGCGGGTGGTGGTGATTGGAAGCAGCGGGGTGGAGTTTGGTCGGCGGAGAACACAGCGGGTCGGAGAGGTGGAGGAGCAGTGGAGCGCCGGCGCCAGAGTGCAGAGGAAGTCGGGATGGCCGCCGGTGAACAGTATGTGGGGGGTGAACAGTGTTCCCCCCCTTCTTCCTTCTCTTTGAATTTCAAAATTTAATGAAGAAAGGAAGAAGAAGAAGAGAAGAAGAAGAGAAGAAGAAGGGAAGAAGAATTTGAAGATGTAGCCTACGGTTGGTTGAGGGGGATGGGGGCTTGTGAGGTGGGCTACCTAGGTTTTCTAGGGATTAGGGTTTGATGTGATATGACATTATATAGGGAGAGAGAGTGTGTGAATTCAAGGGTGGTGATTGACCCATAGAATGAGTGGTCCAGATTTGTCATGAGGGAATTTTCATGTGGGGATGAGGGTGATGTTAAAAAATATTAGGGGTTCCTCATTGGTTTAAACAAATGGGTGTTGACACCAAAAATACAAATTTGCAAATTAGCCCCCTTAAATTTGGATATTTGCACAGACACATGAAATGATGAAAATTTTGACGGGGGATCCTGTGTCCGGTGTTTTGTAGGGTCAGGGGGCGCTGTATGTTCGGTACGGGCTCAATTAGCAGGGCGCTGGAATTAATTTGGGATTTTCAGAATTGGTTAAAATAGTATTCTCAATTTAATTAGAAATAAATGCAAGTTGTGTTCAAAAATTAATTAGGAGTACATGGGGCCAAAATCAGGTCAGGTCATCAATACCAATAATAAAAAAAACTCAGAACAGAATATTACCCTAATTTGGGCCGCACGAAAAATAGGTCAAGATTTGCCTCCAATTTCGATTGGAACGCACAACGATACAAAAATAGGAATTTATTAAATAACGTCCGCGACGATTTTTGTGCGGCTAGAAATAATGCACAGAGAGCATAATCATAAGTTGCAAAAATAGCAGAATGGAAGGCGGGCATGTCTAGAGCAAGATTGTGAAATTTATTGGAAGACAAAAGTCAGGATAGCGCTCCAAATATCGAAGCAAAGGCAATACGCAAAAATTAATTAAAATACGGTAATTAATTATAATCTCCAATAAATAAATTCTAGATAAAATAATTAAATACAGAATTCCATAATTTGGACAGGTGTTCACCTACTAGGCTTCTAGGTCCAGTCTGCTAGCTCAAATAAATGAACACTGTAATAATTATATATTTAATTACACATCACATAATTATTTAAATTAAATATACTATCATGAAATTACTTAATTGTAACTACAATAATATTAAATATTATTAAAAGTCAAAAATACCCCTGTTTTCGGAACGTGGTAGTGACAAGTCTACCCTCCTTAAAAGAATTTCGTCCTCGAAATTTAAAATCCTCATAGTAGTGTTTAATCATACACATTATCATTTCTCTCAAATTTAAATTCATCAGTCACGAAATCAGTTAATAATCCACAATGTCCTCTCACAATTTTTTAAAAATTCTGAATTATTTGCATTCCTGAAAAATCCTCGAAATAGAATCAAAGTCCATTTTTATCAAAAATTTCCCCAAATTTTTTTTTTTTAGTTAATAATTGAATACTCAGAATTTAATATCCACTCCTCAAATTTGATTTTTATCAATGTACATATATAAAAATGTAATCTCGTCAAAAAAAGTTTGAATTCAAACATTAGTCCATCAATAATTTTATTCTTCGATTTCCTCTTCCTCAAAATACTCAACAATACGATACTTAGGGGATTTTCCAAATGCGACATCCAACTATAAGATTCTAAAATTCATAACTTGTAACCAATTAAATATAATGATAGTCTCCCAAAATTTCCAAATTTTAATAACCAATTTAAACATGTCATAATCTTCCTGGAATTAATTAAACCGCCAATTATGAAATGTTAATTTCTTAACCCTCTATTTAAATTAATGGTTATCCTCGAATTTAATCATCTTGCCTCTCTTGTCAAGTTATAACTTCTTCATGAATCTTTGTCATGGTCAAACCCCAATAATCCTGGTCTAAAATCTTTCCTATAATCATACAACATGCAACCCAAGGGGAATATGTACGGTCATAGTGTCTTTTGTCATGGTATTTCAGTCTCTGTATCAGGGTGTACTACTAGTTTTATTCTAATAAGAAATCATGCAGACAACTACAGTACTAGGAAAATCAATCAATCGAAGGACGGAAAAAGGAACATTAGGAAAAAGAAGAACCTGCTAACATATTACTTGTAGTATCTACTATCCTTAACAAACACTTAACTCTAGCACATTCACTAACTAATTCCTATTCTTGTACACTGGTACCCATCTCAACTAATCATTAATCCACAAGATCCATGAATATATCTGTATTGCACACACCTGTCTATTAATGCCAAAATCTGATGCCAAGAATATAACCATGATTCAATAATGCATCCAAGTTGATACCTCTATCTCTTTAGTACCATACCCTCTGTCAGTTCTCGTTCCTACTACAATTGTTCATACTAGTCGTTCTTATCACTCAAATATACGTCAAGTGCAACACCATACTAAATACTGCTCTTTCCAATACAATTTTAGATAGACACCCAAGTCAGTCTGCGGTGCCATCTCAATCATGCTCAAGTCACCAGATCCTTACACGTGTATCATCTACTCATATATTAATATTCATATTTCTCATCTACCATAAATTTAATCCTCAAAAATAATCATCAAGGTTTAACTTCTCGATCAACTTAAAAATAACTGTATATGCCTCCTCAAAGTCAGATACTCAACATCGAAATAGAATTTTGATCACTTCTAAAATCTTTGTAGCCTTGACCATGTTTATTGAATCAATATTTAAAATCCTCAAAAATTTTAATGGCACAATCTCAACTCCTCAATAATTCTTAAAATAAAATTTTATTTCCACTTTTTAATTTATAAATCCACCAATGTATATATCAGTGCTCACGGTCTCTGATACTCAAGGTGCACTCAATGCATCTAGTGTCTATAATTGTGTAGTAAAATTGTACTGCCTGAATCACTTGTACTATTACCTCCAATGATCAAAGTTATCATCACCTATATTTTCTTTCATGATTTCAATTTATGTCAACTGGTATATCATCTAATTATCATCACACAGAGTGCTTACTGTTATTAACGTTATTCTCGACTAATCCTTGATATAGAATCATTAGCACTCTTGGTATTATATCACTAGCTTCATTAATGGATCATCTCATCAAGCTCATTATAACTCATGATTACATGTATCTACTATAACACTCATGTTTCTTTACTCTCATGGGTATGTGTATGGTTCCTCATCTCGATTGTTGTATATGTATTTCCTTTTAACCTTTCATAGCCTGTTACACTAATCTGTGATACGCTTCACCATTTTCATTATCAATTCTGATATTTCTCTACTCATGACACCTCATTAACTCTTTATGCGTATATATTTCCTTACCTTTAACACTTCCGATATCAATCATCAAATTGAACGTCATGCTCCATTAATTCTTAACACAATTTCTTGATACCTAATTGTTTACATAGATCACTCAATTACATAATCACGATTATCCAGGACGGTATACTGGCTCTGATACTAACTCTGGGAACTATCACTGATACTCTACACTATCCCTCTACTTATAGTCTCTAATGACACTTATCCTAGAACCATTGGTACAAGGTACTATGCTAAGGGCTAACTCTAGATTAAAGCCTACTGCTCACCTGTCCAACTAGGAAATACTTACAACTTACTAGCAACACTCAGTCAGACATAATCACAAGTCACTAATTATCATACTTAATAAGGAATCCTCAAGGAATAGGAGCTCAAAAAGTCTGGATTGAGGACTGAAAGTGTTTCTACTGCTAGCAACCAAAAGAAACGATGGAATAAAGTCTTGTATAACAGTAATAGGTAAGTGTTGAGATGATACTTTAAGAACCATTTTAAGATACAACCTGATAATCATACACGTCTGTCTAAAATCATGACACTCAGAATCCTCGCCACGCCAGTAAGCATAGATGCGATAAACGACAGGTTCCGTAACTAAGGTATGCAACTCTATAATCATGTCATCTAGAATCTTCGCCACGCCAACCGGTATGTCTGCAAAAAATTCTAAATTTTATAACTAAAGTATGTACATCCAAGTCAGGTTCCTACGTTCTCGTCATGACAGCTAATATGGCTGCGATAAACTCTAGGTTCCATAACCAAAGTAGACGTTTTACCTTTCTCACTGTCCTCATCAACATATGTCATCAGATAATACCGTAAAGTTCAGTCCGTAAAATTCATCTCGATATGAAATCAAAACTCAACAACGATACCAAGAATTAAATTTAACAACTGGTCAACAAGAATCAAACTCAATATCAACAAGTAAGAACGGACAAAAACAAGGGGGAAGGATTTAAATTGGAATTTATAATGAGATTCTCAAGGGTCGTCCCAGAAATCTCTCAAAAATTGTGATTGAGTATCCTCTCTCATCCTAGTATCCTATGTCCTATATTCTATAGTAGGCACGTAGTAGTACAACTATGATGTCGCACTACTACGACATCGCACAACTAGCGAAGTCTGACCTGCATGGGCCACCACTAAAAATGTGTCATGACCCGCACCCGGAATTGGGGCACAAGTACGCGGTATGTCCAGCCTACGCCGCAGCATCGACGGTAGAACGCTGTCAAGGTCCTGATACTATCTAGCCAATCTCACTCAAGCATCCAATCTCCATAAGGAGGCACGGATGACACAAATAAAATGAACACATACTCAATCACAGGACTACAGCACGATAAGATATCGAACAAAATAAAATACAACACAAGTCTAAAGTAATAATCAAACTCAACAATATCCAAGTCTCAATAAAAATGCCGGAGACAAATCCGGTACCAAATAGTCTACTGAAAGAACTAACTAGAAGATTGGTGATTCCGGCTAGACCTCCCGGAATCACAACTAAACTACCAAGTCCAAGTTGCAGCTACTCACCATATGGTACATAAAGTGTCGGACAGCGGTCCTCTAAGGCATAGTCTGGAAAAATATTTTCAGTCAGGAAGGAGCAAAGTACAAATCTCAAATAACAGTTCCATTAACTTGATAAGGACTATAAAGCAATAAACATGTGATGCTAGCTACTGAGAAGACAGTAAAATAAATGCAATGGCAATTAAAGAGAGACAGCAATATAAAGAGACAGGCAATAGGCAATATGATACAGTCAGTGCATGTATGAAAATAAAAAGAACAAGGAACAGTATCATATACGGGTGATGTAGTATATGATTTAAATAGGGAACTGTAATCTATTCTAAGTGTTTGAAATAGTAGTTTCAAAATATGATCGGCTTGGGAACATGTACGATAGCTATAGGGCCTGGCTAATCATGAGTGAAGAGCATGATTAACACTTACATTATTATACTGTATAAAGGGTATGATCACATTTCTTACTAACTACTTCCCCGCCCCCAACTAGTAATGTGGATCCAACCATGACACGTCACGATACACGGGCAAGTCTAATCTATCATGTACGATGTCTAATATACATGTCGTGTACAATGTCAATACGATAATCAATGTAACATCTCATGACTGCAGATCCAAGCTATACTAGTCCGTGTAGCACAGTGTCAAGGATTCAGATGTAACATTTCATGATTATTGAACTTATAGAAATTATCAAAGAATTGGAAATTATCAGAGAATGTACTTGCCTTGGGTCCTTAGCTGGTAATTATTGATGTCCTGTTCCAGAGTATCCCCTGGGTGAACCAACAGTCCTATAGACATATCACAATAACACTTGTATCAGGTGCTACCCTAACACACAGTCTATAAACACTGGCCTCAGGGCCATGCCAGGCAGGGCACTAGTCAACTAGGGTCATCTAGTAGGGATACATATATACATATTATACTATACCAATTGAACAATAAAGATATATATATATTTATACCAAAATAGTACGTATACTATTACATTTTATATACCAAAATATGTATATATCATATATGTGCAAAAGTATATTTTTAGAATATACATATATATATTGTCAACATCATTCTTAGACATACTAATATTAATTCACCAAATTAATTTTATACCATATAAAAATACCCAATATACATTCATATACATATGCATTAATTAAATGCATATTTATACAATTAATTATACATACTTAATTATACAATTTATCTAAATACATACTATACTCATACAATTAAATAAAAATAAATAATATACATATCTTTAATTAACATTACTAAGGTATTTATATACTATGCATATTCACGTATTAACATTAATTAAATAAATACTTGTACATATACATATACTCATACGTATATATGTATGTATATATATACATATATATATATATATATATATATAAAGAAGAAAGAGGGAGGAGAAGAAAGAAACTCACTGTGATGGGGTCGGCCGGAGTCTCGCCGGAGGGAAACTGGCCGGCGGGGAGAAGAGTAGAGGGAGTAGAGGGAGTCCGCCGGAGGAGGGAGAGGGCCGCCGGGGGTACTGGGCTCGGCCGGGCAGCAGGGTGGGCTGCGGGGGACTCGGCCGCCGGAGGGAGTCAGCCGAGCAGCAGCAGCCGGCGGGTCGGCCTGGGTGCGCGGGTGGACTGATGGCCGGGCCGGAGGGGTGAACACAGGAAGTCGGGGAGCACAGGGAGGAATGGGGGTGGTTATAGTGATGGGTGATGGAGGGATGAAGACACAGCAGGGAGTGAAGTTTGGCCGGAAATGGAATGGTGGGAGGCCGGAGGGAGTCGGCCGAGCAGTGGGCCGGCTGTACAGGGAGGAGTTGCAGCGGGTGGTGGTGATTGGAAGCAGCGGGGTGGGGTTTGGTCGGCGGAGAACACAGCGGGTCGGAGAGGTGGAGGAGCAGTGGAGCGCCGGCGCCGGAGTACAGAGGAAGTCGGGATGGCCGCCGGTGAACAGTATGTGGGGGGTGAACCGTGTCCCCCCCCCCCTTCTTCCTTCTCTTTGAATTTCAAAATTTAATGAAGAAAGGAAGAAGAAGAAGAAGAAAAAGAAGGAGAAGAAGAGAAGAAGAAGAAGAAGGGAAGAAGAATTTGGAGATGTAGCCTACGGTTGGTTGAGGGGGATGGGGGCTTGTGAGGTAGGCTACCTAGGTTTTCTAGGGATTAGGGTTTGATGTGACATGACATTATATAGGGAGAGAGAGTGTGTGAATTCAAGGGTAGTGATTGACCCATAGAATGAGTGGTCCAGATTTGTCATGAGGGAATTTTCATGTGGGGATGAGGGTGATGTTAAAAAATATTAGGGGTTCCTCATTGGTTTAAACAAATGGGTGTTGACACCAAAAATGCAAATTTGCAAATTAGCCCCCTTAAATTTGGGTATTTGCACAGACGCATGAAATGATGAAAAATTTGACGGGGGATCCGGTGTCCGATGTTTTGTAGGGTCAGGGGGCGCTGTATGTTCGGTACGGGCTCAATTAGCAGGGCGCTGGAATTAAATTGGGATTTTCAAAATTGGTTAAAATAGTATCCTCAATTTAATTAAAAATAAATGTAAGTTGTGTTCAAAAATTAATTAGGAGTACATGGGGCCAAAATCAGGTCAGGTCATCAATACCAATAATGAAGAAGACTCAGAACAGAATATTACCCTAATTTGGGCCGCACGAAAAATAGGTCAAGATTTGCCTCCAATTTTGATTGGAACGCACAACGTTACAAAAATAGGAATTTATTAAATAACGTCCGCGACGATTTTTGTGCGGCTAGAAATAATGCACAGAGAGCATAATCATGAGTTGCAAAAATAGCAGAATGGAAGGCGGGCATGTCTAGGGCAAGATTATAAAATTTGTTGGAAGACAAAAGTCAGGATAGCGCTCCAAATATCGAAGCAAAGGCAATGCGCAATAATTAATTAAAATACGATAATTAATTACAATCTCTAATAAATAAATTCTAGATAAAATAATTAAATACAGAATTCCACAATTTGGACAGGTGTTCACCTACTGGGCTTCTAGGTCCAGTCTGCTAGCCCAAATAAATGAACACTGTAATAATTATATATTTAATTACACATCACATAATTATTTAAATTAAATATACTATCATGCAATTACTTAATTGTAACTACAATAATATTAAATATTATTAAAAGTCAAAAATATCCCTGTTTTCGGAACGTGGTAGTGACAAGTCAGTGTGTGTGTGTGTGTGTGTGTGTGTGTGTGTGTCGTGCCTGTGTCAGTGTCAGTGTCAGTGTCAGTGTCTGTGTGTGTGTGTGTGTGTGTGTGTGTCTGCGTCTGTGTGTGTGTCGTGTGTGTCGTGTGTGTCTGTCAGTGTCTGTGTGCGTGTGTCGTGTCTGTGTGCGTGTGTCGTGTCTGTCAAGTGTGTCTTGTGTCAGTGTCACATGAGAGAGAGAGATTACCTAAAGCTCGAGGAGGAGGAGGGGGATGCCGGAGTAGCCGCAGTCGTGGAGAGCCGGTCGCCGGAGAGGGGGGCGGGGGAAATCAAAAAGTTTCAAATTTTTTGACAGATGGGGGAAAAGAAAACTGAGTCCTAATTAACCAAAATTTAGCGACGTTTAGCGACGTCAAATAAAAACGTCGCTAAAATAAAAACGTCGCTAAAATAAAAATTAGCGACGTCAAAGATGTCGCTAAATACGTTGCTAAATATTTTTGATACGTACGTCACTAATTACGACACTAAACGTCGCTAAATCAGATATATTAGCGACGTTTAGCGACCTTAATTGAACTTATAGCGACTCATCTTTTAAATCTTAATAAAAGTCGCTAAATGTCGCTAAATGTCGCCATTTAGCGACGTCTAGCGACGTTTTTTAAGGAGTCGCTAATTTAGCGACGTATTTATTTGGAGTCGCTAAAATACGTCGCTAATCCCACTTTTCTAGTAGTGACCCATTTACTTTACCGCTGTGCGAGCATATAATTCTTACGCTACGATCCATGACGGTTGAGAACTTTTGCTACAGGAAACTCAAATGAACTTTAGCTGCAGGCAAAACTTTGACTGAAGCTTTGCTAGCGGCAGAGAGACAGACGTGTTGGAGACTTTGCTAGAGAGAAGAGAGGAAATAGAGTGAGTGTGAGATGATTTGGTTGAGACAGGAAATATATAGAGGGAGAGTGTTGAATGTAATAGCCGTTGTGCAACGGCTATAATGACTTTCAAGTGTGTGAACGGATCCTTACTCGCCAACTGAGTTGGCGAGCAGAGTGCAACGGGCACTGCCCCCACCCTAAACCATCACTCGCCAACTGAGTTGGCGGACAGAGAATCAAACTCAGCATCACTCGCCAACTGAGTTGGCGAGCGGTCTCTCGAGGACTGCGCCCCGCCAACTCAGTTGGCGAGTTCCTCTCGATGACTGCACCCCGCCAACTCAGTTGACGGGTCCTCCTCCTCTCTACAATTTCTTCAAACTTTTCCCTTTTTTTATAAATTTATATAAATATATTACTTTATATGAAAAAAAACTGTTTTTTTTTCACTCAAAATGCTAGTTCGATTTCATTTATCTAGACTATCATGTCTATTTTAGTCTTTCTCAAGCAGAAATTTTTATCACGTTTATAATTGTGTGATACATTATTAGTTGCATGCGCAAACCCGTGAAACTCACCTCAAGTCTGCTTAGGCGGACTTAAGTCTAGGCAGAGGCGGACACAAGAATTTAAAAGAGACGAATCGACCTCAAATGTAAAAGAAAGTCCAAAATTGTGTTAAATAAAGTTCGCTTCATAAAATTTTTGTTAATAATAAAAATTATGATGGAAAAAAGTAAAACCTTACGTAAATATGTATATAAAAATTGAAATTGTAAATTTCGGAGGGGACAAACATAAAATTGATAAAAAAATTTAAAAAAGAACATGAATATATAACTGAGAAGCAAAAATTCAGTGGAGACAACTCCCCAATAACCCCCATGTAGGTCCGCCCCTGTGCCTAGGCCCCACAATAATTAAAAGATTATTGCATGTGTTGATTTGTTTATTTTGTCACTAGGTAAAGGAAAATTTGGCCCCTCGTTACATGTTCTTGTTTTTCTAGTTGCTTACATGATCCGTGTTCCCGTTGCAAGTTTTTGAACGGCCACCAACAAGAAAATGGAAGGTTAATGAAGGCATTCTTAGAAAATTCGTCTGTTCTTTGTCACTTGGGGAACCTCTGTAAGTCTATATTTTGCATATTTATCCTGCACTTTTCAAATGATGCCAGGTCACGACATTCATGTATAAGATTCTCTTATTCTTATAGGAAGTAGAACCTTCAATTGCATGCACTTCTTAGAAACAAGCTAGGTGAATGCATCAATGCTAAAGAAGTAAGTATCTCGTATCTAAATTGCAATTGATATAGTGCCCTATTTCTTAAATTAAATATCAAGTGCATAGTTCAACAGAGAGAGAGAGTGGAATGGATGAATTGACTTACGTGCTTCAGTCGGATTGAATGTACTTGTTATAATGCCATATTTAATTACTACCTATAAAAGCTAAAATGATGAGTACCCCTTCGCGAATTGTTGTGGCTGA
Source organism: Iris macrosiphon (assembly GCA_036927795.1). Classification (NCBI taxonomy): domain Eukaryota; kingdom Viridiplantae; phylum Streptophyta; class Magnoliopsida; order Asparagales; family Iridaceae; genus Iris; species Iris macrosiphon. The sequence continues at coordinate 62,466,141 of JAYESA010000018.1, forward strand.
GGTGCTATGGATCATTTTTTAATCGAATTGAAAGGAGAATCTTATTTAGTTACCATATCATTAGGAAGGAGAATTCAAAAAAAAAAAAAAAAGCGCTTTAATACCATGTGCAAAGGACGAGAGACATAAAGGAACTATATGTTCTTTCTTCTAATGAAGCTTGACATTTACAAACTTGTATAATGAATTTATATAATCTCTTTTTATAAAAGAGACACTTGGAAGATTCATGTTAAAGTGGCTGATTTATGAATTTTAACTAGGATTGTAATGTGGGCTAATGTCAAATGTGAGCGAGAGTTATGATAACAGAGTGTTCTGTGTTGAGCTTAGCTGATCTTTTTATTTTATGGCTTGATTTCTTGAACATAAGGGCCAGTTTACTGCTCCCTCCTTGCTATGGATTTCTCCTCCCCTGCCAATCATGCGAAAACTATTGATTTTCTCGCGTTGTTAAGAATGCAAAACGAAGATTTGTGTGAGCCAGAATTTTTTTTTTTATTGTGGAACTTGCTTTGAAGTATTCTTGTGGACCAAGGTCTTTAATATGAAAATGATAATAGTCATTTTGAATTTCAAACAAGCCATGCCATTGCTTCGAACAGTGATAATGTTATCCAAGTGATCTAGTTATATGTTGTTATACTAGTTTATGCATTGCGGTAGCGCTAGTCGTTCGTTTGCATCATCAGACCTTCATGGTGATAGCCTCTTCCATGGAAAGAAATCATGCAAAAATAGTGTCTGCATATTGTTTGTCAGGCTGAATATCAACCAATCACCTCATATTGTGAGGTACCCAACTTAAAATAATAAACTAATACTGCAACTGTCTTAAAGGAGATTCTATAAAATAACTTGGTCCTTGTAAATGAAGTAGAAACTATTGTTAGGGTATACGAGGGAAAGATCTTGGTACTGATTAGGGTATCCTATTGCATTATATAGGTAATGGTCATCTTAAGTCTTAGTCGTAGTGCTCTTAGACCATGTGTCAATAGTAAGAATGGAAAAGTTACTGGCCTTCAAGGGGAAATAGGATATAACCTATATTGAGGTGGGGTACATGTTACGTGATTTAAAACTAAGAATAATCATATCACAATCTAAAGGAACAACTCAAACTATCAAGTTCTAACTACCAAGCACATAATTCAAAGTTCAAGATTACAACTATAATCCTAGCAACTATATATCCTTAACATAAGATAAAATCACTTGGCCTAAAATCAGAAAGGTTAGGTGGCACGAATTGAAAGATGAAGAATAGAAGAACACAATTAGTCGTCGCACAAATATAGCGAGCGCTAAATTTTCAGAGGAACAAGATTTGAATTGAAAAATAGAGGGACTCTAGATAATATCATGGTTTTCCTAAGGAAAAGTGGTATGCTAATATCTGTGTTCGAGATATGATCAAGGAAAATGTTATATTCATTCCTCTTGACTTCCTAAGGCACTGTTTGCTAATATCAAAACAAGAATCTAAATTTATAGTTCTATAAGACTATCTCACTATAAAAGTTAAGTTTGGTCCTATTATTCAACCTTGGATTTCTATTGGTTCCTCAATGCTAGGGTCAAACAATATAGTCAGATTTATAACTCACTTTAGTTGTGTCTATACTACTCTCAAGTCATCCCTAATTATCAAGGGATAATGGTCAGTCATTCAACATGTAAGGGTTGCTAGGGTTCATTAGGTAGTCTAAACTTAGTGATATGTCATTATCCTAGTTGTACTCTTTATAGGAAGGTTACCCTACTTATTATCTAACAACATGGACTTCTATATTCTAGGAGAAGGCTATACTCAAGGAACTATTAGGGAAGCACATGAATCAAGCAGGATGCAGCTATTGAAATAGAACAGATTGTAAGGAATGTGAATCATAGTCAATTGTGGATGAGATCCTATACTATATTCCTAGGTGCAAGCTTGCTCGGTACAGTAACGTAACCGAGACAATATGCTCTTGACCTGCATGGGCCACCACTAAAAACATGTCACGTCACAGTCCCAAAATACGTAGAACCAGGACACGTAAGTATGTCAGCCGCATGTATATGGCAACTCCAATATATGAAAACCCTAACACATGCGTACGCTGTATCATGAACAATAATTCATAAGTGGTATATATTTATCACAAGTCACAGGACATAACTAAATCTCATTCCACAGAAATCAAATAGACAAAAATAACCAATATCTATGAAAATAGATCTCAATACAAAGTATCTAAAGAGGATAGGTGGATGGAAACAAATCCACTACCAACTAGAATATATAAGTGCAACACAACAAACACAATATAAGAATATCAGCTAACCATCACGGGGCTCGAAGAGAAGACCTCCTCAAAATATATAAGTAACCAGTCCGGATCTGCGCTTCTGCGAATACTCATGAACATCTACACCTGGAAAGGGACCAGGTCCTCAGAGGGACATAACAAGATACATAGAAGTATGCCATAAAGTAAATACTGAATAAATAAAAGGGGTGTACTAACCATCTAAGTGAATGCAATTTGAGGACAACATTGGTACGTATGGAAAAGTGTAGGCTAGACATATGCTGACGTAATTCACCAATCGTCATGACTGGCTAGTATATGCCACATATGCCCCCGATAACACGGGCGCGGGAATATAATAACGTCCAATGTTCTGTAGAGTGTGGTATCTGTAAAAATCACCAAGTAACGTCAACACTCTAAAGAATGTGGTATCTGTAATAATATATACGTCTGTATCACTCCGTCGAGTGCGGTATCTGTATAAAGGAGGTGGGTGTCCCATACGCCTACTAGTCGTCCTCCTCGCCCAATATAGATATACCAGTCATGAACACGACGTGGACATCTCGTACTATAATGTAAGTCTCTATAGAAATAAATACTAAGCTAAATATCGTCACACGTGTTGCTCATCCCGATGGCCAGTCTAGCATGAGGCACGCGTCCCTACATGAACTCACTCTATGATGTGTAATGATACGTGTTAAGGCCTGGGGAGTCATACCGATAATACCATAACTTTAGGTGGGTCTACTAGACTCTAAGTCAGACACAAGTCCTAACGTCAACGCATTCGTTGATTGCACCCGAGTCTCTCTCGGACGCGTATAGTTATATAATAGAAAAATAAATAAACATGCAACTAAATAATAACTGAATTTAAACAGTACAACAAAGCAAGGTATACTTGTCTGGCAAGAAAGCTGCGAAGTACCAATAACCTGCTCCTGAAGTCGCGCAGAAAATTCGATATATCCTATATACATATAATATAATACAACACAACATCAGTCATTACACTAGCACATACACAACCATAATACACTGGACGCAGAGGAAACGCTAGGGGTGATACTGGTCAACTAACAGGGTCAAATGTGCGTCTAATTATGCGGTTGTCACGTCTTCAAGTGTTGTACACAATCAGACAGTCATCTAAGCAGGTGTCTAAGCCAGTACGTTTAATGTACAACATGCAGTCAACTAACAGGTCTTTAGGGTCACTTGGTCAATTGGAATATGGAATATCCATAATTACCTAGGGCCATACAGAATAAATACATAATCATAATTAGCATAATCATTTAAATAATTATATAATATATATATAACCTAATCTGAACATATACGCATACGTGTATGTACACGTATACTAGTAAGGTTCTCAGACACGGTCTGGTGTCAACTAACTAAACCAATATGCTAAAACCATACACACAAGCACATATACGAAATAAGAAGGGAGGGGGCAGGTTCGAACCTCGGGGTACGTGCACAGGCACGACGATGACGATGGTGATGATGACGACAATGTTAATGACGACGATAAGGGTTAAGATGAGATAATATCTACGATGATGGCGATGATCATGATGGTGATGACGAGGATGATAATATGGGTGATGGTGATAACAAGGACGATAATGTGGGCGATGGTGATGATGAGGGTAATGATGTGGAGGATGGTGATGATGATGATGATAATAATGTGGACAATGGTGATGACGAGGACGATGATGTGGATGCTTAGGGTTAAGGGTTGAGAATGAATGGTGATGATGATAATTTGAGATGATGATGATGATGTTGATCGTGGGCTATCGGAGTCCTGCCAGGGGAGGGGAGTGTCCGGCCAGAAGGAGGAGGAGGACAGGGAGGAGAGTCGATAACAGGGAGGAGCTGGGTCGAGGTCAGGGATGAGGGGAGGTGGTGGTGTTGCTCAGGGAGGAGGGAGGAGTTGTGGTGGTGCTGGTGGTGTGGGGTTACTCCGGTCGTCGAGGTGTGGTCTAGAGGCAAAGGAAGTCAGAGAAGAAGGTGTAGAAGGTGGTGGTGGTAACGGGATCTGGCGGTAGGGAGGCTGCAGTCATGAAGTGGTGGTGGCGCTGCCGGGATTGGTGTCGGGGGGATAGCCGGGGATGAAGGAGTTGGGGTGGAGGTCGATCGAAAATAGGAGAAGAGGTGGTGATGATGCTGAAGTGGGAGGTCAAGGTGGTCGGCCAGGCTAGGCGGAGGACGAGGCGGGTCGAGGGGAGGCTCCGGTGAAGTCTGGCAGCGGGGGACTGTGCGAAGGAGGTGATGCAGGCGATCGGGTTCAGCAGTTCGACGGGTGTCCTCGGGCGGAGGAGGGAAGAGGAGGATGAAGAGGAGATTGAGGAGAGGGAGGCCGGTGGTTCTAGCGGATGCGGGTGCTACTCCGGTATATCTCCGGCGTTGGCAAAGAGGTAGGGGATGGGTGAACAGTAGATGGTAAGGGGGTGTTGGCTAAGTAATAGGGTTGGGGATGGGTTTAGAAAAATAAGGAAAAGAAAGAAAAAAGGTTGTATTTATATACATGAAATTGGGTTTGGGTTTGACCTAGTGGTTGGGCTTGGTCAACACCCTTGGGCTTGGGCTTGGGCCTTAGGCTCACATGGGGATGTTTGGAGGGCCATAATTGCATTGTTTAAAATACAAGGGTTAGGTTTAACGAGAGGGCGATGTTGCACGTTTGCACACTCCAAAAATTATGAAAAAATTTCTATGAAGGAGAAAGTTGGATTTCTTCATATATTGTCCCATGGTGTAGACATCTCACTGCACTTTTGCATAAACGTGCCCAACAATTAAAAAATTACACAAGGATGGAAATTAAATTTAAATTAATTAAAATTAATGTGCAAGGTATTCTGGAATTAATTAGAAGTATATGGGAATAAAATTTGGTGGGACACAAGTGTCATGGACATAGAGGGCTCAGAGTAGAATTTTATCATAAATTAAGTTGTACGAAACGGGTCAAGATTGTGTCTCCAATTTCGATTGGAATGCACAAAGATACAAAGTCGTATTTATTTAGAATTAATTATAAACGTCCACGATGAATATTGTGCGACTAAAATGTAGCACAAGAGAGAATGATTATAAGTTACACAAAGGTCAGAATAGAAGGCGGTCACGACTAGGACAAGGTTGTGAAATTCGTAGGAAGGCAATGGCTAGTGTAGTGATCCAATTATCGAAGCAACGGTAAGGTACACTATGTGATATAAACATTGTATAATTAAATTAAATGCCGCATTCTATTTCTAATTGGGTTCAACTAGCCCTAGTTTCACAATCTAAGCCAAGTAGGACTAATTTTGGGTGAGGGGGTTTATAATTTAATCACTCATATATATATATATATATATATATATATATATATATATATATATATATATATATATATATATATATATATCAAACTAATATTATGTGCATACGCACACACACGTACGAGCACACTAGGTTAACCGACACGGTCTGCAATCCTATCAACCAACTAAACTGAACCAATAAGCTAACCTAGATGTTATTCACACAAACATGCATATAAAATAAAAGGAGAGGGACAGGTTCGAACCTTGGGGTTAGCGTGCATGGGCAAGACGATCGAGGATCGAGGTTGACTGCTGCAGGTTATCTTCGATGAAGGTGACAGGTCCATGATGACGATAATGATGGTGATGATTGGTGATGTTGATGGTGATAATGATTGGGGATGATGATGGTGATGATTAAGGTGATAATGATTAAGTTAATGATGATGGTGATGATTAAGGTAATGGTGATGATGGTTAAGGTGATGATTAAGGTGATGATGATGGTGATGATTAAGGTGATGGTGATGATGATTAAGGTGATGATGATTAAGTTGATGATGATGATGGTGATGATAAGGATTGTGATTAGGTTGACGATGATAATGGTGATGATGAGGATGATGATTAGGTTGACGATGATGATGGGGATGATAATGATGATGATGATGGTGGCTTACTGTCGGAGTCCGGCCGCTTCAGGCGAGAAGGAGAAAATAAGGACAGGTCGGAAGAGGTAGAGGTGCTCTGCGGGGAAATGGCCGGGGAACAGGGAGGAGGGGTCTGTCCGTCGAGGAGAAGAGTCGTCGAGGGATGAGAGAAGAGGAGTCGGGTCGAAGCTCCGGCGAGGCTGGGCTGCGGGATGCTCACCGGAGATGGAAGAGAACAGGGAATGGTGGTGCTGGAGGTGAGCAGCGGGTGCTCAGGCAGTTCAGTCGAGGAATAATGGCGGGACGATGGACTGCTCATCGTCGGGTTAGCGAGGACAGTGAGGCTGATGGGTCATGGCCGGGGCTCAGGTCAGTTGGGAAGAGGAGGAAGAAGATGAAGATGGTGGTAGAGGCTGGTGACGTGTGGCGGAGAGGGAGATGGCGAGATGGGGAGGAGAGGTTCAGTGGTATCGGGTCGACTTCAGGCGGTCGGGGTTGGCTCCGGCCGACGGATCTGCTTGGGGATGATAATGAATATGAGAGGGAGTGTGTAGTCGGCTAGGTATAGTTTCTAGGTGATGTTGATGAATAAAAAAAGGAAAAGTTTTTTATATATATGTATATAGAAATAGGGTGGGGTGTTGACCTAGGTAGTTGGGCCTTGGTCAACATCCTTGGAAAGGGGCCTTGGCTTTACATGGAGATGTTTGGAGGGCTAGGATTGCATTGATTTAAAATGGAGGGCCAAGATTCAATGAGGGTTGATGTTGAGTGCTACATGTAGAAGCATGAAAAATACGCTGGGGAATCATACGCGTAAAACCCTCGATATGCAGGAAGCCCGCGTAAAACAGAGTTCCAGCACTGGGTGGCATAAAACATAACTTCAGAGCCATTGGCGTACAACAGAGCTTCAATGCTATTCAGCGTAAAACATAGCTCCAGAATAACCCGCGTAATGCAGTATTTCCAGACTGCTTCGACGTAAAAAGGTTGTTACATCGCCATTTCAGCGTATAACCTATCTGTTTTTAATGCAGCGGGAATTTGTACGAGGATCTCTTTGTATTCCTCGAATGAACCTGTCAGTCGAAGTAGTGAACCTGACTCCTGACAAAGAGTACTGCACGACGATCGAGAGGACGACTGTTATGGTGATTCTGCACAGAGCCCCAAACTGTCGTTTAGTGACACTATCCTTGATATAAGATATCATTTACGCATCCAAGGGATATGCTACCTGTTTTACATAGGCCGAGATAAGATTTTACGTTCAGGAAAAGATGAAACCAACTGCCACATCAAAAGTTGTTCTTCGTACAGAACTCGAGGCACGTCTCTGCAGTTAATGCACGAGATAGGGGCAGATCTCTGCATTTAATGCACGAGATTTGGTTCTACTTCCAAAGACTGGGTGAGCTATAATTAAGGCTAATACGTCCACATCACCATCCCCGTACATTACGTCAACCAGGCTATTTTCAGCTATAGGAGCACGTCGTACGCTATCTCCTTGAAATATGCCGACTCAGGCTATATTTGCAAAGCATCAAGCTTTACACAGAACTGGGCTTCTACGCCAACAAGACAGCTACTTGGCTTCTACGACAACTTAACAACTATCCGGCTTCTACGCCAACATGACAGAACTTGGCTTCCACGCCAATATGACAGCTGCTTGGCTTCTACGCCAACTTGACGACTATCCGGCTTCTACGCCAATATGACATATATTTGGCTTCTACGCCTATTTGGCTTTTACGCCATCAGAGCATCTATTTGGCTTTTATGCCAACGGGACAGTTATTTGACTTTTATGCCAACCATCTCTACGCGAGGAGCAGTTATCTATGTAGCTTGCATGCCGTGATCTTCGATGAACGATTATACGTATTACCTCATAATGGGGCACGCGTCACACGCTAATTCAAGAGATCATTCATACGTGGGTAGCAGTTATTATAACCGTCGCATAAAAGGTGCAGTTCTCTCCGCTGTTTAGTTTCTACGCCGACTGTAGCTGAACTCTATAAATAGAGACTTTCGGTCATGGAGGTCCAGGGTCGAGACAAAAAGGTAGAGACACAGCGGGCGAAAGAGAGGAGAACAACAGAGGTCAAGGTCAAGAGAGCACATATAGAGAGCTTTGGCAACGAGAGTTCAATCCCTCCTGCAGTCTTTGGAGCTTCTTTTTCGTCTTCTACAGCACTTCTTCGTCATCGTGTGGTCCAAGGGACAAAGTGATCGACCGCAGATTAGACTCCTATAACAATATTTCCCCAGAATCAAATTTTTGTACTCAACATCCTCGTATAGGATTAATTGTACTTCTTTTTCTTGTTTGTAAACCAAAGAAAGGGTTTCGTATAAACCTAGTTTTAATTTCTTTTATTTATTATCAAACACAAGATGGCGACTCTGTTGGGGACTACTTTCTCATCTGAAGAGAAAACCATTGCTCAATACGATGTTGTACCGTAGGATCAACGAAGAAGACTTTGGTCGTCCAATTTGACCAATCAGCTTACGAAGACATGCTTCGAGCAGGGGGTAGCTCTCATTCCCTCTCTGTCCAAGACAACAGGAAATTGCGTAAAGTATGGATGCCCCGGACATCCTCTACCATTCCTGCGGACTCTCTCTCTCTCCGACCAATAAGGTTGTAGCATCTCAACCTGCGCGCCCCGCGCGTAAAACTTTATCTCCCGTCTGTGACGTGGCAGACAAAGCTTCTGGCAATGCCTCAGTGCCAATCCAGCAGTCTACTCCATGCCCCGCGCGTAAAATTCTGTCTCCCGTCTGTGACGTGGTAGACAAAGCTTCTGGCAATGCCTCAGTGCTAATCTAGAAATCTACTCCACGCCCCGCACGTAAAACTCTGTCTCCCATCTGTGACGTGGCAGACAAAGCTTCTGGCAATGCCTCAGTGCCAATCCAGAAGTCTACTCCGTGCCCTGTGCATAAAATGCCGTCTTCCGTCTGTGACGTGGCAGACAAAGCTTCTGGCAATGCCTCAGTGCTAATCCAGAAATCCACTCTGTACCCCGCGCGTAAAACTCTGTCTCCCGTCTGTGACGTGGCAGACAAAGCTTCTGGCAATACCTCGGTGTCAATCCAGAAGTCTACTCCGCACCCTGTGCGTAAAATATATTCTTTCGTTTGTGACGTGACAAATAAGATTTCTGCTAAGGCCTCAGCGCCAATTCAGAAATTCCAAAAGTGCCCTACGCATAAAAATACATCTCACCTCTACAATGAGGCAGATGGTCCTTGCAATAGCCGCAAGGGAAAACAAGTGGCGGATTTTCCGACCTCTCGGCTTTTACGCCATCAAGAGAAGAATCTGCCTGCTCTCCAGATTACGTGGAATGATGATGGCCGATTGAGGACTTTCTTAGTTTTACGCCAACCTGTGCAAAGTTCCAGACTGCCTTTCAGCGTAAAGAAGGCCCTGTCTGTGGATAGATACGCTCCTCATGGATCGTGTGCTGCTCACATGGCTGAACTACTCTACTCATATGGCAGAGAAAGTGTTCTGGTTCCTAATCTTCATAAGCCCTATGATAAACGCAAAGACAGGGGTAAGAACCAGGATTCAGTTCCCCTAACTACCAAGCATGGGGAGATCATGTGGGAAGTAGCGTCAACACCTAACGTCATCATGACATATGAGCCACATAAAGAATCTATCTTTATTGTTCCACCAACTCGCAACGATCAGCATCGAATAATCTTCGGTCGAATACGGAATAGACCGATTGTACAAGAAGAATCTCGCGAGTCCGATGCTGGGAAAATACAAATCCATAGATATAGCCCTCAGGCTTTAAAGATTATATAAAGCATGGGTTATGATTTGAAGTTGAAACAAGGCCTCAACTATGGAAAAGGCAGACGAACACCGTTGCATGGTAATCCTTACTGTCAACAAACTCGTTTTGGGTTGGGGTATACTGCATCTCATGCAAACTCCAAACCTCCAGAGTCTGATCCCGTACAACCAGAGGCAGGTCCTTCTAAATTAACTTCTGTGGACAAATGCCACGATATGTCTGGGGGTAGTCTACCTCGACAAAACAGAGCAGCATCCAAAGCTGGGGGTAGAAGACCTTCTGAGTCCAAAGATGATGTAACTGAAACCATCTTCCCTGAAGACGGTACGATTCAGGTATCGGGAGCCCAAAAGCCAAAAGGGATTTTCTCCTTTAATGATGATGACATCATTGAAATCTTTAATATATTGATAAAGAAAAAAAAACTTCGGCTACCCAACATCAAATACCCTAAAAAGGCTGGCAAAGTCGATGACCCAGATTATTGTCTCTTTCATCGGTACATTCATCATCCGACGAAGGCATGCTATGTATTAAAAAGGAGAATCCAGGAGTTGATCCACGCCAGAGTCATCACTTTGCATTTATAAAGAGAAGATGTCTCCCCATATGAGCAACCTTCAGGACTATCCCCACTCAAAAAATCACTCCCTAGTGAATTTTTTGGACATAAGTTCACGTCCATATTACCTCTGAACTGTTGTCCAAACATTTTTGTTTCCCCAGCTGAATTTGCCATGTCCAAGTGACCCCTGAGCAAACCTCCCAGTTTGTGGCTATATATCAGTTCACTACCTCTGAACTACGACTCTCCACTTTCTCCCGCAGAGTAAATCTATCACCACAAGAAATGGTCATTCTCATATTTTTTCTGCTCTGTTTTCTTTACCCCTACCATATCTTACCATGTCCACATTACCTCTGAGTAAGATATTTTTGGAACTTTTTCATGTCCATATTACCTCTGAGTGAAGTTCTTCTATTCGACTTCCTACTATCACGTTCGCATAACCCCTGATAGTGCTAGTCGTTTCAACTTATTATTTGTACTTAAAGTACACCATGGATAATAAGGCCACAACCCGGATGAACCAATCAATTCTTGGTTCTTCATCCAGCAAATGCCTATGTGCAATATTTTTTTTCCTTCGTTACAAATTTTGCAAAGAGCCATCATCCATATCCAAAAATCTTGGATATGCAATGGATGATAGATCCTCAAAACTCCCCTAGCGGAGCAATCATTAGGTCTACTTGCGCATTCCCAAAATGACTATTTAGACCAGTCCCATTTTACGCTAGCCATGTCCATATTACCTCTGAGCTATCGTTCCATCAATCTCCCTACTGGAGTGATCCTGGGTCTATCTTCATGTTTGGATAAACCACACTCAATGAATCACTCTTCAAATGAGTTTTTCAGACACTAGTTCATGTTTATATTACCTCTGAACTGCTGTCGTAATGATTCTCTCAGGCTGAGTTAGTCATGTCATATTACCTCTGAACAAACCTTCCTGGTCCGGCTATCGATTATCATGTTCATATTACCTCTGATATCGGTTGTCATCTCAACTTAACACCCGTACTTAACTCTAAGTACGCCAGTGGTGTTGAGTCCACAAAAACTGCCATGTCCATATTACCTCTGAGCAGATGTATACTTCCATCCCCAGTGGAGTCACAACTCGAAATTTTGTCATGTTCATATTACCTCTGAGCAAACCTTTCGAGTTTTTGGCTATCGATTATCATGACCATATTACCTCTAAAATCGGTTGTCATCTCAACACCCATACTTAACTCAAAGTACGCCAGTGGTGTTAAGTCCACAAAAACTGCCACGTCCATATTACCTCTGGCAGGGCTTGTCCTAAACTTATTACTTACACTCTCATGCACAAAAAGCAATAGGTCCACCAAAAACCTCCCTATGGGATATCCGCAATAGAAACGAAATGTTCATATCCATATTACCTCTGAACTATCCTCATTTTCCCCAGCAAAGAGAAAGTCAGTTCATGATCATATTACCTCTGGACTATGTCTCTCCACTATCCCCCACAGAGTCATATTTTATCGTGGCGATATTACCTCTGATGGGACTTGTTTAAACTTATTACTTGCACTCTCGTATGCAAAAAGTAATGGGTCCACAAAAAATCCCCTAGCAGGATGTCTTTACCAAACCACAAGACCTATCACGTCCATACTACCTCTGATAGGGCTTGTTTCGAACTTATTATTTTCACTTAACGTGCGCAACAAATAATGGTCCACCAAAGATCCCCCAGTGGGATGTCCTCAATAAATACGGTATTATACTACGTCCATATTACCTCTAGTATGATATCCAAAGCTCATATAAACAATCATAAAGAACGGAAGGGCCCTTATATGATTGAAACAACATTCTCAAATGGTGCTTACATATGAGCCAAGCCTAATGAACTTTTGATAATGGCTCCTATCAACGGCAAATCCCTGAAGAAGTACTATACTTGATCTCATTTGCTTAACAGAGTATGATGATGATCTTATTCTGACAATACCATGCACAAAGGTTAGCTGGATCATATTCTATCAGATTTGTATGACCTCTTAATGGATATGCTTAACTAATTTGTAAACCTATCATGTTCATATTACCTCTGATAGTGTTTAGTATACAAATTTAATTGAATTATATTCTATCAGGTTCATATTATCTCTGAATAGATTTATATTCAGCAAAACCTTAACAAAAATATGCCATATTAATGATACCTCTGATATCACTTTCATCTTATCCTATCATATTCTAAAGTGATGGGCCTACAAAGTCAGAAAATGTGTCTTTATTATCTTCGAGAAATTATAAGAGAAACAAGAAGGTACATCATTGGGAGGAGCAGTTAAATCCCTAATCTGTCGTGCCAAAGCAGCCATCCTCTCATTTCTTGAGTTCAAAATAATGTCACGAGCCTGTTCCAGTCATGCCTCGTTATCGCTCAAGTGAGATAGCTCAGACTGAGCATCAACAAAACTGGCATGGATGACACCAGCACGCGTCAAGTTCTGTTGAGCTATCTCCACTTGGCCCTTAAATACATCACGAGCTGCTGATGTCTTAAGAAGCCTCTCCTTGGCCTGAGAGAGTTCATCTTCTAAATCTTGAACCCTCGCTACCTCCCCCTCATATTCGGCCTGGTACTTAGTTAGATGAGAATACAATCCACCAAGACAGCCCGCTCTTGATCCATCTCCTGCTGCTATTCCTGGATGGATTTGTTCAGAGTTTCCATTTGCTCAGCAAGCTCTGCAGTTAAGGAGTCATACTTAGCTTGAACTAAATCGTCGATGCTGCCCCGAGACAGTTGCAAATACTCGTTAATGGGTTGTTCCAAACCATTAACTATTTGCTCTAGCGCACCAGCTCTGTCATTATCGTTGAAATTTTTAATCTGCGCTATAATAAGATTGGAGGACATCTTCAGAGCATAGAAGCCTAGATTCTTCTCCAGTACCATCGATATCATCATTAAAAAAGTGATGTAGAAAACGCTAGTATACTGCTCAACTAGCATGGCTAAATTCGAGTGGACGCTGGGAGTGGCTGCGATATTGGTGAATCTCCCTCCAGGAATGACTGCAGAGGGTGTCGTCATAATCGTCGCTTCAACAGATGGCACGACAAAAGAAGATGCACCAACGACGATCGAAGTTGTTGGCATGCTCAACAAAGGAGGCACAGTCGAGACAATCGGCTCATCCTCCTCTGATATTATTTGGACTGGTACTGGCGGGATAACATCCGAGAATGTTGTGGATGAAAGATCGACAGCGTCAAAACTTGCTCCCTCAACGTCGGACACCGCCATTTCATATGCTGGGTCCACAACGAAGTTGGAAGTTGCGTCAATTTTGCCCTCCCCATAGATGTCTTCACCTGCAAAGAAGACAAGAGAAAGTTAATATCAAAACTGATGTTAATTTTCCTAAAAGAGGCACAAAGACAACATTTACCCATGGCCAATGGTATATATGTCACTCTGCAGCCAGTACAGCTAAATCATTTCTTAATGATGCTAAGCGAGCTGTCATACCTGGAGAAGAGGGTGCACCAACTGACACTGGCGGATAGTCTTTCCAGTCTTCACCAAGATCCACTCGAGGCTCATCGGGTGGAATCTCACTAGAAATACTTACAGACGAAGTAGGGGTTACCCCCATTATTGGTCTGGATAAAGGTATATAGAATCTTATTACGCTCGGCCTCGAAGGTGATCTCGTAGCACTACCAGAAGCAGTAGTAGCAGCGGTCTCGAGCAAAGAATCTTCGGCACTGTCAGCCAGAACTACGGAGGTTCCCTTTCTAAAAGGCGAAGGACCTCTAATCAAAGAATCATCCCCAACAGGGGAAATGACAGGCTCGCTCCTAGGAGCCCCCTGGTGGAAACCCTTTTCGGACCTCTGACAGTCTTCTTCTTGCGAGGGGAAGGTTTTTTCAGAGTCGAAGCCTTCCATTTCTAAGGGATAACAAGAAGCTCAGCTGGCGGAGTTATTATGCCTCTCGGTATTATCGTCAAGAATTCGTCTGCCCTGGCGGTATCCTCATTCTCGTCTGAGGAAACAGACGGAACCTCCTCCCTGGCATTAGACCTATGGGAGGGCATCCTAAAACTTCCATGCACATCAAAATCGCGATGGAAGGTATTTATGGACGCATATAACTGCGCATAGGAGTGAAGGATGCGCAACTCCATAGAAAGAGAAGTCGCGGGCACAGCAAAAGTTGCACCAGTACAGCCCGTAATAAAGTACCACCATCCCTTGGCTCCATCAATAAGTCCACCTTTGGACTTGAAGCTGCTAATGGCGTTCCCCACATGCAGCTGATCGTACCCAAACTGCCTGGCGAACTGACTGGCAAATAAGACTCCAGGTAGCAGTGGTCATCGCTTCTGTATAGCAAATGGGAAGGTCTAATACAAACCAACCAGTAGAAGGCTTCAGGAGAAAGAATGGTCCTTCCATGGCCCTCATCCTTAAGTTTCTTCCCCTGTTGATTGATATGTACAGGGGTAACGATACAGAAGATCTTCCAGCTGTGGGCAACGTTTAACGCCCGCCGGCAATCTGTGACGGTCGTCACGTTCTAAGAGAAATTCTTGTAATTCAACAAAAAATTATTTTCTAAACCGCTGGCAGGACCGGAAGACATCACCCTGGTGTTGTAAAGAATTAACCATCCCATCAGGTATAGAAATGGTAATTTTACTCGGGGAAATCCTTCATGCTGCGTCTCATCAGCGAGCGGCCCATCAGTAAGGGCCCTCAGGCCTGCTTGTATTCTACATACCTTAGTAGAAAGCAGGCCCAGTCTTTCTCCGAACACTAAACGCACTATAGGCCATAAGGTATTGCGATGGATGCGATCTGCAGACGCTATGCCAGGCACTACCCAGCAACGAAGCCAGACGGAGAGGAAGCCAGCCAATTGAGCTTCCTTTGACAGAGGCTTCCGACAATGCCTCATATAACTGAAGGCTTTTGTGCTTTCAGAGTAACCCTCTATCTCCTTGTCAAAAATATGATCTGAAGCCCCTGCGTCTTCGATAAGGTCATCGACCATGTTAGCATTCAGCATGCTCAGGAGGTTCAAGGGCCTATCTCGGCTATCTACCACCTTGTATGGCTTAGCATTTCTGGCCTGGTGGAAGAAAAGATAGGTGGCCCACTTGTTGAAGTGAGCCAAATCAGAAGGCTCCTTGTAGAAAGTGGTGCAGGCAAGATAGTAACACATCAGCTCCTGATATACTGCCACTGTACGAGGGTTTGTATCCCTCAACTCCCTGTTTGTAGGGACGTACTCCTCATAAGGAGTATCCCCCATCGACAGCTTTGAAATCTCTGCCATCTCATGAAGGGCTAAGCCCAACTCACCCAGCGAAGTGGCAAAAGTCCCAATGAGCGAGTTGTATCGCTCCATCAAGGCTAAAAATAACTTAGGGTTGACAGGCAGCCCAACACTTGTGGCACTCACAGCCGCGAATAAGCCAATACTTTCCAGCTCTGTCTGGAAGTGCTTCAGGGCCCAGGCAGTTAAACTGGCCCATCGAAGATTCCCCGGTCTAAGCCATCCGCTGGTCCGAGGGTTGACCCTGGGGTACATTCCTCCCTGCCCCATAAAGTCATTGCAGAAGGTTGACATCTGAACCGGTTGGATCAACGACGTATCCTCACTCGGGACACTACTCGGCAGTAATCCCCTAAAGGGCATAACTGGGCCTGAAGGTCTGCTCATAAAGGCTCCTTGGCTCAATCCTTTGTTATATAAGATCTTCCCCGGATGGCCGTGAAGATCGGGAGTCAGAACCCACAACATCTTCCTAGGATGTGTGGCATGGAAGAACGTAGAGATGGGCTAATCCCTGGACATCCTGGGCAGATACATCAACGTGCCCTCAGCAGTAAATACCCAATCCTCCTTTTTGGGCTTGGTCTGGGATTGTTTGTCGATAACATCCCCGAACAAGAAGCCTAGCTTCTTATACTCTATCCCGTCTATGTATGTCAGGGGCTCCCCACTGATCATACTCAGCAGCATGCATTCTCCCTGAGACGCAATAAGGGTTCCCCTTTCTTCAGGATAATTGGCTCCAGAAATAGGGAATGTCACATAGGACAAGTCCTCCAAATAGTTTGAGCTCAACATCCCGGAAGCAGAGCCCATAACTTCAGCCAATGGAGAAATCTGTAAGTCCACTACAAAATGCAAGAGAACAAGTCAGTTTCTACACTAGACGCTACACTCTTGTTTTTTACGCCAAAGATCATCAGTCTGAGCTTTTAGGCCAAGACTGCAAAAATTTGAGTCTTACGCTAGAAACGATTTTCCATTGCGTAACACTCAAGGTTGGCAGTATCGAACAATCTGAGCTTTTACGCTAGATTGACAAAATTTAAATTTTTATGCCGATATTCATATCCAGCGCGTAAAACTCAAAGTTTGTGGTAAACACCAAATCTTGACAGTCTGAGTTTTTATGCCAGACTACAAAAATTTGGAGTTTTTACGCCGACACATTAGGAATGTGCACGTAATAATAAAACATCTTCGTACATCATCTTCCTCAAAGAGGCTCTCAGTACGAAAAAGGACCTTGCGCGTGCACGTACAACGTATGCGAAGGATTTTGTTTTCTCCCGAAGTCTCTACCTGTAATGTCCGAAGCATAGCTCGATGGCGGAGCGCTGTGTTCCGATCGTGGTTCGTTCAGCCTAATGGGAGTTTTGCTCGCTCTTGAGCAGCGGAGCGGGAAGAGGAAGCGACCTTCTTTCCCTTAGCAGTGGAAGTCTGTTTAGGTGCCATGGCGATTCTGAGTTCTCAAGAAAGAGACGAAGAAGAAGGGTTCTTGGAAAGCAAGGGTTTTGTGAAGACAGATAAAAGTTTTCTCTCTCAGGACTTTGGACTATTTATAGAGTTTGGATAACTCTTCGAATCCCTAACCAAATCCGATATTTAATATTTCGTTATAATTTGGGACCACGTCAGCCTACCATTTAGGAAAGACGGACAATCAGTGGATTCGGAATTTACGCACAGAGCAGATCTATGATTTTTACGCTAAGGAGCTTTTATGCTCGAGAGGCTACAAATCTACGGTTTTACGCTCAGAAGCTATAAGTCTATGGTTTTACGCCCAGATGCTTTTATGCTCAGTAGCTTTTACGCTCGAGAGGCTACAAACCTACGACTTTACGCTCAGAGGCTACAAATCTATGATTTCACGCTCATAAGCTTTTTTACGCTCAGAGGCTACAAATCTATGATTCTATGCTCGAAAGCTACAAACGGCCAATTACAAGGGTTTATGCAGAAGATGCTCATTTTTGGCTATAAAATATTCTAAGTGCCTAAAATATACAGAGTTCAGCATTGAAGACGACTCTTCTTCTTGGGTCATTTGGAAGTTCACTCAAAGTCCAGTCAGAATACTTTACAAAAGTTCAAGTATGGCTTGGTCGACAGAAATTTCTCGCCTTTTTCAAAGGGATTTTTGGGAAAACCATTCGTAAAGATGATGATCTGAACAAGAATTCTTCGTATCAAAGAAGTGATAGTTCAAAAATTCTACGCGACTCCTCGTCTAAAATAGCATGACAGTTTGGATCTTCAACTTAAATGCTCAAGAGTTTTCTACACGTCTTCTGTTACGCGTAAAAGACGAGACGAGATCAGATATTATTTTATCAGAGTCGGCATAAAATTATTCAGACATATCGAAGTTGTACACTCTTCAGACTTCCTCACAGCAAATATGGCAAATCATCAGATGCGTAAAAGAAGACAATATTATTAATCATGATTACATATGATGGAAATCCAGTCTACAAAGGGTTTTCATCTTCATGATTACATATGATGGAAATCCTTTTTCTACAAAGGGTTTCTCATTTTTATTTAAGATCACACCAAGAATCTGCTGTGCCAGGTTCTCATATTGGTGTAAATCTTTGTCCACTCTTCTACAGCAGTTAATCGGCTTCCGCAGCCGATTAACAAAAAAATAATTAATGGCGGGAGGATACAAAACTGGGCCTGTATAAATTATTCAGAGCCCATCCTCCATACGCCATGACAGACATGCCCTAGAAATTGTGTTGGGTGTTCAGACCCAACTTAATACTGGAAGACAGGGCCAAACTGCCTACCCTCGTCCAGCACCGTAACGGAAGAAAATACAGCTTACAAGTTGTGTGGTCTAATACGACCCTTCCTCTCTCTTGGACGAATTGCTATATAAAATTGCTGATTATCCCGAGCAAAGGAAGCTATGATATCCTTCCATGATCCATCGTTGCAGAGGATATTTGCTCGAAGATGCCTCTTTTTACGGCTCCTTACATGCTGGAAGAACATGATCTTCTTCTTCCTCAAATTAACCCGACGAAACTCGGCAACCATCTCTCTCTTTGAGGTAAAGGAAGTGTGGAAAAACTGGTTAACCCATCCGCCTTTATATAGGCAGAGGAGAACGTACCGAATCCCAACAAACTCCCAAAAATCTGCCGAGAAATCAGCCTCGAGGAACGAGTCAAACTTGACCGTTTTATGCTTCATTCAAAGTGTTTCAAATTACGAGGAATTTGAAAACTTTGAAGGGGGTCTTGTAGAAGCATGAAAAATACGCTGGAGAATCATACGCGTAAAACTCTCGATATGCAGGAAGCCCGCATAAAACAGAGTTCCAGCACTGGGTGGCATGAAACATAACTTCAGAGCCATTGGCATACAGCAGAGCTTCAACGCTATTCAGCATAAAACATAGCTCCAGAACAACCCGCGTAATGCAGTATTTCTAGACTGTTTCGGCGTAAAAAGGTTGCTACATCGCCATTTCAGCGTATAATCTATCTGCTTTTAATGTAGCGGGAATTTGTACGAGGATCTCTTCGTATTCCTCGAATGAACCTGTCAGTTGAAGCAGTGAACCTGACTCCTGACAAAGAGTACTGCACGACGATCGAGAGGACGACTGTTATGGTAATTCTGCACAGAGCCCCAAACTGTCGTTTAGTGACACTATCCTTGATATAAGATTTTATTTACGCATCTAAGGGATACGCTGCCTGTTTTACATAGGCCGAGATGAGCTTTTACGCTCAGGAAGAGACGAAACCAACTGCCACGTCAAAAGTTGTTCTTCGTACAGAACTGGAGGCACGTCTCTGCAGTTAATGCGCGAGATGGGGGCATATCTCTGCATTTAATGCACGCGATTTGGTTCTACTTCCAAAGACTGGGTGAGATATAATTAAGGCTAATACGTCCACATTACCATCCCCGCACATTACGCCAACCAGGCTATTTTCATCTATAGGAGCACGCCGTACGCTATCTCCTTGAAATATGCCGACTCGGGCTATATTTGCAAAGCATCAAGATTTACACAGAATTGGACTTCTACGCCAACAAGACAGCTACTTGGCTTCTACGCCAACTTAACAACTATCTGGCTTCTACTCCAACATGACATAACTTGGCTTCCAAGCCAATATGACAGCTGCTTGGCTTCTACGCCAACTTGACGACTATCCGGCTTCTACGCCAATTGACATATATTTGGCTTCTACGCCTATTTGGATTTTACGCCATCAGAACAGCTATTTGGCTTTTATGCCAACGGGACAGTTATTTGGCTTTTATGCCAACCATCTCTACGCGAGGAGCAGTTATCTACGTGGCTTGCATGTCGTGATCTTCGATGAGCGATTATACGCATTACCTCATAATGGGGCACGCGTCACACGCCAATTCAAGAGATTATTCATACGTGGGTAGCAGTTATTATAACCGCCGTGTAAAAGGTACAGTTCTCTCCGCTGTTCGGTTTCTACGCCGACTGTAGCTGAACTCTATAAATAGAGACTTCCGGTCATGGAGGTCCAGGGTCGAGACAAAAAGGTAGAGACACAGCGGGCGAAAGAGAAGAGAACAACAGAGGTCAAGGTCAAGAGAGCACATATAGAGAGCTTTGGCAACGAGAGTTCAATCCTTCCTACAGTCTTTGGAGCTTCTTTTTTGTCTTCTACAGCACTTCTTCGTCATCGTGTGGTCCAAGGGACAAAGTGATCGACCGCAGATCAGACTCCTATATCAATATTTCCCCAGAATCAAATTTGTGTACTTAACATCCTCGTATAGGATTAATTGTACTTCTTTTTCTTGTTTGTAAACCAAAGAAAGGGTTTCGTATAAACCTAGTTTCAATTTCTTTCGTTTATTATCAAACACTACACACTCCAAAAAATATGGGGAAAATTCACATAAAGGAAAAATGGGCTTCTTCATGTGTTGTATCCAATGGTGTGGACACCTAAATGCACTTTTGCATAAAAGTGCCCAATAATTAGAAAATTGTTCAAAGATGGAAATTGGATTAAATTAATTAAAATTAATATAATAGGTGTTCTAAAATTAATTAGAAGTACATGGGGCTAAAATTAGGTGGGACACAAGTATCATGGATATAGAGAACTCAGAATAGAATATTATCATAAATTGGATTGCACAAGACGGGTCAAGATTGTGTCTCCAATTTTGATTGGAACGCACAAAGATACAAATTTGAATTTATTTATAATTAAATATAAACGTCTGCGATGAATATTTTGCGACTAAAATATAGCACGAGAGAGCATAATTATAAGTTACCCAAAGGTCAGAATAGAATACGGGCATGTCTAGAACAAGGATATAAAATTTGTAGGAAGGCAATGGCTAGTGTAGTGCTCTGATTATCGAAGCAACGGTAAGGTGCACTAAGTGATATAAATATTATAAAAATTATTTAAAATACCGTATTCTATTTCTAATTGGATTCAAACTAGCCCTAGTTTCTCTATCTAAGCTAGGTAGGCCTAATTTTGGTCGAGTAGGTTTACACTCATAAGAAATGATAGTATCCTTCTATAGAAAAGAACTGAATAAATGAATGATGCTGCTTGTCCATAAGATAATGAATACGGCTCACGAACATGCTGCACACATCAGTATAGAAATGTAATAACTACCGTACATGAACTGTCCCTATTGTATGATTGAATTAAATGTATATAAAAACTGTTTCAAAGATATTTTCAAAGAAGTGCAATCTGACTCTGATCATGTACTGCATAAAATGAGCATAGGTAGAAGTATCAAGATCATTAATAATAAAATATTTTATAACATAATGACTTAGTGTTGGTTTCAGAGGGTGTTGCTTCTGTTCGTTGACTTTATAATCACAAGTGCTTTCCCCAAAGTGCTGACCCCCTACTAGTTCTATCCGTAAGTGCTGGATTGTTCGAGGAAGCAGATCCTCATCCTCCAGAGCCGGAAATCAGGAGAAGCCATGAGATGCATTGAGAAGTTTTGAGATATTTTTTGTATAAAGGGATGTAATATATGGAACGATGTCAGTGTATTATGTATATCTCAAGTGAGTTGTAAGCCAATTGGTAATGTAATGACAGCCTTGTAATCATTTCAAAAATATCAATAAAGAGATTATTTTCTTATATCATTGTGTTCACTCAATTTCTGCAATATGGCATCGTTGCTTCTAACTCTGAATAGCTTATTTGGTAATTGTACAAGCATTGGCCTTGTGCAAGTGCAACTTAGGGTTGCATAGCATCATGCTCAGTGGTGACTTTCGGTCCTCCTGGATCGGGGCATGACAACAATGGTCCACAGTTTGCAAGCCATGCGTTCTACCAGTTTTGTGACCAAAACCGAATTCAGAATGTAGCCTCGACTGCCTACCACCCAGCAATAAATGGTTTGGCAGAAGCATTCAATAAGACCATCATAAAGCTACTTAGGAAGTTTATGTCATCCAATAAGCGAGAATGGAATAAGAAGTTGGACGAGTGCCTTTAGGCCTACCTCACAATGGTTCAAACACCAACTGCCAATACGTTATTTTTCTCGGTCTATGAAAGTGAAGCTGTCCTCCCGCTCGAGATCCAAATTTCATCGCTCTGAGTGGCTCCCTCCAACCGGATTATCGTCGATGACAATCACCATCGACGGCTACAAGAGTTATAAGCACTCGACGAGAAGCGACTCTTAGCTCAATAACATATTGAACTGTACAAAGCACATTTTTTCGGAGCACTACACTAGCTTTTCTAAGGTGGATAGATTACAAACCCCCTGACCAAAATCTAGGTTTAGGGATTAAATTAGAATTACTTTGGAATAATAATTGGAGTTATTATTCACCTATTTGATTTGTTTTGATTCAATTATTGCACCTTACCATTGTTTAAATATTTGGAGCACTATACTAGCTTTTATCTTCCAACAAAATTTACATCCTTGACCTAGATAAGCCAACCTTCAAATCTTGACCTTGGTGTCACTTATAATTACACTCCCTTGTGCTTTATTTTAATCGCATAACATTCTTCACAATTATCTAAATTAGAACCTAAACTTTGTACCTATGTCCGTTCCAATCAAAATTAGAGATACAACATCGACCCGTTCCTTATAACCCAATATATGATAATGATCTACCCTGAGTCTACTACATCCATGATACTTGTGTCCGACCAAATTAAAACCCTATGTACTTCCAATTCATTGACAAACACCAATGATACCATTTTTATTTATTTTGGGAAACCGACTCAACCTAAACCAAAACTAGACCAAATCCCAATCTAAACCCATACTCATACTCATATGTCTCATATAAAATATCCCACACCAATCCCCCTCTCTACAACACACCAAACATTAATTTTGGCACACCAAATCCTATTTTCCACCCCTTTTGAATTTGAATTTAGCCATGGGTATTTTTGGCTAGATAAAATCCATCTTTTCCTCTTCCACACTTGTTTGTTCACCCATTTTGGGGTAATTTCTGTGAAGCACAGCCCTTCCTACTTCCTTGGCTGACCAGACGCTTGCTTTATATCTCCACCACTTGATCAAAACCCTTATTGCATCACCACCGACCAATTCAACCACTCCATGCACATAAACCCATCCCTAGCCGGCCCTAAATCCTTCAAACCCCTACTTCTTTCTTCGAACTCCTCTCACACCTCCCTCACATCCCCTTCAACCTTCTTTGGCCACCCCCAACTCCGGCCATCACCAAAGCAACCATCACCACCTGTTACAGCTGCCGCCACCAAAGCAACTACTGTTGATCCTGACCACTACTATTGTGCTTCGAGCAGCTACTGTTGTTGCCTCCTCTATCACTACCCATAACCATGGCCATCACCACCACCACCATCAACTTTACCGTCTATCACCACCTTTCTTCTCCCTCACATCCGCTGCTACTGCTGCTCATAATACTGTTGTTGCGTTGTAAATGCTGATGTTGTTGCCGCAGTTGCTCCGGCCTCCCTGGCCGGGCAGGCTGCCAGAGCACACTCCCGAAGGAACCAAGCTACCACCCCGATCGACACCAAGCCACCGTCGCACCACCACCACCTTTATGACCCCCTTTCTCATCCACCTTGCTGTGAATACTTGTTTGCTGCAACTACTGTTGCTGCTGCCCCCTGGCCGAGAATCCCGATCGCCACCAGAGCCACCCTCAGCCCTGGCCGAGCCTCCCTTGGTCGGAGCTGCATCTCCGATAGACTGCTTCCTGCCCCGACCATAGACTCAAACCTGACAGTCCAGAACCGAATGCCTAACCCCCCTAATTTTACGTCGATGTTTCTTTCTCGTCTTTCTATTGATTTATGAACCAACTTCATCGATATATTAACAACTTAACTGTCTTCAATTAGAATAATTTAGTTTGCTTTATATGGTTAGTAATTTGAGTTCCAATTCATAAGAAAAATAATTTTCAAAAACTAAAAAATCTTCGATACGGAGTTGGTTCCGTCAAACTGGACAACCTTGTCACATACTGATTGAACCAAAAGGCACGTACGGTATTTTCTGACATGTGTGCTTTGGAGTAATTCTAATTGGTCGCTTGTGCGCGGCAAATTTGACCCATATCCATTGAAAGTCTTTGTAACAATTTTTTGCAAATATCTTAATTACTTTGTGCACGCTCGTCGTATTTTGACGAAACTGGGGCCATTAGAATCACGACGTTCAACATGTCCTGTGACCCAAGTTTCGTCGGATTCATAGATAGTCAAAAAATTATCACTTTTGCAGGCCCCACAATTCGACTTGACGAGCAAATTTGTGATCGGCCCACCGGAATCCAAAATTGGACGTACCCTTGGGTTTGTATCATTGTTTAGAACTTGTTTGACTTATAATATGCTAAGTTTAGAGACCTTTATTTTTGACATATTTTTTGTTGCAAGACGGGGCCCACCTTTGGATCATGTGTTGACCATAAACTGTTATTTTGCCCCTATATCCAAATTGGACGTATGTATATGTTTTTCTGAGTATCTCACTTATTTTGGGACTGTTGGTGATATTTGTGACAATATCCGAAGATATCTGTCTTAGTCTCCTTCTTGTGTTGCTGCTTCCTTGGCGAGTTCGTGTTCGAATCTTCGTCTAGATTCAAGGCAAGTATACCTTTCCTTGTTGTACTGTTTAAATTCAGTTATTATTTTTTATACATTTTTTGCTCTAAATATTATTTAACTGTGCGCGTCCAAGAATGACTTGGGTGTAGTCGACGAAGGCGTCGAGGTTAGGACTTGTGTTTGACCTAGTGTCTAGTTGACGTACCCTAGTTGCGTAGTTATCATTATAACTTCGAGGCCTTGTCACGTATCATTTCACGTCACAGAGTGAGTTCATGATAGAACACGGGTTTACGCACTTTACTGGCCATCGATGCGAGTAGCTCGTGTGATGGTACTTAGCATAGTTGTATTGCTCTAGGTGACTTGCATTATAGTTACGAGATGTCCACGTCATACTTGAGACTTGTACATTGGCATTGGGAGGAGAGGACAAGTAGTAAGCATATGGGACACCCGCCTCTTATCATTTATGCAGATTTTGCGTTCTTCGGAGTGATACAGACGTTATTATTTATGCAGATTCTGCGTTCTTCGAAGCGATACGGACGTTATTATTTATGCAGATTCTGCGTTCTTTGGAGTGATACAGATATTACTATATTCATGCGCCTCATTCTTCGGAGTGTTATGGCTATTATTACATATGCGAGGGCCCTTGTTATGGGAGCACATGTGGCATATATTAGCCGGTCATGACGATTGGTGAATTACGTCAGTATGTTTCTAGCCTACACCTACCCATACGCACCAAGTTATCCTCAAATTGCATTCACTTAGAATGATAGTTCACCCTTATTTAATTTATTCAGTATTTACATTATGGCATGTGCTTTTTGTATCTTGTTACGTCTCTCTGAGGACCCGATTTCCTTCTAGGTTATTTGAGGAGGTTGCATGATGCTTGATCCAGTGGAGTGTTGGACATCATTGCAAGTATCATTATATCTTTCAGCTATTACAGTCATGTACTACTTCTCATTTTGATTATGCTCTTATAGCCTAGTGTTTATAGGCCTATATTGTTCTTTTGGCCTATTCGAACATATGTATTATCGGGCTGCAGACTAATGATGCATACCGTTCTTTCTTGAGATTTATTTACCATGGATTGAGATTTAGTTTAGTTGTTTGATATTAGAAATATATATTTAGCATTGATCACTTAACCGTGGACAGCGTAAGTGCACTTCGTTAGGTCCATTAAATTAGAAAGCCCTACGGAGTCATACCATATGGCCATTGCCACAAGTCTGGTGCTGCATATTTTGGGATTGGAGTATGACATGGTTTTAGTAGTGGCCCATGCAGGTCAGAGCATATCGTTCGGTTACGTCACTTCACCGAACGAGCATGTAAGTTAGGATAAATGTCGTATAAGATCATAATCCATAATTGATTTTAAAACTCCTCTTGTATTCGATTATCGCCCTTGGACTTCATAATTGTATTCGTTTATTTACAATCGATATAGTTAATTTTTTTTTTACCTTCCTTATTTCGGAGAGATGGATGCTCGTGCACAGTAATTTCCTCCAGAAGCAGATCCTAGCCAAGACGGAAGAAGGCATAATTGATGTAATATTTCTCAAAAAGATGGTTACCCTTAGTAGAGGAGGTTGATAGATTCTTTCTTGTTGCTAGAGCTAGTATAGATTGTTGGCATAAGAATTAGACATAGAAGTAGAGGCTTAGAACCGATAAAACCCTACCCTTACTTAAGGTAGAGTGATTTGGAAAGTACTAGAAGCTAGAAAGATTGTTTGATTCTAACGCTTTGGAATAATTTATGGAAATGTATAGCTTGATGTTAGAGATTAGTTGTAGCCCATGGGGGTGATAAAAGAAACGATACTCTGAACTTGAGAAGATAAAAATTTAGGCTCTCACTTAGAAGATGATTATCTGATACCAGGAACATTAGCATGTGTTGGGGTAATATCTATTATTATAATTACACCATAGTCTCGGAGTATTAAATTGCAGAAAAAAAGACAAAAAAATTTGAGGAATATAATTTTATGGAGAATAAGCTTTGATTTGATACGGTATTCAGAGGATTTACTTAAACGAAATAGTAGATTGTATTATTTACCTTAGAAAATTTAATCCCAATAGTATATATAAACTATTACAAGGATAACACTAGTTGTGACAGTTTAATTAGAAGATTACACCGGGAGGATATGAAGGGATGAATACATGACCTAGTTATATTTAGGCCAAATGAAAAATGATTATATCGATAGAAGAATTTGGGAATATCAGATTGAAGAACTAAGCAAAATTTTGATTATGGAAAAGAAACGATACCATTGAAACTGAGGTATAACACGAATGAGAACAAAATTCAAAGATAAATTATAAGGAGAAGAGTATTTATACATTAAGGGAGAGAAAACACATAAAAGAATTTTTAAGAAGGATTAGTGTTTGTAAATAGAATGAGGGAATTTATTATTAGGTTAAGTCTAGACTATGATTAGAGAAACTCTTGGTGAATCAATTGGATGATTAAGTTTGTTATAAAATCTTGAATTTCTGTAAATTTGTTGAGAACAAATTATGGGTAAAGCATAAGGGGTATGTGAAAAAAAATTTGACTTAAGAAAATAGAAATTTATGTAGCATGCCCTAAAAGTTAGACCTCTAGTTGCCTTAAGACTTTTAGTATCAAACCTATATGAAGATTCTATGACTGTGTTAAGATAGATAGAATGCTAGATCTGTTGTTTGAATAATCTGGTTACTTGGGTATTAAGGGTATAGCTTTTGGAATCATATTAGATGCACTTGCTTATGGGGTTGCTTATGTTAGTTTGATTCAGAGTTTTCACTATTGATAACTTGGTTAGTTAGACAAGTATATGAGATAGAGCAATAGGATTGAAGGATGAGGGTACTGAAAGATGTAATAGACTTGAGTTAGATATAGTGAATTATCTCTAATGGATAGTAATTTTTATCAAGGTGTAACTGAGTCTTGAACAAGGAGTGTTCATGGGATAAACAAAACTAGAAGGAACCTCAGATACGAGGTAAAGAATGTAGGATGACAAAAATGACGAGTACCTGAACTTGAGAATTTTAAATTAAGAGAAGGATATAGGAAGGAGTAAAAATTCTTATCACTCGGTAGTTGCCTAGAAGATCTATACTACGAAGCGGAAAGTATCGGGCAATGATTGGCAAAGCTTATCGTTGAAAACAAGATTAACATACTAGAAAGATATGAATGTGTATAGGAAACAAATGATAAAGAAAAGATATTATGGTCACATAATCCAAGGAGTAGAAATTGTTGATCAGTCTCGAAGTGATACGAATCTCAAGGAACTAAACACATGGTTAGATCACAAGACGACTCGTTGGTCATTCGGTAGAGAAATTACCATAAGACCCTTTGGATTATAGATTGACATAATGTAAGAGAGTGTAAAGGGAAGATGGAAGTCTCATAGGAATGATAGCTGATTATTGAAGTTAATACATATACTGCTTAGGGCCAGAGACTTAGATTTTTGACTAATAGGGTATGGGCTTGCTGGACTAAATCTTTAGTAGTAGGTGATGATATGTGAACCTATTTTCCATTTACCCTAGCCGATGGATATTTTAGATTTTAGAAATCGAATTCTCATTATTGTATTAGTTATATTTTATCCTAAGATATTTAGAATGATTGAATAGATATTTATGACATAAATTCTCTCTCTCTCTCTCTCTCTCTCTCTCTCTCTATATATATATATATATATATATATATATATATATATATATATATATATATATATATATATATATATTATTACTATGTATTTGAGTAGATGCTTATGTTGTATTTTATTATATGTATTTCTTCTAGGAATTATTTTGAGTTAGGCTTCTAGACTAGGTATGACCGACTGGATAGATTAGACTTGTTGCTACTAAAAGTGATTACAAGAAGTTTAGTTGCAGGATTTTATTGTGGATACTATAGGTTGATAACATTGTACCTAGGAAAGAATATTGAGGTAGTAACCGTCCTAGCTACAGAATAAGGAATTTAAATACTACATAGGTGGCCTTGAGGATTTTTGTGCTTATAGGATTTTAGTGCTTAAACCAGGCACCCCTTCGAGAGTAAAGGTATGACATTATTTTCTTTATAGATATTGAAAGTTTCAAACTGAGATTTTGTTGCGGCACCCTTGAGTAACCTAGTCCTATAAGTGGTAATTTTTCTAGATGGTGATTAATATGATAACAATAATGAGATAATACATGATGGTAAAAAAAATATTTAGAGGACCAAATGTCTTAGACGATTAAACTATACGTATTTGGCAGTTTAAGGTTAAAAGAGTTTAGTAGGACTAAGTGATAAGTTGTGTTTAAATATTTAGAGATATGTTGAGTTCGTTGTTTGGGAGATGGATTTTGAATTTTGAGGAAGAAATTTTCTAAGGTGGATATATTGTAAACTGTCACGCCCCAGTCCCAAAATGTCAGGAACTAGGCCACGTGTCACTGGCCAGCTGACACGTCACTAAGGGCTTAATCCACTTTGATGGACCCAAAGGGACGTGCTACGCTGTCCTAAAATACTATAAGTATAGAACAGGTAAAGCTATCTCATCCACAACAAAATGTCAGAAAACAAATGCTGAAATATATATATAACTGAGTCTGATACAGTACACAACTGGTGAGATTACAAGCCTACTACAAAAACTGATAATAGCGCAGAAAAATCAAATAGACTAAGCAGTGTCTATCTGATCAAAACATCTCCATCTCTAGGTAGCAGCATCTAGGGTCAAGCCTACTCTGAGGGTGTCTCCTCGAGCTCCTCCTCAGTAGCACATCTGGCCTCCTGATCAGGCCCGTACACTGTGGGGTAGAAAGCCTCATCTAGATCTGGCAAGGAACCAGGTCCTCAGTGGGACGTAACAAGATACAGAAAAATGACATGCCATGTAATGTAAAAATACTGAATAAAGAAATAAAATAAATACAGGGTACTAACCATACTAAGTGAAAATGCAAGTAAAGATCCAGTATTACGTATGGGAATGTGTGGCTAGACATACGCTGACGTAATTCACCAATCGTGGCGACTGGCTAGTATAGGTGTCGTATGCCCCCGACTCAGGGAACTCTGCAATCGACCATCATTGGTACGAAGGTATAAAACATTATTGGAGGGGGGGTGTCCCATACGTCAACTAGTTATCTTTCCCATCCCAATGAATCTAAATGTCAAATCGTACATTTCCTAATTTATTCTAATCCGTGATGCGGGTCACACGTACTGGTAGCTAACCAAAATACGCAGCTCACATCCATATATGTAAATGCAACCATGTTGCGTGTTTTCGTGATAGGGTTTAGGAGAATATATTAGGATATTCTCTCAGCTGTTGGTGAGTCTGTAATATCATGTCAACATAACAGTTGACTGTACCCAAGGCAGTCTCAGGTGGTCATGGTATATGAATTTCAGAAGCAAGAAGTATATAACAATATTTGAGAATTTAAACATTTAACTTGGCAAGGTATACTTGCCTACTCCCTGATAGTGTTGAAACCCTGATTTTACAGTCAGTTGTGAAGGTGCTGGTGACAGGGGGTCACTAGCTGTGCTGAAGTTGGTTTCTGTTAAAACAGATAGGTTTCGTGAATATCCAGGCTGTAATATAAAATATATATATATATATATACATATATATAGTATAGATATATATATATTTAGTAGGCATAGATATAATATATATATAATAGTATATATATATATAATAGATAAATGCAGGCAATAATATATATAGTAGCAGTGTATATCCACTGCGATAATATAGTATTATAATATTATCAGGGTGTATCCTCTGATATATAATATTATAGATAAATTGAGATGACAGGGCAGAATTAAAATACATATATACTCAGGGTATATCCACTGATTGATATATATATATATATAGGCAAATTGAAATAACAGGACAGTAATTAAATACATATATATAATATATGTATTATAGTATATAGTATAGTATATATATAGATAATAAAAGAAATTGACAGTGCAATAATTTAATATGTATATAAATATAAATAAAAGACAATGCAGGAATTTAAAATACATAAGTATAGGTACTGTATTATCCAGTACAATATATTTACTATAAATTGAAATGACATTTGCAAGAATATAATATAAATAATTAAGCTGTATTATCCAGCATATTTAATATATATATATAGATAATATATATATATAGATATATATATATATATAATATAATATAGGTGCAGGAAATTAAATGCAGAAAATAAATAAATGGAAAAAAATGCATAGAATAATATATATGTTATATACCAATTATATAAATATATGTATACACATATATTTATATATTTTAACAGAATTAAATATATACATAATAGTAATTATGTTATAATATATTCATATATACATATATATATATTCATATATACATATATAATTATATATGTATAGTATATAATATATATATACATAAGTATATAAAGTATAATATATATTATATAATATATACTGTATAATAGTATATATATTAAAACATAATATATATATAGATATATATATAAATATACATAGTATTTATACATATATATATACATATATATATATACATATATATACATATATTATATACATATACTCATGTATTAGAGATTATTTATGTATTTATGTATAGTATAGGTATATATACCTTTACAGATGGCAAGGGGGGTCCCACGCGGTGCTGCCGGCGGGAGGACGGCGGCGGAGCTGGCCGGAGGCGGCCGGAGGAGCAGCAGCAGTGGCAGTGGCCACTGGCAGCAGCAGCAGCAGTTGTAGCTTGCGGAGGCGCTGGCCGGCGGAGGAGCGGCGGAGGTGGCCGGGCAGGCGGAGGGTTCAGTAGAGGGGAGGTCGGCGGTGAGGTTGGTGGTGGTGGCGGGGGTCTACGGTGGTGGTGGTGGCGGGTAGAGGCGTCGGGGAGAGCAGCAGCAGCAGCTAGGGTTAGGGAAGGGTGGCTGCTGCGGGGGCTAGGGCGGCCGGAGGCGGTGACGTGGAGGGCTGAGGTGGTGGTGGTAGGTAGGGGAGGTCAGGGCGAAGGGTTTGGGTAGGGTGGCGGTGGTCGGCGACGGCCGTAGGCGGCGGGGGAAGGTGGTTCGGGTGGAGGTGGTACTGTGGTCAGTGAGGAGAGGAGGGAGTTGCGGGGGCTGTAGCAGCCGGAGCAGGGCGGCGCCGGCGGTGGTGCTTGGCCGGAGGGAAGAGGGTAGGGTGGCGAAGGGCTGGGCCGAGTTTGGCCGGAGGCGGTGGTCGGAGGTGGCCGGAGGGAAGGGTTGTAGGTGATTTGAATAGAAGGGTCAGGGTTTATATAGGATTTTGCCTAATGGCAATGTTGTAAATATTTAGAAGTTCAGGGGTATTTTGGTATTTTGATATTTTTAGGATATTTTCCAGCAGAAATTTCTGGATGTTATGGTGGGTCCTACCCACCTATGGTCTAGCCAATAGGATTTGGCCACCTAGCATGCAATTTGCATATAAACCCCTAACTTTTCAAATATTGCATAATTGCATAAAAATTATATTTTGCGTAATTTCGCAATTTACCTGATTTTAAATACTGATTTCCTGAAATTCTAAATTGTACAAAAATGAGGGAATTAGCTGGGGAAAAATATTTTGGACAGTGTGGAGTGATTCTGGGCAGGTGCAGGGTCTGATATTGCAGGTGATACAGTCATCGTATTTATTATTTAATAAATACTGCGCACGGTGTTCACTAATTATTTAGAGGCTATTAGAGTCATAATTTCTCTACGGTGTCAAAACGATAATTGAAGTATAATTAGAGTAGAATATTATCGTATTTTTGGTTGGGCAATCAGGTGCCTACTGGTCCTCAAATCTCTAAGGGTACAGAGATGGGTAAAGAGCAGAAAATTAAATAGGAAATAAATACATACGTTTGTAACGATATTTGTGCGACTAAAACGAAGCATCAAACGAGGTTTCTGGAAGTTGCACAGAATACAGAAAAAGTAGTCTGACTAGTCTAGAGCAGGAATATGAAATTTGTTTAGGGTTAACAGCTAGTGTGATGCCCTAGTCAATTGTGTAATGAACAGGTGCACAATCAATATAATATATAATAAATAAAATTTTAAAAAGTTGCACTAATTCTAATTAGTCAAAATTAATCCTAAATTATTAAAATTTGGTCGAGGGAGTTTACAATCTACCCTCCTTAGAATATTTCGTCCTCGAAATAAAAACAACCACATAATGAGAATGAAAAAGGACATATGATGATTAAGAAAGATTGAATTTGAAATATTGGACATACCCTGGTTTGGAAATAGGTGGGGATAACTCTGACGAATATCCTCTTCTCGTTCCCAGGTGGATTCACCTGGTGCATGATGTCTCCATGCAACACGAACGAGAGGAATAGTCTGGCCTCGCAACACTTTCTCGCTACGGTCCAGAATCTCTACAGGCTCCTCCTGATAAGATAAGCTTGGCCCGATGGTGATCTCTGAATAGTCTAGCACATGACTCGGGTCTGGAATGTACCTCCTCAGCTGAGATACGTGGAAGACGTCTTGTACTCCCTCCAAAGTCTGAGGTAGAGCTAGTCTGTAAGCAACTTCTCCGACGCGATCTAGCACATCGAAGGGTCCAATGTACCTTGGACTTAGCTTCCCTCTTCCTCCAAATCTGATAGTTCCTCTAGTAGGTGAGATCTTTAAGAACACATGCTCCCCTACTTGGAACTCTAGAGGTCGTCGGTGAATGTTGGCCCAGTGCTTCTGCCTGTCTTGTGCAGCTCGTAGGTGTCCCTGGATCTTCTTTACTTTCTCCACCGTACGAATAATCAGTTCTGGTCCCAAGATCTGTCTCTCGCCAACATCGCTCCAGCATACTGGGGAACGACATTTCCTTCCATACAAAGCTTCAAAGGGAGCCATTTGAATGCTCGCTTGATAGCTGTTGTTGTAGGAAAATTCCACCAGGTGTAGATGATCTTCCCATGATCCGCTGAAATCAAGCATGCAGGCTCTCAGCATATCTTCAAGTGTCTGGATGGTGCGTTCTGATTGGCCATCTGTTTGTGGGTGATACGAGGTGCTGAACTTGAGGCGGGTACCAAGACTTTCTTGCATACTTCGCCAAAAGTAAGATGTAAATCTCGTATCTCTGTCAGATACTATGCTGACTGGCACTCCATGCAGACGCACTATCTCCTTCATGTACATGTCCGCCAAGACTTCTGTGGATTGCCCGACTCTAAAAGGTAGAAAATGAGCAGCCTTAGTGAGTCTGTCTACAATTACCCAGACAGCATTACGACCACTAGGACTTCTTGGGAAGCCCGTAACAAAGTCCATCGTAATGTGTTCCCATTTCCACTCGGGTATTGGGAGGGGTTGAAGTAGACCGGCAGATCTCTGATGCTCAGCCTTGACTTGCTGACACACCAGATATTTGGCCACAAAGCGTGCTATCTCCCGCTTCATTCCATGCCACCAGTAATATTGCCGCAGATCTCTGTACATCTTTGTGCCTCCTGGATGTATAGAGTATACTGAGCTATGAGCTTCTGACATCAGCTCATTACGAAGTTCTCCATTTGGAACATAAAGACGATTTCCACATCTTAGAGTCCCATCTTCGTGTATGCGACAACCGGTCTGGAGTCCAGCTTCTGTTCTCTGTCGAAGCCTCTGAAATCTTGCATCTGCTGGTAGAGCAGCTTTGATTCTTTCCACCAAGGTTGATTGCAGCTGGTAGTTTGATAAGCGACCATCAATTCCTGGCACAATGATCTCTATTCCCAACTTTGCTAGATCTCTCAGCAGATCTGGTTGGGTGATCATAAAGAATGCCGAGGGTTTTCTGCTTAGAGCATCTGCCACCATATTAGCTTTCCCTGGATGGTACTGTAGATCAATTTCGAAATCCGCCATTACTTCGAGCCATCGTCTTTGTCTCAGATTTAGGTCCTTCTGGGTGTAGACGTACTTCAAACTTTTATGATCGGTGAATATCTCCACTCTTTCGCCATATAGATAGTGTCTCCATAGCTTCAGGGCGAAGATGACTGCGGCAAGCTCCAGATCGTGAGTGGGGTAATTCTTCTCATGAGTCCTCAACTGTCTTGAGGCATAAGCTACAACTTTCCCATGTTGCATTAAGACACAACCAAATCCTTTTCCGGATGCATCGCTATATATGACGAAACCTCCGGATCCAGATGGTATAGTCAAAATGGGAGCTGTAGTCAGACGCTTCTTCAAGTCATCAAAAGCTGTCTGGCAATCTTCAGTCCATATGAATTCCTGCTCCTTGCGAGTAAGACGGGTAATCGGCTCCGCGATTCTTGCAAAGTTTTCTACGAACCTCCGGTAATATCCGGCAAGTCCTAGAAAGCTTCTCACCTCTGAGACGTTGGTCGGGGTTGGCCACGTCTCCACAGATGAGATCTTTGCTGGGTCTACCGAGATGCCTTCTCCTGTGATAACGTGTCCAAGAAATGCGACACGGTCCAGGAAGAATTCACACTTGCTCATCTTAGCATAAAGGCTCTCCCGTCTCAGCGTCTCTAATACCAACCTTAAGTGCTCTTCATGCTCCTCGTGGCTTTTTGAATACACCAGAATGTCGTCGATGAAGACTACCACGAACTGGTCCAGATATTGGTGGAAGACTCGGTTCATCAGGTTCATGAATACAGCAGGTGCATTAGTCAATCCAAACGGCATCACCAGAAATTCGTAATGACCATAACGAGTTCTGAATGCTGTCTTTGGAATGTCTTCTCTTCGTACCTTGACTTGATGGTAGCCTGATCTCAAGTCTATCTTCGAGAATACTACGGCTCCTGTTAGTTGATCGAACAGGTCGTCAATTCTCGGCAAAGGGTACTTGTTTTTTATTGTCAGAGCGTTGAGGGCTCTGTAATCAATGCACATGCGATATGTTCCGTCCTTCTTTGGTACAAACAACACTGGTGCTCCCCAGGGTGATGCACTAGGACGAACAAATCCCTTGATCTGTAGTTCCTCCAGTTGAAGCTTCAGCTCGTCAAGCTCCTTCTTCGCCAGTCGGTATACATTGGAGGATACTGGTGCAGCTCCGGGTATCAGCTCAATAATAAACTCCACTTCTCTGTCAGGCGGTAGGCCTGGCAATTCTTCTGGAAATACGTCCTCGAAATCTGCTACAATTGAGGGAAGTACTGTCTCCATCGCCATGTAAGCTCTAGGAGTCTGGCCTACTCCTTGCTCGATGGTTCCACGGACATATTCGAACTCTGGGTGATTTGGGGGTCTAAAGATAACACTACCCTTTCGGCAGTCTAGGACAGCATTATTCTGGCTTAGCCAGTCCATGCCTAAGACAACATCGAAATTTGGCATTGGAAGTACCAAAAATCGCGCTCTTAGTCCTCTACTACAAACAACTACTGGGCAGGTTTTGATAATGTTGGTAACTGGAACAATACCTCCTCCAGTAAGTATTTTCCAACACTTGGGTAGCGACGAAGTAGATAGTTTGTGCATGGCTACGAATCTACTGGATATGAAAGACAAAGTAGCCCCAGAATCGAATAATACAGTTGCAGGTAATGATACAACTAAAATGGTACCTGTTATAGTTTCCCCTTCAGGTTCTTCTGCAACGGCAGCTAACGCAAAGGCTTGTCCCTGCCTTTGTCCTCCGACTTGTGGTCTGGCCTTGAACTGGGCCTCCTGAGTAGGCAAGGGTGCTCCTCGCTGATATCCTCCTGAGGTGGAGGGAAGCATCTTCTGAGTTTGAGCTCCTGGCTTCTGCCCTTGCTGAGGTGCTGCATCTCTACGTTGTGGGCAGTCTTTGGCCATATGATTTCTAGCTCCACATAGCAGGCATAATCCCAACTTCTTTCTACAGTCATTGGCAAAATGCCCCTTCTTGCCACAAAAGTGACAAATCGGGAGCTCCCTCTTCTGGTAAGGCCCCGTCGTCTGTTGCGTCTGATATTGGGGACGACGTATAGGTCCTCCTGCTCCGTGCTGATTCTTGGCCAGGAAGGTTGGATTTGAGCGTCTGGCTCCTCGGCCAATGGCTTCTTGCTCCCTGGCTTCGGTAAGAACCTCGTTGTAGGAGATTCTCGACTGCGTTGTTGTGTGCCTCTGAAGCTCTTGGTTAAGGCCATGGTGGAATCTTTTAGCCTTCTTCAGCTCGTTCGGGATCAGATCAGTACCGAAATGACTTAGTCTGCTAAACTCCGCGTCGTAGGCATCTACCGTCATGTTTCCTTGCTCCAGGTGCAGGAACTGGGAGTATAGGGCATTCTGGACTGTCTCTGGAAAGTACTTGGCGTTGAAATGCTCCAGGAATTGTTGCCAAGTTTGGTCTTTGCTGTAAACCCCCAGATTTTGCAAAAATATTAAATTGGGATTTTTCGCAATTTTCTGGAATTTTCTGGGAATTTTCTGCAAT
This sequence comes from Iris macrosiphon, assembly GCA_036927795.1. Classification (NCBI taxonomy): domain Eukaryota; kingdom Viridiplantae; phylum Streptophyta; class Magnoliopsida; order Asparagales; family Iridaceae; genus Iris; species Iris macrosiphon. The sequence goes on from JAYESA010000018.1 coordinate 62,503,776, forward strand.
TAAAATCAAGGTTTTCAATTATCAAATGATTTTTTAATTGTTAATAAATAATGTTAAAATATTATGAAAATAATATTTTTGGGTGTAAAATGGAAAACTGGACTTAGGGCAATTTTTCTGGAATTTATCGGACCCCGGACCTATTTTTAAATGCCTAAAAACTATTTATTTAATTAATTAATTATTTATTAATATATTTATTGATTTATTATTATTATTATTATTATTATTATTATTATTATTATTATTTTGGCCCGCGGCCCATTGGGCCGGCCCGGCCCAGTCCCCACGGCCCGTCACCCCTAACGGGTCGGGTCGGGTCCGTTGAACCCGACCCGCCCGGACCCCGACCCGCTCCCCAGCCCTCTCCCCCGACTGACCCGCTCCCCGCTCCGCTCCCGCCGGCCGCGCCGCCCGCCGCTCCGCACGCCGCTGCGAGCGCCGCGCCTTGGCCGCCACGACCCCGCAACCGCCGGCCGACCTCCCCCTCTCCTCCGCTCTCCTCAGCCTACATAAACCCCTCCCCGCGGTGGCCCTCCGCCGTAGCAACCTCTCCCCACCACTCGCCTCGCCGTCCACCGCCGGAGACGCCGTCGACCACCGCGCCGTGCACCGCTGCTCCCTCGCCCGCCGTCTCCTCCCCTCCGGCGCCCCGCTCCGCCGTCCCCGACGCCAACAGCAGCAGCAGCAGCGACTCGAGCGGCTCCCCGCGCCGCCTCCGGCCGCCCTGAGCCGCCGCCGACGCATCCCCAGCCACGCCGCGCCACCCTCCGCCGTTTGCCCCCGAGCCCGGCCGCCTCAGCGCCGTCCCCGCCGCCGGCCGTAGATCCCAGACCCTAACCCTAATTCCTATTCCCCCCCCCCCCCCCGTGTCCGACACAGGACACAGTGTCCTGTGTCGTGTCGGACACGCGTCAGACCCCGGTTTTCGGGTCCCCTTCAGGTGCGTGTAACTTTTCGCTCGTAGCTCCGTTTTCGATTCTGCAAATTGCGTTGGGAAGCCTATATGACCCTCTCGGTGTCCGGACAAACTGTTCGTGGCACCGCGTCCTGTGGTGATCGCACACCGCGATCCAAAAACAGGAAAAACCAGACCCTGTTTCACCCCGGAACTGAGTCCGCCCCGCCAAACGGGACGACTTGGTCGCGCGCGGTCTTCACAGATACGTGCGCAGCGTCGATACGGACGTGTGAGATTTTGCGGAAGCTGATTTGGGTGTGCGTGCACACCGGGATCAACGCGTATCCGCGGACATCGCCCCGTATCCGCAATTTCTGCAATTCGCCCTAACTTCGTGTACACTCGTCAGATTGAGACGAAACTTGCGCCATCGGACTCGTAGCGATACGCTGGTCCTGTGGGTCAAGTTTGGTTCGATTCTGAGAACGTTGACGAAATCGCGTGTCGTGGGCCCCACAGGCCCCGCTCGACGGGCGATTTTGTGTTCGGCTCATCGGAATCCAAATCTGAAAGTTCCGTTGGGTTCGTATCAGCGTTCCTGATCTGTTGACACTAAGTTTGGTGAATTTGGAGACCGTTGACCTGGACACGTTTTTCGGTGCAAAGCGGGCCCACCGGCAGACCCCGTTTTGACCCGAAATTACCGTTTTTGCCCTTGTCTCCAAATTGGACCCAAGGATAGGCGTTTCTAGCTATTTGACATCTTCTGAGCGTGATGGTAATGTTTATTTCAGCTTTTGGACTCATCTCTGGATATTTTCCCCCAAGACCTATTAATCGGATCCAAACAAAGGCAAGTACCTGCACTTCAAGTTAATCTTTATATTGTGATAATTAAATTCCCTGCTCTACTAGTACTCTTGCTGATTACACGTAGTGTTAGAATACTATATTTCATGTCTTGAATATTGGAATTCATGTCTTGTTTTTCGTGTCGGGAGGGAGAATACTGAAAGGCATGTAGTTTACCCTGACCCGTGTCGTGAATAATAGCTGTTGGTACACGACTGTCCATCAGCCGGATCTCGATTATTCGTGAATAATAGCCGTCCATGGCGGCCGGTTTAACTTTATAGACCCCTGCATGCCAACTAGGTATTCTAAAAACACAAGTTCACACACATAACTTCTTATCTAGTTATGGCTCTTGTTGATTGTTGTAGTTTCATTCCTGTCTCATTTATTTCCTGCTTTTCTCATATTCCTGTTTACAGCATTAACTATGAGATAATGATGTCCCTCTATGCAATTTTCTCAATATGATATTCAATACTTAATTGTCATAAATATTTAGCTTAATCTTGTTGTGCATTATGTACTTTGCTCCTTTCCTGACTGGATCCGTTGTTTTAGGCGATGATGAGGACTTTGCCCTACCTATTCTGATCCCTATGACGTAGCAGGTGACAAAGTTGAGAGGCCGGTTCCCACTCAGGAGATTATCTCTGAGGAGTAGTAGCCAGTTAGCTAGTTTTCCCTTTTCAGCTCAGTAATCGGGTTTGTCCCCGATTTATCTTCTGTTCATATATAAACTATGGATCTGTTATCACCATTTATTTTATAAATCAGCATTCCTATTTCCTGTTAATTTCCTTGTCTATTTATTTTATTGTGGATGAGATAGATTTAAATTACCTGTGAGTAAGACCTAGACAGCGTACTACCGTCGACTCTGCGGCGTAGGCTGGACGTGCCCACGCACTCGTGCCCGAATAACCGGGTGCGGGTCGTGACACGTTTTTTTGGTGGCCCATGCAGGTCAACGACTAAATTGTTCGGTTTCAACTTAGGGACCGAACAGGCCTGCAATAAGATTGAGGATTTTAGGAAAAGCTCATCCACTTGATTAAATCGTTCTTGATATTCACGTCGGCTTCGAATCATTTTATTGACTTGCATCCTGCCTTGATTCCTGTGCGCCTTTGTCGTTTATTTTGGATGCAGAGTGAAGGATCTACCAGTAAGCGACGAGGTTCCTACAAGATCACCACGAGATTGCTCTACCAGCATGACCGTGGAGAACGTGCAGACTCTTGGAGCAGCTAATGCGCGTAAGTGATTTCTTTTAGCTGCCTTTCTATTATTGTTTAGCTCGTGCCTATTGGTTCGTGACCTCAGCCCCAACCTAGTAATTTTAAACTTGCTAATAACCTGGAATGCTTTTATATCTGATAACTGTAGAGTTTTTTTTAGAATCTTTTGTGCTTATTGTAGGTTATTTTGTGAACTTAAATAATTTGTACCTTCTTTTCATCATCATCTAGCGCACTTAATTTTGATGTACTCGACTTATGCTGCTATTCTATAGCCTAGTTTTGCAAGCTTACTCTTTATCGAGCTTGTTCACGATATATGTATTAGTGGGTCGACACACTAATACAATTGTCTATTCAGAATCAGTGTATTACGGTCTGATCAGCCTTAGTACATTTTGATTCGCTCTTCGCACTACTTTACGTGGATTGAGATATACAGATGACTAGTATACCTGCCCTAGACATGTCTGAGTATAACTGTATTAATACGAGCATGTGAATAGGAATTACCAAAATAGGATTCAATCCACAACCGCTTAACAATTTCCACTTAATTTCTTTTAACGCCTTGATCCCGATACTTATGTTCTATCACCCCACCTTTGAACTCTTTATTATTGATCCTCGTCTTCCCTTATTTCGGAAAGACGAAAACCTCGTGCTTGGTATAAGGCTGATACACAGAGAATACTAGATATGCCACATAGGCCGATCACATACTTGAGGATTAACCTTTCGTAAATGAGGACATGTGACATGATCGGCGTTGAAGTTTCAAGGACTGAATGACATGAGTAACCATATTAAGGACTATTTTCTTAAGGTATATAGTCTACTGTGATGTATGGGTAAATTCTAAGTTGGGTAGCAGTGCAATTGTCAACTCAAGATAAATTCTTTAAAATTGTGACCGAGAAGATTAGATTGGAAGAGGTTCAAGCCATTCTCATTTTGAAAATTTAGAGGAGTGACTAAGGCGATTAATAAATTGATATCAATAGTTATATCTCAAGTACATGATTTAAATCTTGAAATAATGAGGGTTAAATCGTCAATATGAATTTAGAAGGTATTATGATTCAAACTTGAACATGGTGAATTACATTTAATTTATTTTTAATTTGATTTGACTTAAGAATTGAAATTGGATGGTTGGACTACCTAGTTAGAATATTGAGAATGTGAATGGAATTTAAAAATTTAAAGCATACCATTGTGAATGGAAATACTGTTGGACTCGAATCACTTCTAGAGGAATTATGATTATGATAATCAGAATCGTGAGGCAAGGTCATAAGCATGTGCAATCCTTGAAGATGTTATATGGACTTAAACTTCATCTGTAGGTAAATTGAGGAAGTAAGAAGTAATAACCCTAGGTTGATTGGAATAGTAGTCATCTTAACCATGAAGTGATTGCAGCGGACATGATTCGGATTTTAATTACCGCAAGGAGATTGCGATTGATGTACACGAAGACTTAACAGATTATGGCTTAATTTTTAATTTCGAGAACGAAATTTTTATAAGTTGGGTAGATTGTAAACCCCCAGATTTTGCAAAAATATTAAATTGGGATTTTTCGTAATTTTCTGGAATTTTCTGGGAATTTTCTGCAATTAAAATCAAGGTTTTCAATTATCAAATGATTTTTTAATTGTTAATAAATAATGTTAAAATATTATGAAAATAATATTTTTGGGTGTAAAATGGAAAACTGGACTTAGGACAATTTTTCTGGAATTTATCGGACCCCGGACCTATTTTTAAATGCCTAAAAACTATTTATTTAATTAATTAATTATTTATTAATATATTTATTGATTTATTATTATTATTATTATTATTATTATTATTATTATTATTATTATTATTATTATTTTGGCCCGCGGCCCATTGGGCCGGCCCGGCCCAGTCCCCACGGCCCGTCACCCCTAACGGGTCGGGTCGGGTCCGTTGAACCCGACCCGCCCGGACCCCGACCCGCTCCCCAGCCCTCTCCCCCGACTGACCCGCTCCCCGCTCCGCTCCCGCCGGCCGCGCCGCCCGCCGCTCCGCACGCCGCTGCGAGCGCCGCGCCTTGGCCGCCACGACCCCGCAACCGCCGGCCGACCTCCCCCTCTCCTCCGCTCTCCTCAGCCTACATAAACCCCTCCCCGCGGTGGCCCTCCGCCGTAGCAACCTCTCCCCACCACTCGCCTCGCCGTCCACCGCCGGAGACGCCGTCGACCACCGCGCCGTGCACCGCTGCTCCCTCGCCCGCCGTCTCCTCCCCTCCGGCGCCCCGCTCCGCCGTCCCCGACGCCAACAGCAGCAGCAGCAGCGACTCGAGCGGCTCCCCGCGCCGCCTCCGGCCGCCCTGAGCCGCCGCCGACGCATCCCCAGCCACGCCGCGCCACCCTCCGCCGTTTGCCCCCGAGCCCGGCCGCCTCAGCGCCGTCCCCGCCGCCGGCCGTAGATCCCAGACCCTAACCCTAATTCCTATTCCCCCCCCCCCGTGTCCGACACAGGACACAGTGTCCTGTGTCGTGTCGGACACGCGTCAGACCCCGGTTTTCGGGTCCCCTTCAGGTGCGTGTAACTTTTCGCTCGTAGCTCCGTTTTCGATTCTGCAAATTGCGTTGGGAAGCCTATATGACCCTCTCGGTGTCCGGACAAACTGTTCGTGGCACCGCGTCCTGTGGTGATCGCACACCGCGATCCAAAAACAGGAAAAACCAGACCCTGTTTCACCCCGGAACTGAGTCCGCCCCGCCAAACGGGACGACTTGGTCGCGCGCGGTCTTCACAGATACGTGCGCAGCGTCGATACGGACGTGTGAGATTTTGCGGAAGCTGATTTGGGTGTGCGTGCACACCGGGATCAACGCGTATCCGCGGACATCGCCCCGTATCCGCAATTTCTGCAATTCGCCCTAACTTCGTGTACACTCGTCAGATTGAGACGAAACTTGCGCCATCGGACTCGTAGCGATACGCTGGTCCTGTGGGTCAAGTTTGGTTCGATTCTGAGAACGTTGACGAAATCGCGTGTCGTGGGCCCCACAGGCCCCGCTCGACGGGCGATTTTGTGTTCGGCTCATCGGAATCCAAATCTGAAAGTTCCGTTGGGTTCGTATCAGCGTTCCTGATCTGTTGACACTAAGTTTGGTGAATTTGGAGACCGTTGACCTGGACACGTTTTTCGGTGCAAAGCGGGCCCACCGGCAGACCCCGTTTTGACCCGAAATTACCGTTTTTGCCCTTGTCTCCAAATTGGACCCAAGGATAGGCGTTTCTAGCTATTTGACATCTTCTGAGCGTGATGGTAATGTTTATTTCAGCTTTTGGACTCATCTCTGGATATTTTCCCCCAAGACCTATTAATCGGATCCAAACAAAGGCAAGTACCTGCACTTCAAGTTAATCTTTATATTGTGATAATTAAATTCCCTGCTCTACTAGTACTCTTGCTGATTACACGTAGTGTTAGAATACTATATTTCATGTCTTGAATATTGGAATTCATGTCTTGTTTTTCGTGTCGGGAGGGAGAATACTGAAAGGCATGTAGTTTACCCTGACCCGTGTCGTGAATAATAGCTGTTGGTACACGACTGTCCATCAGCCGGATCTCGATTATTCGTGAATAATAGCCGTCCATGGCGGCCGGTTTAACTTTATAGACCCCTGCATGCCAACTAGGTATTCTAAAAACACAAGTTCACACACATAACTTCTTATCTAGTTATGGCTCTTGTTGATTGTTGTAGTTTCATTCCTGTCTCATTTATTTCCTGCTTTTCTCATATTCCTGTTTACAGCATTAACTATGAGATAATGATGTCCCTCTATGCAATTTTCTCAATATGATATTCAATACTTAATTGTCATAAATATTTAGCTTAATCTTGTTGTGCATTATGTACTTTGCTCCTTTCCTGACTGGATCCGTTGTTTTAGGCGATGATGAGGACTTTGCCCTACCTATTCTGATCCCTATGACGTAGCAGGTGACAAAGTTGAGAGGCCGGTTCCCACTCAGGAGATTATCTCTGAGGAGTAGTAGCCAGTTAGCTAGTTTTCCCTTTTCAGCTCAGTAATCGGGTTTGTCCCCGATTTATCTTCTGTTCATATATAAACTATGGATCTGTTATCACCATTTATTTTATAAATCAGCATTCCTATTTCCTGTTAATTTCCTTGTCTATTTATTTTATTGTGGATGAGATAGATTTAAATTACCTGTGAGTAAGACCTAGACAGCGTACTACCGTCGACTCTGCGGCGTAGGCTGGACGTGCCCACGCACTCGTGCCCGAATAACCGGGTGCGGGTCGTGACACGTTTTTTTGGTGGCCCATGCAGGTCAACGACTAAATTGTTCGGTTTCAACTTAGGGACCGAACAGGCCTGCAATAAGATTGAGGATTTTAGGAAAAGCTCATCCACTTGATTAAATCGTTCTTGATATTCACGTCGGCTTCGAATCATTTTATTGACTTGCATCCTGCCTTGATTCCTGTGCGCCTTTGTCGTTTATTTTGGATGCAGAGTGAAGGATCTACCAGTAAGCGACGAGGTTCCTACAAGATCACCACGAGATTGCTCTACCAGCATGACCGTGGAGAACGTGCAGACTCTTGGAGCAGCTAATGCGCGTAAGTGATTTCTTTTAGCTGCCTTTCTATTATTGTTTAGCTCGTGCCTATTGGTTCGTGACCTCAGCCCCAACCTAGTAATTTTAAACTTGCTAATAACCTGGAATGCTTTTATATCTGATAACTGTAGAGTTTTTTTTAGAATCTTTTGTGCTTATTGTAGGTTATTTTGTGAACTTAAATAATTTGTACCTTCTTTTCATCATCATCTAGCGCACTTAATTTTGATGTACTCGACTTATGCTGCTATTCTATAGCCTAGTTTTGCAAGCTTACTCTTTATCGAGCTTGTTCACGATATATGTATTAGTGGGTCGACACACTAATACAATTGTCTATTCAGAATCAGTGTATTACGGTCTGATCAGCCTTAGTACATTTTGATTCGCTCTTCGCACTACTTTACGTGGATTGAGATATACAGATGACTAGTATACCTGCCCTAGACATGTCTGAGTATAACTGTATTAATACGAGCATGTGAATAGGAATTACCAAAATAGGATTCAATCCACAACCGCTTAACAATTTCCACTTAATTTCTTTTAACGCCTTGATCCCGATACTTATGTTCTATCACCCCACCTTTGAACTCTTTATTATTGATCCTCGTCTTCCCTTATTTCGGAAAGACGAAAACCTCGTGCTTGGTATAAGGCTGATACACAGAGAATACTAGATATGCCACATAGGCCGATCACATACTTGAGGATTAACCTTTCGTAAATGAGGACATGTGACATGATCGGCGTTGAAGTTTCAAGGACTGAATGACATGAGTAACCATATTAAGGACTATTTTCTTAAGGTATATAGTCTACTGTGATGTATGGGTAAATTCTAAGTTGGGTAGCAGTGCAATTGTCAACTCAAGATAAATTCTTTAAAATTGTGACCGAGAAGATTAGATTGGAAGAGGTTCAAGCCATTCTCATTTTGAAAATTTAGAGGAGTGACTAAGGCGATTAATAAATTGATATCAATAGTTATATCTCAAGTACATGATTTAAATCTTGAAATAATGAGGGTTAAATCGTCAATATGAATTTAGAAGGTATTATGATTCAAACTTGAACATGGTGAATTACATTTAATTTATTTTTAATTTGATTTGACTTAAGAATTGAAATTGGATGGTTGGACTACCTAGTTAGAATATTGAGAATGTGAATGGAATTTAAAAATTTAAAGCATACCATTGTGAATGGAAATACTGTTGGACTCGAATCACTTCTAGAGGAATTATGATTATGATAATCAGAATCGTGAGGCAAGGTCATAAGCATGTGCAATCCTTGAAGATGTTATATGGACTTAAACTTCATCTGTAGGTAAATTGAGGAAGTAAGAAGTAATAACCCTAGGTTGATTGGAATAGTAGTCATCTTAACCATGAAGTGATTGCAGCGGACATGATTCGGATTTTAATTACCGCAAGGAGATTGCGATTGATGTACACGAAGACTTAACAGATTATGGCTTAATTTTTAATTTCGAGGACGAAATTTTTATAAGTTGGGTAGATTGTAAACCCCCAGATTTTGCAAAAATATTAAATTGGGATTTTTCGTAATTTTCTGGAATTTTCTGGGAATTTTCTGCAATTAAAATCAAGGTTTTCAATTATCAAATGATTTTTTAATTGTTAATAAATAATGTTAAAATATTATGAAAATAATATTTTTGGGTGTAAAATGGAAAACTGGACTTAGGGCAATTTTTCTGGAATTTATCGGACCCCGGACCTATTTTTAAATGCCTAAAAACTATTTATTTAATTAATTAATTATTTATTAATATATTTATTGATTTATTATTATTATTATTATTATTATTATTATTATTATTATTATTATTATTATTATTTTGGCCCGCGGCCCATTGGGCCGGCCCGGCCCAGTCCCCACGGCCCGTCACCCCTAACGGGTCGGGTCGGGTCCGTTGAACCCGACCCGCCCGGACCCCGACCCGCTCCCCAGCCCTCTCCCCCGACTGACCCGCTCCCCGCTCCGCTCCCGCCGGCCGCGCCGCCCGCCGCTCCGCACGCCGCTGCGAGCGCCGCGCCTTGGCCGCCACGACCCCGCAACCGCCGGCCGACCTCCCCCTCTCCTCCGCTCTCCTCAGCCTACATAAACCCCTCCCCGCGGTGGCCCTCCGCCGTAGCAACCTCTCCCCACCACTCGCCTCGCCGTCCACCGCCGGAGACGCCGTCGACCACCGCGCCGTGCACCGCTGCTCCCTCGCCCGCCGTCTCCTCCCCTCCGGCGCCCCGCTCCGCCGTCCCCGACGCCAACAGCAGCAGCAGCAGCGACTCGAGCGGCTCCCCGCGCCGCCTCCGGCCGCCCTGAGCCGCCGCCGACGCATCCCCAGCCACGCCGCGCCACCCTCCGCCGTTTGCCCCCGAGCCCGGCCGCCTCAGCGCCGTCCCCGCCGCCGGCCGTAGATCCCAGACCCTAACCCTAATTCCTATTCCCCCCCCCCGTGTCCGACACAGGACACAGTGTCCTGTGTCGTGTCGGACACGCGTCAGACCCCGGTTTTCGGGTCCCCTTCAGGTGCGTGTAACTTTTCGCTCGTAGCTCCGTTTTCGATTCTGCAAATTGCGTTGGGAAGCCTATATGACCCTCTCGGTGTCCGGACAAACTGTTCGTGGCACCGCGTCCTGTGGTGATCGCACACCGCGATCCAAAAACAGGAAAAACCAGACCCTGTTTCACCCCGGAACTGAGTCCGCCCCGCCAAACGGGACGACTTGGTCGCGCGCGGTCTTCACAGATACGTGCGCAGCGTCGATACGGACGTGTGAGATTTTGCGGAAGCTGATTTGGGTGTGCGTGCACACCGGGATCAACGCGTATCCGCGGACATCGCCCCGTATCCGCAATTTCTGCAATTCGCCCTAACTTCGTGTACACTCGTCAGATTGAGACGAAACTTGCGCCATCGGACTCGTAGCGATACGCTGGTCCTGTGGGTCAAGTTTGGTTCGATTCTGAGAACGTTGACGAAATCGCGTGTCGTGGGCCCCACAGGCCCCGCTCGACGGGCGATTTTGTGTTCGGCTCATCGGAATCCAAATCTGAAAGTTCCGTTGGGTTCGTATCAGCGTTCCTGATCTGTTGACACTAAGTTTGGTGAATTTGGAGACCGTTGACCTGGACACGTTTTTCGGTGCAAAGCGGGCCCACCGGCAGACCCCGTTTTGACCCGAAATTACCGTTTTTGCCCTTGTCTCCAAATTGGACCCAAGGACAGGCGTTTCTAGCTATTTGACATCTTCTGAGCGTGATGGTAATGTTTATTTCAGCTTTTGGACTCATCTCTGGATATTTTCCCCGAAGACCTATTAATCGGATCCAAACAAAGGCAAGTACCTGCACTTCAAGTTAATCTTTATATTGTGATAATTAAATTCCCTGCTCTACTAGTACTCTTGCTGATTACACGTAGTGTTAGAATACTATATTTCATGTCTTGAATATTGGAATTCATGTCTTGTTTTTCGTGTCGGGAGGGAGAATACTGAAAGGCATGTAGTTTACCCTGACCCGTGTCGTGAATAATAGCTGTTGGTACACGACTGTCCATCAGCCGGATCTCGATTATTCGTGAATAATAGCCGTCCATGGCGGCCGGTTTAACTTTATAGACCCCTGCATGCCAACTAGGTATTCTAAAAACACAAGTTCACACACATAACTTCTTGTCTAGTTATGGCTCTTGTTGATTGTTGTAGTTTCATTCCTGTCTCATTTATTTCCTGCTTTTCTCATATTCCTGTTTACAGCATTAACTATGAGATAATGATGTCCCTCTATGCAATTTTCTCAATATGATATTCAATACTTAATTGTCATAAATATTTAGCTTAATCTTGTTGTGCATTATGTACTTTGCTCCTTTCCTGACTGGATCCGTTGTTTTAGGCGATGATGAGGACTTTGCCCTACCTATTCTGATCCCTATGACGTAGCAGGTGACAAAGTTGAGAGGCCGATTCCCACTCAGGAGATTATCTCTGAGGAGTAGTAGCCAGTTAGCTAGTTTTCCCTTTTCAGCTCAGTAATCGGGTTTGTCCCCGATTTATCTTCTGTTCATGTATAAACTATGGATCTGTTATCACCATTTATTTTATAAATCAGCATTCCTATTTCCTGTTAATTTCCTTGTCTATTTATTTTATTGTGGATGAGATAGATTTAAATTACCTGTGAGTAAGACCTAGACAGCGTACTACCGCCGACTCTGCGGCGTAGGCTGGACGTGCCCACGCACTCGTGCCCGAATAACCGGGTGCGGGTCGTGACATTTGCCGACGCTGCGCTCTATGGATTCCCACCAGTGATGGGCGTTGCCAAGAAGTTGGCCCCTCACAGCGGTCATCCATAGGTCGGGAGTGAGTTGCGATCCTTCTAGCAGCATTTCGGTGTTGGAGATCCAATCGGAGATCTCTTCAGGAGTCTCGTTGCCTTTGAAATCCCTCGGGCTCATCTGACGGAAGCCTCGAACTGTGCCCGCTGGTAGGACAGGTACGGGTGTCGGAGTAGTAGTTCTCTCCAAAGCCGTCATCAACGTCTGTCGCAGAGCTTCAGTTTGCTGCCACTGAGACTGTCTCAGGGCCTCAGTTTGTTGCCACTGGTTCTGCAACATAGTCTGGAGAAACTGCAACATTTGAGGTTGACCCTCAAGTTGTGGCATCTGGATAGGCAAGGCTGGAGGTGGAGACAAAGGTGTCTCTGCACGTGGAGTTGGTGTCGTCTCCTGGCTAGAATTCTGGTGATTGGATGGAGTTCCTTGGGCACTTGGCGAAGGGTCTGTTGCTTGGTCAGCCCCATTATTCGCAAGTTTCCCGGGTATGTCCATATTTCTGAGGAAAATAGGATAATTAGAAAACACAAAAGAGATAAATAATGATAATCAAGCAAGATGCAATAATAGAATTTGTAAGGATGGTGTCAGTGTGGATGAGACCTATTATTTCTATCCTATTGCAGGCTTTACTGGGCATGTCATCATACCTACTAGCAAATAAAACTGGACCTGCATGGGCCACCACTAAAACCATGTCACGCCCCAGTCCCAAAATGTCAGGAACTAGGCCACGTGTCACTGGCCAGCTGACACGTCACTAAGGGCTTAATCCACTTTGATGGACCCAAAGGGACGTGCTACGCTGTCCTAAAATACTATAAGTATAGAACAGGTAAAGCTATCTCATCCACAACAAAATGTCAGAAAACAAATGCTGAAATATATATATAACTGAGTCTGATACAGTACACAACTGGTGAGATTACAAGCCTACTACAAAAACTGATAATAGCGCAGAAAAATCAAATAGACTAAGCAGTGTCTATCTGATCAAAACATCTCCATCTCTAGGTAGCAGCATCTAGGGTCAAGCCTACTCTGAGGGTGTCTCCTCGAGCTCCTCCTCAGTAGCACATCTGGCCTCCTGATCAGGCCCGTACACTGTGGGGTAGAAAGCCTCATCTAGATCTGGCAAGGAACCAGGTCCTCAGTGGGACGTAACAAGATACAGAAAAATGACATGCCATGTAATGTAAAAATACTGAATAAAGAAATAAAATAAATACAGGGTACTAACCATACTAAGTGAAAATGCAAGTAAAGATCCAGTATTACGTATGGGAATGTGTGGCTAGACATACGCTGACGTAATTCACCAATCGTGGCGACTGGCTAGTATAGGTGTCGTATGCCCCCGACTCAGGGAACTCTGCAATCGACCATCATTGGTACGAAGGTATAAAACATTATTGGAGGGGGGGTGTCCCATACGTCAACTAGTTATCTTTCCCATCCCAATGAATCTAAATATCAAATCGTACATTTCCTAATTTATTCTAATCCGTGATGCGGGTCACACGTACTGGTAGCTAACCAAAATACGCAGCTCACATCCATATATGTAAATGCAACCATGTTGCGTGTTTCCGTGATAGGGTTTAGGAGAATATATTAGGATATTCTCTCAGCTGTTGGTGAGTCTGTAATATCATGTCAACATAATAGTTGACTGTACCCAAGGCAGTCTCAGGTGGTCATGGTATATGAATTTCAGAAGCAAGAAGCATATAACAATATTTGAGAATTTAAACATTTAACTTGGCAAGGTATACTTGCCTACTCCCTGATAGTGTTGAAACCCTGATTTTACAGTCAGTTGTGAAGGTGCTGGTGACAGGGGGTCACTAGCTGTGCTGAAGTTGGTTTCTGTTAAAACAGATAGGTTTCGTGAATATCCAGGCTGTAATATAAAACATATATATATATATACATATATATAGTATAGATATATATATATATATTTAGTAGGCATAGATATAATATATATATAATAGTATATATATATAGAATAGATAAATGCAGGCAATAATATATATAGTAGCAGTGTATATCCACTGCGATAATATAGTATTATAATATTATCATGGTGTATCCTCTGATATATAATATTATAGATAAATTGAGATGACAGGGCAGAATTAAAATACATATATACTCAGGGTATATCCACTGATTGATATATATATATATATATATATATATATAGGCAAATTGAAATAACAGGACAGTAATTAAATACATATATATAATATATGTATTATAGTATATAGTATAGTATATATATAGATAATAAAAGAAATTGACAGTGCAATAATTTAATATGTATATAAATATAAATAAAAGACAATGCAGGAATTTAAAATACATAAGTATAGGTACTGTATTATCCAGTACAATATATTTACTATAAATTGAAATGACATTTGCAAGAATATAATATAAATAATTAAGCTGTATTATCCAGCATATTTAATATATATATATAGATAATATATATATATAGATATATATATATATAATATAATATAGGTGCAGGAAATTAAATGCAGAAAATAAATAAATGGGAAAAAATGCATAGAATAATATATATGTTATATACCAATTATATAAATATATGTATACACATATATTTATATATTTTAACAGAATTAAATATATACATAATAGTAATTATGTTATAATATATTCATATATACATATATATATATTCATTTATACATATATAATTATATATGTATAGTATATAATATATATATACATAAGTATATAAAGTATAATATATATTATATAATATATACTGTATAATAGTATATATATTAAAACATAATATATATATAGATATATATATAAATATACATAGTATTTATACATATATATATACATATATATATATACATATATATACATATATTATATACATATACTCATGTATTAGAGATTATTTATGTATTTATGTATAATATAGGTATATATACCTTTACAGATGGCAAGGGGGGTCCCACGCGGTGCTGCCGGCGGGAGGACGGCGGCGGAGCTGGCCGGAGGCGGCCGGAGGAGCAGCAGCAGTGGCAGTGGCCACTGGCAGCAGCAGCAGCAGTTGTAGCTTGCGGAGGCGCTGGCCGGCGGAGGAGCGGCGGAGGTGGCCGGGCAGGCGGAGGGTTCAGTAGAGGGGAGGTCGGCGGTGAGGTTGGTGGTGGTGGCGGGGGTCTACGGTGGTGGTGGTGGCGGGTAGAGGCGTCGGGGAGAGCAGCAGCAGCAGCTAGGGTTAGGGAAGGGTGGCTGCTGCGGGGGCTAGGGCGGCCGGAGGCGGTGACGTGGAGGGCTGAGGTGGTGGTGGTAGGTAGGGGAGGTCGGGGCGAAGGGTTTGGGTAGGGTGGCGGTGGTCGGCGACGGCCGTAGGCGGCGGGAGAAGGTGGTTCGGGTGGAGGTGGTACTGTGGTCAGTGAGGAGAGGAGGGAGTTGCGGGGGCTGTAGCAGCCGGAGCAGGGCGGCGCCGGCGGTGGTGCTTGGCCGGAGGGAAGAGGGTAGGGTGGCGAAGGGCTGGGCCGAGTTTGGCCGGAGGCGGTGGTCGGAGGTGGCCGGAGGGAAGGGTTGTAGGTGATTTGAATAGAAGGGTTAGGGTTTATATAGGATTTTGCCTAATGGCAATGTTGTAAATATTTAGAAGTTCAGGGGTATTTTGGTATTTTGATATTTTTAGGATATTTTCCAGCAGAAATTTCTGGATGTTATGGTGGGTCCTACCCACCTATGGTCTAGCCAATAGGATTTGGCCACCTAGCATGCAATTTGCATATAAACCCCTAACTTTTCAAATATTGCATAATTGCATAAAAATTGTATTTTGCGTAATTTCGCAATTTACCTGATTTTAAATACTGATTTCCTGAAATTCTAAATTGTACAAAAATGAGGGAATTAGCTGGGGAAAAATATTTTGGACAGTGTGGAGTGATTCTGGGCAGGTGCAGGGTCTGATATTGCAGGTGATACAGTCATCGTATTTATTATTTAATAAATACTGCGCACGGTGTTCACTAATTATTTAGAGGCTATTAGAGTCATAATTTCTCTACGGTGTCAAAACGATAATTGAAGTATAATTAGAGTAGAATATTATCGTATTTTTGGTTGGGCAATCAGGTGCCTACTGGTCCTCAAATCTCTAAGGGTACAGAGATGGGTAAAGAGCAGAAAATTAAATAGGAAATAAATACATACGTTTGTAACGATATTTGTGCGACTAAAACGAAGCATCAAACGAGGTTTCTGGAAGTTGCACAGAATACAGAAAAAGTAGTCTGACTAGTCTAGAGCAGGAATGTGAAATTTGTTTAGGGTTAACAGCTAGTGTGATGCCCTAGTCAATTGTGTAATGAACAGGTGCACAATCAATATAATATATAATAAATAAAATTTTAAAAAGTTGCACTAATTCTAATTAGTCAAAATTAATCCTAAATTATTGAAATTTGGTCGAGGGAGTTTACATAAACCCCCTGATCAAAATCTAGGTTTAGGGATTAAATTAGAATTACTTTGGAATAATAATTGGAGTTATTATTCACCTCTTTGATTTTTTTTGATTCAATTGTTGCACCTTACCGTTGTTTAAATATTTGGAGCACTACACTAGCTTTTATTTTCCAACAAAATTTACACCCTCGACCTAGACAAGCCAACCTTCAAATCCTGACTTTGGTGTCACTCATAATTACTCTCTTGTGCTTTATTTTAATCGCAAAATATTCATCACAATTATCTAAATTAGAACATAGACTTTGTACCTATGTCTGTTCCAATCAAAATTAGAGACACAACATCGACCCATTTTTTGCAACCCAATATATGATAATGATCTACCCTGAGTCTACT
Source organism: Iris macrosiphon (assembly GCA_036927795.1). Lineage (NCBI taxonomy): Eukaryota > Viridiplantae > Streptophyta > Magnoliopsida > Asparagales > Iridaceae > Iris > Iris macrosiphon. The sequence goes on from JAYESA010000018.1 coordinate 62,520,659, forward strand.
ACATTCATGATACTTATGTCCCACCAAAATGAAACCCTATGTACTTTCAATTCATTGACAAACACCAATGACACCATTTTTATTTATTTTGGGCAACCGACTCAACCTAACCCAAAACTAGACCAAACCCCAATCCAGACCCATACTCATACTCATATGGCTCACACAAAATACCATACACTAAACCCCCTCTCTACAATACACCAAATATTAATTTTGGCACACCAAATCCTATTTTCTACCCCCTTTTGAATTTGAATTCAGTCATGGGTATTTTTGGCTAGACAAAACCCATCTTTTTCTCTTCTACACTTGTTTGTTCACCCATTTTGGGATAATTTCTGTAGAGCACATCCCTCCCTACTTCCTTGGCTGACCACACCCTTGCTTTACATCTCCACCACTTGATCAAAACCCTCATTGCATCACCACCCACCAATTCAACCACTCCATGCACATAAACCCATCCCTAGTCAGCCCTAACTCCTTCAAACCCCTACTTCTTCCTTCCAAACTCCTCTCACACCTCCCTCACATCCCCTTCAACCTTCTTTGGCTACCCCCAACTCCGGCCATCAACTGAGCAACCTCCACCACCTGCTACAGCCGCCTCCACCACAGCAACTGATGCTGATCCTGATACTGCCGCTGTGCTTCGAGCAGCTACTCCTGCTTCATCCTCCATCACCACCCACAACCACGACCATCACCACTACTACCACCACCATCAGCTTCACCGTCCATTACAACCATTATTCCCCCCTCACATTTGCTGCTACTGCTACTTATAATATTGCTAATGTTGTTATAAATATTGTTATTGCTGCCAAAGTTGCTCCAGCCTCCCTGGACGGAGAAGGCAACTGGAGCACCTTCCTATACTAGCCGGATCACACCCCTGTAGCAACCAAGCTACCACCACTATCGACACCAAGCCACCACCGCACCACCACCACCTTCACGACCCCCCTTCCTCCTCCACCTTGCTGTGACCATTGTGTTTGTTGCTACTGTTGTTGCCCCCTGACCGAGCAACCCACCCACCATCAAATCGACCCTCAGCCCTGGCCGATCCTCCCTTGGTCGGAGCTGCACCTCCAACCGACTTCTTCCCGCCGGAGCCCCGACCCGACTATAGACTCTAACCCGATAGTCTAGAACCGAATGCTTAACCCCCCTGATTTCATGTTAATGTTTCTTCCTCATCTCTTGATCGATTTACAAACCAACATCTCTTGTATGTTGACAACTTAACCCTCTTGGAATGCCTTCAATTAGAATAATTTAGTTTGCTTTCTATGGTTAGTAATTTGAGATCCAATTCATGAGAAAAATAGTTTTCAAAAACTAAAATATCTTCAATACAGAGTTGGTCCTGTCAAACTGGACAACCTCGTCACATATCGATTGAACCGAAAGACACGGATGGTATTTTCTGACGTGTGGGCTTTGACAGAATTCGAATTAGTCGCTTGTGCGCGACGAATTTAACCCGTATCCGTCAAAATTCTTCGTATCGGTATTTTTGCAAATATCCTAATTATTTTGTGCACTCTTGTCGTATCATGACAAAACTGGCGCCATTAGGCTCGCGACGTTCGAGTTGTCCTGTGACCCAAGTTTCTTCCGATTCGGAGATAGTCGAAAATTGTCACTTTTGCGGGCCCCACAATTCAACTTGACGAGCAAATTTGTGATCGGCCTACCGGAATCCAAAACTGGAAATACCGTTGAGCCGTACTATTTTTTAGAACTCGTTTGACTTATAATATGCTAAGTTTAGAAACCTTTATTCCTGGCACATTTTTGGGTACAAGGCGGGGCCAACTTTGGACCCTATATTAACCAAAAACTGTCATTTTGTCCCTGTGTCCAAATTGGACGTATAGATATACTTTTTTGAGTATCACACTCATTTTGGGATTGTTGGTGATATTTGTGACAGCATCCGGAGACATGTTCCAGTCTCCTTCTTGTGTTGCTGCTTCCTTGGCGAGTTCGTGTTCGAATCTTCGCCTGGTTTCCAGGCACGTATACCTTTCCTTGTTGTACTATTTAAATTCAGTTATTATTTTTCATATATTTTTTTCTCTAAATATTATTTAACTGTGTGTGTCCGAGAATGACTTGGGTGTAGTCGACGAGTGCGTCGAGGTTAGGACTTGTATTTGACCTAGTATCTAGTTGACGTACCCTAGTTGCGTAGTTATCATTATAACTTTGAGGCCTTGTCACGTATCATTTTACGTCATAGAGTGAGTTCATGATAGGATACGGGTTTAAGCACTTGACTGGCCATCGGTGCGAGTAGCTCGTGTGATGGTACTTAGCATAGTTGTATTGCTCTAGGTGACTTGCATTATAGTTACGAGATGTCCACGTCGTACTTGAGACTTGTACATTGGCATTGGACGAGGGGACAACTATAAGGCATATGGGACACCCACCTCTTATCATTTATGCAAATTCTGCATTCTTCGGAACGATACAGACGTTATAATTATACAGATTATGTGTTCTTCGAAGTGATAAGGATGCTATTATTTATACATATTCCGCATTCTTCGGAGAGAAACAGATGTTACTATATTCATGCGCCTCGTTCTTCGGAGCGTTATAGCTATTATTACGTATGCAAGGGCCCTTGTTATGGGGCATATATGGCATATATTAGTCGGTCATGACGATTGGTGAATTACGTCAGCATGTGTTTAGACTACACCTACCCATACGCACCAAGTTGTCCTCAAATTACATTCACTTAGAAGGATAGTTCACCATGATTTACTTTATTCAGTATTTATATTATGGCATGTGCTTTTTGTATCTTGTTACGTCCCTCTGAGGACCTGGTTTCCTTCCAGGTTATTTGAGCAAGTTGCATGATGCTTGATCCAGTGGAGTATTAGACATCGTTGCAAGATCATTATATCTTTCAGCTATTACAGTCATGTACTACTTTCCATTTTGATTATGCTCTTATAGCCTAGTGTTTATAGGCCTATATTATTCTTTTAGCCTATTCGAACAGATGTATTATCGGGCTGTAGACTAATGATGCATATCGTTCTTTCTTGAGTTTTATTTACCATAGATTAAGATTTAGTTTAGTTGTTGGATATTATAAATAGATATTTAGCATTGATCACTTAACTGTGGACAGCGTAAGTGCACTTCGTCGGGTCCATTAAATTAGAAAGTCCTACAGAGTCGTACCAGCTAGCTATTGCCATGTGTTTGGTCCTGCATATTTTGGGACTGGGGCGTGACATCACCTCTGAACTACCGTCCTAACAATCTTTCCGCTAGGGTTTGCCACGTCCATATTACCTCTGAGCAAATCTCCTGATTTTGACTATCGACTGTCACGTCCATCATACCTCTGATATCGATCGTCATCCCAACTTATCATCTGTACTTGACCATCGGTACGCCAGCGATAATAAAATCTACAAAACCTATCACGTCCATATTACCCCTGATAGGGTTTATTTCGAACTTATTACTTGCACCCAAGTGCGCATGAAGTAATAAGTCCACCAAAGATCCCCCAGTGGGATATCCTTGATAACTACGATATTGTACTATGTCCATATTACCTCTGGTACAATATTTGAAGTTCACACATAATTATAACAAAAAAAGCTTTTATTTCTTTCAAAGGAAACCAAAAGCAAACTACATTTGAGGATTTACTAAATACCTTAATTAAAATCTGGCAAGGCGAAGAGTGAAAGAAAGAAGAAGAGAAAAAAGTTTGAGAGACTTAAGGGTTTATAAAAGACTTCTCTCTCTCCTCCGCCCCCCTTATATAGGACAAGATATGCGGTTTGGGATAATAATGGCGGCTATTCGAATCTTGATCCGCCTCGATCCACGTAACGGTAAGAGATGATAGTAACTCCTCGTTTGTTGTGACACTTTATCCCCTCTGAATTGTCGCCTCGGAGTCTGAACCCAAAAGACGACACGAAATTCTAAGAAATCTTCTGGGAGATTGAGCCAAATATACTCATTAATGACCTGACATCCTGGCAGAGCCGACTATGCGACAACATATCTATGCGAAATATCACTCATATGCAGCCGAAAGTGCTCAAACATGCTTCTAGTTCAAGTATTCTAAACTTGTCATTTTGGAAACTTTGAAGGGGGTCTTGTAGAAGCATAAAAATCATGCAGGCCGAATAGAGATCATGCCCCCTTAAAGTGAAAGCAAGCCACAGAGGGTCCACATTGAGCCCATGCGGCCCGAATAACCAAGGAGTTGGAAGTTGCATATAAAGAATCCATGCGGCCTGAACATCCACGAAGTAAGGGGCCGCATAAGATCCCCCTACATGATATTCAAAGCTTGTCAGAAATCTTGACACACCACTTATCACCCAGAGCGCTTCGAGAATCATGATAAAAATGGTGACTTATACAAAGATGGAAAGTCACATCAGTGCATTAATGACTTCGTCAGATGTGCCATGCCACGTGTTCCCTCATATGCGGCTATGGCCCTATGCAGCCTCGTCATCATGCGGCCAAAATATCCAACTGACCAAGGCCAAACGAGAGCTTGCATGCTGCCACAATACCATGTGTCCGAAGTATCCATAAGACCAAGGCCAAAGGAGATAACATAAGTGACCAAGACATTATACGGCCAAGATGTTATATATGATCTTTCTGTTACAACCGAAGGGATCCTTACACAATCAGTGCAGACAACGTGTCCAGCTGACCGAGTCACATACAGCGTAGTTGAAAATGACCTCGAGATCTTATTAACAGTATATCCCAACCGAGGCCACATGGCAGCATGCCCTTGGTATGTGGCTACAGCTGTAACTGTATTCTGTTGAAGAAGCTATATGCTGCCACCAAATAAAGGCATATGCGTCACCTATAGCCCGTCAGCAGGATGGCTATAAATAGAAAGGGTAGCATATCCCACAAGCCCGGCTAGCTATGTATGTGCATACAGGCTTAAGAGAAAAAAGAGAATAGAGCATCCTCGTTCCCTCGTCGGAGCGTTAATGGAGTAAAGGAGTCATTGTAGTACTTGATCTCCATCGTTAAACTCCCAAGATCAAAAATATTGTACTTATATTTTCTGTCTAGGATTTCTTTGTATTTTTTGTTTGACAAAATTTTTCCAAAGTTACAAATTAATGGCGAACAACGGATATAATGAATCAGGTCAAGATACCAGGCCTATCAGCTGGTCAGATAAACTATATTAATCATGTTAAGAGTCACATAGTCATGTTACATCTAGCAAGGTTTGTCACTCTTTGGTGCACAAGTAAAATCAGGTGGCACACTCGGTGCAAAAAGAAGTGTCAACTCAGATACGGGTAGTGAGGCCTATAAATCAGTCACTTGAATCTTCTTATCAAATTGAATTACTTTGATCACATTAATTAGATACATAAGTTATCAGTCAAATGGAAGCCTCAATTCATATAAAACCCTTGAATTAACAATTATGACACTGAACGTGAGTAAGAGAAAATTGTTAACCACTCTGGAGCAGATACACAATCCTTAAACCAAACAAGGACCGGGATTGTAGATCGTCTCCCGAGTAGAACTACACCCCTCACTCTATCCGACAGAAAAAGGTAAATAATCTATTAATCTGAATCTACTTAGCAGGTACTGAATCCAATATTACTTGCAACTCATCGAGTCAACACATGGTGTAATTTAACATATAATCATGCATGTGCATGGTCAATTCTAGCACATAGCAACACATAGGTCAATCACACTTACAAGTACCAGGGTCAACACATAAATCACACAATCCAAATAAAAGCTTCAAATTCAAGTAAAATAATGAAACAGGCGCATAGGGTCAATAGAGTATACATGAGCGAATAGGAAACATGTGCAAGGAAAAGCTAACGTGCGGATATAAGTTTATAGCAATCTATTGCATGGAGCATGGCGCATATACAAGTTGCTGCATAACAAGATTTGTCGCATGGCACATGGTGCATGGACACAGTGGGGATGAGCCTGAAGCATAGCGGCCTAGCACATAGAAAGTCATGTGCATGGAAATGCACATGGCAAGTTAGGCATATAGTGCTAGGAGCATGGTGTCATGTCCCAATTCCGAAGAACCAAAAGTAGCCAAGGACGTGATGCCGTACAAGCCTAGATTACACTTGTACAAGGCAAGAAGATAGACAAGGCATGGTATATCTCAGAAACAATGATATTGCAGCAAAATTCAGCAGACAAATTGAAGTCAAAATAAATATAATAAAAATCTTCTCTTTAAGGATAATGATAATTGATTACATGGCTTATAAAAGATTTACAAAGCTCTCAAATATAACTGATACTTGGCCAATTGGCTTACATTGATATTTGATGTCTTGGTTTACACTCTCACTGATACACTAAATTACACTGCTCTATACATTATGCAATTTATAACTGAAGATGCCTCCAATGGATGAAGAGCTTCTACGCGCCCCAACAATGCTTCGATGCCTCAGAACCGTTCCAGTCACTCCCCAATGCTGAGTACCTGAGGATGCCCACAAACGTGGGTCAGTACATATCGCGTGTCATGCCCCAGTCCTAAAATACGTAGGACTAGGACACGTAAGCATGCCAGCCGTATGAATATGGCACTCCAATACATGAAAACCATAACACACGTACGCTGTAATATGAATAACAATTCACAAGTGATAAACATATATATCTCAGGGCATAACTAAATCTCATCCACAGAAATCATATATAAATAAATGACTAGTATCTATGAACTAGATCTCAATCCAAAGTATCTAATGATGGCAGTCGGATGGAAACAAATCCACTGCCGAACTAGAATAAAGAATAACAAGACAAATACAATATAAATACAACCTCTAATAATCACGAGGCTCGAAGAGAAGACCTCTAGCAATATAAGTAGCCAGTCCGGATCTGCGCTCCTACAAATACTCATGAACAATACACCTGGAAAGGGACCAGGTCCTCAGAGGGACATAACAAGATACATAGAAGCATGCCATAAAGTAAATACTAAATAAATAAAAGGGTGCGCTAACCATTTAAGTGAAATATAACTTGAGGACAACTTTGAGTCTATGGAAAAGTGTAGGCTAGACATATGCTGACGTAATTCACCAATCGTGACAACTGGTTAGTATATGTCATATATGCCCCCATACCATGGCACTGTAATATAATAACGTCCATACCGCTCCGAAGAACGGGTAATCTGTATAATATAACGTCCATACCGCTCCGAAGAACGGGAAATCTGCATAATATAATGTCTATTCCGATCCGAAGAACGGGGAATCTGAATAATATAACGTCCATACCGTTCCGTCGAACGGGGAATCTGAATAAAAGAAGTGGGTGTCCCATACGCCTACTAGTAGTCCTTCCCGCCCAATGAAGATATACAAGTCGTGAACACGACGTGGACATCTCGTACTATAATGCAAGTCTCTATAGAAATAAACAACTAAGCTAAATACCGTTACACATGTTGCTCATACCGATGGCCAGTCGAGTATGAGGCACGCGTCCCTATATGAACTCACTCTGTGACGTGTAAATGCGTAGGGCTTTTGCAAAAGTTACGACACAGGGAATTGTCCACGGATATGGGCTGATTCTGACACGCACACGCATCCAAATCAGTTTTCGCGAAATCTCACACGACCGGTATACTGCGCGCTCCGTACCACAAATTTTGAAATTTGCCAAAAATAGGTTTTTCGAATTTTTCAACTTGATTTAATTCAGCAAACAGCAACAAATAAATTATTATAAATTACAGAAATTAAACTACGTTAGGTGGTCTTCGTATACCAACAAGAAAAACCGGATTCGGATCTTTGTGGTGGGAAATACGAATCCGTAAACAGGGGTGGTTGCAACATAATTTCTGGAATTTAGAAAGTGGTCATTTTTTTTCGACTTTGCGTCAATTTTAGCCTAGGTTTACACGTTGTACGAGGTCAACTATCATAAAAATATGGAAGGGAGATAGGTGAGGATCATACTGGTGAAGACGGAGTTGAGTTTGGTCGAGTGAGGAGACAAAAATGGGACGTGAACACAGGTACGTTGTTTATCAATTTCTGTCTCGTGTGCGCGGTATCGCGGTGTGCGGTCGGCGGCACCGACGCATGGCGGCGGGCCTAGGGCGGTCGGTGGCGGTCTCCGGTGGTGCGGCGGCGGCGTCGAGGTGGAGAGGGAGGATTAGGGTTAGGGCTTGGATTCGATAAGTAATATATATATATATATATATATATATATATATATATATATAAAGAGAGAGAGGGAAAGAGATCGCGATAGAGAGGGGTTCGTTTGGGCCGCGGGGGGGGGGGGGGGGGGGGTTGGGACCGCAGCAGCTGCTGCTGCTTCTTATTCTTATTGGGTCGGGTATTGCCAGCGGGTAGGGTAGAGGCTTAAATGGGTTTGGGTTTAAGATTCAATAAGGAATTCTTTATCTTTTTCTTTTTCTTTCTTTTTCTTATTCCTTTTTATTTCTAATTTCTTTTATTTTTCTATTTTCTATTTCTAATTAACTATATATATATATATATATATATATATATATATATATATATATATATATATATATATATATATATATATATATATACCTAGAAAGATTCTAAAAATTATATTTGTGCTTACCATTAAGCTAGCAACTGTCCAAAGGGTCTCCTACATGGAATAAATTAGAAAAAATTTATAATGGCTCCATAAATCTCCTAAATTCCCAAAAACCTAAAATAAAAATAAAATAAAATATATTTCTCCTAATTAGCCACTAATTACTATATTTTAATTAATAATTAATAAAAAAAGGTAAATACGGTTTTTAGGATTAGGGATTTTATATTCTACCCAACTTATAAAAATTTTGTTTCGAAATTACAACTAAGCCACGGTAGAAAGTCAATGGTGGTATAAGATTTGCATTGTTTAAAATGCAAGGCTAGGTTTAAAGGAGTGAGCGATGTCTCGCATTGCACATTCCATAAATTTATGGAGAAGATTCATATGGAGGAGAATTAGGTTTCTTCATGTGTCATGTCCAAGGATGTGGACACCTTAATGCACTTTTGCATAAAGCGCCCAACAATTGGAAAAATTGCACAAAGATAAAAATTGGATTAATTAATCAAAATTAATGCACAAGGGTTCTTGAGTTAATTAGAAGTACATGGGGATAAAATTAGGTGGACGCAAGTGTCATGGACATAGAGGACTCAATAGAATATTACCCTAATTTAGGTTGTACGAAACGGTTCAAGATTGTGTCTTCAATTTTGATAGGAACGCACAAGGACACAAAGTTAAAATTATCTTAGAATTAAGAAATAACGTTCGCGACGAATGTTGCGCAACTAAAATGTAGCACAAGGGAGCTTAATTATAAGTTACGGCAAAGGTCAGAATAGGTGGCGGACATGTCTAGGACAAGGATGTGAAGTTTGTAGGTAGGCAATGGCTAGTGTAGTGCTCCAATCATTGAAGCAACGGTAAGGTGTACTATGTGATACTAGGTTATAAAATTAAATAAAAAAATATCATGTTCTATTTTTAATTGGATTCAAACTAGCCTTAGTCTCACTATCTAAGCCAAGGAGGTCTAATTTCGGGTAAGGGGGTTTACAATCTAGCCAACTAAAAAAAATAATTTCATCCTCGAAATTAAATAAGGCATAATTCGTTAATTCCTTCACGTTCGCATATAAGGCAAGTCAATCACAATCTCTTCCAAATTTTTAAAATATATTTTACTTCATCGCAATCACTTTCAAAATTAAGGTAACCTCTGTGTTAATCAATTTATTGAAATTTCTCCTCGATTTTTAAATAATCACCTCCAAATTTAAGTTAAATCCATATGACATCTTCAAGGTTTAAATAACCCATATCAAAATTTTCACATTATGATATCCAACTATCATAATCTCCTTTAAAAGAAAATAATTCTAATCCAATATTATTCCTATTTTTCCTTATGAATTTTGTATCCTTCAAAATTTTAAATTCAATTCACACCCTCAATATTTCAAATAGGTAATCCGGCCATCAAAATTTAACCTTTAATTCAATTCATCAATTTTGGAATTTATTTCGTCAATGCTCATGTTTAGAGTTCTATTTATTTTTCTCAAGATTTAAATCGATGATTCAACATTTAGTATTCAAAATTTAAATCATATGCCCACGTATAAAGGTTTGGTTCGCCATATCAAAGTTTTTCAAATTCATTAATTCATCGTCATCTTAATCCTTCTTTTAAAATTTCTCAAAATTTAAAATGACTTGAATCTCCCAATCTAATCTTGCTTTATTACAATCTAAAAAAAATTCCTCTCAAGTTGGCAATGCAACTTCTACCCAACTTATAATTTACCCATCTATCATATAAGGCTATACACTTTAAGAAAAATATTCCTCAACTTCTTTAGTCATGCTATTCGATCCTCAAAAGTTTGAACACCAACATTTTACCTATGATATGCCCTTAATTATGGAAAATCATCATCAACTAATGCGGTTGGCCTATGGGGTATATCTAGTACTATCTGCGTATCAAACTTATACCAAGCACGAGGTCCCGTCTTTCCGGAATAAGGGAAGACGGATAACAATAATAAAGAGTTCAAGGAGGAGGTTATAGAATAGAAGTATGAGGACCAAGGCATTTAAGGAGTTCAAAAGGAATTGTCAAGGCAGTTGTGGATTGAAATCCTATTTGGGTAATTTCTTATTCACATGCTCGTATCAATACAGTTACGTAACTGATACGATATGCTCAGGCATGCCTAGAGGGCAAGTACATTCATCTGCTAGACACTATATATCTTAATCCACGTAAAGTAGTTATGCGAAGGGCGAACCAAGCGCACCAAGGTTAGCTAGGCCTTAATATACTAATTCTGAAACGTATTAGTATATGCATCCACTAATACATATATTGTGAACAAGCTCGATGAAAGAATAAGCTTGCAAAACTAGGCTATAAAATAGCAGCATAAGTCAAGGTAGTATATAAAATATAAATACGCTAGATCATGATGAAATAAGGTACAAATAATTCAAGTTCACAAACAAAACAAAATAAGATTCTACAGCCTCTACAGTTGTAGTACTAACACCTTGTCTAAGTTGTTAGTCGACAAAATAGGGGTATGGACTTTAAGTTCTACCATCAGAGTAAGCACTATTGTCTTATGCTAGTATATAGGTAATGTCATTCAAATATACCACAATAATATGTCAAAAAAGACTATATGGTACTAGGTTGGGAGGCATACTTTCCAACTTGTAAAAATTATCTAATACTGTGGCAGTCTTAAGGGGATTCTACAAAATAAGATTGTCTTTGTAAATAAAGCATAACTCTTATTGGGGTTTACGAGAAAATCATCCTATTGCATTATATCGGTAATGGTCACCTTAAGTTTTAATCATAGTACTCATAGAACAAGTGTCAATAGTAAGAATGGAAGAGCTACTGGTTCTTGAGTGAAAGAGGATATACCTATATTAGGTTATGGATACGAATTATGCGATTTAATCTAAGGGTAATCATCAAGTTACAATCTACAAGAACAACTCAAAACTATCAAATTCTAACTATCAAGCACCACCTTTAAAAGTTTAACATTGACAACTATAATCCTAGCAAACTACATATCCTTAACATAAGAGAATTCATCTGGCCTACAATCAGAAGTGTTAGGTGGCACGAGTTGAAAGGTGAAAAGAAGCATAATTAGTCATAGCATAATTCGCGAGTGCTAAGTTTTCAGGAGAACAAGGTATAAACTAAATAGAAAGACTCTAGATGACATCATGGTTTTCTAGGGAAAGGTGGTAGCTAATTTCTGTGTTCGAGGTATGATCAAGGAAAATATTAGGTCCATTTCTCTATATTTCCTTAGGTGCTGTCTGCTAATACCAAGACAAGAATCTAAATTTATAATTCTAATACTATCTTACTATGAAAGTTAGGCTTAGTCCTAATGTTAAATCATAGATTTCTATTGGTTCCTTAATGCTAGGGTAAAACAGTATGGTTAAATTTATAACTAACCCTATTAGTGTTTATACTATCCTCAAGTCATTCATAATTATATCAAGGGATAATGGTAAACCAATCTATAGATGAGGGATGCTAGGGTTCACTAGATATTCTAAACTTAGTGATGTGTCAATGCCCTAGTTGTACTCTTAATAGGAAGGTTACCCTACTTATCATTCTAACCACAAGGATTCCTATATTCTAGCAGGGGCTATACTCAAGGAATTATTAGGAAGCACATGAATCAAGCAGGATGCAATTGTGTAAATAAAATAGACTGGAAGGAAGATGAGTCATAGTCAGTTGTGGATGAGATCCTATACTCTAATCCTAGGTGCAGGCTTGCTCGGTACAGTAACGTAACCGAGACAATATGCTATTGACCTGCATGGGCCACCACTAAAAATATGTCACGCCCTAGTCCCAAAATACGTAGGACTAGGACACGTAAGCATGCCAGCCGTATGAATATAGCACTCCAATATATGGAAACCATAACACACGTACGCTGTAATATGAATAAAAATTCACAAGTGGTAAACATATATATCTCAGGGCATAACTAAATCTCATCCACAAAAATTATATATAAATAAATGACTAGTATCTATGAACTAGATCTCAATCCAAAGTATCTAATGATGGCAGTCGGATGGAAACAAATCCACTGCCGAACAAGAATGAAGAATAACAAGAAAAATACAATATAAATATAACCTATAATAATCACGAGGCTCGAAGAGAAGACCTCTCGCAATATAAGTAGCCAGTCCGGATCTGCGCTCCTACAAATACTCATGAACAATACACCTGGAAAGGGACCAGATCCTCAGAGGGACATAACAAGATACATAGAAGCATGCCATAAAGTGAATACTGAATAAATAAAAAGGTGCGCTAACCATCTAAGTGAAATGCAACTTGAGGACAACTTTGAGTGTATGGAAAAGTGTAGGCTAGACATATGCTGACGTAATTCACCAATCGTGACAACTGGCTAGTATATGCCACATATGCCCCATACCAGGACACTGTAATATAATAACGTCCATAACGCTCCGAAGAACGGGGAATCTGCATAATATAACGTCCATACCGCTCTGAAGAACGGGGAATCTGCATAATATAACGTCCATACCGCTCCGAAGAACGGGAAATCTGAATAATATAACGTTCATACCGCTCCGAAGAACGGAGAATCTGAATAATATAACGTCCATACCATTCCGTCGAACGGAAAATCTGAATAAAGGAAGTGGGTGTCCCATACGCCTACTAGTAGTCCTCCCTGCCCAATAAAGATATACAAGTCATGAACACGACGTGGACATCTCGTACTATAATGCAAGTCTCTATAGAAATAAACAACTAAGTTAAATACCGTTACACGTGTTGCTCATACCGATGGCCAGTCGAGTATGAGGCACGCGTCCCTATATGAACTCACTCTGTGACGTGTAATTATATGTGTTAAGGCCTGGGGAATCATACCAATAACTTCACAACTTTAGGTGGGTCTACTAGACACTAGATCAGACATAAGTCATAACGTCAACGCCTTCGTTGACTACACCCGAGTCTCTCTCGAACGTGCACAGTTATATAATCTAAATTAATAAACATGCAACTAAATATATATAACTGAATTTAAACAGTACAACAAGGCAAGGTATACTTGCCTGGCGAGAGAGCTGCAAAGTATAATGTCCAGAAGTCAAACACCAAGAGTCAGAAACTACGGCCTCAGAATGAACGTCTCCGAATGCTGAAATAAACATCATCAACGTTTCCAGAATAAGAAAAATAGCTAGAGCACTCCCCTTTCGTCCAATTTGGACACAGGGGCAAAACGGTAATTTTGGGTCAAGGCGGGCTCCACATGTAGGCCACTTTGCACCGAAAAGTATGCCAAGGGTAAAGGTCTCTAAATGGGACAAATTATAGGTCAAACAAACTCTAAATGTCGGTATGAACTCAACGGTATGTCCAAATGTGGATTCCGGTGAGCCGAACACAATTTTGCCCAAAAAGTCAACCATGGGACCCGCCAATTGGCGACTTGGTCAACTGTCTCAGAATTGCCTAAAAATTGGGTCACATGACCAGCGCGATTATTAATTGAAATTATAATCATCCACTATTAAAATAAGAAAGACATCATCCACTAGTGTATATATATATATATATATATATATATATATATATATATATATATAGAGAGAGAGAGAGAGAGAGAGAGAGAGAGAGGAAAGTCTTCCATTAATTTTCTTATACATTTGTATATTCTTTCTAGCATGAATATATTTCTCTCTAATTTTATTGTTCTCTTCAAGAAGATCACTAAAAGCATCAGATAATTCATCAAAAGAGAAATCTTCATAAAGGAGGTTTGAAGTTACCTAATCAACAAATGTCATTAGACATAGATTTGTAGTGTTACGAGGATTTTCTTCTTCCTATGATTCGCTAGCTTCCCTCTCGTGCCATATTCTTGTGTTTGCATATTTGCGTAAAGAAGTTCTTTTGCTTGAGCATTCGTAGAGATTTCCCTTTTTAGTTGTAGGGCAGTCCTTCTTTATGTGGCGTGTCTTCTTGCAGTTGTAAGACACAGGTTCTTCATCGTTGTTGTCATAGTAGTCCTTCTTCTTTCGGTTTGGTCTCTCAAACTTCAAGAATCTTTTAAAGTTCCTAGAGATTAGGGCCAGCTCCTCATCTTCAGAATCATCGTCTTCAGTTTCATCATTGGAGACCCTTTTTGTGGTGTGCCTTGAAAGCTATGGTCTTCTCCTTTGGTGTTGATTCTTTAAACTCTTTGAGGTCCAACTCATGTGTCATAAGCTTGCCCATGAGTGTCTCAAGAGTCATGGTGGTGAGGTCGTTTACTTTAATAATTGTAGTAGCATTGGGGTTCCCGTTCTTGGTGAGTCACCTAAACACTTTGCTTATATTTTTATGATTATTGTAATCCTTGTCAAGAGAAGAAAGAGGATTAACAATATCAAGAAAATGTGTGAACAATTTGTGTGATGGTCTTATTAGGCTTTATTTTGAATGCCTTATACTCTTGTGTTAGCCTACTGATTTTGGATTCTTTCACTTGTGAATTTTTTTATGAGTTACCTTAAAATGTTTTCAAACCTCGTATGAATTGTACAAGTAGACACTCTTTTAAACTCAGTCATGTCTACAACATAAAATAAAGCATTTATAGCTCTAGCATCAAGACTAGCTTATTTTTTTTCTAGCTCAGTGTATTTATCATTAGGCTTATCAACAAGGTTACCATATATAACAATTCTAGCAGCCTTTTTGTAGCCATCAATAACAATTGACCATAAGTCTAGTGACTTGAGATAGAAGCTTATATGTGTTTTTCAATACGTATAGTTGGTTCCATCAAATAGGGGTAGCCTATTTGTGGACTGTCATTCATCATTGTTGGTGTAAATGGGTTTGATAGTTGCCATAAGTTCTACTCTTAGGGTGTTAAGCCTATAGAAAGAGAACCTGCTCTGATACCAATTGAAGGCAGCTCTAGAGGGGGGAGGGTGAATAGAGTGTGTGTTAATATTATCCAATGAAAAGTAAGGCTAGTTACCAACTAAAAATATAACAAGTATATGGAAAGTAAATAGAGTTCATAAATCACAAATGATAATACCGAGATGTATATTGGTTTCCCTCGTGGAGGACTAATCCAGTCTAGAGAACTCTTGCTCGGAGTTAAATCCACTATTATCACATATAGTGTACGACACAAGCTTTGATCTGAAGTGCTTGCTGACTTTCTATAACCACGTGCTTTGATCCGAAGAGCATGTCGATTTTAGACTTGAAACAAATCTTGTAATTTTCCAAGATAGTACAACTTGAACACTTTTAATCGAAAATACACTGGCACTTAGAAGGCTTAGGAGTTGTAATCTTGATGATGGGAAGATTGAAGCTTAGATTATATTCTCAAATGAATAGATGAAAGTAGGAATGAGTGAGTGAGAATGGTATGGATTTGAAGACTATTATAGGCTTTTTGTAGACTGAGTTCGGGTAGAGTTCGATCCCTAAACGTTTAAAAATCCGAAAGTTAGAGCCTGGTGACTGAGTCAAATCAGAAAAGTAGGTTAAACCCTGACCGAGTTTGGGCAGAGTTCAGCCTGAGTTCGATCGATTAATTTCCAGAAAGGTGGGTTCAAATTTCATGCTGGGTTTGAGTTAGGTTTTAGTTTTGGCTTATTTGAATGGACTTGGGTTAGTTTGATCTGATTTTGGTAGGCTTATTTGAGTGGACTCGAGTGCCATCTAGTTGCCAAGTATGACTCAACTTACAATAGTCCTAGATTCAAATAAAATATAAAATCAAAAAAACCAAAATCAATCTTCTTGTGATGCGGTAGCAGTGATGTAGTGTGATGATCTTCAGTTGCATCGTATTACGTCATATCGAATCAAGGTTTAGTTGATTATCGAAATCAGGTTGACCATGACCAGATAGGCCAACACCATTAGAGAGACCACTACCAGTGTTTTAAAACTGGTATTAAGTGGTGATTAGATAAATCAACCGGATAACTGTGTGAGCAGGATATTTGTGCTGGGTATCTTTTGTTAAATTGTTTACAAAGTCAATAATAGCACACTAGAGAAAGTAGGTTATATGTGGGAAAAAAGTATTGTTTAGTAATGGAAGCTCAAATTTCATATGAACTGAATTTTCTACCAAAAGTTCTGCAGCAAAATAAAAGAAACCCTAATCCTAAACTGAGCCAAACTCCATTGCCCACAATAAAGACCCAAGTCCTAATACAATTCAAATAACTCAGAAAGTCAGCAAAATTATCCTACAAAATAATAACCCAAAGCCTTAAATCCAAACCAACTCGGACTCGGACTCAATGTGACGCGCCTCGTAAAATATAGAGGCTATAGCCTTGGACTAAGTGCACATCAGTATTACTTAAGATAACATTATTATCAATTATGCAATGTAGCACAAATAATTTTTTTAATGAACTATCCAATATTTTAATTATAAATAATTTGAATATTATTATGAATTTTAAGCTTTGAAGTAGAGTGATACTAGATCAACAATTTATACTAGGTTGCATAGATAGGACTATAAGGATTCAGAATGCCTTTTTTAGAAAGAACAAAATAGGGATTCTTGTAGGGGAATTGTACATACAACATATTTTTCATATTAGATTTTAACAAAATTTGTATTTGAGCATGTTTTAGAATTTAAGTAAGTTCTAAAAAAGATTCACTACAAAGAAAAAATTACTTTCTCATACTATATTGCATGGATACATATAAGCAAACACATTTCGGACAAAGGAGTTTTGGCACCTATTTTTGTATGCCCTAGTGTATTTTGGAGTGTGGTGGCTCATATAGGTCAGAGCATATCGTATCGGTTACGTAACAGTACTGATATAAGCCTGCGAATAGAAGCAGACCAAAATAGGATCTCAATCCACAACTGCCTTGACAACTCTTATTTGAATTCTACTACCGCCCTTGAGCCTCATATTTGCATTCGATCTTATCTTTCTTGAACTCATTTTCATTGTTTCTTGTCTTTCCCTATTTCGGAAAGACGAACACTCCTGCTTGATGGAAAATAGAAATATGGGTAGTAATAGGTATATACCCTTTGGTTATTACATTGTTAGTTAGATTACCTTAGCAATTAATCGATGTATTGGAAGGAATATATTTAAGTTAGGAATTCATTAAATTTTTCTAGGATTGGTGATCACGATTGATGATTTAAATTTTTTTTTTTTAAAGATGTAGTCTTATGCGATAGATTGGTAAATTCTAAGTTGGACAGAAGTGATATCTTCAAATTCAAATTATAGTGAAAAGGTGAAACCCTTATATGGTGGTTACTAAGGCAATCAATTAAGATTTAGATATTTATGTGTTTTGATTTCAGAATTTCTAGAAGAGTAACAATAATTTATTTAAGATAATAGGAGGAAAAAAAACTTGAGGATAATGATTTGACTTTGAGGGAAGAATGTCTTAAGGATTGAATTTAATTTTTGAAGGTTAAAAGATTAAAATATTAAAAAAATTGATTTGATTAAATGTTGAATTTTGAGGGTTAAATCTTGATAAAAAAAGTATTGAATCATCAATTTTAATTTTGAGGATGAAAAATAAATTTAAAATTTGAATAGTAGGAAGTTATAAAAATTAAAAATTCAGAATAAGATATGATTGAATAAATTTTTGTTATTTGAATTTTAAAAGAGATTATTATAGAACAAATTTAAATTTAAATATTAGTTATTTAAATTTTGAGAAAGACTATTAAAGATTGGATTTAGATTAAATTTTTAGAATTTAAATTTTGACGATTTCAATGAGTAGAAATAAATGCAACAGTGACTATAAAAATTTTCTAGAGTAGAGAGACATCTTTTTTAGACCATTAGATTATGTAGAGTTCTAGATTGTTCGTATATCCAAGAAGGGACGATTCTTCTATCCCATCAACACCTTCCTCTTTGGTTACTCATCTACCCTATCATATTTTCCCAACATCGGTTCCATGTACTGGAACCTATTTGTGCCACACTACCTCATCCAAAGTAGCCCAAACCTACATTTAGAAATTAATGCATTACTTTCGTCTTCCCTTTCCGAGATTGCGGTACGATATTTCGTACTCGACTCATTCCTGCTACATGATTTACTCCTATATCTTAAATCGTGCTTTAGTTTTAATTTCGATGACGAAATTCTTGTATGTTGGGTAGAATGTAAACTTTCGATCCAAAATTTTAATTTTACTTTTTTTAAAATTTATTATTAATTTTTTAAATAGTAACTAGTTACCCTAAAAATATCTAGATGAGTGACTATTTTAATATATAACTATTCTAAATTACCTTAGAAAGATAAAATAATAATATCGATACTAATTATGGAAATAAATGGTTATTAAATGACTAGATAATAAATGCACGTAGAAATTGAGATATACATAAATAAGTAGATTAAACTAACAAATATATATAAAATGTATAGGTATAAACATGAAAATAATGACATACTTAAATCTTATCTCCATATATAAAACAGCCCATGATAGACACGGATATGACTAATGTATATAGATAAGGACAAAATAAAACAAAATGACTATATATGCATAAACAGTAATTAATAAATAAAAGAGAACCTACTAACCATCTCCCAAAATCGGATTCCAAATACCCACAAAAACCGACTTCTACCAATCTCATATATACCCATATTTAATAGCATCTTTAGCCGACCATGAAAACCTATATAATACCATCACCTCCGCCCCTTCCCAAGACCGACCTCATGTTCCTGTGTGCAACCCGCAACAACGACCAACGAGCAAGGGTCATATTTAGCCGTTCCCGAACCCAAGCTCGCCGCTGAGTCCCTGCCGACCGTCCGCGCCCAATCGCCCATGGCCGAGTCTTGCATCCACACGAAGCAGGACAAGAACGATGCTCTGTGCACAAAACAGAGCAATGCCGCCGAACCGACATAAATCAAACCGACTTTGAGGCACCTGTTCCCTTCGATCCTGTGATCGACTTTAGATCCAATTTTTCAGGTATGCAGACTACTTAACCCTCTTAAAAACCCTATTGATTACCTTATTTAAATTCAAAGTAGTTTCTGTAAAAATTGAGATGAAGATCTCGCGTAAAACTCAGTTTTGAAATTTAGAAACCAGAACCCAAACTGCCCAACCTCCCATGTTGGAAGAGAAATATCTTCGCCCATAATTAATAAAACATCGAACCGATTCTCCCCATGTGTAGACAACCTGACCCCCTCCAAAACCCACTAATTAGTTTAATTTTATTTGAATTAGAACCCGGTTAAAAATCACATAGAAAATCACGTAAAAAAGTTTTCTAAAAACTTGAAAATTTCGATACGGGGTCCATTCAGACAAACGGGACCACCTCGTCGCGTACCAATTGTACTGAAAGGCGCGTATGGTATATCTTGACGTGTGGGCTTTCGCGGAAGTTGATTTGGACGTCTGTGCACGCCAAAATTCCGTATCAGTCGAATGTCCCCCGTATCGGTGTTTTGCAAATTATCCTATTAGTTTGTGTACGCTCATCAGATCACAACGAAACTTGCGCCGCTAGACTCGCAGCGTCTGACTTATCCTATGACCCGAGTTTCATCCGATTTCGAGTCAGTCGACGATTCGCCGTTTCACGGACACCACGATTTGACTTGACGAGCAAATTTGTGATCGGCTCACCGGAATACAAAACTGGACATATCGGTGAATTCGTATCGTCGATTAGGATTCGTTTGACCTATAATTTGTTCTATTTAGAGACCTTTAGCCTTGACACATTTTTCGGTGCAAAATGACCCACATATGGGTTCCGTTTTCAGCCAAAAATTACCGTTTTGTCCATGTATTCAAATTGGACGAAAGGTATTGTTTTTTGACTATCTCGCTTATTCTAGAAACGTTGGTGATATTTATTTCAGCATCCGGAAACGTTCGTACACCTTCCTCTCTTTGTGCTACAGTTGACCTGACATATTTACTGTCAGGACATTGTCTAAACTCTGCTCGGACACCAGACAAGATACCTTGCTATATTTACAGCTAGTATGATTTTATTTTAGCATTTTAGTTTATGATTTCATGTTTGTTGTTTGTTTTCATATAAACTGGGCGTCTAAGCTTGCTTGGGTACAAACGACGTTGTTCGTCGTCTTTTGTAGCTTTTATTTATTATATGCATGTTGACTTAGTTTTAGCGGACTATCTCCTAATTGTGAAATATTTTTATATCTCATTGGACCATGACACACATGACACGGTTTGTGATATTCTGTTAGCGGCACGGACTGCGTATTCAATTTGCTACCGATACGTAAGGAACGTGTGACTGTTAGAAACATAACTTTTATGATTAGTATATTAGAGACTCATACAGTTACAACACTGGACATGTTGTGTATACGACTTGGTCAGTGCGAAGATGGACATGTGTATACGTCTTGGTCAGTGCAGGGATGAGGGGGAGGACAATGACTATGCGTATGGAAAGCCAAATCGGTAGTCTTAGTATCCAGATAGAACTTTGGTGATTATATTATCAGGTTTTCTCTGACATCACTGGACGTTACGGATATTTAGAGCATACGATTGTGTTCCAGTATATGTATAGGATTTCTTGTGAGCTTAAATCCCACCCATGTGTACGAAAGTTGTCCTCCAATTTGCACATTAGGTGGTTAGAAAATCCTTTGCATATTTATTTACTTACTGCAGTTTATATAGCTTGCTTCTATGTATCTTGTTACGTCCCTCTGAGGACCTGATCCCTTTCCAAGTGTAGATGATCATTTTGCGTGGCATGTTCCAGTGGATGTATTGTTGGTGACTATCTATTCATGTTTAGGTATCCTCCGTAATTATGCATTTACATCAGTACCTACTATTCTGCTTTATAGCCTAGTTTTGTAGACTCATATTTTCTTTCGAGTATATTCAAGCTAATGTGTTACTGGCGGCCGACTTTAGCACATGTAGTTCATTCTTGATATATTTACTTATTTTATGTGAATTGAGATATAGTTGACTTGTCATACTAGATATGATACCTTAGCATATACAGCATATACGTATTTGAGTTGGGCTAGAGTCCACTTGATACGTAGTTGGCCATTGCCACGTATCCTGGTCCTACATATTTTGGGACTGAGACATGACAGGAGTATCCATGGGATGTCGATACTTGGCCAATACGATGGATACGAACATGCTATAGATTTATGAAGTGTTTGTGCATCCTAGCTCATCTCAATTATGTTGTGTTTGTCATAATCAATCATGCCAAAATCATGGGTGGAGCCACATGGAAGGATGTGGGTCACCAGACATAAAAATACATATGGGCCTCTACTAAAGACACGACCAAGAGTTGGTCTAGTTGGTGAAGAGGAGTGGATATATGTGGGTGGTCATAATTTTAAAAACTCAGAACCCTCATGTTAAATATATTTTACAATAATCTTTTTTCTCTTATGCATTCTCTCCCACGGGCAATCATGTTAGTCCCGAGGCTTAACCAATGATGGATGAACGGGAACAGAGGTTATCGCCTCTTTAATGAAGAGGAGATCAAGGGTTCACCCAACGGGTTTCCTTCGGAGAAGGCGAGATCAAGTGTATACCCAACTGGTTCCCTCTATGAAGGCGAGATCAAGGGTTTACCCAACGGGCTCCCTCTGATATAATCGATTACAACTACAAAATAGAATACAACTCCTTATATATCACATAACTCAAGAACCAAACCACGTTCTTCCTTACAAATGCAGTTGCAATTGGGACAGAACGTTTACAACTAGAAGAAGAGAGAAAAAGATAGAATAAAAAATTATTCTTGCTGGGGTGGTGAAGACCACCATTGCTCAAATCAAGATTCTCCCTCGATCGACGATCTGCTCTCAGGAGCCAACAAGTTTATAAGAGAACTTCTGGAACGCTCATAGTCACCTCTGTGTGTGACTCGAACGGACTCCATGGACTCTTCTTTCAATATTTGGTGTATCTCCAAAAGGAAGCCTGAGGACTCTATTTATGGAGAAGGGTGAAAACCCATCTCTACTCCCAACCGATGTGGGACTAAAATACAAACTCCAAAAAAAAATTGATATTCCAAATTCTGCCATTAACGGAGTCACGTACAATCAACGCAGCCCGCGCATGCGCGCAACAACACAGTAGCACATGCGCGCAGAATTATAGACATGTAGCTGCGCATAGCCGCATATGTCGCACATTCACATATATGCGTATAACAGCGCATAACCGTGCATATCACCCATACGCAGCGACTACGCATGCAACCTGCATAGCCCAAGTCCGAGTCCTAGTCGCTAAGCACTATTGGGACTTAGCTCCGACAATTCTTTTTCAAGAGAGACCAAAAAAATGCTTTCTTTGTGGAGTTATTCCTTTTTTCTCTTAGGAAAATACCCCCACATGACATCCACCACACCCCATGTACACACCTCAACACATACAAAGTATTATATTGAGATACCCACTTGGTGGTATAGCCAATGTGGGACTTTTCTTCACTAGTCCAAATGCAAAAACACCAATAATCCCCTATATATCTCAATATATGGATTGAGCGTTTCCTACAGTGACTGCCCATCATGCATTAGGATAGATGTCGCTTCGACTTGAATCTTCCCTCATGGGTCAAATAACAGTATGATACAAGAATGGACTAAGCCTTGAATTTTGCACTATAGCTGAAAAAATTTTCACTCACACAATGACATCAGCTTTACTTTTGGTTGCACATTAAAGGCCCTGTACACGTCTTGTTTCGATGTATGTATTTTGGGCGTCTATAAGTTTATCCTCAAGAGACGGCCTATATCTCTTTCCATACACTCTAGATGTGTTCTTTTAAAGAGTCATGGTATGAAGCCTTGCGCTTCCTTGCGGTGCTACGCCGCTATGACATGGCCTAAAGCTGAGGATACACCTCATCGTGATGTCATCCCACTGTAGCATGAGGTCCCAACCTCTTTGTAGTGCCATACTACCTAGCATAAAGTATTGCACTTGCGGTGTTACGCCGCTGTCACATCGCTCGCATAGCCGAGGCTTTACATATTTTACCTCTTGGTGGTGTCATACTACTGTAAGATGAGGTCACCTGCCTCTTTGTAGTGCTGCCTACCACTCTTCATTCTACAATATTAGGCTACCTGCCTATGTGCGGTGCTACGCCGCTGTGACATGGCCCGAAGCCGAGGGCTTTACCCTCTCGAGGTAACTCTTGTCGCGTTACCCCACTATAGCATGGAGTACTATGCTCCTTTGTAGTATTGTGCTACCTGTGCTTCCTGTAAAGCATGCCGTATATTCAAAACGCCCGAGAACTGATTAATGCGTCTAAGTCATCCTTCCACAAGAGTTATTCTATACAAAGAACAACTAGTAGACAACAGTGGATCTAGGTCCGTAACCCCTTAATGTCTAAAAGGACTACCCGCTATTCCTTATTTTTTTTCATTCAATGATTCTTCTTTGAACCAAAAGCTAGATGCCTAGTAGATTTTTTTTTGAACTAATAGCATACAACTTTATGGTAGAATTACAAAGACATAATATCAGAATGTCTTTAAGCCCAGCTTGACTGCTATGTCCTCGATCAGTTGGCCCTTGAGACCCTTGGTGAATGGTTACGCCGGATTCTCCTAGCTCCGAACATCAATCATGGCAATGACTCCAGTCTTTATAAGATCATTCACTGCACTGTGCCTCAGTCGCACAGTTCTCTTCTTACCATTAAAGAGGTCATTTGAAGTCACCGCTGCAATTTCCTGGTTGTTGCAGTAAATCGGTACCGTCAGAATCTGTGCACCAACCAATATAAGATGATACATGAGCTCCCGAAACCATTCTGCTTCATCCGCTGCAGCCGCCAGTGCATAGAACTCAGATTCCATAGAGGAATGAGAGAGCATTGTCTGCTTCTTCACTTACAGGATATATCAGCTCCACCCATGGAGAAGACGTATCCTCCTGTGGACCTTTCGCTCTCTACTTCTGAGCACCAGCTTGCATTACGGAAGCCTTCCACTATTGTCGGATAACCGCTGTAGTGCAGTGCATACTTCTGAGTCTACTTGAGATATCTCATCACTCTCTTTACATCTTTCAAGTATTCCACACTTGGGTTTCCCGTGAACCGACTCAATATCCCCACGACGAAAGCTATGTTAGGCCTTGTGGCAGTTGTTGCATACATCAAAACCCAATGACGCTTGGGTACTCTAGTTGCCTGACACTTTCCCTTGGATTTGGCTTCAACTTCTTGTCACACCTGTATGGAGTATCGATTCTCGGAAGATCCTGATATCCATAGCGTATGAGCATATCTTCTCAATATAATGAGACTGTGACAGTGCCACTCCAGTGTCCGTCCGGATGATCTTTATCCCCAGGATAACATCAGCTTCTCCCAAGTCCTTCAAAGTGAACTTGGATGAGAGGAACTTCTTTGTCTCAGTGACACGTGCTGGATCCGTACCCAAGATCAGAATATCGTCCACGTACAGATAAACGATAACTCATCTCCCGTCAGCAAACTTTGTGTAAACACACTTGTTCGTCTAACTGACCATGTGGCCGTTTGATCTTATAACTTTATCAAACTTCTCATGCCACATCTTAGGAGCTTGCTTTAGACCATATAATGATTTCACCAACAGCAGACTGTCTTTAAGTCCCTTGACGACAAATCCTACTGGCTGTTGCATGTAAATCTCTTCAGTCAACTCTCCATTCAGGAATGATGTTTTAACATCCATCTGATGTATAACTATCTTGTGAATTGCGCTCAAAGCAATCAACATTCTGATGGTTGTCATCCGTGCTACTGGAGCATGTGTCAAAGTAGTCGATCCCCTGCTTCTGAGAAAATCCCTGGGCTACCAGTCTTGCTTTGAACTTATCAACAGTTCCATCGGCCTTCATCTTCTTCTTGAAGATCAACTTGCATACTATTGGTTTAGCTCCTTCAGGCAGATCGACCAACATTCAATTGTTGTTGGAGGTTATTGAATCATATTCATCATTGATAGCCTCCCTTCAAAAGACGTCTCTGATCTTCATCGCCTCATCATAGGTAAGTGGATCTGCTTCCACATGATAGGTGACGACGTCATCTCCGAAGTCCTTCTGTCTCCTCACTTGCTTAGATACCGGTTCTGTGAGTTCTAGTTCGAACGTTGTCTTTGGAATGACATCTTCTTGGACTACATCTCCATTGGAGGCGTTAGTCTCTTGTGCACTCACACTATTTTCCGGAATATCCGCGATAACAATGTTCTTGTGCATTGCAAATTTATCTTCAAAGAATTATGTGTTGCGAGATTCGATGATATGATTTGATTCATTGTCGAGAAACCTCCGAGCATCACTCTTCTCAGCATACCCCAGGAGGATAGTCTTCGTAGTCCTCGTACCCAGCTTTTGAATCTCTAAGTTTGAAAGCTTCACATATGCCAACACCCCCATACTCGAATGACATTCAAGTTGGATCTGACCTTGAACCAGAGTTCATGAGAAGTGATATCAGAAGTTGCGTACGACACTCTGTTCAAAATAAAAGTAGCCGTAAGCGCAGCTTCTCACCAGAAGCAGTTTGGAAGACCCGCAGTCAACATCATTGAATTTATCATCTCTGTCAACGTCATGTTCTTCCTTTTAGCTACCCCATTTGATTGAGGAGAATATGGAGCAGTTGTCTCATTGACAATTCCATGTTCTTTGCAGAACGATACGAATTCAATAAACCTATACTCTCTGTCTCGATCACTTTTGAGTCTCTTGAGTTGTCATGTTTGACGTTCAGCCTTAACCCTGTACTCCTTTAAGTTCTCGAATGCTTCGTCTTTTTACTTGAGCAGATAGACGAACGCATACTTTGAGTAGTCGTCGATGAATGTAATGAAATACTTCATCTTGGCCTTTGCGGAGAACTGTTTGAAGTCACAGATATCTGAGTGCACCAACTCCAGAAGATCTGTGCTTCGGTTAACCTGCTTGAACGATTTTCTTGTGATCTTTGTCTGTGCATAAATCTCACACTTCTCAACCTCCTTACCCCCACATTTGGAGATAAGTCCTAGACTAGACATTTTGTTTATTCTTTTACAATGAATATGTCATAGTCTATTGTGCCATAACTCAAGAGAATAACCAGAAGAAGAGACTACATTAACATTATTAGCAGGAGTTACAAGCTGGGGTTTAAACATCCCTTCGATGCAATATACTTTTCTGAAGTATGTTCCTTTGTAAGATATCACCATCTGTCCAGAATTGATGTCCATCCTCAAGCCTGTGTTGCAGATCAGACTTCCTGAGACCAGGTTTTTAGCAATCACTGGTACATGCTTCACATCTTGAAGCGTCAGCGACTTCCCTGAAGTCATATTCAGTACTACCATTCATATCCCAAGTACTTCAACTTGTGTCTGGTTCGCCACCATAACCTTCTCAGATGTAGGCATATAGGTGGTGAACAACTCCCTCTTTGAGCAAACATGGCAGGATGCGCCAGTGTCCACCCACCAGTCAGTGTCGACACTAGCCGAGACAACCTACGCAATCATAGCAACTTTGTTAGGCTCATCTTGCTCTATCTGTTTGGGCTTGGATCTGTAGTCTTTTCGGTAGCGGCCCTTCTTGCCACAATTGAAGCAAGTCATATCTGACTTGGACTTTGGCTTGAACGAAGCCGACTTCACATTTAGATGGTTGAAGTCCTTCTTATTGTGAGAAGCCTTCTGCTTCCCCTTGGAGTCACTAGTATGCACCAAGTTGGCCTTGGCCAACTGCTTAGATAGCATGCCCCCCTTGTTTTGAGCCCTCAACTCATCTTCAACGTGGATGTAATGCAGTAGGAGATCAAGATTGACATCCATCTTCTTCCGGTGCATGTTCGAGATAAAGTTGCTCCAACCAGGCGGAAGCTTTGCGACAATGCCCCCACGAAAAAAGCGTCAACCATGGACGTGCCATCATCCTCAAGTTTTTGACGTAACTTGAGAAATTCCTTGACTTGAGACAACATCATATTGTCGTCCTCAAATCGCATATTCCAGACCTTTTCGGTCACATGGATCTTGTTGCTGTTCTCATCTGCCTTGTAACGCTTTTCTAGTGACTCCCATACGACCTTTGCATAGTCCGTCTTGTTGTATGACTCTGCCAGAGTATCTTCCATATAGTTCAGAATCAATAACTTTTAGAGGTTGTTGTCTCTCCTCCACTTGTTCCACCGAGTAGTTGCAGTAGTAATCGCCCGAACAGTAGCATCATCACCCTCTGGAATAATAGGCTCAGGATCTGTCAACACGTAATTCACGTTTACGAGTTGAAGATTAAGGCTGACCTTTCTCTTCCAGATGTTGTAATGCTCCTCGTCAAACTTCTCAAGTTTCTTAAAACTTGTGTCGAGAAGACTTTCACGGTTGTTCTCCATCTTACTCGGATCTTGCTTTGAGATTGTTAGTCCCAAGGCTTAATCAAAGATGGATGAACATGAACAGAGGTTATCGACTCTTTAATGAAGGCGATATCAAGGGTTCACCCAACGAGTTCCCTTCGGTGAAGGCGAGATCAAGGCTTTACCCAACGGGTTCCCTCCGTGAAGGCGAGATCAAGGGTTTACCCAACTGGCTCCCTCTGATAATTATCGATTACAACTACAAACCAGACTACAACTCCTTCTAGATCACAGAGCTCAAGAACCAAACCACGCACTTTCTTGCAAATGCAGTTGCAATTGGAACAGAACATTTACAACTAGAAGAAGAGAGAAAAAGATGTAATAACAAATTATTCTTGCTGGGTGGTGAAGACCATCGTTGCTCAAATCAAGATTCGCCCTCTATCGACGATCTCCCAGGAGCCAGTAAGTTCATAAGAGAACTTCTGGAGCGCTCGTAGTCACCTATGTGTGTGACTCGAACGGACTCCATGTACTCTTCTTTTAATATTTGGTGTATCTCCAAAAGGAGGCATGAAAACTCTATTTATAGAGAAGGGTGGAAACCCATCTCTACTCTCAGCTAATGTGGGACTAAAATACCAATTCCCAAAAAATAAAGAATTGCTATTCCAAATCCCGCCATCAACGTAGTCATGTGCAATCAACGCAGCCCGCGACTTAGCTCCAACGAAATTTTTTCAAGAGAGTGCAAAAAGCATAAATGCTTTCTTTGAGGAGTTAGTCATTTTTTCTCCTAGGAAAACACCCACATATGGCACCCACATGTTCCCCATCATACCCCGTGTGCACACCTTAACACATACAAAGTATTATATTGAGATACCCACTTGGTGGTGTAGCCAATGTGGGACTATTTTTCACTAGTCCAAAGACAAAAACACCAACAAATCATATATCGTCCATCCTTTTTGCACTTACCCATTTGAAAATATTTATTCATTCTGGGTTTTGTTCTTACTTTTTAATAGGATTCATAATACATGATCATATTATGTTTGATCCCATCTTTAGCTCTCCCAAAGACGAATGCTCATCTATCTTTTCATTATTTCAGGAATCACTTGTTTCCCACCATCAGGCATCTGAGCCCGGTCTCTACTTTCAGAGGATTGCTTGCTTCAGTGCAAATGCTGATGGGTGACCTGGCATTTGCAGCTTATTTGTCTAGGCCCGGCCCATCAATCCTGTCAGAAGCATGGTCTCAAAGATGGGACAACTTGAAAAGGGCATGTGAAGCTTTGAGTGATTTCTTAAGAACTCAAGGCTCATTGGAAAATGAATATATGGGTATCGTATTGAGTGCTTCTCATATTGGACCGTGAACTTGAACAAACAACTTCAGCCTTTTAACCGTTGCGGCAAAGCATTTCAGGCCTGGGTAAAGTAACTCAAATTCTTCTCCAGACAAAATCATCTGCATTTGTGCATTGCATCAAGTATTGGGGTGATCACAATTGAATATATTCTGTGCTACTATTTGATTGTGAATCCCTGCTGCTATTGCCACGTGGAGGAGATGGTTGATTTATTTGCGATAAGGAGAGCACTAGCATAGTCAACATATGGTACACATGATGATCTTTTTGTTGGGAACGAAAGTGCGAAAACCGTTTTCCAAACCAGAGAGTACCTGCGAGAGAACCGAGCAAAAACGTACAAACCAAAAACGCCAAACACAAATCGCAGACACAAAGATTTTTGACGTGGAAAACCCTTGCAGGAAAAACCACGGGACGATCGGAATCCAACCCTAAAAGCCTCCACTAATAGAATAAGAAATACACCGACTCCTTACAAACTTCTTACCGATCCAAACGGATCACCACAACCCTTTTGGAACATAAAATAGATTATAACCACGAAGAAGAAAGACAACGAGAAATATCCGAAACTGATCTCCTTCTTCGAAATGGCCTTCAATCCTTATTTCTCCTCTCCAATGTTGCAATGGTACTCTTGCCTCTTTCTCTCCTTGTTGCTATATTTTTTTTAGAGATATATATTTTAGGGCCAGGAGACACCTATATATAGCCTCAAACCCACAACTAGCATTCCTATTATAGATAGGAATATCCAATCCAAATCCAAATCCATTGACATATTACTATTATATGAAGGAATATCCAATCCAAATCCATTGAGATATTCCTATTATATTTAGGAATATCCAATCCAAATAAATTGAGGTATTCCTATTATATATAGACGACTGCTTGACGACCGTTGTGTATGTAGCAAATAGTGCCCTGTTTTGAGATACGTGCGCTGAAGCACCTGAGTCCACTAGCCAAGAGTTGTCATCGCGGGCGAGTTTCATAACTATCTCATCACCTACAATGATCACGTCGCCTCCATGTGTCGAGGCTGCCGCTGTAGTATTCTCACTTTGCTTTCCCTTGTCGCCCTTCTATCTTCCAAGCGAAACAGTTTCGCTTGATATGGCCCTTCTTGCCACAATAGTAACACTCCGAGTCCTCGTACCGACCCTTGGACCTCCTCCTGCTTTTGTCTCTGCCACCGCCTGGACCCCTGCTTTTACCCCTTCCGCGGCTCTCTGAAACAAGCGCCTCTGAGTGGGATGTGGATGAAGTGCCCTGAGAACGTCTCCGCATCTCTTCATTCAGTACTCCACTCTTAGCAAACTCCAGACTGACCACGCCTTCCGGAGCAGAAGCGATCATAGACACTCGTACGGTCTCCCACGAGTCTGGCAATGTACACAACAGCCATAGTTTCTGAACTTCGTCGTCGAACTTGACTCTCATCGAGGATAGCTGGTCAACCACGTCCTGGAACTCACTCAAGTGATCCGTAATAGACGTCCCATCTTTGTACCGCAGACCCATCATCATCCGGATCAGGAACAATTTATTTACTCCGGTCTTCTTCGCATACAAAGATTTCAGCTTATCCCACAGTGTCCTCGTGTGCTCAATACTGGCAACGTGGTTGTACACGTTCTCGTCAACGAACTGTCTGATGTACCCACATACCTGTATATGCTCGAAATTCCAGTCATCTTCGAATTTGTCACTGGGCCACTCGGAATCAAATACAGGCAGATGCAGCTTCTTGACAAGTAACAAATCCTTCATCTTGCTCCTCCAGTAGTGATAGTTGGTACTGTTCAGGTTTACCATACGCACCGGCTTCGCGTCCATCTCTCCTCCCTGGTTTGCCTGTCAACTCCTGACACCCTTCTGAAATTCCAGAACTGGGCTCTGATACCACTTTGTTTGGAACGGAAGTGCGGAAACCGTTCCCCAAACCAGAGAGTACCTGCGAGAGAACCGAGCAAAAACGTACAAAACAAAAACGCCAAACACAAATCGCAGACACAGAAATTTTTGACGTGGAAAACCCTTGCGGAAAAAACTACGGGACGATCGGAGTCCAATCCTGAAAAGCCTCCAGTAATGGAATAAGAAATACACCGACTCCTTACAAACTTCTCACCGATCCAAACAGATCCCCACAACTCTTTTGGAACAGAAAATAGATTATAACCACGAAGAAGAAAGACAACGAGAAATACCCGAAACTGATATCCTTCTTCGAAACGGCCTCTAATCCTTCTTTCTCCTCTCCAATGTTGCAATAGCACTCTTGCCTCCTTTTCTCTCCTTGTTGCTATATTTTTTTTTAGAGAGAAATATTTTAGGGCCAGGAGACACATATATATAGCCTCAAACCCACAACTAGCATTCCTATTATAGATAGGAATAACCAATCCAAATTCAAATACATTGACATATTCCTATTATATGTAGGAATATCCAATCCAAATCCATTGAGATATTCCTATTATATTTAGGAATATCCAATCCAAATAAATTGAGGTATTCCTATTATATGTAGAAATACTCAATCCTACTCCTGGATACTCAATCCTACTCCGGGATATTCTAAAAAAAAACATAGCAACAAGGAGAGAAAATGAGGCAAGAGTGCTATTGAAACATTGGAGAAGAAGAAAGAAAGATTGGAGGCCGTTTCGGAGGAGGAGATCAACTTTGGGTAATTTCTCATTGTCTTCTATTTTCGTGGTGTGATCTATTTTCTTTTCCTAAGTGTTGTGGTGATCCGTGTTGGATCGGAAGGAGCTTGTAGAGGGTGTATTCTCTTTATTCCATTAGTGGAGGCTTTTCAGGGTTGGACTCCGATCGTCCCGTGGTTTTTTCCGCAAGAATTTTTCACGTCAAAAATCTCTGTGTCTGCGTTTTGTTTTTGGCATTTTTTGGTTTGTGCGTTTTGCTCGGTTCTCTCGCAGGTACTATCTGGTTTGTGGAACGGTTTTCGCACTTTCGTTCCCATCAAAGTGGTATCAGAGCTCTGCCTAGTTTCCGCACTTTCGTTCCCATCAAACAGTTTCTGCAGGAATATTTTCCACATAGGCTGGAAATCCCACCCACTCCAACACTCTTCCTAGTTTGTTGCTCTGTTTCTGTGATTATTGGTAACTTTGATGCTCCTATCGGTTATATTGGATTTAGCTTGCAGGTCGGTGCAGTACCACTGAAATTCTTTGTAATGCCTAGATTATGTGATGCAAAGCTGTGAGAGGAAGATCTGATATATGTGCCCTAATTTTGTGTCAAAATGGACATAAAATGCGTCTGTGTACAGTAGTACACAACCAGATTTTGGAGATGAAAGATGAGCTTTAG
The DNA here is from genome assembly GCA_036927795.1 of Iris macrosiphon. Lineage (NCBI taxonomy): Eukaryota > Viridiplantae > Streptophyta > Magnoliopsida > Asparagales > Iridaceae > Iris > Iris macrosiphon. The sequence goes on from JAYESA010000018.1 coordinate 62,553,502, forward strand.
TTTGGTTTGTTTCATACCTTAATCGCCTACTGAGATATGGCGATAATGGCAAGTTTTCAACATGTCAGACATTCTTTCTGCCTGTTCCTCCCATATGTGGTTGTTTATGTCATCTCATATTGCTTTTTTCGCAAGATATGGGTTTGATATCGTGTCTTGCCATGCCTTCACTCTTCCGGAGATGAGTTCCTCTAGAAATTTGTAGATGCGGCTTCTTACTTGATTGTAACTGGTGAGTAAATGCTGTTCAAAGTTCTGGTCTTGTCTATTGAATGATCACTATTTTCATTTAACTTCTGATCTCTTTCTTATTCATTAAGATTTACCAACCTCTATTGCTGAAGGCAGACTCTTTCGGACCTCTACTTATCTGGCCTTCATGTATCGGAAGTGGACTCTAGTAAAGGATGCTGTCTGTATTTGGCCTGCTTGTTGGTTGTTCACTGTACAGCGTAATTATACTTTTAAACAGGACTACGCAAGTATTCCGTTTCATTTTTGTTCGTTAGCATCTGCAGGAAGATAAGCAGCATTTTGCTTGTCCATTATTTATGGGTTGTTCTATTGTTTACAAGGGGTAATGTGTCTTATAATATGTGATATTGACGCTAGGTAACAAATGTTTTACCTGGCTAATCTCTTTCCTTGTATATCTTGAAAATGGATCTAGCCTTGATCTTTATTCATTTCTCTTGAAGATTATGACAAGCTTTTTTCTTCTGTAGTTAGAATTCCAGGAGATTTATACATAACTGGAGTGAGAAGCTGTCTTGCCGGAACGATTAATTTTACGGATGGAAGTGAAAAGGAGGAGGAGAAATTTTATTTTGAAGATGAGGTACTTTATTTAACTATGTAATGTTACATATCTCAAACTTTTGAAACATATATTCCTATACAGGAGAAGAGTTAACCACATGTTAGCCGATACGCTAAGTAAACAGCTGCCTGCGCCTTCGAGTTAGCAAATTGGAGTTAGCTTCACCAGTTACAACTTCGTCAATCAGATCCTTAAATATCGATCTCTCAATCTCCAAGACCAACCCTGGTACCTCGAGGCCGAAATCTTCCCATCCTTGTGACCGATGAAGCAAATCCTCTGCGGACATCGCCTCTTCCTTCTCCAAACTCACCCCCCTTGGTCTCTCAGCAAGCAGACATTTCATTTCGGAGCACAGTTCTCTCAGTAACAGTTGTCCACCGTGCTTTCTTGCAAGAACGAAGAGATCCCACTGAGGACTGGGGCTTATCGACTCCAGTTTGTGAACTAGGACCTCCTGTACCACATCGAGCATGAGCTTGTGCCGGAGCTTCTCCGGCTTGGCCTTGGCCAGGGTGGTTTCTCCTTGGACACCTGAAGCAAATAATATTTCGAGCACATAATCAAGGACTGGTTCTTGCCTCCCGTCGTTAGTTGAGCTAAGTTGTTTCAGCTTCTGGACCAAGCTCTTGATGTTGCCGACCTTCAATGAATCGATTTCGGGGCTTGGCTTTGGTGTCGATGTTTCGGATGTACTCTTTGGAATCTTATAATCCTCTATAGATATCTGCATCTCATCATCTGCTCAAAGAAAGAATTGAAACTGGTTAGTGAAGTTGTGGATTATACTTGATCAACAGTGAATCAAGGTTTGCAGTATGAGTATCGGATTGTCGGACTAGTTGGTTGCGGAAAGACGAGCAGTAATAAGAAGATTATCTGATAAATTTAGTTTGGAGAGACTGTTTTCTGACCTTTGCGTGCAGTTGAAATTGTCTTCACTGGAGAAGGTGACAAATCGTCGTCGTAAAATGAGGCATCAAGGACAGAGATGGGGCTTGGCTGTTCTGAAGGGACTACTGTTGAGACATCTTCCGCAATCAGCAGAAACTTCTGAAATGGCAACCATATACACATATATATCGACGATTCATCTATTTCTTTTTGAAGAGTACAAATTTTGGGAGTATGAAGTACCTTCTGAGAGTTCAATTTCATCGAGCAATCACCTGCATCACCACTTGACGTCAAGCTGACATTGCCACCATCATCTCTACGGGAGACTTGTTTGTCGACCCACTGAGTATACTTCTCTGCACGATTTGGTTTCACTCTATTCTTCGGCCTCGGAGACATAGGCTCCTGCTGCTGCCTATTGGCAGACTGTCTTCGTGTCGGGGGTGTCGGGGGTTTCTTTTCCGGTTCCGCCTTCCTCTGCTGAACTCTCGCGCTCGAGGTTTTCACTGGGCTCGCACTTGTATCTCACGCGGGGGGCAGTTGAGGCCTAGGCGATCTCTGCTGCATCACCGGCGATCGTTGTTTCTTCTCACCAGAAGTGTCCCTGAGATCACCGGCTTCAACCTTAGCATGCTTTCTACTTGCTGTGCTGCTACTCGTACGTAGCTTCCTTAGACCCGACAGACCTTCAAGCTCCCCCTCCAGTCTGTTAACAGACTTTGCGGGTTTCACGATCACGATGGGGAACTTGACTCCCATCGAGGATAGCTGGTCAACCACGCCCTGTAACTCACACAAGTGATCCATAATAGACGCCCCATCTTTGTACCGCAGACCCATCATCATCCGGATCAGGAACAATTTATTTACTCCGATCTTCTTCGCATACATAGATTCCAGCTTATCCCACAGTGTGCTCGCGTGCTCAATACTGGCAACGTGGTTGTACACGTTCTCGTCAACGAACTGCCTGATGTACCCACACACCCGTATATGCTCGAAATTTTAGTCCTTTTCGGATTTGTCACTGGGCCTCTCGGAAGCAAATACTGATAGATACAGCTTCTTGACAAATAACAGATCCTTCATCTTGCTCCTCCAGTAGTGATAGTTGGTACCATTCAGGTTTACCATACGTACCGATTTTGCGTCCATCTCTCCTCCCTGGTTTGCCTGCCAACTCCTGATACCCTTCTGAAATTGCAGAACCTGGCTCTGATACCACTTTGTTGGGAACGGAAGTACGGAAATCGTTCCCCAAACCAGAGAGTACCTGCGAGAGAACCGAGCAAAAACGTACAAACCAAAAACGCCAAACACAAATCGCAGACCCAGAGATTTTTGACGTGGAAAACTCTTGCAGAAAAAACCACGGGACGATCGGAGTCCAACCCTGAAAATCCTCCACTAATGGAATAAGAAATACACCGACTCCTTACAAACTTCTCACCGATCCAAACGGGATCACCACAACTCTTTTGGAACAAAAAATAGATTATAACCACGAATAAGAAAGACTACGAGAAATACCCGAAACTGATCTCCTTCTTCGAAACGGTTTCCAATCTTTCTTTCTTTCTCCTCTCCAATGTTGCAATGACACTCTTGCCTCCTTTTCTCTCCTTGTTGCTATATTTTTTTTTTAGAGAGAGATTTTAGGGCCAGGAGACACCTATATATAGCCTCAAACCCACAACTAGCATTCCTATTATAGATAGGAATATCCAATCCAAATCCAAATCCAAATCCAAATACATTGACATATTCCTATTATATGTAGGAATATCCAATCCAAATCTATTGAGATATTCCTATTATATTTAGGAATATCCAATCCAAATAAATTGAGGTATCTATTATATGTAGAAATACCCAACCCTACTCCAGGATACTCAATCCTACTCCGGGATATTCTAAAAAAAAATAGCAACAAGTAGAGAAAATGAGGCAAGAGTGTCATTGCAACATTGGAGAAGAAGAAGAAAGAAGGATTGGAGGCCGTTTCGAAGGAGCAGATCAACTTTGGGTAATTTCTCATTGTCTTCTATTTTCGTGGTGTGATCTATTTTCTATTACTAAGTGTTGTGGTGATCCGTGTTGGATCGGGAGGAGCTTGTAGAGGGTGTATTCTCTTTATTCCATTAGTAGAGGCTTTTCAGGGTTGGACTCCGATCGTCCCGTGGTTTTTTTCGCAAAGATTTTCAACTTCAAAAATCTCTGTGTCTGCGTTTTTTGTTTGGCGTTTTTTGGTTTGTGCGTTTTGTTCGGTTCTCTCGCAGGTAGTCTCTGGTTTGGGAAACCGTTTCCGCACTTTCGTTCCCATCAAAGTGGTATCAGCGCTCTGCCTAGTTTTCGCACTTTCGTTCCCATCAAACGGTTTCCGCAGAGATATTTTCCACATAGGTTGGAAACCCCACCCACTCCAACACTCTTCCTAGTTTGTTGCTATGTTTCTGTGATTATTGGTAACTTTGATGCTCTATTGGTTATATTGGATTTAGCTTGCAGGTCGGTGCAGTACCACTGAAATTCTTTGTAATGCCTAGATTATGTGATGCAAAGCTGTGAAAGGAAGATCTGATATATGTGCCCTAATTTTGTGTCAAAATAGACATAAAATGCGTCTGTGTACAGTAGTACACAACCAGATTTTGGAGATGAAAGATGAGCTTTAGTTTGGTTTGTTTCATACCTTAATGGCCTACTGAGATGTGGCGATAATGGCAAGTTTTCAACAGGTCAGACATTCTTTCTGCTTGTTCCTCCCATGTGTGGTTGTTTATGTCATCTCATATTGCTTTTTTTTCGCAAGATATGGGTTTGATATCATGTCTTGCCATGCCTTCACTCTTCCGGAGATGAGTTCCTCTAGAAATTTGTAGATGCAGCTTCTTACTTGATTCTAACTGGTGAGTTCAAAGTTCTGGTCTTGTCTATTGAATGATCACTATTTTCATTTAACTTCTGATCTCTTTCTTATTCATTAAGATTTACCAACCTCTATTGCTGAAGGCAGACTCTTTCGGACCTCTACTTATCTGGCCTTCATGTATCGGAAGTGGACTCTGGTAAAGGATGCTGTCTGTATTTGGCCTGCTTGTTGGTTGTTCACTGTACAGCATAAGTATACTTTTAAACAGGATTACGCAAGTATTCCGTTTCCTTTTTGTTCGTTAGCATCTGCAGGAAGATAAGCAGCATTTTGCTTGTCCATTATTTATGGGATGTTCTATTGTTTACAAGGGGTAATGTGTCTTATAATATGTGATATTGACGCTAGGTAACAAATGTTTTACCTGGCTAATCTCTTTCCTTGTATATCTTGAAAATGGATCTAGCCTTGATCTTTACTCATTTCTCTTGATGATTATGACAAGCTTTTTTCTTCTGTAGTTAGAATTCCAGGAGATTTATACATAACTGGAGTGAGAAGCTGTCTTGCCGGAACGATTAATTTTACTGATGGAAGTGAAAAGAAGGAGGAGAAATTTTATTTTGAAGATGAGGTACTTTATTTAACTATGTAATGTTACATATCTCAAACTTTAGAAACATATATTCCTATACAGGAGAAGAGTTAACCACATATTAGCCGATACGCTAAGTAAACAGCTGCCTGCGCCTTCGAGTTAGCAAATTGGAGTTAGCTTCACCAGTTACAACTTCGTCAATCAAATCCTTAAATATCGATCTCTCAATCTCCAAGACCAACCCTGGTACCTCGAGGCCGAAATCTTCCCATCCTTGTGACCGATGAAGCAAGTCCTCTGTGGACATCGCCTCTTCCTTCTCCAAACTCACCCCCCTTGGTCTCTCAGCAAGCAGACATTTCATTTCGGAGCACAGTTCTCTCAGTAACAGTTGTCCACCGTGCTTTCTTGCACGAACGAAGAGATCCCACTGAGGACTGGGGCTTATCGACTCCAGTTTGTGAACTAGGGCCTCCTGTACCACATCGAGCATGAGCTTGTGCCGGAGCTTCTCCGGCTTGGCCTTGGCCAGGGTGGTTTCTCCTTGGACACCTGAAGCAAATAATATTTCGAGCACATAATCAAGGACTGGTTCTTGCCTCCCGTCGTTAGTTGAGCTAAGCTGTTTCAGCTTCTGGACCAATCTCTTGATGTTGCCGACCTTCCATGAATCGATTTCGGGGCTTGGCTTTGGTGTCGATGTTTCAGATGGACTCTTTGGAATCTTATAATCCTCTATAGATATCTGCATCTCATCATCTGCTCAAAGAAAGAATTGAAACTGGTTAGTGAAGGTGTGGATTATACTTGATCAACAGTGAATCAAGGTTTGCAGTATGAGTATCGGATTGTCGGACTAGTTGGTTGCGGAAAGACGAGCAGTAATAAGAAGATTATCTGATAAATTTAGTTTGGAGAGACTGTTTTCTGACCTTTGCGTGCAGTTGAAATTGTCTTCACAGGAGAAGGTGACAAATCGTCCTCGTAAAATGAGGCATCAAGGACAGAGATGGGGCTTGGCTGTTCTGAAGGGACTACTGTTGAGACATCTTCCGCAATCAGCAGAAACTTCTGAAATGGCAATCATATACACATATATATCGACGATTCAACTATTTCTTTTTGAAGAGTACAAATTTTGGGAGTATGAAGTACCTTCTGAGAGTTCAATTTCATCGAGCAATCACCTGCATCACCACTTGACGTCAAGCTGACATTGCCACCATCATCTCTACGGGAGACTTGTTTGTCGACCCGCTGAGTATACTTCTCTGCACGATTTGGTTTCACTCTATTCTTCGGCCTCGGAGACATAGGCTCCTGCTGCTGCCTATTGGCAGACTGTCTTCGTGTCGGGGGTGTCGGGGGTTTCTTTTCCGGTTCCGCCTTCCTCTGCTGAACTCTCGGGCTCGAGGTTTTCACTTGGCTTGCACTTGTATCTCACGCGGGGGGCAGTTGAAGCCTAGGCGATCTCTGCTGCATTACCGACGATCGTTGTTTCTTCTCACCAGAAGTGTCCCTGAGATCACCGGCTTCAACCTTAGCCTGCTTTCTGCTTGCTGTGCTGCTGCTACTCGTACGTAGCTTCCTTAGACCCGACGGACCTTCAAGCTCCCCCTCCAGTCTGTTAACAGACTTTGCGGGTTTCAAGATCACGATGGGGAACTTGACTCCCATCGAGGATAGCTGGTCAACCACGCCCTGGAACTCACTCAAGTGATCCGTAATAGACGCCCCATCTTTGTACCGCAGATCCATCATCATCCGGATCAGGAACAATTTATTTACTCCGGTCTTCTTCGCATACAAAGATTCCAGCTTATCCCACAGTGTGCTCGCGTGCTCAATACTGGCAACGTGGTTGTACACGTTCTCGTCAAGAACTGCCTGATGTACCCACACACCTGTATATGCTCGAAATTCCAGTCCTTTTCGGATTTGTCACTGGGCCTCTCGGAAGCAAATACCGATAGATGCAGCTTCTTGACAAATAACAGTTCCTTCATCTTGCTCCTCCAGTAGTGATTGTTGGTACCGTTCAGGTTTAACATACGTACCGATTTCGCGTCCATCTCTCCTCCCTGGTTTGCCTGTCAACTCCTGACACCCTTCTGAAATTGCAGAACCTGACTCTGATACCACTTTGTTGGGAACGGAAGTGCGAAAATCGTTCCCCAAACCAGAGAGTACCTGCGAGAGAACCGAGCAAAAACGTACAAACCAAAAACGCCAAACACAAATCGCAGACCCAGAGAATTTTGACGTGGAAAACCCTTGCGGAAAAAACCACGGGACGATCGGAGTCCAACCCTGAAAATCCTCCACTAATGGAATAAGAAATACACCGACTCCTTACAAACTTCTCACCGATCCAAACTGATCACCACAACTCTTTTGGAACAGAAAATAGATTATAACCACGAAGAAGAAAGACTACGTGAAATACCCGAAACTGATCTCCTTCTTCGAAACGGCCTCCAATCTTTCTTTCTCCTCTCCAATGTTGCAATGACACTCTTGCCTCCTTTTCTCTCCTTGTTGCTATATTTTTTTTTAGAGAGAGAAAGAGAGATTTTAGGGCCAGGAGACACCTATATATAGCCTCAAAGCCTCAAACCCACAACTAGCATTCCTATTATAGATAGGAATATCCAATCCAAATCCAAATACATTGACATATTCCTATTATATGTAGGAATATCCAATCCAAATCCATTGAGATATTCCTATTATATTTAGGAATATCCAATCCAAATAAATTGAGATATTTATTATATGTAGAAATACCCAACCCTACTCCAGGATACTCAATCCTACTCCGGGATATTCTAAAAAAAAATAGCAACAAGTAGAGAAAATGAGGCAAGAGTGTCATTGCAACATTGGAGAAGAAGAAGAAAGAATGATTGGAGGCCGTTTCGAAGGAGTAGATCAACTTTGGGTAATTTCTCAGTCTTCTATTTTCGTGGTGTGATCTATTTTCTATTACTAAGTGTTGTGGTGATCCGTGTTGGATCGGGAGGAGCTTGTAGAGGGTGTATTCTCTTTATTCCATTAGTAGAGGCTTTTCAGGGTTGGACTCCGATCATCCCGTAGTTTTTTTCGCAAGAATTTTCCACGTCAAAAATCTGTGTCTGCGTTTTGTGTTTGGCGTTTTTTTGTTTGTGCGTTTTGATCGGTTCTCTCGCAGGTACTCTCTGGTTTGGGGAACGGTTTTCGCACTTTCGTTCCCATCAAAGTGGTATCAGAGCTCTGCCTAGTTTCCACACTTTCGTTCCCATCAAACGGTTTCCGCAGCAATATTTTCCACATAGGTTGGAAACCCCACCCACTCCAACACTCTTCCTAGTTTGTTGCTCTGTTTCTGTGATTATTGGTAACTTTGATGCTCCTATTGGTTATATTGGATTTAGCTTGCAGGTCGGTGCAGTACCACTGAAATTCTTTGTAATGCCTAGATTATGTGATGCAAAGCTGTGAGAGGAAGATCTGATATATGTGCCCTAATTTTGTGTCAAAATAGACATAAAATGCGTCTGTGTACAGTAGTACACAACCAGATTTTGGAGATGAAAGATGAGCTTTAGTTTGGTATGAAGTTTGTTTCATACCTTAATGGCCTACTGAGATATGGCGATAATGGCAAGTTTTCAACATGTCAGACATTCTTTCTGCCTGTTCCTCCCATATGTGGTTGTTTATGTCATCTCATATTGCTTTTTTTCGCAAGATATGGGTTTGATAGCATGTCTTGCCATGCCTTCACTCTTCCGGAGATGAGTTCCCTCTAGAAATTTGTAGATGCGGCTTCTTACCTGATTCTAACTGGTGAGTAAATGCTCTTCAAAGTTCTGGTCTTGTCTATTGAATGATCACTATTTTCATTTAACTTCTGATCTCTTTCTTATTCATTAAGATTAACCAATCTCTATTGCTGAAGGCACACTCTTTCGGACCTCTACTTATCTGGCCTTCATGTATCGGAAGTGGACTCTGGTAAAGGATGCTGTCTGTATTTGGCCTGCTTGTTGGTTGTTCACTGTACAGCGTAAGTATACTTTTAAACAGGATTACGCAAGTATCCCGTTTCTTTTTTGTTCGTTAGCATCTGCAGGAAGATAAGCAGCATTTTGCTTGTCCATTATTTATGGGATGTTCTATTGTTTACAAGGGGTAATGTGTCTTATAATATGTGATATTGACGCTAGGTAACAAATATTTTACCTGGCTAATCTCTTTCCTTGTATATCTTGAAAATGGATCTAGCCTTGATCTTTACTCATTTCTCTTGAAGATTATGACAAGCTTTTTTTCTTCTGTAGTTAGAATTCCAAGAGATTTATACATAACTGGAGTGAGAAGCTGTCTTGCCGGAACGATTAATTTTACGGATGGAAGTGAAAAGGAGGAGAAATTTTATTTTGAAGATGAGGTACTTTATTTAACTATGTAATGTTACATATCTCAAACTTTTGAAACATATATTCCTATACAGGAGAAGAGTTAACCACATGTTAGCTGATACGCTAAGTAAACAGCTGCCTGCGCCTTCGAGTTAGCAAATTGGAGTTAGCTTCACCAGTTACAACTTCGTCAATCAGATCCTTAAATATCGATCTCTCAATCTCCAAGACCAACCCTGGTACCTCGAGGCCGAAATCTTCCCATCCTTGTGACCGATGAAGCAAGTCCTCTGCGGACATCGCCTCTTCCTTCTCCAAACTCACCCCCCTTGGTCTCTCAGCAAGCAGACATTTCATTTCGGAGCACAGTTCTCTCAGTAACAGTTGTCCACCGTGCTTTCTTGCAAGAACGAAGAGATCCCACTGAGGACTGGGGCTTATCGACTCCAGTTTGTGAACTAGGACCTCCTGTACCACATCGAGCATGAGCTTGTGCCGGAGCTTCTCCGGCTTGGCCTTGGCCAGGGTGGTTTCTCCTTGGACACCTGAAGCAAATAATATTTCGAGCACATAATCAAGGACTGGTTCTTGCCTCCCGTCGTTAGTTGAGCTAAGTTGTTTCAGCTTCTGGACCAAGCTCTTGATGTTGCCGACCTTCCATGAATCGATTTCGGGGCTTGGCTTTGGTGTCGATGTTTCGGATGGACTCTTTGGAATCTTATAATCCTCTATAGATATCTGCATCTCATCATCTGCTCAAAGAAAGAATTGAAACTGGTTAGTGAAGGTGTGGATTATACTTGATCAACAGTGAATCAAGGTCCGCAGTATGAGTATCGGAGTGTCGGACTAGTTGGTTGCGGAAAGACGAGCAGTAATAAGAAGATTATCTGATAAATTTAGTTTGGAGAGACTATTTTCTGACCTTTGCGTGCAGTTGAAATTGTCTTCACAGGAGAAGGTGACAAATCGTCGTCGTAAAATGAGGCATCAAGGACAGAGATGGGGCTTGGCTGTTCTGAAGGGACTACTGTTGAGACATCTTCCGCAATCAGCAGAAACTTCTGAAATGGCAATCATATACACATATATATCGACGATTCATCTATTTCTTTTTGAAGAGTACAAATTTTGGGAGTATGAAGTACCTTCTGAGAGTTCAATTTCATCGAGCAATCACCACTTGACGTCAAGCTGACATTGCCACCATCATCTCTACGGGAGACTTGTTTGTCGACCCGCTGAGTATACTTCTCTGCACGATTTGGTTTCACTCTATTCTTCGCCCTCGGAGACATAGGCTCCTGCTGCTGCCTATTGGCAGACTGTCTTCGTGTCGGGGGTGTCGGGGGTTTCTTTTCCGGTTCCGCCTTCCTCTGCTGAACTCTCGGGCTCGAGGTTTTCACTGGGCTCGCACTTGTATCTCTCGCGGGGGGCAGTTGAGGCCTAGGCGATCTCTGCTGCATCACCGGCGATCGTTGTTTCTTCTCACCAGAAGTGTCCCTGAGATCACCGGCTTCAACCTTAGCCTGCTTTCTACTTGCTGTGCTGCTGCTACTCGTACGTAGCTTCCTTAGACCCGACAGACCTTCAAGCTCCCCCTCCAGTCTGTTAACAGACTTTGCGGGTTTCACGATCACGATGGGGGACTCAAAGGCTCTTGGAGTAGTAGTAGTAGTGATCTGAAGTTTGTCTAGTTGGACATTGGTTTCTAACAGTAGTCCCTTCACTTGCATTGTGCCCAATATGTGTTTCAGAGCCCTGAGGTCCTTGTTGGACTCGTGCAAGTCGAGCTCTTTCACTCTCCTCTCTATCTGGCTGTACACTGTTTCGTTTTGCTCCAAGTTGTGCTTCTTCTTCGACACAGGTGGAGTACTAGAGTGCCTCGATCCGTCTTTCTTTCGCGTCAACACTGCTGTCGTCTCTTGAGAGACAGAGCTTGGGGGCATCGCCTCCAAGCCCATGAGCTTCGCGATCACACTGGGAGATCTCCGGTGGAGGCTACTGTCCAGAGAGAGCCTAGGGGGTTCCCTGCAGATTCCACCAGCAGATTCGGACCTTGATGTCTCTCTCCCATCACACGAGAAGCGAGGAGCCTCGGATAACTTCCTAGGCGCTTCTTTGAGTCTCGCAAGAAAGTTTGACGACGGACTGAAATCTGCAGGCAGTGTAGGCCTCGGGGAGTCCCGGAACTTGACCACCTTGTCTTTCTTCACCGACGGACCCCGTAGTTCTCCCTTGATGGAATCCTCACCGCGAGTTTTGGTACTTGTGGTCTTGATGTAGTCGAGTGAAGAAGAAGAAATGGAACTTCTGGATGACTCTGTGGAGACTCTTTGATTCCCGGCTGAACTCTTTCTACTGGTATGTTCCTGAAAATAAATTTAAATAACTATAAATGTTCATGCACTATTACTCATTCTGGGACATGTTTCATCATGAATCTCAAGATAGAGATGTTACCAAAATCATCTGTGGGGAACTTGGTTTGCGCTCGTCCTCCCTTTGATTACTTTTGCGCGAAAGGCCACGTCCTGAAGAACGCAAAATAAATGTAGATTCAAGTTAGCTAATGGAAATATCATGATTTCCTAATGCATCTCTAGTAGAACTCGGTTGATCCAAACACACTAAGTTTTGTTTCTGGTAGATCAAGTTTTTGTTGATAAAAATAAAAGAGAGTATGAAAATAATTATAAAAGTTTACCTAGACAGTGGCGATCGAACATCTGAAACATCCCAGTCATGCACCCAATCTGCTTCTCCAGTTCCGTGTTCAAGAGCTTGGCAGACATCTCTACTCAAATATCTGCTGCAATTTGGTGGTACTAAACTAAACTTAAATTGAACTTTCAAGATTAGATTTGAGTGTGTACAATGAAGACACAATTCAAGACTCTTTGTGGATTGCCAACCTCACTAAAAACTGACAACTGCCAATGGCAAAAGATCTAGAGAGAGATTGTCAGAGAGAGGAATCGTAGTGATGGTGGCTATAACAAGTCAAGTAGTTAGTGGCTATAGGCTATATATATAAATTGGAGGAGACTTGCTCTGTTAATGATGATAATAAGAAAGAATAATAGGAATGTGAAATGTGGAGGGAGGTGGTGGTTTAGTTGGGTTTCTTTATTGATGTCTTCCAATGGTGGGAGATTTCCATGTGAATGTAGGATGAAAATTCTTACGGAGGGAAGGGATGAATAGTTTGGTCTGTTAATACTTTAATAATGGGGATTGGTTTGGTTCACAATGGCTACATGTGGTGTGGGGGGAGGGGGAGGGGGAGGGGGAGAGGGAGAGGGAACTCGATTGTTATATAATTATTAGGGACCAAGTATATATGCATGTACATTGTGAGAATTTTATATTATTTGAAAAGAACAAACAATAGTTTCATAATTTTTTCCTACTTGAAAAAAGCAAACAACAACCATTAATCTTTTTCTATACTTAATTTTACCAAACTACCCATGTTAAATGTAATAAATTTTTAATTAGTAAACTTAGATAAAAATATTTTTGGAATAAAATTTTTTACGGTTAAATTTAAATTTTCTTTTTATATAGTAGTATAGATTTGTTGTTATTATTATTATTCGGTGTTTATTTTTTCCAGGGTCCCTACAAACTTTTGCAACTTTTAAACTCTATTCAAAATTTGTGGAACTTGGATCTAGCATGTACCAATTGAGAATGATATAAATAAAATTATTTAATGTAAAACTGTTTTGACATATACAACATAACATGGACCAATATATACACTATTTAAGAGGAATAATAAGATATTAAGGGACATAGTGCTTAATAAAGATTTCAAATATTCAATCGATAAAAAATACTTTATTGTTATTATTGTGTGTACTATTGTAATGCATGAAGTACACAATAATATTGTTGATATGGTATGTTGGGTGTCATATTTAAGTATAGTATAAGCACATGGGAATATCCTGAGGACATATTTGGGATGCCAGAATATGTCACAGGATATTCCATTATGAGATTATTGTCATAATGATTGAGATTATTGTATTAATGACTGTAAGGCTATATAATGCCAATGAGACAATCAATAAAATAATCAACTAATTTCAACATGGTATCAGGGCCAAGTTTCCACAAACCATAGCCGTCACCAAGCTTCCACAAACCCACAGGAGGATTTCCTAGATCTCCTCCACCGAACTCTTCCACGCCCCCCCTTTCTTCCCTTCTCCGCCCTTCGCAGGCCGCCCTTTGCTGTTGCTGCCCCGTCCCGCTACTGCTGCGGCTACTACTGCTGCTGCTGCTGCTGCGACGGCGGCTGTGACATGCGTGCTGCCGCCTCCTCCGCACCAGCACGAGACAGCGCCTAATAGGGATGCCTAGATCTGAAAAAAGGGGGGACATGTTCGGATCTAGAAGCGGACGACGAGGACGAGCGTGAGTCGTGGAGCGGACGTGACGTGATTGGATAGACAACGCATCGATGGAGGAGATCATCAAGAAGCTAGATTCTGCAGAGGTGGCGACGTTGATGAAGTTGTTGACGATGTCGGCTGGTGAGAACACGACACGAACGTCGCCGGAGTTGAAGCTTCCCTCCATCGATCTGAAATTAGATGGACCAGCCACCTATCTGAGTTGGTCACGGCGGGTGAGAAGAACCCTCGCAGGAAAAAACATGGAGGGGTTCCTGACGGACGAGGCGACAGAGCCGGACGAGGGCTCGACAGGACACGATGAGTAAAAGTCCACTCATATGGTGATCTACATCTGGCTTCTCAACTCCTTAGTCCAGTCTATTGCCGCCACAGTAGACGGTATTGAGATGGTGAAAGATGTGTGGGAGAAGTTGAGAATGACCTATGATGGTGTGGGGAACAACTTACGGGTCTTCCAGATAAAGGGGGAGATTGATGACACCGTACAGGGAGAGAAGACGGTGCAGGAGTATTCCACGGAGTTGGAGCGTCTATGGTTGGATTATGATCACTCCTCAGATCGGGCGAGCTGTGGGGACCCTAAGTGTAAGGAGAGACAGGTGTGTCTGCAGGAGAGGACGATGAAATTCCTCAAAGGGCTGACTGCAGCTTTCGCACAGAGGACGGCCCTACTTCTAGCCCAACCAAAGGTCCCTAGCCTTGAGGAGGCTATCTCAGCCATGATCCAGGAGGAGACACGCATCAGGCTGCAAGCCGGGACAGGTGGTCCCCCCGAAGCAAAGTCAGCACTAGCGATCACCAGCTCAGGTAACACAGGATCTAAGGGAGAGCCCTGGCAGCATAACCGGCAGTGCTACAACTGTGGGGAGATGGGTCATCATCGGTATGCTTGTACCAAACCACCTAGGGAGGAAGATTCAAGTGGTGGACGAGGACCGTTCGGCGGACGAGGATATAATAGAGGACGTGGTCGTGGTCGAGGGAGTAGACGAGACGGCCGAGGGGTTATCGGGCGAACCTCCTGATATCAGAAGGGAACGGAGAAGCTGATGGCACCTTTACTGTGGAGGACCAGGCACTGGGAGACATGAGGAGTAGAACAGAGGAGGCGTCCACCTTATTCTTTGTTAGGGACAACGCTGCCATGTATGCCCATCCATCAGAAGGTACTGACGAATCACTTGCCCTTGCGTCTCTCTTCCCTTAAATCATCAGACTAGATTATCGACTCGGGAGCATCTCGACATGTGACGGGGAATGCTAGTGAGTTTTCTTCCTACACTCACCTAGCATCAGCAGACAGCATTCAGACAGCTGATGGCACTTTCCAGCCAGTGGTCGGTAAGGGTACTGTTAATTGTACAGGTTCAGTAAGATTATCCAATATTTTACATGTTCCATCCTTTTCAGTCAGTCTCTTGTCCATTAGTTCTATAATCCTCCAACTTAAATGCATTGTTTCTTTTGATATTCCTAAGGTGACCTTCCAGGAGAAAGGGACAGGACGAAGACTTGGGACTGGCACTTGGCATGAGGGACTGTGGTACCTAGATCGAGAAGGACTGGACTCAGCATTGGTATCTATGGCAGAGAAGGCTGGCATGGAAGGACTGCAGCAGAGGACTGAGGATACCTTGATACTCCATCATCGGAGGATGGAACATTCTTCCTTTGATACTCTAAGTAAGTTGTATCCATAGATTTATGCAAAAACAAATAAAGAGAAATTAGTATGTGATGCGTGCGAGTTAGAAAAACTTACTAGGAGCTCATATGTTGGCACGGATCATATGAGTACTTTTGCTTTTGAGGTAGTACATTCTGATGTCTGGGGTCCATGTGCTACTAACACTATGATGGTTATAAGTACTTTGTTTCTTTCATTGAGTGTGCCTCTCGTGTTACCTGGTTATATTTGATGAAAAATAAGAATGATGTACCTGCTTGTTTTCGGGATTTCCATAAGCATGTCCAGACTCAGTACAAAGCAGTTGTGAAGGTACTGAGGTCTGACAATAGAACAGAGTATACCAACAGGACGCTTGCAGAATACCTGTCTGCACACGAAATATAGCATCAGACCACCTGTGCATACACACCAGTACAAAATGGAGTTGCAGAAAGGAAAAACAGACACCTTTTGGAGGTCGCAAGAAGTATGATGATCGACATGAATGTCCCACAGAGTCTGTGGGGGCATGCAGTGTTGACAGCAGCTCAACTTATCAACAGGATGCGCTCGAAGGTCCTCGGATGGAAGTCCCCATATGAGGTATTGCAAGACAATAATAGTGGGATACTCCCACTGAAGGTGTTTGGGTGTGTGTTTTGTGAAGGACAACAGGCCATCAGTTGGGAAACTTGACCCTAGAGCGGTCAAATGCATCTTCGTAGGCTACTCGGCAACCCAGAAGGGGTATGTGTGTTGGAGTCCAGTAGAGAAGAAGAAGTTTGTCAGTATGGATGTCCACTTTCGGGAGCATGAGCCATACTACCGCCAGGACGGAACTTCACACAACACGCCTAATACTGCCAGTATTAGCCGAGAGGGGGAGATGGAGAACTTGGTGGTAACCGATTTAGAAGTTTGGCATGGAGGCACAGAGAAGGGACAAGAAGGTAAAGGTGTTAGGCCTACGGCTCAGGGAGAGTTACTTACCTACAGCAGGAGAGAGAAGCAAACTGCAGGACCAGTACCGACAGTGCCAGTGCCAAGTCCCTTGCCTGCGTTCGTCCCAACTCCTGAGGCACCGACACCAACCCCCCTTCAGGTGATACCCCCTCCTTCACAAGATATCATTCCTCCTACTTCTACTCCTCCCACACCACTATCTGTACGGAGGACTACTCGCAGCAATTCAGGAAATCCTCCAAACAGATATGGTTGGGATATTGCTCAGTTTATTTCTTATGACCATATCCCTTCTTCTCATTGAGCATTTATAACATCTTTGGATAGTATTACTGTACCTAACAATTGGCAGGTTGCCAAGAATGATCCAAAGTGGAAAGCGGCAATGCACGAGGAGTTGGGAGCTCTGGAGAAGAACCACACTTGGGAGCTTGTGAGACTGCCAGAGGGGAAGAGAGCAGTTGGATGCAAGTGGGTCTTTACCGTGAAGCAGAACCCAGATGGACAGGTTGAGCGCTACAAAGCTCGACTAGTAGCCAAAGGATACAGTCAGACGTACGACATCGACTATGACGAGACCTTTGCACCAGTTGCAAAGATGAGCACTGTCAAGACTCTGATTTCTCTGGCAGCGAATGGTGGATGGAAGCTACACCAACTGGATGTGAAGAATGCGTTTCTTCACGGAGATCTAGTGGAGGTGTACATGGAGATACCACCAGGATTTGGCACCAATCAGACAGTAGGCAAGGTCTGGAGGAGGTGTACATGGATCTAGCATGTACCAATTGAGAATGATATAAATAAAATTATTTAATGTAAAACTGTTTTGACATATACAACATAACATGGACCAATATATACACTATTTAAGAGGAATAATAAGATATTATCAAGGGACATAGTGCTTAATAAAGATTTCAAATATTCAATCGATAAAAAATACTTTATTGTTATTATTGTGTGTACTATTGTAATGCATGAAGTACACAATAATATTGTTGATATGGTATGTTGGGTGTCATATTTAAGTATAGTATAAGCACATGGGAATATCCTGAGGACATATTTGGGATGCCAGAATATGTCACAGGATATTCCATTATGAGATTATTGTCATAATGATTGAGATCATTGTATTAATGACTGTAAGGCTATATAATGCCAATGAGACAATCAATAAAATAATCAACTAATTTCAACAAATATGAATGGAAGACATTAATTATATATGACATTGTATAATAATGAATGACTTTGTGTGACACTAATTAGCTTACACTCTGTACTATACCAATATAGTACGTTCTAGGTATATGCATACCAAATTGTAGATGGAATTTAGGTACTTTGATTGTAGGTATATAGAACAATTTTTTATAGAGTTACAAGGACCCTGACAATAAAATGCGTATTATTGGGCCCCCCCCCCCCAAGGAGGAATTGGCTCCTCCTCTCCACTGCTACTTTCTTCTTCATCCCTAAGTTCCTAGCTCTCTTGTAATCTTGTTCACCAGCTCATCTAACTGAATACCCCTAGCTATATTGCGCAGGACAGAGAGGTCATCAGCACTGCTTCACCATTCATGGCATCCATGCCACCACACTACTGTCTTATGTTTGTTGGGCAGGATTAGCTAGAGGTGATCATCATTGCTTCACCATTCATGGCATTCATGCCACCACACTGCTGTGCATGGATCATTACAATGCAGGACTTTCTGGTCTCTTTTTACTCTGTAACCTGCTTATTGGTAATGGCATCGAAGGAGTTTAAGCAAAAACAACAGAAAATACACCTTTGATGTGATTTCAATTAGATTTTTTCTAGACCTTCTAGATCATAGTTGTGAAACCTCCCACATGCCATGAAGTTCTTTGGTTCATGTCACAATAGATCTCCTACAAGTGATGAAATAGAATATAAGAGAAGAATAACTTGGAAATTAAGTTATTTTGGGAGGTGGAGAATAGGTTTCTTATTATTAGGTATTATTAGCTCTTCAAGCTGCCTCCCATATATATAGGCAACTAGACAATCTTAGTAGTGCATCCCACATGGACGCACTTACCATAATGATCATGGTCCAAGTTGAGGACCATGTATGGCTGAGCTGGACCAAGTTTGGACCAGACTAGAACGGTCTGGCTCAGGTAATACTCCTGTTCACACAGTGTGTGTGGACTTATCCTTTTTATCCCGTCTCGAGTAGGATTATATATTTATGCGACATTCGACTGTGAGTACTTGCAAGGGAAGCACCTTAAATCAAAGCTCCTAAGGAACCAACCTAAGAATATAACCTCGTCACAAAATCAAATCCTGGTGAGGAACAATTCCTTCTATATTGTTAAGTCTTGGAGTACTTCTGTTTTTCACAAAAAGTTCTCTTCGAGAAAAGTGACATATCATGACTCCATCTCAGTCATGGTTCTATATTGCTACTTGCATATATACGAGTACTTATCCCTTAGATTGTTTGGAATCTAGTGTATGAAGATGCACTTCTTCCACTATAAAAATACTGGACGATGTAATTTTCCTCTCCGCTTGATGAATTTTGATGGTTCGTTGGCTCAAAGGGCCATTTGGACTTGGACTTGTTCAGAGGATTGTTCAGAGATCTGCTCGGTCGAGAAAGGCTATTCCTTCAGGTGGGTGGTTTCGATGGTCCCTTCTTTGTTTACCTTCATATTTAATAAATGATGTTGATATGCCATGAGATAGTAATGCTAATAAAAGAAGAGAAACCCATATAGATAAGAAAGTAATCTCATTTATGTAATATGTTGCATAGAACATGAAATATTAACTTGCTGTTAGAGATAAGTTTTTATACTACTGTTTTAGACATGGACTCGGTACTGCTATAGAATGGATTTTCTTACTATTGCAATATCTTTTCACATAGATTATAATACTGTTGTTAAAGTTATCATGTGGGATGTAGTATTATTGTTAATTTATACAAGAAGACTATCATACTGGATTTCATAGATAAAAATATGAAAATATTTGAGACCATTGGATCACAATGGCAGTGTCTCTGGCACTGGAAACTTGGTAAGTAATGGTCTTGGATATACTGAGATGCATACACTATCCAGAATCTGATAGTTGACAAAAAAAAAATTGAAAACAAGTTGGAGTTTGTTGCTATGAATTGTAAATAAATATTATATTGTTACTTATCAACCACACCACCAACATACAACCACAATTATGCCCCACAACCATGCATTGCTCGCCCTATCTCTTTTCTCCCTCCACATCGTGACATCTGACATAGGATGACCAGGGATTCCTAATTGGACCTTACATGCCTTCAAAATAGGACGCACAACTCGGTACTGTATATACATGGTTAAATATTGTTTCCCTATGGTTGGTTATTGTAGAGTACACATGTTTGACTCCGTCCAATTATGTTTCGCTAGATATAGTCAATATAACATTCTTCCATGTGAACCATTATATACTAGTTTGATTCGCGGAATCATGATCTTAGAAAGGAAAAAAAGTCATTCATTTTCTATGTTTAGATGTCAAAAAAAAAAAAAAAAAAAATTTAATAATTCCCACAAGAAAAGAAAATAGTTAGGATCATGAGCACAAACAACAAATAAATTATCTTGATATTTAGATATAAGAAAACTTACATAAATACTAATTATAGGTAAACAACCACTTACAAAATTATTCATACATGCCTTGAAACAAATAAATATTCTTTGAAAGACATTATTTGGTACCGTCTTTAAAAAATATTTGTTTCCGAAATTTGTTTCCATAATTGTAAAACCATAAGTTTTAAGACTACTATATGCATCAACATAACTACCATTAATTTTATATAATAACTAAATCTTCAACTAAGTCATCACTATCTTCATCGTATTTGAGTTGAGGAACTAGGACCAAAGTTTGGAAAAGTTTGGTTATTATAATAAGTTTGAGTACTTGAAATGATATTTGCGACAATATTTGGTAATGATGGATTAATATAAATTTTTATACATGATGCACCTAAACTACTTTGAATCACAAATTTTTATGTTTCTGCACTATCTATTATTAAAAACAATATGTAAAAATCCACCTTATTCTGAATTCATATCTAATAGAAAAATGTTCGCCAATAATATTTCTTAAATTATGTAATGTTATTTTCTGATACTTCGAAATAAGATCAATTGTACCTCCTTCGCAAGACAATTCATTTAGTGTACCTCCATGGTAGCAAATTAGTGTTAGCATTTGGTCCATAACTCAAAACATGGGGATATTAGAACAAAGAGTAACTGGCTAAGAGCTTTTCAAAAAAAAAAAAAAAATCTTATATCTGTCTAAGAGTTTCACTTCAAACAACAAAAACTTCTGGTGTGAAGGTGGTGGTTGTGTTGGGAAGGCAAAGAGAATGAGAATAATAGTTTTTAGTATGGTGTGGAGGCGGTAAACACTGGAAAGTGGAATATATAGAGATGGTTGCATATGACCATTATAAGATGGACGTAAAATCTTATAGCCGTTGGATGTTCAAGCATATTCAAAAAATATAAATTTGCACAGAAAACGTCCGTCTGTAACTCATTTTCATTACACTTATAATTACGAGCGGAAATGTTTACGCTATGGTTAATAGATAGTTAACATTGATTAACAGAATGTTTGCATAGAAAATGTCCTTCATAATTGCGTTTTTTTTTTGCAAAATAAGAAAAACGTCCATCGAATGTTTTTATCTTATTATTGTAAATTTACAAAACTTTGTACTGTGGAGCAATATCATCAAATTTCTATACTCTGAGTACAAAATTCTTATATATATATATATATATATATATATATATATATATGGCGGATCAAGATATCCGCTTCCGGAATCTGTCGAAGTTCTGCCCCCTCCTGCACCATCGGATCAGGAGGTCCGTGCGGGACCAGAATGGGGCCCGTGCCGATCCATCGGCTAAGGATCACGGGACTTCTGATCCGGAACCACACACACACACACACACACACACACACACACATATATATATATATATATATATATATATATATATATATATACAAGAAGAATTGGCTCATGTAGGAATATGAACATATGACTCATATCTCTTTTTTCCATATATATATATACATTATGTTATTTTATCATTATAATAAAGAAGGAAAATTAGAATTTTTATCGACCCTTACTTCACGTGTTACATCACACAAAAAAAAATTTAATTTGCAATTTGGAGAGATGACTGAGTGGACTAAAGCGGCAGATTGCTAATCCGTTGTACGAATTATTCGTACCGAGGGTTCGATTCCCTCTCTCTCCGCCCCCTCTCTGATCACTTTAGACTTTCTAATTTGAAAAAATGTCAAACAATCCCTTTCGTTTTTCATCATAGGTAAATTCCATACATCAAAAAGTAAGAAACTAAGAAACAAAATAAAGAAAAAAGTAAAGAAAAACTACAAATATTTTTTGTTTTTCCACAAAGGAGATATTTCGCAATTGACATGAGACCCAGGGCCTAACCCAATAAGATACTTATTGGAAACTTAAAAAAAAAAGGGACGAGCAAAGCGATTCAAAAAGAACTCTATTCTTTGTTAGTCATATCTATAACAGGAGAACATATGAAAAATGTAACCGATTCTTTCCTTTCCTTGGGCCATTGGCCGTCCGTCGGGAGTTTCGGGTTTAATACCGATATTTTAGCAACAAATCCATTAAATCTAAGTGTAGTGCTTGGTGTATTGATTTTTTTTTGAAAGAGAGTGTGTGCGAGTTGTATATTTCAAGAATAGGTTGGATCCGACCGTTTTATAGGATAAATAGGAAAAAAGTGCACGATCTCGACAAATTACTTCTGAATAAATTAATAAATCATACGTAAGAACCATAGCATTTCGTGATTCATTGGTAAATAAACTTTGATTCTCTATCGACCAATAATGTGAGACTATTAACATGGTTAAAGTTAAATTGTTTGAAGTCAAGGCAAAATGTGGTACTCTTTCTACCACTACGTTAGTACCAAAATATTAGAACAATGATAGTTGATAATTTATCCGAGATCTATATATATATATATATATATATATATATATATATGCACACACACGACAATAAAGTATAATTCAAGTGGGCCATGCAACTCTCACAATTGATGTCTACTGCATGTCCTCTTTGACATCAAATTTACATACAGACTGTCCAAATTTAGAGTTCCTTCCTTCTGTCTCCTATACAGCTGCTCTAGTTGGTACAAATGATCAGTCTATACAGACAGCTCTTATGTCAGTGGGAACATCATGACAATTAATGAAGGGCTTTTGCAGTTTTGAGCAATTTCTACGTATTTGGGCAAGCATTTGCCCCCCTTCAAGATTATATAGCTCAATAACAATAGGGGTAACTTTAACTTGGTTTGATGAGTTTCGTAGTTAAAAACATAACTTTCATTCTTCATTTCCTTTTTTTCTTTTTTGGGTGGGATGTCTGAATTGTTGTTCTCTTCTATTCAATTCCGTTGCAGACCATGTTCCATACAGTATCTAAGAAAAACCATGTCTCAGTCCAAGCTAATGTATATACCTACTGTATTAATGCGTTGTTGAAAGCATGGACGGGGCTAAAAGGCAAGATTGTGGTCCATCGTCCCCACGTTTTTTTTTTTTTTTTTTTTTTTTTAAACTACTCTTATTTATTCCTTTAATTAGTATTTATTTTCTTAAATTTTCAGCTAATAATATTTTATTTGTTCCATAAAACCTTTTCCACATCCTAAAGGGAAAAAAGAAGAAGAGTTAGACTCGAATTTGTGCTATAGAATTTTCGTCCCCACAGAATGGAATGGCTATATACGTAGAAGATGAGTACCACGCACGGGGCCACGTTCACTTTGATCATGCATTGTACCAAGGTGGCTTAAGCTTGTTTTGCTGATGCACTCTTATGGCTGGTTTTAATTTGAAGTAATGCTTTGGCCAAATTAATAGTACATAATTAATTTCAAGAAGAATTGCCGAAAATACAAGCTCTGTAGGAAACTCTTTGTAAAATTGAGTAACCAGAATTTCACTAGAAAGAAAATGGATAAAAATGGGTTTTACTAAGAAATAAGTAGTGCATACAATGCAATGAATTGATATAATGACAACTAATAGTAGTAGACCAAAGTCTGCAATAGAAAATGTTGTACTCTTCCCTCTACATCCCACGCTCAATTATATATGTTCTGAGAAGTTCCATAGATACCAGCTGATGATATCAGCTGTACTGCTTCATTATCTTTCATTTTATATGATTATATGCTTTCTTTCTTTGTTTAGGTTGCCATTTGCTTGAATGAATGCACCCATACCTGAGAAAATTCCAACTGAAGCTAGCTAGACAAGTAGGCAGCCATGCATGCATATATACATGTAATGTATTATGTGACAAATATAAATATATATATATATTTATTATGTGGTGTACATAAGATTAGATTAGATTAGATGATTTATATTAAGAGAGAGGAGGGGAGGGGAGGGGGGACGCGAAAATAGTATCTAATAGTATCCGGATCCGACCCGATAACACGTCTAATTTTGATTAGTGAATCGTAGCTAGCTTTGGGTGGCATGCATGTACCAAAAAAGTGAAAGTGATTGGTAAGAGATGGAGAATGGAGGGGGTACAAACCACATGCATAAAGTAAGAGCTGTCACATGGTGGGTGTGCATCCTTTACTTCATTAGAGGAGAGAGGAGAGAGAGGAGAGGAGCAACTAACCTACAATTCTAGAATATCAATCACCACATGGATCCCCTAGCCTAGCCTAGCCTAGCTAGATTTTGTTTTAGTACCACATATGTGATCATGTGCGGGGTTGGCTTAGGATAGAGACATGCCCTAGTAGTCTCTCACAATCATATAGCTAGCGGGCAAGTCAATTGTGTATGATAGACACATATATAGCTAGCTACCTAGCACATGTGACATGTATAGTTTCCAATTGACTTTCCTTCCATGCATGCCCCCATGCAAATTAAAATTCTCGGGGTCATGCTTGCTAAGGAGACTCATTGGCCAAGTAACTAGTATGAATGCTTGCTTAGTCAAATTGTAATTGCCACTGACTTGCTCTCTTGATTGATTGAGTAATAGAATGGATTCATTAGTATGTGGACTTGGTCTTGTCACAAAGTTCAGAAACAATCTCTCCTCCCAATTTCATTTCCTTCATCATCATCATGCACCTATCAAGAAACGAGGGAGCGCGCACACTTGTTTCTGGAGGCGCACAATCTTAGGAAGCATTGCCATGTTTCTCAAGATGTTTGTGGTTCTTCCTAGGGTGACTGTTATTAGGTTTCCTACAGAAAAATGGAATCGAACCGAGCCGAATGAGAGATTATAGGTTCGGTCTGAAAAAAATCGGTTCGATTTCGATTTTGAAAATACTAAAAAAAATTATTCGGTTTTGGATTTTGATTTCGGTCCAAAACCAAAAATCGAATAGAACTTATACAATTATGTAAACACCATTAATTATATGCACATTTTGTGATTAAAAATGTGTATATTTTGAAAACAATAATTTTATGTATGCGTTTTGAAGTCCAATTTTGATAATTTAACTAGTCTAACTTTGTGTGCAACTTTAAAATACAATAAATGTGTATAAAAATTAAAATTGTTGATAAAATTTAACCACAATTTCAATTTTGGGCCCGACCCATTAAACAATAGAAATAGTCCAACCGAACAAACCGAATCGGTTAAAGTTCGGTTCGATTCGGTTTGGCTTTGGCTAATTTCGGTTCAATTTCGATTTTAAATTTTTAGAATTTCGGTTTATTCGATTTTAACTATTTTGTTTCAATTGAAACCGAATAAACTGAACCCTCTTTATCCCCCTACTTCTTCCCTCTTGAACTGATACGGAGGTTCTCTACTTTGTAGTGAATGATGTCATGATTGTACCACTTTTGTCAAACTTTTTCTGAACAATTCCATAGCTGAATTTTTTTTTTTTTCCCATCATTGTGATCCATTGCTTTCCATACGAGGAGCTTATTGTGCAAGAGTAACAATCCCTAGACAAAAACAGTGTAACCATGAAACTGGTACTTTATTGATGCATGTTAGGGAATGCTTCATCACTAGGGAAAGGGCTAGTGGGGGGGCTATGGCTTCAGCTGGTCTGCAAGAATCTTGACACTTTCAAGTCACTTGGGTAAGTTAAGTCACTGGGGCAAGTGAGTGATTGCCAATAATAGCCTTCAAATTAGAATGCTAAGATGTAGCTTAATTTGTTTCTTCAAACTTTTTTTCTTCCAACCCATGCAACTACACCAACCAAGCCAAGCTTTGACCTTCGGTTTGGGGTCTGATGTTGTGGAGCATAAAGTAAAGTATATAGTTCTATACTAGACAATTAGGCTAATATGATATCATGATTTTTCTAATAATTTTGCAACTTATTATTGTAAAATTTCAAGTTTGTAAGTTAATATTATTTATTATTTTGTAAGCTAATATTATAAATCACTCTACTTATTTTGGAAACAGATTGGAGAGAGTTGCATACACATAGATCCGGTTCTAACAAAAATGTAATCCTAGACGATCCTAGTAACGAGAACTCTTATATGAAAATTTAGGAGACCTTTTAATATTTTGAGGACTTAGGCCCATGCCTAGATCGCCTAGACATGGAGCCAATTATGCATACACGGGACGAGAGACAAAGGGTTATAAATTTAAAGTCACAAGTGCTAAATTGTTGAAATTTTGTTAAAGAAAACTATGACAAGATGTCCAATTTTTTTTTTTTTTTTTAATTTATGCTAGAAAGTTTGGAAGTTCATAGTAGCTAAACATAAGTGTGAAAGTCCATGCTATAATTGAAAACTATAGAATCAAACTCGATGATGAGCATCAACGACGTGTCAAATTTCTAGCCAAGATATATATAAGCATGAGAAAATAAACCTCTCCCCTCCAACCCCAATCACACACACCAAAAGAAGGGCCAGCTATACAAGGAAATGAAGCCATAAAAAAATAACCCAGGAAATCAATACTACTAGTACTACTTAGTAGTGGTGTGCTACTTGAAGCCTTGTCTGCTAGAAGAAAAGCCAATAGGAAAGCTGGCAGAGACAAGATTGGGCTCACACTCCATGTGAGGAGAAGGGCCTCAAAGGAGACCCATGCAAACATGTAATGTCTCCTGACCAACATCACATGGGTCTGCCTAGCTATAGCCTATAGCTAAGGGCTTTGGTGGGGGTCTGGACCTCCATCCTTATCATATAATTTGATGCCCAACTTCATTTCCAAAAATATGGGACAAACTAAACAGTGTTTCGGAGTCCAACATATGAACCATCCACAAATGGAGAGAGAGAGAGAGAGAGAGAGAGAGGCGGTGTTGCAGGGGACATAAATGTTCTCTTCCTCAGTCATTCTACTTGACATCCAACAATTCACGTGCTGGTTGGTGATAAAAAAAACTACTTTTGATTGCCAATAGGTTAAAAAGATTCCAAACATGATTCAAAACAAAGCGATTCAATTAAGCATCTCAGATTTAGATCTTAGATATTAGTATTAGGAAATTAAAAGAAGAAGCTAGGATGGAAAATTGATCAAGAATTAAATGATGAAACTTAAAAGAATTTTTTTCTAATAAACTTGTTATGTGTTTCTATATGCTAAGTGTTCCTACGTGATTATATTACATGTTCACACTGAGGGGTACCTACGTACTACACGACATGTGATATAATACGATTCCTCCAAGCATGGACAAAATGGTTTAGTCAATTTCCAAGCGTGGCTAGAACTTGTTTGATTGTTGCATCACGCTGGGGTGAATCCAAATTGGACAGTCAAATGACAAAGTGGATTCGTATCTAGTGTGTCCATATTATGGTGCGACATATAAGGCAAATATCATGTGACCACGTCATGAGATTTCAGTAATAGTAGGGTTAACTTGGTAACTAAAACGTGTAGAGCATTGGGAGGGACGAAATTCTGAGATCGTGCTTAACTAGCCATCCCCAAACAATTGTATGGGTGTGCAGGCTGGCCCCCATGGATATTGTTTAAATTCTCATTAGTGGATGTCAATATCCAACTATTATATTGCACTATGTGTTCTATGCGATCTTAGCACGGTGGCCTTACGAGAGACCGGTGCATAAATACTACATGCTAGGCGGCGATTCATGGCTCGGCTAGCCCTGCTAGCACATAGCTCGATCTGACGATTCCTATTATACGCATATATCTCTGGGATAACCCAGACTCCACTTAATAAGCCGTACAAGTGATTGGCCGATTATGTAATTGAGCTTGATTATGTATTGTATCTTCTGTTAAATAGTTTAGGGAGATGGACTATCATGGTGCGATGGTCTAACCCTTGTCCTTGTTTGGTTGTAGGGTTAGATTATTGTGTCACGATAGGCTATAAATCGAAACTATGAGACAGAACTATATATATATGTATCTATTTCATAATCTAGTTTTATTTTTTTATTCGTGCTTCCTTTATGGTACTTGCTATTTGGGGTCTAACCCTACTGGTTTTGCATGGCAAGTTTTAGAGCCAGCACTTGAGGATCTAACTTACTTCCCCCTGAACAATGGCGTGCACCAGACGGATTATTGCTGAGGGACACGAGTGGGTTTCTTAATCCCTGCTCGTTATTGTACATTTTTCTCTTTTTGGCGTTTATCCACTGGCATTTGTTAGCCGTAAATCTGGATATTTAGTTTTCTTACATAATTATAATTAATCAAATTGTAGCTGATCATGGTCATGTACTTTTGCTATTCTTCCAGCTTCTTATTTTGTACAGCTGGTTTCTAGAATATTTTGGTAGGACGTTTGAGACGCCTTACTTCCTTGTCATATATATTCTATGTTTACTATCATCGTTTGACTGATTGAGACATTAGATGTTCTATGCTACCCTAAGTGACTTGCTTGTAGAATACACCCCCTTGTCTAGTTACAGCCGTGACCGTCGTACGACGTTCTATACCTTGTACGAGATAGCTGGCCATGTCCGTCTCCATATTTCGGTACTGGACATGACATCCCCTCTAGAATAAGCAAGGGCTAGCTAGAGTGGTCAGTGGCCCAAACCAATCAGGGTTATCCCTGCCACCGTGGGGGGCCATAGCGACACGAGTCACTGGTAGCGCGAAGTATCCTCCCATCCTAATGATCTATGTAAGTTTACTAGTCAATTATCTTATCAATTCAATTTTAATTCTCAAGTTGTGGACACTCGAGAATCGTACGAGTCATTTGCGAGTTGTCACTCGCAAATATTTTTTGTAAATCATAACATGCGATACATTGGACAATACTCATAATCGGTTGTCCAATGCCAAGATGCAATAGCTTAAACACACGAAAAACATTCTATGGTATCTAGATGTACATAAACTCGTGTCTAGCATATAGAGAAAATAACTTCCCAAAACTATGCAATGCCATAATATTATGGTAAGGAATCTAAATAGTCAAAGAACGAAGCCAAAAACGGACAAAAATGAACAAAAATAGCTCAAATCAGCCTAATCGGATTATACGGCGGATTGTCGCGGACACCGTCGGATCATCCGTCAGGTTACAACAAGTTTATAGGACAAAATTCGGATCATCCGTCAGATTTTCACGAATTATCGTCGGATCATCCGAAACTGCACAACAGCCCGGACTAAGAATTTTCTAAAACTTGTTTCGGCGATAAAAACTTTGTTTTAACTCAGAATTCGGATTTTTAAAAGTTATAATTGAATAAAATTGAATTTCCTACAATATTGGAATATTAGTTTTCACAAAATTTGAGTTTTGAAAGAGGATAACCTTAAAATACTCCATAACAATGAATTTTGGGGAGCCGAAACTCAAAACAAACAAAAAAAAACTAGAAATGTCATATACAAATAATATAAATAATTTGAAGAGATATTTTTGACTATATCTAAACATGAATACCAAAGAAAACAAAATTGCAAAAAAATAGGTTATCACAGTGAGCAAGATGTACTTGCCTAAGGTCGAGATCCCAGACTAATTATTTTACTCCACTACCAAGAGGGGTTCAAAAACCACACTCTTAGGCCTCAAGGCCAAGCTTCAAGCTAAATGTCCAAGCAATAACTTATGAGAGAAAATGGAGAGAGAAGAAGGAATGAAGAGAGAGAGAGAGAGAGAGAGAGAGAGAGAGAGAGAAAAGAGAGAGGAGAAAGAAAATCAAGTGGTTTATATAGAATTCAAGAATTAATCGTGACCGTTGGTTCTGCCACGTCAGCGATCCACATCACGATCTAAATAAATCTCATCCACTCAAAAGAAAATCAAGAAACCATTAGATAATATGATGATTCAGAACCAAGAAACCAATGGATAATAAAGTGAACCGAATACTATTCACGAAAATATCCAAAGACAAACTATCTCTGTTTAGATCATCCGACGGTATTATGTTGAATGCCTTCAGATCATCCGAAAGAAGAAAAAAATTCTCATTTCGAGAAAATTCCATGGTCCTTCATTCTATGTACGGGTCCTAACACTGGTCTATGGCGGTAAAGACCCGTTTCGCTCAAGCGGACTGCCGATTCAAACGACAAAAGTGCAACGTCCCGACCCGCTTTGCTCAGCGAGAAGACTCGTTTGAGGCAAAAAGATTTTCTGACTTGGCCCTTCAGGAGTTCCATCTTAGGCTTTCAAAGGCTCGCTTGGAGTATCGCTCGATCGAGGGATAATCATCGCTAAGGTGGGTGGCTACGATGAACTAGTCTTTGCATAACCAGCACACTTAAAATATGGACGATACATGCTAGTCGCTAGGTGAATCATCCCCCTACATGCTAATAAGAATACAACGCACCTAGCTAAGGGAATAATCCCAACTTGTATTGCTTGTGTTAGAATATGGAAATAAAACTTTGCTTATAAATGGGCCCTCGTATGCTACCTTTGCCTTGTGCAACTAGACCCCGCTATGCCTCGAGTAGAACGATATGAATGTACTCTTCGAAGTACATTGCTTCACTTACTACACTACACGTCCCTAGATAATGTCACTCGATATGTCCCTTACAGTTTCACTCCTCGGTTTACCCTTAGGCCCGAGCCAACGTAAATGCTTAAGTTCAAATATAAATGCATGCTTGCCTGCGTACTGTAGTTTATACTCGTTGTCTCGTTTCAATGTTAGCCACACGAAATCATGCCACAACCAAGTAAACGATATCTGTATCGTGCATGCATTCGAGTTAACCAGAAGACTATCAAATAGCTCTTCTGTGCAAAATGAACCTGCAAGTATCCGGGACCGTTAGGTCGCCAAGGCAGTCCTCGCACCAGGAAAATGCATCAAGGCAAGTTGAACACTGAACGAGAATCATATAAAGTTTACATTTGAATGATAATCATGTCAAGTTTACATCTGAAGAGAATCATGTCAAGTAAAGCAGGAATCACAGCTCGCGGAGCAAATGCTCGTTCAGAACAGGAATCATGGATTATCATGTCAAGTTGTGTAAAATTGGAAGACCCAAGACTGTGTGTCGCGGACAACTTGTTAACAAGGGGATTTTTGGATCTCGTTCCACGTACGATCTCCGGGGCACCGGGATTGATCCGAAGCGGATGGAACGTACGATAGTCTCACAGACATGGCGGGATGGCTGGCAACGATACATGTACCTCCGTCATCTGCGTTTCGAGACTATAACTCGTCCTATATTGCTATGTCAGCGACCTCCTGTTCATATAGATAAGTCATCCTCACTTAGCGGCAATCCGCGTGCGAGTCATTGCATCGCATCGAGAATATTTGAAAAACCTGAACGATCATAACACAATTGTATATATATAGAACACTAGAACATCCTCTGCAAAACTTTTGGATAACCTTATAACTCGTGCAGCCGAAAATGTAATCTCGCTCACAACACTTATATTTGCATATGCTATTGCCCCTGGATTCATTATATATGCTCATGCATGAATTAACTTGGTTTGCCTTGGACAGGGGTAAGTTGGTAAGTCTCGTCGTATTTTCTCTTATATCGCACGACGCACTGCCACACGAGTTAGGCTATTCATCATTGTCATGAAACTGATCCTAAGGCAAGATTAGAAAGATAACTTAATAGATGGTGTACGAAACCCTTATAACATGTTCGAATTTATCGAGCGGGCGAGTAGCCTCCCTACCAGTGCATTCATGTACTGATAACCCACCAGATTGCTTGCAGGTTATGGGAGAACCTCGTTCGGTGCGGATGCCTCCTTCGTGCGTGCTAAGGCGTGGAGTTCACTCTGGAGCCTTGGAGCGTTGCGTCCGGAACTGAAGCACATATACAAGATATAATGTTGGAACATCGCCTATGTATCATTCCATAAAATATAGCCACTTGGCACGCTTTTACTGTTTCAGAAAGAGAGGCTTAAGCGACTTGTAATCTCGGCCTAGCGCCGCCTGTAACACTTGTTCAATATCAATAAAGAGTTTGTTTTACTTCAATACTTGTGTTATTCAAAACTTCCGCTATTGATGACTATGTGAACTTGTTACCAAATCGCCTATGAGTTTATTATTGCGCTGCACTCGGACAATCTGTGCGACTCTGTGGCTTAGACCTCTTATTGCATGTTCATATCACGGCCTTGCATGGGCGCAGCTTACGCTCGTGCGGCATCACGCCCAGATGGGTTAAGCGATCATCCCGTGGGAGCGCTGGTGCGGTGATTCATGCCTAGCGGGGACGGTCGATTAGTTTACGGGAGATCGGGGCATGACATATTGGTATCAGAGCATGGCTATACGCCTTTGGATTTTGTTTCAATTTTCTCAGTTTTGAAAGCTCGTTCTTGGGTTATGTGTATACGCTCTCTCTCAATGTCCCATCGGAATGTTCCAAACAATAAGTCTAAATATTTTCAAAAGTGCATATAAATGATATGATTGCTTGTACGAAATTGTGATGCGAATGCCTTTGTGCCGACCTGTGCTAGACTTTGTGGGATTAGACTCGTGCTAGAATCGCGACTTATGTGCAAACCTGAATGCCTATACGTATTTATCCAGCTGGTTAGTGTACGTAATAGAATATTGTCCGAACGGTTAGCTAATGCACACAGCCTTTTGGCTAAGTTGTGTTGAGTATCGTGCCCCAAGACCCTTTGGTGCAAGCTAAGTTGCAAACGAATTGGGATATCGTTCAGATAAAAAATAAGTCAGATTTAGAATGGCAACCAGTAGAAACATTATCAAATTTATCGCTTAGGTGAACATAGAGAATCGTACTTGAATTTTTTATAAATAGTTCGAACGGTATTTCGTGTCGGAAGATACAAATCGAATATGGTATAATTGGATGACTCAATTCCGAGTGGTGTATGGATCATTTAGAAATATTCAAACGGATTCATAGGTCTCGTGCAATAGTCGAATTGAATGATTAGAGAATATCTTGAATAAATGATAATGCTTATATCGAAATAGGGATTCTTGGAAAAGGAAATCAATATCTTGGTTAAAGAAACTTGGTGGAAACTTGGAAAATTGTGCGAGCGATTTCGGATTGAAACAAATGGACTGAACTTGAATACAATATCGTTCGAATATAAGTTAGCCCGAGAATGAATATTGTGGTTCGATGAAAGAGATAAGCGATAACGAATTTGACTTGGAGTTTGGAAGAACGATCCTGAATCTAGTTCGAAATGATAACCTTTGAAATCAGTCCCAGCGAGAACGATTATCCCGCGGGAGCGTCGGCGTGGTGATTTCACGTACGACAGAGATGATCGAACTCACAGGAACATTTTTGGTGATTATTCCAAACGAACTCGATGAATAGAATGTATCAAAGATGGAATAGACTTGGGCTTGAATATTGAAATTAGTTGCTTGAGGAATGCTAGAAGTAGACTATGGTTTTACCGAATGGTAACATTAAAGTTGGATGATTTTGCTAGACGAATTATAATCACTGCATGAACGGACATGACTTGGTGGATAAATATATAACTTGGAGGAAGCAAAAAGTAAAATGATAAGGTGTCTTGATCGTTTCGAAGATAACCATAACGTTCAGACGTTCTTATCTTGTGCGAGCGTAACTCTATGCTCGTACATACGTCACATCCGGATTAGGACAATTATCCAACGGGAGCATTGGCGTGGTGATCTCACGTCCAACGAGGGTGATCGAACTTGCGGGAGACCGGAGCATGACAACTAAATGATCGTCTTGAATTTTGGTTCGACACGATAAGACGAATTTAAAAATGCAAGTGATCGAAAATGTTTCAGGGATGAGTTAGCCTCGAACATGGAATAAATCATGCTTGATAGTTTTGTGAACAGATACATAATCTTGGTAGACGACTTGGAGTTATAAGCAAAAAGTTTATAATTTAATCTTGGCTCAGTGGTATAGACTTGGAATGGATAGGGATTCTATCAAAACATGTTTGGAGAGAGAGAGACTATACAAATCACTAGGCTTGTCCTGCAACTTGGATATCGTAGATTTTACTGAACGGACTCGAACCCTGTGCAAACAAACGTGTAATTGAGAGTAGGATGATCCGTGCTCGATGTTTAGAAATATGAGTAAAACGAGCTTGGGTAGAATACCCCGTGCAAATGAACAATGGTTTGACCCTAGGAATTGGGGCGAGCATCGTACGACGAAATTGTACGATGAATCGTGTGCTTGAACTTGTACCTATGACCTTGTGAGCTGACCTAGTAATTAGGCAGACGACCCTGTACCGAGTGAAAGAACCTGTGTGACTGACTTTAGCATATTGCTTGAACAAGCTATAGAACTGGGACAACAAGACTTAGGGTTAGACACTACTAGAATAAGCAGGATTAGCGATATTTTTTAGCGACTCCATGTAAAAACATCGCTAATTTAGCGACTCCATGTAAAAATATCGCTAGACGTCACTAATTGGCGACATTTAGTGACGTTTAGCAACTTTTATTCAGTTTTTAAAAGATTAGTCGCTATAAGTTCAATTTATGTCGCTAAACGTCGCTAATATGTTTTATTTAGCGACGTTTTTAGCGACGTATATATTTTGGACATTTAGCGACGTTATTAGCAACGTTTAAGACGTCGCTAATTTAGCGACGTCATTATTGGCGTCGCTAAAACGTCGCTAAATTCTAAATTAGTGACGTCATTATTGGCGTCGCTAAAATGTTGCTAAATTTTTTACTTAGGGCTGATTCTTCCCATTTCCTTCGATCTCTCCGTCTCCCTCTCCCAAATTTCAAACCCGCGCGCTCTCGATCTCTCCCGCTCCGGCTCCTCCTTCCTCCCTCCGGCGATCCCCTTCGGCCGCGTCCTCCCCCTTCGGCTCACCTCCTCCCTCCGGCGCCCCATCCTCCCTCCCGGCGACCCCCCT
This sequence comes from Iris macrosiphon, assembly GCA_036927795.1. NCBI lineage: Eukaryota > Viridiplantae > Streptophyta > Magnoliopsida > Asparagales > Iridaceae > Iris > Iris macrosiphon. Next base: position 62,588,613 of record JAYESA010000018.1, read on the forward strand.
CCAGCCGCGTCCTCCCCCCTCCGGCAGCGTCCTCCCCCCCTCCTCCTCCTCCTCCTCCTCTAGGTAAACCCTAACTCTCTCTCTCTCTCTCTCACAGGACACACATGGCACTGACACTGACACGACACACACATGTTACAGACACTGACACACACACTGACACGACATACACACGTGACCTAGGGTTAAGGTTAGGGTTAGGGTTAGGGTTTTTGACCTGGGGTTAGGGTTAGGGTTTTTGACCTGGGGTTAGGGTTAGGGTTTTTGACCTGGGGTTAGGAGATGTTGTTGTTCCAGCAGCAAGGGGTCGGATAGAAGCAACTTGTGGTTGTTGTAGGCAGAGGTACAGGCTCGAGTACACTATTGTGCAGTGCAGTGGGTAGGAGTGACTGCACATGTAGGATATTTGGGTCGGGTTGATTTCAGTTTAGTTGAGTGATGAAGTTTGAGTGTTGCATGTGTGTCTATGTATAAATATAGTAGTATTTGTTCAAAACTGGGAATGTACAATTGGTATTATGGAGGATATGTGTCCAAGTGTCTGCTGTCGTGAGGAGATAGGTATCAGATGTATGTTTGTACTGTGAGTGTACCTAAGAATGAAGGGGGACAGTGCTGTGCACTATTAGCACATTAGGGAGGAGAAATGAGTTGAAGGGTGTGATAATGGAGTATGCCAACTGCAGTTAGATATCCATGTGTCATGTAGTGTACATGGAGCTTGGTTTTAGTCTGCAGTTAAGGGGTGAACTACTGGTTAGTAGTTGATGGGTTAGGGACTGTGGGTGCCCAACAATGTGTCAAGGCTTGGGTTGTGCAGGTAGGTACTTAGTCAGTAAGCACTGCTGTGCAGGTGCAATCGAAGGGGGAGCGATATTTCTAAACTGCAGTGCTATTACATAGCAAGTAGGAGGGAAGTTTAGTGTACAGTCCCATGTTTGTGATGCAGTGCACTGGGTGCAAGTGAGGTGCAGTGCACTGGGTTAGCAGGTGAGGCAGTGCCATATGGAGGTGTTTGTGTCATAAAGACTTTGATAGGATGGGTATAAAAGATGTGGGACTTAAGGAGGGTGTCTGCAGATAACTGCAACCTGCTTGATGCAAATGTAGTAGCAACAACGTTGGGAGTTGGGGCTCACAACATCAGCAAGAGTGAATGTAGTTGTTAAGCACTACAAGTGCAGTGACTTAGGAGTCTGGTGCAACAACAAGCTCGAGTTGCAGCAAACTGTAGGTGGTGTTGCCAGGTTCAACAATATGTGAGAGGGACTTGGACCAGTGCAGATTTGAAGGCGGGTAGAGGAGTAGCAGTAACTCGAGAGAGGGAAGTTGAGTTCATACTTGAATTTAAATCTGAATTCAGACCTTGAGTACAGAGTATAGGTGCAGGCTTGAGTGTAGTGAGATGGGGAAATTGTGTATCAGTCCTAGTACAAGGTAAGTATATGTTGTTTGGATGTTAGCATCAAAGTTGGGGCTCAGTTTTAGGGTACAATCAGGTATAAGGAGAGGAGGGCACTACAAGGGGGGTATTTGTAGGAGTGTACTAGTGTGTTTATATGTGAGTGAGGGAGTGTGCACATACACGAGTGTATAGGTGCTCTGTTGTTTGTGTGTACCTTAAGGTCTAAGTATCAGTGCACTTGGTACATGGATATATATCAAGTGTCACTTAATTAGGTAGTGTTAGAAGTATTTGGAGTTAGTTTAAGTATGTGTTGATGAGTATTTAGTAGGAAGGTTGGACATTGGTGTATCAATAATCCTGGGATTGGGAGAGTGTTAGCAAGCAGTAGCAGCAATTGATTGAGCACAGGTAAGTTCAGGAGCTGCAGGCTTATAACAAAAATATGGGGACTCACTGCATAGTGGCAGTGCAAGTCACTACACAGCAATGCACAGGCCAAGATGCACATCCATGTTTCCTGATTTGATGCATGTGCACTTATGTTGGTGTGGAGCATCTGTGCTCAATGTGCACTGAGGTATGACAATAGTTGTGAGGGGGTGAGGAGTGTTTGAGGGGTGTAGTTGCTCTATATGTGCTTTGTATACATATGAGTGTATACGTGAGGACTTGAGGTATCAGTGAGGCAACGTAATGGGAAGTTCATAGTGTTTTGGATTTGCAGTATGTAGTATCAGTTCTTGACTTGAGGGAAAGTGTGTGGCCAGTGTGCATGATTAAGGGAGAATATGGTATGACAATGCAATGGTGTCGGGTTTGGTTACACATTGGTGTTGCTTCAGTTCAAAACTGAAGAGAAGTGGGATTCCACCGAGCTTAGGAATATACCTGGGTTTTTGAGGAGTTCTAGATGGTGTACTTGAGGGAGATAACAGTGTGTTGGTATGTATATGTGGAAGTGGTGTGTGTTGTGTATTAGTGTTAAGGGAGGATGATGTATCAAGTGCAGTGAGGGAAATATTAGTATAGTATATGTATACGAGGGCTCAGGACCAATACAAACATAGTTTGGCATTCATCGCTCTCTCTCTCTCTCTCTCTCTCTCTCTCTCTAGCTCCCCAGCTCAAAATATACATGCATGTAGTCTATATTGGAATTTGGCTCCCTCAATTCCTTCTTGTCTTCCTGTTGAAGAAGGGGGAAGAAAGAAAGAGCACTATGGCTTTGAGGAGAGAGAGAAGTATAGTATATGTATATGTTTGGGGATTGGAAAATTCCTTAGCACCATTAGTATACAAGCTTCAGAAATCATATCTTTGGGGATTGAAAAATTCCTTAGCACCCATAAAAAAGTTAATAAAAAAACCTCAAGAAGATGCCAGGTCTCATATCAAGTGTACCAAACTACATTTGGCATATTTTTTCAAAGTCATCTAGAATTTTATGATCAAACTCGGTGTGAATGTCTTATTTGATGGGTGATTTATGAAAGTAAAAGCTCGTCGGGAGTACAGTATAAATATAGTATATAAACTGGTGCCAACTATTAAAATTATGTAATATTTTTATTCAAATTGCACTTAAAAGTTGTAGCAGCAAGGACATGAACAAAACTTTGTTTTGAGATCAATGACATCCCAAAGGCCAGAGTCTCCTATGAACCCCATATCTCTTATTCCATGGCAAAGAGGTTTTGCACCTAGTGAGTGATAAAAACTGTGATCTCTCCTACTAATTTGTGATCAATATTAGTGTAGTTTATAAACAAGTTTTATACAGATAGTTATAAGAAGCAACTTGTGACTAATAAACCAAATCATATGTATGAGATTTGTGTTTGAATAGTTTTATGATTAGTATCATTATTATACTCTCATGTTTTATGATTCGTATCATTATTATACTGCAACAAACAAGTAGTTTTATTATTACTATCATTATTATACTACAACAAATAATTTATAGGCAGGGCTGCTGAGGGTATGTCTTAAGTAATATCTGTTATCAATTATATTCTTTGTGAGTCATTTAATTCTTCCATTCCGCATTATTAAGGGTATGTCTTAAGTAATATCTGTTATCAATTATATTCTTCGTTTTTATCTATCTTACCAGATGGCACCCAAGAGAGAGACACCTCCTACTGTTAAGGAGGAAGTGATACCTCCTACTGTTAAGGAGGAAGAGATACCACCTGTTGTATCTCAGACGGAGAGTTCCAGTCACCCAGCACCTATAGCGGCTGTATCTCAGACGGAAAGTTTCAGTCACCCAGCACCCATAGCGAAGATTGATCACATAGACGCTGTTTATGCGCAGTATCTGAGGGACTGGTATGTGCCCCTGCAGCGAATTGGATATCCTCGAGATTGATACTGTGATGTTTCATATAGTTTTATTGTGGTTATTATGTGATTGTGATACTTATATATTATGTCCATTGTGTGACTGTGATACTTATATATTATGCATTTTGTGTGACTGTGATACTTTTATTTTGTGTGTATTGTGTGACTGTGATATTTTATATATTTTTTGTGTTATTTCGTACGCAAAAAATTCAATGGAGGGTTGCTCCAAGTCTGTCTATAATATTTGTGTGTATTGTATGACTGTGATACTTTTTATTCATATTAAATGATATTAATTTACCGGTATTGAGTGCTCCACCGAAGGGGTCGGCGAACCCAGAGAATTCAACGGAGGGTTGCTCTGGGTCTATTTTTAATTAGAAATTAATAAATTGCAGGAATAATAGTTTGGAAACAATTTAGTATTTATTTTTTTATTTTTCTGTAAAATTAGCGACGTATTTAGCGACATTTATGCATGTCGCTAACTACGTTGCTAATTAGCGATGTTAATAAACGTCGCTACATACATCGCTAAATATGTGGATGTACGTCGCAAATTGCTGACATGGCAGTACTGCCAGGTCATTAAAGACGTCGCTATCACATCGCTATATAAGTCGTTAATTAGCGACGTTTAGCGACGTTTGTTTACGACGCTAATTAGTGACGCTGCATCGTTAAACGTCGCTAATTTAGTGACACATTTAAGTCGCTAAAAAACGTCGGTATAGCGACATTTAGCGACGTTTTTTCTTTCAGCGACGTGGTGATTTTTGACTTCTGTAAAATATCGCTAATTACGTCGCTAAACATGATTAGCGATATTTTTTTGTCATTTAGCGATATTTTTTTACGTTGCTAATTTGACTTTTTCTGGTAGTGAGACTTGGAACGATAACGTGTGCTATGTTGACCCGAACGGATGGACGCTAGTCGATAGATTGAATAGATCGTGCTTAATGGTAGTGCAAATACTTGATTTGAATTGGAATAAAAAATGACTTGGAATTTGATTGACCCTATCAGAAGTATCATCGTGATTCATAAAATGAGAAACCTTGAGATTTACGTAAGTAGCTTGTCCGATTTTACTATCGCTAAGTTTGGTTGAATGTATATGTTTGAGGGATGCCTTGAACGTGTGCACGATCCAAGACTCAAAGATATGTGAAACTCGAGTGCTAAGACTTCGCTATCGCTAAGTTGGTTGACATGTATATGTTCGAAGGACGCTTTGAATATGTGCACGATCCAGACTCGCGATATGCTGATCTCGAATGCTAGTGCAAGTGAATATCCGCATGAACAAGTATAAAGACTTGTACAAGTTTGCCTCATCCTTAGATCGTTATTCGCAATAGATTATAACGTACCCTGCGTTAAGCGATATATGTTCCGCACTAATGCACAAATGAGACCGACTCAACATACACGCAATACGGCGTAAGGAACGTGTAAACCCCCTGATTTTCAAGAAATTTTAATTTGGTATTTTTCACAATTTTCTGGAATTTTCTGAGATTTTTCTCTAATTAAATTCAGGTATTTTAATTATTAAATAATTTTTAAATGATAATAAATAATATTATGAAAATAATATTTTATGGTGTAAAATGAAAAACTAGACATAGGGTAATTTTCCGAAAATTTATTGGACCCCGGAAGCATTTTAAAAGCCCTAAAAACTAATTAATTAATTAAACCAAAATAAACCGGGTTTATTTTAAATAAACCAAACCAAATTGAACCAAACCGGCTGGTCTAACAGAACCAAACCGCCCTAGGCCCTAACGGGTCGGATTCGGGTTCAACCCGACCCGACCCGTTTCTACCCAACCCGTTTCCCTGATTTCGGATCGGGCCGAATCCTCTAGGACCCGACCCGTCCGTCCGAATCCACCCGACCCGTTAACATTTCTTCCCCAAACGCACAGCAGCCGACCCCTCACCTCCCTCCGCCGGCCGACCGGCCGCCCGTTCACCTCCCAGCGCCGCTCCAGCTACCCACAACGGTCGTTACTCCGCTCCCCGCCGCCGCATCGCCTCCGCAACCGCCGCCGCTCCCTCTCCCCATCTCCGTCTATATAAACCCTCAGCCCCTTCCTCCTCCGGCCAACCTCGATCCCTCTACCACCACGCCACCTCACCGCCGACGACGTCGAACCCGCCCCGCTGCTCCTCCTCTAGCTCCGCCGCCTGATCCTCTTCCCCCTGGCGATCTCCTCCGCCGACGCCTCCGTCAGCCCCGAACGCCGCCAGGCCGATCTCTCCCCGCAGCGCCTCACCCCTGCCTCGTCCCCCGCCTCGCCAGCGCCGCGAACGAGCCCTCCCGCAGCTGCCCCGCCGTCGGCGACTTCCTTCCCCTCCTCCTTCTTCCCCGTACGGCCCAGCACCCCGAGCCCCGACTCCGACGCAGCCTCCGGCCGCCTGCCGCACGCCTTCGCCTCCGGCCAGCGCCGCCAGCGCCGCCCAGCTCCCTCCGGCCGCCTCCAGCCTCCGGTGAGCTCTGGCTGACACAGATGCCCTAGGGTGGCCACGGACACAGCCGCTTCTGACCGGACACAACCTTAACCCTAGACACGTGTCGGACACGAAGAATCTCGGTTTTTGAGCCCTGTTCAGGTACTCATATCTCTCTGCTCGTAGCTCTGTTTTTTATTTCGTCAGTTGCATCGCGTAGCCTGTATGATCCCCTTGATGTCCGTGCAACCCGCTCGGCGCATCGCGTCCTGTGGTGATCGCGAACCGCGATCCAAAAACAGGAAAACTAACACCCTGTTTCACCCCGGAACCGAGTACGTCCCGCTAAACGGGACGACTTGGTCGCACGCGATCTTCACTGATACGTGCGCGTCGTTGATACGGACGTGCGAGATTTTGCAGAAGCTAATTCGGATGTGCGTGCACACCGAAATCAGTACGTATCCGCGGACAACGCCCCGTATCCGACCTATCTGAATATCGCTGTAACTTAGTGTACACACGTCGGATCGAGACGAAACTTGCACCATCGGACTCGTAGCAATACGCTGGTCCTGTGACCCAAGTTTGGTTTGATTCTGAGAACGTTGACAAAATTGCGTGTCGTGGGCCCCACAGGCTCCACTTGACGGGCAATTTTGAGAACGGCTCATCGGAATCCAATTCTGCAAGTTCCATTGGGTTCGTATCATCGTTCCTGACTTGTTGACACTAAGTTGGAAAGATTTGGAGACCTTTGACCCTGACACATTTTTCGGTGCAAAGCAGCCCACATATGGACCCCGCCTTGACCCGAAAATGTCATTTTTGTCCTTGTCTCCAAATTGGACTCAAGGACAGGCGTTTCTAGCTGATTAATATTTTCTGGATATGATGGTGATGTCTATTTCAGCAACCAGAGTACTGCCTGAAATTCCAGCTGAAGTCAGAGCTACAATTGGAGCAGGAAATCCAGGCAAGTGTACCTTGCCAACTTGCAGTCTTTGTTACATATTCTTTGACTTATATATAATTGTTGTACATGCTTAAAACCTAGGACCGTGTGACCTACTTAGCGTCCGATTAATAGTCGGGTGCCAATACCGTACGCGGGGTTGTGTAAGGTCAACTAGAGATGGATATCGTGACATTTACATTCTCGTACTTGCCATATCAAGTACATTATACCCAGGACACATGACACAGATCATGATACAGAATCTTCCTGAGATATTCATGGTGATTCTGTGTAGGATGCAGGATAGACATAGACATTATATTCTTAGATCTTATTATGACTTATTGCATTAGTTTTGATCCTTCGTATCATGGACATGAGACGTGAGGTTACATTGGGTGGGAAGAGACACACAGGCTACAGGCTGATTTATATATATATTTATTATGGTGAGGACTTAGACTCTATATCAGAGCTAGGCACTCTACTAGTGTTATATTTATTGTGAGGCCTCAGACTCTATATCAGAGCTAGGCACTCTACTAGTGATATCACTGCTACCGGCTCCCCGACACAGAGCTTGTAGTGGTTTTAGCCTGAGTTTTAGTGATGCTCTCATCTTGCATTTCACTTAGCTGGTTATTTAGTATTACCCTATTTACTCATCTATTTTCTGCACTGCATTTATTTTGGCTTGAACTTTCTTGTACCTTGCTATGTCCCCTGAGGACCTGGATCCGGATTATGTCCCCAGGTTTAGCAGACGAGATTTACCCTGAGGTGTACGGAACATGAGCACTTCTCGGAACAGTACCAGTACCTGAGGACGAGGTGATCGCTGAGGACTTCTCCTGAACATCTGCTACTTCCATGCTCAGTTTTTATGGCAAATTAAACTATTTTTCCTGTTTATAAGAACATTTGTAACAAACTTAATATCGGGTTGTTCCCCGATTTTATTTACTTTTGACTGGATGTTGTTTAATACTTTCTATTGATATTTCTGTGTTTATTCTGTGGATGAGATAAGTAAACCCTGATCAATGTAATACAGCTTAAGTATGCCCCGATGGATCCATTAAATTGGGTTTGTCCATCGGTGCGTGCTGCTGGCCATTGTCGCGCATCTAGTCCCTCGATATTTTGGGACTGGGGCATGACAGAACGAGTAGAAGATTGTGTTCGAACGGATCTAGTGGTACCGATTGCTACGCTTGGGATAGAATCGATAATGCGATAGAACGGCCTACACTCAAGAAGTCTCGAGGACGAGACTTTTTCTAAGTGGTGTATAATGTAATAACCCGTTCCGCTCAAGTGGACTGCCGATTCAAACGACAAAAGTGCAATATTTTGACCCGCTTTATTCAGCGAGAAGACTCGTTTGAGGCAAAAAAATTCCAACTTGGTTCTTCAGGAGTTCCAGCTTATGCTTTCAGAGGCTCGCTCGGAGTATCACTCGACCGAGGTGAATCGTCGCTAAGGTGGGTGGCTAAGATGAACTTGTCTTTGCTTAGCCAACAACTTAAAATATGGATGATACATGCTAGTCGCTAGGTGAATCACCCCCCTGCATGCTAATAAGAATTTAATGCAACTAGCTAAGGGAATAATTCTAACTTGTATTGCTTGTGTTAGAACATGAAAATAAAACTTTGCTTATAAATGGACCCTCGCATGCTACCTTTGCCTTGTGCAACTAGACCCCGCTATGCCTCGACTAGAACGATATGAATGTACTCTTCGAAGTGTATTGCTTCACTTACTACACTACACGTCCCTAGATAATATCGCTCGATATATCCCTTACGGTTTTACTCCTCGATTTACCCTTAGGCCCAAGCCAACGTAAATGCTTAAGTTCAAATATAAATGCATGCTTGCCTGCGTACTATAGTTTATACTTGTTGCTTCGTTTCAATGTTTGCCATACAAAATCATGCCACAACCAAGTAAACACTATCCGTATCGTTCATGCATTCGAGTTAACCAGAAGACTATCAAATAGCTCTTTTGTGCAAAATAAACCTCCAAGTATCCGGGACCGTTAGGTCGCCAAGGCAGTCCCCAAACCATGGGAATGTATCAAGGCAAGTTGAACACTGAACGAGAATCATGTAAAGTTTATATTTGAATGATAATCATGTCAAGTTTACATCTGAAGAGAATCATGTCAAGTAAAGCAAGAATCACAGCTCGCGGAGCAAATGCTCGTTCAGAACAAGAATCATGGATTATTATGTCAAGTTGTGTAAAATTGGAAGACCCAAGACTGCGTGTCGCAGATAACTTGTTAACAAGGGGATTTTTGGATCTCGTTCCACGGATGGTCTCTGGGGAACCGGAACGATCCGATCCGGATAGAACGCACGATAGTCTCACAGACATGGCAGAATGACTGGCAGCGACACATGTACCTCTGTCATCTGTGCCCCAAGACTATAACTCGTCCTATATGGCTATGACAACGACCTCCTGTTCATATAAAAAATTCATCCTCGCTTAACGGCAATCCGTGTGCGAGTCATTGCATCGCATCGAGAACATCTGAAATACCTGAACGATCATAACACAATTGTATATATATGGAACACTAGAACATCCTCTGCAAAACTTTTGGATAACCTTATAACTCGTGCACCCGAAAACGTAATCTCGCTCACAATACTTGTGTTTGCATATGTTATTGCCCTTGGATTCATTATATATGCTCATGCATGAATTAACTTGGTTTGCCTTGGACAGGGAAGGACGGATGGTAAGTTGGTAAATCTCGTCGTGTTTTCTCTTATATCGCACGACATACTGCCACACGAGTTAGGCTATTCATCATTGCCATGAAACTGATCCTAAGGAAAGATTAAAAAGATAACTTAATAGATGGTGCACGGAACCCTTATACCATGTTCGAATTTGTCGAGCAGGCGAGTAGCCTCCCTACCAGTGCATTCATGTACTGATAACCCACCAGATTGCTTGCAGGGTGCGAGAGAACCTTGTTCGGTGCGGATGCCTCCTTCGTGCGTGCTAAGGCGTGGAGTTCACTCTGGAACCTTGGAGCGTTGCGTCCGAAACTGAAGCATATATACAAGACATAATGTTGGAACATCGTCTATGTATCATTCCATAAAATGTAGCCACTTGGCACGCTTTTACTGTTTTAGAGAGAGAGGCTTGAGCTATTTGTAATCTCGGCCTAGCGCCGCCTGTAACACTTGTTCAATATCAATAAAGAGTTTGCTTTACTTCATTACTTGTGTTATTCAAAGCTTCCGCTATTGACGACTCTGTGAACTTGTTACCAAATCGCCTATAAGCTTATTACTCCGCTGCACTCGGACAATCTGTGCGACTCTGTGGCTTAGACCTCTTATTGCATATTCATATCACGACCTTGCATGGGCGAGGCTTACTCTCGTGCGTCATCATGCCCAGATGGGTCAAGCGATCGTCCCGTGAGAGCGCTGGCACGGTGATTCGCGCATAGCGGGGACGGTCGATTAGCCTGCGGGTGATCGGGGCGTGATAATGGCAATGCCAAAAGATATTTTACTGGTCTAGGATAGTCTCACATAATAAAAAGAAATCATAAATACAGGAATACACGAAACACATCACAATATCATTTTTCGAGAAAAAATTTAATATCCAAAAATTAGAAATACGAAAACTGAGAACAAATGTGACATATATTTATAGACTTGCTAAGAGTAGAAAAGGGGGAGAAGAGACTTAGGTAACATTAAGTGTATCAAGGGAGGAACAAAAGATATTAGTAAGAAAAAATAATATTAAGGAGAGGTGAAGACATTATTTTCACTAGCTATTTTATGAAAGAAACCTATAAAAACTTATTTTAGATTCAGAGTTAGTTCAGGATGAGTCTGATGGAAATGGGGTATGACCCAAACATGAGTTGACTCATGAGGTGTGATATTGGTCTAGCCCTATTTGCCTTAAAAAAATTCATGTAAGGCTTGGACCAATCCTAATTATCTACGCCTCATGATCCTACTTTCTATCCGATGTGGGACTAAACTATTAACTCCATTGTCACTATCTTTTGAGCGCTCAATTGAAAATGAGATATAATCCAACAATATCAACCTTAGCTCATTTTCGTTGACCGAGCAACCATGCTTACCCCGGCTACCATTGCTCGTTCCCGCTAGCCGAGCACCCAAGAGATTCAACATATTGTCATCTCGATCTGTTCGACCATAGAACCAAACTGACACATTCATCCACACCATCATTGTGTGACAACCACAACATCTTACTCCACCTTGGACATGCCGGACCTACCTTTGAAGGTAGTTTGTGTAGTTGCCTCTAACCTTAGGTCTGATCCACCTTCAGACTACCTTATAGAGGATGCTCCTACTCTACCTTGAGGAGATAGTCCGTATAATCCAATTATACGCATTAACGTTCAACACAATCTGTCTTGAACCTATTAAAGTCACCCAAACCAGTCCCATAACTATGGGCTCTAATACAACTTGTTGAGAACTTGATGTGACCCAAATCGGAGTTGGCTAATGAGGTGTGATATTGGACTGGCCCCATATGGCTTAAATTTTTTTTCCATGTAAGACATGAACAAATTTCAATTTTCTACACCTCATGATCCCACTTCCTATCCGATGTAGGATTAAACTATCAACTATATTGTCACCACCTTTTGAGCTCTCAACCGAAAATGATATACAATCCAACAATCTCTACCTTAGCTCATTTTCGCTGACCGAGCAACCAAGCACACCCCGGCTATTTTTGCTCGTTCCCGCTAGCCGAGCACTCTTACTCATTTTTGCTAGCCGAGTACCTTGCTCGTTATCGCCAGCCGAGCACCCAGGTGATCTACTTATTGTCATCTCGATCCGTTCGATCATAGAACCAAACGGCCGAGTTCATCCACACCATTATTGTGTGCTAACCACAATGTCTTACTCCTCCTTGGGCGCCCCGTGAATGTTTAGTACAATATGTCTCAAACTAATTATAGCCGTTCAAACTAGTCCCGTAACCATGGACTCTGATATCACTTGTTGGAAACGTGGTGCAACCCAAACCGGAGTTGGCCCATGAGGTGTGATATTAGAATGAGCCCATATGCCTTAAAAAAAATTCATGTAAGGTCTGAACCAATCATAATTATTTACACATCATGATTCCACTTCCTACCCGATGCGTGACTAAATTATCAACTTCATTGTCACAACCTTTTGAGCACTCAAGCGAAAACGAGATACAATCCAACATAGTCATATTGCTATTGTCTTAAAATTAGAATTCCTGAAGTTAAGGATGCATTAAAGAAATGGTATAACATGATGATATTCCTATTGAGGTTTGAAATGTCTAGAAGTAGGTTCCATGTCATATCCCGATTCCTCGAGACCAAAAGTCGTTACTGGGGATGATAACGGTTGCTAGTGACACTCTAAACCAAAAGTCATTCCAGTCCAGGTAGCTAGTCCCACTGAAGGTCCTGCAATACCTCGTGTGTGAAGCACGTTCAACATAGTTTTTTTCCTAAGCTGAATCGGTCACGGTGTCCCGAATCCCGTTCGAGGAAAGTTAAACCTTATATACAAGTTGTCTATGACTATATATATATATATATATATATATATATATATATATATATATAACTTAGATATTAAAACATAACATGCATATGACAACATAAATTGAAATAAAATAATATAATTTTCTATTTGTATAATAATTCATTCTCATAATGTCCATTTTTTTCTAGCGACCCATTGGTATTTGGTGGTACTACACAATATCCATATCATTTCCAACATGTAATGTCTCCTGACCAACATCACATGGGACTGCCTAGCTATATAGCTAAGGGGAGAAACTACACTTGATGCAACAACTTTGGTGGGGGTCTGGACCTCGATCCTTATCATATAATTTTGATGCTCAACTTCATTTCCAAAAATATGGGACCAACCAAACAGTGTTTCTGAGTCGAACATATGAACCATCCACAATTGGAGAGAGAGAGAGAGGGAAAAAAAAAACATAAATGTTCTCTTCCTCGGTCATTCTACTTCACGGCAGTGCCCAACTTACACATCATACAATTCATGTACTGGTTGGTGATAAACAAAAAAACAATTTTTGATTGCCACTAGGTTAAAAAGTTTTCAAACATAATTCAAAACAATGCAATTCAATTAAGCATCTCATATGTAGATCTTAGATATTAAGTATTAGAAAATGAAAAGATAAAAATAAAAAGGTAGAATGGAAAAGAGATCAAGAATTAAATGATGAAAATTAAAAAGAAAAAAAAACTTTAAGGATAAGATGATTAAGAAAAGAAGACGCGACATAAAAGTGGATTATAATTATTTTGTTGTATATTATGCAAGTTGTATCAAGAACTGAAGAAAGTGGCAAAAAAAAGAGAGATTATAAGAGTGTTAAAAGATAATATATAGTTGAACTTGGAAAGAAAGTTTGTATGAAATGACCAAGTTTAAAAGGTTACTAATTAAGATAAAATGAATTGTTTATACAGATTGACAAAAGTGTAAAAATAAAATTTTTTTGAGAGGAATAAAATAGCAAAAAAGGAGGCTAAAAGATCAATTAGTGACGCTAAATCTAATATTAATAATTATTTATATAGGAAATTATAAACTAATGAGGGAGAATTTATATTTATAGACTTGCTAAGAGTAGGAAAATGAGGCGTAGAGACATAGGTAACATTAAGTGCATCAAGAGATTGGAACAAAATGTATTACTAAGAAAAGTACTAAGAAAAATTAATGTTAAGTAGAGGTGGAAGGAGTTATTTTCGCAAGCTATTTAATGAGAGACCTGGTTTAGATTCAAAGTTAGCTAGGATGAGCCATATGTTATTGTTATAAATTTAGAAATTCTGAAGGTAAAGATGCATAAAAAATAAAAAATGAAAAAAAAGTATGACCTGATGATATTTCTATTGAGGTTTAGAATATCTAGAAGGAGGTTCCATGGTGCATGATGTTTGTTGATAATATTGTATTGGTTGATGAGAGTGGAGAATGGTTAGATACTAAAATAAAAGTGTAAAAACATACTTTGAAATCTAAAGAATTTAATATTAGTATAATGAAAATAGTATATAGAATATAATTTTAATCCAAAGTCAAGAAAAAATGAAAGTATAGTCCATATAGATGGACAAAAGATACCTAAAAATTGAGAACTTTTAATGTTTAGGATCAATCATTCATTATAATTAGAAGATTGAGAAGGATGTCACAATATAATTAAAATAAGATTATTGCAATAGATGAGTTCTTCTGGAGTGCTTTATGATCATAAGGTATATTTGAAGTTGAATTATTATTTTTTATATAAGACTGCTATAAGACCAATCACACTTTATAGATCAATGTGTTAGGCAACTAGAAACAACATATCCAGAAAGTTAGTGTACTTGAAATAAAAATGTTAAGATGGATGAATGATAATACATTAAAGGATATATTGATTAGGGATACATTAGCGTATTTGGAAAATTTTGGTGTCAATTGAGCATAAGAAGGTAAAAAAAATCAATTTAGATAGTTTGGACATGTCCAACAGAGACTAATAGATTCCTTCTTAAGGAGAGAAAAAAAAATTCGATTTACGTGGTTTGGATACATGATTTAAAATGTTAAAAAAGATATGGATCTTATTAGCCCTTAATAAAATCAAATGGAAAAAGATAATTCATTGGAATAAATACTTTGTTATTGTTGTTGTTACCAGATTTAGATTTATATTTAGATTTAGCTCCAAATGAAGCTCATGACACCACAACACTTACCTGGAGTTCTGGTTTTGCTTACAGAACCACGGACATAATTCCAGTGATCAATTACAGAAAGCACAAGCGTGTTTATTTATGTCAGCACGGTACTAAATCATGTCACGAGCACCAGCAACAATTCTACACTGATTTCAAGGTGTTATAGTCATACAGATCCATCAAAATGTTTTCTTGCTACTTACTTTCATCTCTTGTTCTAGCCAGGATAAGACTGGAGGAGAAGCATACGCCAAATGAAGACAGATTCACCATATTCAAAGATGAGCAACATAATAAGTGGGATCAGAAAACCATGCAGTAGCACAAATTGATCAGGCACACGCAGGCATCCAAGTATTTTATGCACTCCAAACTTGATAGAAAATACTCCAGTAGAATTGAAGAATATCCATAGTTCTATGAAATTGAAGCGAAGGCAGTTTCGGCTCCACGTGTCCGAAATGTTACAGAACAAAATTTAATTGATCTCCAAAAGCACATTGAAGAATAAATTGCGATTGTTGTGCAGATTTGAAACCCATAGATGTCTTTGGTATCTGCTGAGCGTAAAGTCGTAGGTTTGTAGCCTCTCGAGCATAAAAGCTACCGAGCACAAAGGCATCCGGGCATAAAATCATAGACTTATAGCTTGCGAGCGTAAAACCGTAGATCTGTTGCTGTCGAGCGTAGAAAGCTCCTTAGCATAGGAATCGCTGACCTGCTTTTGCACGAAAAACTCTTCGAATTTGCTGACTGTCCGCCTTTCGAGAGTAGTGGGCTGACGTAGTACCCAATCATAACCAAATATTTAATTTGTGAGATTTGGTTGGGGTTTCGAGGAGCCCGTCCGAGGGTTCGAGGAGTCGACCCGAACTCTATATATATCCCAAACTTTTGAGAGAAAAACTTTTTATCCGTCTTCTGCGAAAGAGAGCCTTCGATTGTTTGAGTTTTTCCCCTCGTTCTTTCTCTGAGCAATCCGAGTTTTCAGAAATGGCGCCGAAACAAACCCCCTCCACCAAGGGAAAGAGCACAGGCTCTTCTTCTCGTTCTTCTGCCCCGGCGAGAGAGTCTTCGGTCGGGCAAGGTGAACTTCCTTCTGAGCGAAGCATCCTGCCGACGAGTAGCGCACCCGGCCTTAGAGGTATAGCCTTTGGGATGACAAAGAACGACGAAAAATCCTTCGCACACGTTGAACGTGACCGTGCTAGGTCGTCTTCTGTGCTGATAGCCTCTTTGAGAAAGATGACGCACGGAGACGTTTTCATCTTTTACGCCCATATTTCTAATGTGCCAGCGTAGAAATTCCATGTTTTCGCAGTCTTGAGCGTAAAAGCTCTGACTGCCGAAAACTTTGTGTATACTGTAAAATTTTAGTTTTACGCTTGTGGATGGGACCTCCGGCGTAGTAACTAAAATTTTGGCAGTCTGGCGTAAAGCACGGACAGTATACCGCCAATTATGCTTCAGGATGTGACTTCCGGCGTAAAATGACCAAATTTTGTACTGTCTTGGCGTAAATCACAGACTGTCGTTTCTTGGTCTTTATGTTGCAAGATTTGTAATGACGTATTTTTCTTGCACTTTCGCAGTTAACTTGCATGAGTCTCCACTGGCCGAGGTGATGGGTTCCGCTGCCGGGATGCTGCACTCGAACTATCTGGAGGATCTGTCGCACGTGACATTTCCTATCTCCGGACCCCAGTATCCCGAAGGACGAGGGATCTTGATATCGGCTCAGGGCGAGCGGACATTGCTGAACATGATTAACGGAGAGCCCCTGACGTACATAGACGGGGACCAGTACATCAAGCCGGCCTTTCTCTTTGGGGACATAATTGACAAACAGTCCCAGACGAAGCCCAAGAGAGAACCCTGGGTTTTTCCCGCCGAGAGTGTGGTTTTGTATCTGCCCACGATGCCGAGAGATTATCCCATCTCGGCTTTCTTCCATGCCACACATTCCAGGAGGATGTCGTGGACGCTGACTCCCGATCTTCACGACAAGCCGGGGAAGATCTTTCATCTGAAAGGAGCTGACCAGGGGTCGTTTGTTAGCCGTCCTTCTGGCGTCGTGACGTTGTTCAGGGGACTGTGCCCGGGCAGCGTCCCGAGTGAAGATAGTTCAGTGATCCAGCCGGTCCAATTGTCGACTTTCTGCAACGACTTCATGGTGCGAGGGGGAGTATACCCCAAGGAGAATCCTCGGTGCAATGGGTGGATTACCCCAACAAACCTCCGATGGACTTGCCTAGTTGACTGGGCCTTGAAACATTTTTGGAGAGAGCTGGAGGTCATCGGACTGTATGCTGCTGTGAGTGCGACGAGTGTTGGGTTGCCTCCCAACCCTAACCTGTTTCTGGCACTGATGGAGCGATACATTTCGCTCGCCGGGACCTTCGCCACTCCACTGGGGGAGTTGGGGTTGGCCCTCCATGAGATGGCAGTGATCTCGAGACTGCCGATGGGGGACACCCCATATGAAGAGTATGTTCCCACCAACCGGGAGTTGGAGGACTCGGACCCTCGGGTTGTGGAGGTGTATCAGGAGCTGATATGCCACTACTTCGCGTGCACTGCTTTTTATAATGAGCCTTCTGATTTGGCTCACACCACTAAGTGGATGTCCTACCTCTTCTTCCACCGGGCCAGGGCCGTCAAGTCTGAGAAAGTTTCGGGGGGCAAGAATGAGCCCGTGAACTGTTTGGGCGTGCTCAGTGCCCAGGTCGTCGAGGATCTTATGGAGGAGGCTAAAGCTCCAGACCAGATTCTCAATGAAGGGGTAGGAAAGTACCCTGAAGGCACTAAGGCCTATAGTTACTTGAGGCGCTACCGCAGGCCTTTGTCTAAGGAAGCCCGACTGGCTGGTTTCCTCTCCATATGGTTGCGTCGAGTAGTTGTGCCCGGTATCGCGTCCGCGGACCGCATTCACCGGAACATCCTGTGGCCTGTCGTTCGTCTGGTGTTTGGGGCAAGACTGGACTTTCTTCCTGCCATGGTGTGCCGTATACAGGCTGGCCTGAGAGCCATGACTAACGGACTGCTCGTTGATGAAGCTCGGCGTGATAGCTTTCCCCGGGTAGAGTTACCATACCTGTACTTGATGGGATGGTTAATTCTCCACAACCCCCGGGTGATGTCTTCCGGCCCTGGCAGTAGTTCGGGGGGTAGTTTCTTGCTGAACTACAAGGACTCCCTCTGGAATGTGAATACAGTCTTAGACTGTCGGCTGGTGCTGAGCCTAGGTCATTGCTGGAAGCTCCTCTGCACTGTCCCCTCTGTGCATCGCAATCAGTCGGAGATGGAAGTGCATATCTGCTCAGAGGTAATATGGACATGGCAGTCTTTGTGGACCTAACACCACTGGCGTACTTAGAGTTAAGTACGGGCGCTAAGTTGAGATGACAACCGATGTGATAATCGATAGCCAAAACCAAGAAGGTTTGTTCAGAGGTAATATGAACATGATAAACTTCTGGGATACAATTCTATCGGGGATGGAAGTGCATATCTGCTCAGAGGTAATATGGACATGGCAGTCTTTGTGGACCTAATACCACTGGCGTACTTAGAGTTAAGTACGGGCGCTAAGTTGAGATGACAACCGATGTGATAATCGATAGCCAAAATCAAGAAGGTTTGTTCAGAGGTAATATGAACATGACAAACTTCTGGGATACAATTCTATCGGGAATGAAAGTGCATATCTGCTCAGAGGTAATATGGACATGGCAGTCTTTGTGGACCTAACACCACTGGCGTACTTAGAGTTAAGTACGGGCGCTAAGTTGAGATGATGACCGAGGGCCAATCATGGAACTGATATGGTCCTGTAAACACTGAGACTACGGGAAGGAGGTTCTTCCTGCAAATGTCTACTAACGCAGAGTCTGGAACTCTTGGAGGCATCTGTAAGGTGGCCTGACGAAAATGTTCGACGAAGGTGCGAACGTCCTCCTTTTCCCTCTGTTTGACTTCGATGAGAGAGGACATAGACATGTCCATTCCTCCCTCGTAGAATCGCGTGAAGAATAAAGCTTTGAAGTCCTCGAAGGAAGTAATGCAGTTGTCCGCCAAGATACGGTACCACTGATAGGCTACTCCTGAGAGGCAGCCTTTGAACACCCGAGTGAGGAGGGCGTCGTTCCCTTGTAGCAACACTGTCATCATACTGAAATAGTTCATGTACTGACTTGGTGATATTTTTCCCTCGAACAGAGCCATAGTCTGAGGTTTGTACCTCGGAGGAAAAGGGACCTCTTCCCAGATAGCTGGGTAAGGCTGGTTGATTCCCAGTTTCTTGAGCTGATCTTTGTGCTTCAAGGCGTCAAATTGGGCTTTCAACTCCCGTACTGCCTGCATCGGATTTTTAGTTGGAGTCGGGACTATGGTGTAGTGCGGAGTTGGTTGTATCTCGACTCCAACGGGGGGTAATATATTCTCCGAGTGAGGAAGCAGAGGAACTGCTGACTCTTGATCTAGAGCAGGCTCTTGGCTCGGGTTGGATGGTGGTAAGTCCACCCCCACACGTATCTGAGTTGGCGGAACCGACGCTTGAGCCATGGCAGTTGCGTGCTGAGTTAGCATCATCTGGTACATGTTCTCCATTATGGATTGCATTTGTTTCAGAGATGTCTCTAGTACAGTGATGCGTTGTTCCGCGTTTCCTGATGGCGAAGCTTCCTCGCGTTCATCTTCAACGGCGTAAACTCCCATTTTCCTGGGCGTCATCGAAGGATTAGTATAGGTCGCCGCAGAAGTCGACTCTATACTCTCAGCATCTGATCCGGGAGATTGGCGACCCCCAGCGTCGGAATCAGACGAGTACGAAGCTGGTTGCTGTGACCTTGCACGGGTGTTTTGGAACACCCCAGCTTCAGTGTTCCTGAGGAGGTCTTCGAATCTCCTTCGGCTCAGAGGCCTAGAGGGATGACGTCTTGAGCTCGGCCCTCCTCTAGGTATGTGTGAAGCCATGTTCACGGATGCATGCGCGGGCTCTTCTTCCTGAAAAGACTGAGAGTAGCTCAATCAGTCGAAAACCGACCGTTTTGCTTTAGAACAGCAGCAGTCAATCACAATATTACAACATTGCTCGCCAGGGGGCGTAATAGACATGTTGGAAGGTCCCCTCTCCTTATGCTTCTGGATTAGATATTTGCGCAAGTCAGGAGGAGCAGAGGAAGAAGACGACGGCTTGTTCCTTCTGTTCCCATCAGTGGGCACGCGGAGATTGGGCACCATGGTTTTCCCTGTGCCACCTGTGTACAACAGATTGGCCATCTGGGTGGCGGATAATCCCCGGGGAGGGTGTCTTTCCGCAACCTGAGCTTGCTTTACAACGTGGGACTTCGCCTGGCGTAATTTGGAGATTTGCTCAGACTGACGTAAACCTGAAGAGGTCCTCAGTCGGCCGTCGGCTTTTCGCGTAATCCGGAGGGTAAGTAGATTGCTCCCTTGCTGGCGTAAAGGCCGAGAAGTTGAGTACTCTGCCGCTTGCTTTCCCTTGCGAAAATCACAACGCTCATCTGGTTCCCCGTAGAGATCAGATGTTGTCTTGCGCACGGAGCATGATTTGTACTTCTGATTTGGCGCTGAGGTATCATCAGAAGTTTGGTCTATACCGCGCGTAGCGGGAGACTGGTTTCTACGCATAGAGCGCAGTGGATACTTCTGGGTTAGCGCTGAGGCTTTGCCCGAAGTTTTGTCTGTACCGCGCGTAGCGGGAGACTGGTTTCTACGCGTAGAGCGCAGTGGATACTTCTGGGTTAGCGCTGAGGCTTTGTCCGAAGTTTCATCTATACCGCACGAAGCGGGAGACTGAATTTTACGTACAGGGCACGGAGGGACAACGCTACAACCTCATTGGTCGGAGAGATCGGAGAGATCAGAGAGTCCACAAGAATGGTAGAGGATGTCTTGGGCATCCAGACCCTGCGCAGCTTCCTGTTGTCTTGGACGGAGAGAGGGTGAGAGCTACCCCCGGTTCGAAGCATGTCTTCGTAGGCAGACTGGTCGAATTGGACGACCAGTGTCTTCTTCACGGTTCCTATAGATACCGCATCGTGTTGAGCAATCACTTCCTCGTCAGAAGAGAAAGATGTCCCCAGCAGAGTCGCCATCTTGTTTGTGGTATTAAACGAAAGAATGAAAATGTATTCAGGATAGGATTTATACGAGACCCGCCTTCTTTGGTTTACAAACAAACTTGTACAATTTGATCCTATACGAGGATATGGGAGTACAATTTATTTAATCTGGGTAAATATTGCTATAGGTGTCTGATCTGCAGTCGATCACTTTAGCCCTTGGACCACACGATGTTGAAGAGGCACCGTAGAAGACAGGAAGCAGTTTCGAAGATTGCAGAAGAGGGTGGATGCACGATGCCAAAGTCGTCGATCCCTACTCTTTGCCTGAGCTCCGGATTCTTCTCTCTCTCTCTCTCTCTCTCTCTCTCTCTTGACCTTGGATCTGATATTGGTTTCTTGACCAATTTTTTGACCTTGTTCCTCATTGATAGAGGTCTCTATTTATAGAGTTTTAGTGACAGCGACCACTCCGTCGGTGTAGAAACCGAGGAGTGGAAAGTACAGTACCCTTTTATACAACGGTTAAAGTAACCAATGCCTGCGTATAGATGATCCTTTGAATGAGCGTGTGATGTGGGTCCAACTAAGGGACAAAACGCGTATAATCGCTACGAAGATCACGGCGTAGAAGCCACGTAGGTAGGTATCCATTGTGTAGAAGAGGTTGGCATAGAAGCCAAATGTCTGTCACCATGGCATAGAAGCCAAATAGTTATTAAACCGGTATAGAAGCCGAATAGGCGTAGAAGCCGAATAGGCGTAGAAGCCGAGTGGTCATAGAGGCCGAGCAGGCGTAAAAGCCGAATGGTCATAGAGGCCGAGCAGGCGTAGAAGCCGAATGGTCATAGAGGCCGAGCAGGCGTAGAAGCCGAGTGGTCATAGAGGCCGAGTAGGCGTAGAAGCCGAATGGACGTTGAAGCCGAGCGGTCATAGAGGTCGAGTAGGCGTAGAAGCCGAATGGGCGTTGAAGCCGAGCGGTTATAGAGGCCGGGTGAGCACAGGTGCTGGATGGGCATAGAAGCCGCTGCGTACCGTGCTAGAGTGCTGATGTGGACGTTTTAGCCGAAATTACGGCTTTTGAAGATATAATCAAATCTCTTGCATTAAATGCCGAGATTCGCCACCATCCTGTGCATTAAATGTGGAGGCATATTTTTGAAGGTCCGCAACCCCTTCTGCGCATCAGTCGCAGAGACGTGCCTTGAGAAATTGTCACCGCTCTGTGCATTTAGACGTAGAGACGTGCCTCTAGCAACTGTCATCGCTCTGTGTATTGGACGCAGAGACGTGCCTCGAACCCCGTACGGAGTGCAGCTTTTGATGTGGCAGGCGGTTTGTCTACTGCAGAACGTAAACAGCTCGTGTCTGCCTGTGTAAAACAAGGCAGCATATCCCTTCGTGCTTTATAAAAGCAGTTTACGCAAAGGGGATGGCGGTAAATGACAGCCTGGGTCGCAGTGCTGTGCCATCATCATAGCCGTCGTCTGCGTAGTCAAGCCGTATCCCTTTGTCAGAAGTCCAGACGTCAAGTTCATTGCAGGATCTTCATTGTAGGGTCTGACAGGTTCACTTCGGAGAATACGAAGCGTCTCTTATACACCTCAATGTTGCGTCTGAAAGAGGATGAGTTTTATGCCCTGGAGGCGATGAAGCACCCCGTTTACGCTGAAGTGGTTTGGACGTACTGCCTTACGCGGATGGCCTTTTGAGCTTTTAATATTTTACGCTGGATTTAGCGAAAAAAGCTCTGTTGCATGCTTGGTGGCTTTGAAGGCCTCTGCTTACGCTGCTCTGCACCAATATGCTGCGTATAGCCATCCGGCGTATTTTTCATGCTTCTACAATTATGTCTTATATATGTGCTTTCGTTCCGGACGTGCCGCTGCTTCGGAATGATCTCTACGCCTTAGCACGTGCGAAGGAGGCGTCCGCAACGAACGAGGTTCTCCCACACCCTGCATACAAACTGGTGGATTAGCAGTACATTGAATGCACTGGTGGGGAAGCTACTCGCCCGCTCGACAAATCCAAACACGTAATACAGGTTCCGTGCACAACTATTAAGTTGTCTTTCTAGTTACCTTAGGATCAGTTTTATGCAAATATTGAGTAGCCTAACTAGTTGCCTTAGGGGTGATTCACCTAGCGACTAGCATGTATATTCCAGATTTTATGTGTGCTGGCTAAGCAAAGACAAGTTCACCGTAGCCACCCACCTTAGTGATGATTCGCCTCGGTAGAGCAATACGCCGAGCGAGCATCTGAAAGCCTAAGCTGAATTCCTGTAGAGACAAGTCTGGATATCCTTTGCTTCTCGTTTGAGGCAAAGCGGATCGGGACAGTTACACTTTTGCCGATTGAGTCGACAGTCCGCTAGAACGGAACGAGATATTACAACGGGGAGGCTAGGACTTCTCGGAACCATGCGGTGGCGCTGCTCCGTGCTCCGACGAGGGGCCCAGGCGGAGCAGTCTGCTGCAGCGGCACCAAGAACCGTGGGGTGGTCCCAATCTGGAGGTGCAACGACGGCATTCACGTCATACGGGAAAAAGAGCAACGGCGATGGCTCGATGCCGATCTGGAGGGCAGGGCGTTGTGGGATCAGGTGGTAGAGTCAAATGAGGGTGCCCGACGTCAAGCGCTATGGAGGTGCGACCACGCATTGGGAGATCTGGTCATGCTGGTGTTTGCGAGTTCGTTCGGGATGGTCGACGATGATCACGGAGAGCAGGCGGGGCTTCGAGTTTGATCTTCTTACTGTCGTTGTTGTTGTTGTGGCTGGTGAATTCCTCTGCGAGGTTCGCCCCAGCCAAGACAGGGTTGTGAACAGGGGGGGTCGGACCCCCTGTTGCTGCTACAGCTGACTATATCTTCTTCCTCCTCCTCTTTTGTTAATGTTGTTGTAGTTGTTGCTCTTGCTGGTGACAACGGAGAGAGAGATAGA
This sequence comes from Iris macrosiphon, assembly GCA_036927795.1. Taxonomy (NCBI): domain Eukaryota; kingdom Viridiplantae; phylum Streptophyta; class Magnoliopsida; order Asparagales; family Iridaceae; genus Iris; species Iris macrosiphon. The sequence continues at coordinate 62,612,637 of JAYESA010000018.1, forward strand.
AATAGATCACGAAGGAGAATAGAAAAAATGGCTGTTGTGGTTGGGAAAAGAAAGGAGGTAGCATTCTTTTATAGGCTAGGGTTTATGAGTTGGAGGGTCAAGATTGGCTGGGAATAAATTTGGAGAACTAGGATTACTGTGGAGTCCAAAAATGGGGATGATGGGTTCATTAGCATAAATGGTGGATTTAGCTGTCTATGATAGGGAATAAGATGGAGTAGGGGTTTAGTCTAAGGATAGAGAGATGGTCTCTTCCTGATAGTTGAGTGAGAGGAAGATACCAATAATAGAAAGACTACAAAGGGAAGGTGCAAGATTGCATGATAATGGCTAAGCCTATTTAGATGAGTTAGAATTGGAATTGGTTAAAATGAAAAATAATAAGAAAGTCTCAGAGTAGATTATTGTCATATATTTGGTTGTGAGAAAATGGTCGAGGTTGTGTCTCCAATTTCGATTGGAACGGACAATGATTCAAAGTTGAATTTATTAACAACTGAGAACGGACATTTGTTACGAATATTGCACAATAATCTAAAACATTATGATTTAAATTCCAATTGGCTTCAAACTAACCCTAACCTTCCGATCTAAGCTAAGTGACCTAAAATTTGGTCGAGGGGGTTTACAATCTACCCAACTTATAAAAATTTTATCCTCGAAATTAAAATAAACACATAATAAACCACAAATTTTCTAGCAATGCTACGGACATACCTAGAACCGGTGGAGTTGGCCTTTGCTCTATCTGTTGGGCTCTATTGACATACTGGAAATACTCCTGAACCTGATGTTTGTTCGATCCGTACCTCGAACACTGTCCTAACCTTCTTCCACAACTAGTACGGTTAATATCTCAATATTCCTTCCTATGTATAAGGTCATCATCCTATAGTATCCACAATGGAATCAGGTAACTCAACTTCTTACAATTGCCTTTAGCAGCAATAAGTCTAATCTAGCTACTCAGTCATACCTAGCCTAGAAACTCAACTCAAACAATTCCTAGGAGAAGTATATGTAATGAAATACTACATAAGTCTCTACTCAATACATAGTACTAAGAATATATAGAAAATATATAACAATTATCTATTCAGTCATTCTAAGTACCCTAGAATAAAAGGTAACCAATAAGAATACTAACCCTAAAATTTATCAGCTAGGGCAAATTGGATAGAGGTTCTAATGACACCACCTACTACTAAGGATTAGGTTCAGTAAGCTCTTGTCCTATTAGTCCAAAGTCTAAATCCCTATCTCTTAAGCAGTTTATGTGTAATCCACAATATTCAGCTGCCATTTCTGTCAGACTTCTATCTTCCGTTTATACCTCATACTCACGTGTCAATATACAACCTAAGAGCCCAGTGGTAATCGTCTACCGATTGACTAATGAGTCGGTGTGTGACTTAAACCTGTATCTTGTTCCTCGAAATTCGTAGCATTACGAGGCTAATCACCAATTTCTACTTGTGCTAATTCCTCAAAATTCTAAAAGCATTACAATACTATAATAAATTATTATCTCTCCAGTCTAAAAAAAAAATTTCCTTGGCTTAAGTGACTCCAATACATTTTTCTTATCCTTTGTCTCCTACACTCCTTCATATATTTCTAGTACGTTGATCTTGTTTCCAACTCTAAGCTCCGTCAAAGGTAAGATATGGACCTCGTATCCCTGTCAGAGGCTATACCTACTGGCATTCCATGCGGTCGCACGATCTCCCTCATATACATATCTGTTAAGACCTCTGTAGATTATCGAACTCTGAAAGGTAAAAAATGAGCAGACTTTGTAGGTCGATCCACAATCACTCATACCATATTATGAACACTGGGACTCTTCAGAAAGCCCATAACGAAGTCCATAGTGATGTACTTCCATGTTCACTCAGGTATCGGGAGTGGATTAAATAAACCTGCAGACCTCCGATGCTCAGTCTTGGCCTGCTGACACACCAGGCACTTTGCCACAAAGCGGCTATCTCTCTCTTTATTCTATGCTACCATGAGTACTGTCTTAAGATCTCTGTACATCCTGTCGCGACCCGTACCAGGTGTAAGGATACTAGCCGGAAACAACGCCCAGCCTACGCCGCAGAATCGGCGGTAGAACGCTGTCTAGATAGTCTATCTAATGTAATGAACCACCAATAATGATAGAATACTCAATCACAGAACTAAGATAGAATGAGCACGAATCAGATAAGAATAGAATAGTCATCGTACAACTCATGAGTTTAAAATAATACATCAATGAGTCTGAAGAGTAACAAAAATAAGCTGGAGACAAATCCAGTACAAAAGAATACTATCATACTACAAAGCTACACTCCAGGGTCAACTGTCTCAGTTGGGATAAGTCCCTCTTGAGCCAGGGTCTCCGAATCTAAACCCACAACATCTTGGGGTCCATAATAGGTAGGGTACTACTCCTCAGTATCATCTGGAAAAATATATTCAGTCAGAAAAGGAGCAGAGTACATCTCTAACAGCAGTTCTAATCCATGATAAAAACTATGTAACAGTAAATAGCTGTGGATAAACAAGATACACAAAATAGATACAAGAGATATATAGACAATAAGGAAATACTGGAAAGAAATACAATAATGAACAATATGCCATTGAAATAATAATACTAATGACTAAGTGTGTGAGTACTAGCTTAACATGTGATCGGCTTGGGCAAGATACAATGCGGCCTGGCTAATCATACGTGCGGTGCATGATCAACACTATTCTCTTACCAATACTTTATTCAATAGGGATTTGATCACATATCTATACTAATACTCCCCACCCCCAAGTGGTATAATAGATCCAACCACGGTATGCTATGGCACTAGATTTCCCAAGAAGAGAGCGACTCCTCCCAAAAATCGGTGTCTGTACATGTACAAGATAACCAATGAAACAATACTTGCACCATATACACCATATACCAAGGAATAACATCTCATGATAAGATCCGGATATACCAATCCGTGTAACCATAGTGTCAAGAGAAACATGTATATCTACACTAGATACAACGAACATAGAGGATATGATAAATGAGAAACTATCAGAGAATGTACTCGCCTGAAGTCCAAATGAAAAGTCTCACAGATGTCTGACTCGGTACCTCGAAGACCTAGATATAGAATACCACATTAATACAAGGTCCCGGAAAGAGAACAAGTCAAACTAGTCAACTTCTAGGTCAATAAATCAATTCTAAGTCAAAAGTCAACTATGGTCAACTCTAAAGCCAACTAAAGTCAAACATGGTCAAACCAAGGTCATCCTCACAAGACATCTATATAAATAATATAGAAAATAAAATACAATAATTTAGGAATCAAAATTAGATCCCAATTGGTACCCACACAAAGTATACTAATAATATAATTAATGCACACTCTAAATAATGTATATACAAACCAATATTTATACAAATAAAATAATATATTATTATTAGTATTATACCTCACAAAAACACCTATATATATACATATATAAAATTTTTTAATAAATATATATACTTGTATATATATACACATAAACTTGCACATTTAAATATTAATAATTACAAAATACATTGCACATATTAATGTACATATTTTACATGTCTAGAAGCACACATAAAAATACATTCATTAAATTAATAATTAAATATATAATAATTATAAATAATATAATTACACATTTAAACACATAAATATATTTTATAAAACATTTATGTATAATTTATGTTATTAACATAAGTACATATCTATTTGCATGCAAGAAAGCTACATACATATATTTATACATCACATTAGAACACATAGAAATATAGATCTATGCTACAATAAATACCATAATAAATATAATAAAATAATATATAATATCTATATATATTTACTAGTTATAAATGAAGAATTTAAAGTATAAATAATTAGATCTACACATAAACACACCAAATTGGAGAGTATCACACCGTATCCCACTAGATCTAGGATACGCATGTGACATGAGTCCAACACACAACCAATTGCATCCTGAAGGACACAAACAAGTCACAAATAATATTTATGAACAAATCAAAGTGTCAAAAGTAGATCTATGTGTCCGTGTCAAAATACGACATGTACAAAGTCCCGTGTCGGAGGAAAAATCCTCAAAATAACACGTATCACCAAATAGTTGGGATATGAACCACATGTACCCAAATATGGATACGACACAAGCCCCAAACCCATAATCACATGCCCAATTGATCTATATGATCAATTGACACACACAACAAAATATAAATTCGAAATTCCAACAAAATTGACACAAAAAGTACCATAACTTTCTCCATGGGTCTCCTATGAACATAAAACAAAGTCCTATGGGTAGTACATACATATGGGTTAATTTTACATGATTAAATCTCAGAGATTTTGAAGCTATTTTAATGGGAAAAACTGAATTATACCTATTGGGAGATTGATTCCCAATGAAACCTCCAATTGAGATGAACTTGCTTCCAAATTGTAGATCCTTGCTCCTCTTTGTAGATCCTTGCTTCCTCCTTCTAGATCCTTGCTTCTCAACTTTCTAATGGTGAATTGGGAAGAATTTGGGATGAATTTAGTGGGGAATTGGAATGGGAATGGAAGGAATTTGGGAGTGGGGAATTCTAGATCTAGATTTGGAATGAGAATGAGAGGAGAGAGAAATTTCCCCCCTCTAATATAGGCCGGCCATGCCCCCTTCCCCAAGTAATTATAAAATGTCCAATGTACCCCTTGGGGCCTCTCATGAAGAAATAATTAAGGAAGGAAGCTTCTAGTCTAATCACTTAATTAATTTAATCCATCTCCTTAACTATGGGCTTTCTAAATGGGACAAATCTAACTATTTAATTCATGTTGGTCTATGGGTCCAAACTACACTAGTTGGGTCTACTAAAATAAGTCCAAAATAATTAAATAACATCCAACAACAATTAAATAATACAACAAAAATTATTTACCATGCACAATATTTATTTAAATAGGAAATTACCAAAATACCCTTTTTCCTAAAATATGGTAGTGACAAGTCTACCCTCCTTAAAATAATTTCGTCCTCGAAATTTAAAGATGAAAACTACCCCCAGAAAAATCACAGAACAGAACTAAAGAATCACAATTAACTAATGAACAGAACATAACTAGAAAATAACATACCTTAAGGTACAAACAAATATGGATAACGCTCTCGCATGTCATCCTCTCTCTCCCAGGTAGACTCCCCCGAAGAGTGATGCCTCCATGCGACGCGTACCAAAGGAATAGTCTGGTTCCTCAGCACCTTCTCTCTCCGATCCAGAATCTCAACTGGCTGCTCTGGATAGCTAAGAGTAGGGCCCACCTCTATCTCTGAGTGATCCAATACATGACTAAGATCTGCCACGTATCGTCTCAACTGTGACACATGAAACACGTTGTGCACTCCCTCCAATACAGGTGGCAAGTCTAGTCTATAAGCAACTGCACCGACCCTCTCTAGAATAGTGAAAGGTCCGATGAATCGCGGACTAAGCTTTCCGCCTCCACCGAAGCGAATCGTGCCTCGTGTCGGAGAAATCCTCAGAAACACCAAACCACCCACCTAGAACAAAACATCATCTTAAGAACTTAATCTATAACAAACAAGAACAAGCACAAACAAAATTTAAACTATACCTCGAACTCCAAAGGTCTCCGATGGCTATCGGCCCAATACCGCTGTCTGTCCTGCGCCACTCGAAGTCTGTCTCTGATCAACTGAACCTTCTCTGCTGCATCCACAACCATCTCTGGCCCAAGCAAAACTCTCTCTCCAACATCGTCCCAAGATAAAAGAGTACGATACCTCCGACCATATAGAGCTTCAAAAGGTGACATCTCTATACTGGCCTGGTAACTGTTGTTGTAAGCAAACTCTACCAAATGGAGATGGTCCTCCCAAGAACCCCCGAAATCAAGTACACAAGTGCGCAACATATCTTCGAGAGTCTTGATAGTCCTCTTTGACTGCCCATCTGTCTGGGGATGATATGCAGTACTGAGTGCCCAAACTCTCCTACAAACTCCTCCAGAAATAAGAAGTGAAACGACTATCCCGATCTGAGACTATGCTGACTGGAACTCTATGTATCCTAACGATCTGCCTTATATATATCTCTGCCAGCTTCTCCGTAGACAAACCCACCTTGAAAGGCAAAAAGTGGGCCGATTTGGTCAACCTATCAACAATGACCCAAATCGCGTCTTTCCCTCCTGAAGATCGTGGAAGTCCGGACACAAAATCTATAGTAATGTGCTCCCACTTTCACTCTGGAATGGGTAATGGCTAAAGTAAACCTCCTGGCCTCTGCCTCTCGGCTTTCACCTGCTGGCACACTAAGCATCTGGATATAAACTGTGCCACTTTCCTCTTCATGCCATACCACCACACACTCTCTCGCATATCCCGATACATCTTGTTAGCACCTGGATGTATGGAATACTGAGAGCGATACGCTTCCTGTAATACCTCCTCGCGCAACTCCCCACTAGGCACACACAATCTAACTCCATGCCTCAAAGATCCATCCTCTGCAATAGTGAAATCATTCTCCAATCCTGCCCTCACTTGAGCTCTGATACTCCTCAAAGATACATCATCATACTGTGCTGCCTTAATCCTGTCCATCAAATCTGAGTGTATCTGCAATCCCCACATCTGCATAGCACCACCAGGAACAATCACCTCAATGCCCAAGCTCTCTAAGTCCTCCAACAAATATCGATCCTGCGTCAAGAACATAGCTACCGGATACCTGCTCAAAGCATCGGCAACTACATTGGCTTTCCCAGGATGATATTGCAAAGAGATATCAAAATCCTTCATCAGTTCCAACCACCGACGCTGCCTCATGTTCAATTCCTTCTGCGTGAAAATGTACTTCAAGCTTTTGTGGTCTGTGAAGATCTCCACACGCTCTCCGTACCAATAATATTTCCACAACTTCAGGGCGAATATGACAGCTGCCAACTCCAAATCATGGGTAGGATAGTTCTTTTCATGAGGACGCAATTGCCTGGATGCATAGGCAATCACTTTCCCATGCTGCTGAAGAACACAACCTAAACCCTTTCCCGATGCATCACTATAAATAGTAAAATCTTCGGACCCTGATGGCAACGTCAAAATAGGAGCAGACGTCAACCTCTTCTTCAACTCTTCAAAAGCAACCTGACAATCCTCCATCCAAATAAACTCCACATCCTTCCTTGTAAGTCTGGTCATCGGCTCGGCAATCCTCGAAAAATCTTGCACAAACTTCCTGTAGTAGCCTGCCAATCCCAAGAAACTCCTGATCTCTGCTACCGAACTCGGAGTCTTCCAAGATTCCACTGCTAAAATCCTCTTCGGATCCACTGAAATACCATCACCAGTCACAACATGCCCCAAAAATTCCACCTTGTCCAAGAAAAACTCATATTTGGACAACTTCCCATACAGCTTCTCCTTTCTCAGCACATCCAACACAATCCTCAAATGCTTCTCATGCTCCTCCGGTGTCCTCGAGTATATGAGTATGTCGTCGATGAACACCACCACGAACTTGTCAAGGTACTGGTGGAACACCTTGTTCATCAAGTTCATAAATACCGCCGGTGCATTAGTCAAACCAAACGGCATCACCATAAACTCGTACTGACCATACCGAGTTCTAAAAGCAGTCTTCGGTATGTCCTCCGGCTTCACCTTCACCTGATAGTAGCCTGATCTCAAATCTATCTTAGAAAATACCTTCGTACCACTCAACTGATCAAACAGATCATCAATCCGTGACAAAGGATACTTATTATTGATAGTGAGATTATTCAAAGCCCTGTAATCAATACACATGCGCACCGATCCATCCTTCTTTGGTACAAACAATACCGGGGCTCCCTATGGTGAAGAACTCGATCTGATAAACCCCTTATCCTGCAATTCGTCCACCTGCTTCTTCAACTCGACCAGCTCGCTGTTGTTTACTCTATAGACATGCTGCGAAATTGGTTCTGCACCTGGCACCAAGTCTATAGAAAATTTAACATCTCGATCTGGTGGCAATCCTAGCAATTCCTCAGGAAATACATCCAAGAATTCTGCTATCAACGGATGCGGCAACTCCTTGTCTTCCACCATAGCTCCACAAATAATGCCTTCTTCCTGCTCCGCAGCTCCTCTAGCAAACTCGAACTCTGGCTCTCCTGGCGAACCAAACAAAACTCTACCTCCTCTACAGTCTATGCTAGCACGGTGCCTACTCAACCAATCCATCCCAAGTACAATATCGTAGCTCGGAAGTGGCATTACAAGTAGACACGCACTCAACTCTCGGCCTCCCAGAGTAACTCTCCGATCCTTGCAAATATCATTAACCAGGATAATACCTTCCCCGGTCATGATCTTGCAAGTCCTAAGCAAAGACTCAGCTACCAAACCATGCTTCAGAGCAAAAGAAACAGATACAAAACTATGGGAAGCACCACTATCAAACAAAGCTAAAGCTGGAATGGAATCAAGAAGAATAGAACCAATATGGCACAAAATATAAGACATTCAAGGAATGGACAGTTTAAGGGATCAAGTATCAATGTCAAAGGAGAATATTTAAATCAAAAAAAATTTCCTAGATGTGATTGAGTATCTCAGCCTATATCCTATATCTTATCGTAGGCTCGCAGTAGTACAACTAAGTTATCGCACTACCATGATATCACATACTTGTGAAGCTAGACCTGCATGGGCCACCACCAAAAATGTGTCACGACCCGTACCCGGTGTAAGGATACTAGCCGGAAACAACGCCCAGCCCACGCCGCAGAATCGGCGGTAGAACGCTGTCTAGATAGTCTATCTAATGTAATGAACCACCAATAATGATAGAATACTCAATCACAGAACTAAGATAGAATGAGCACGAATCAAATAAGAATAGAATAGTTATCGTATAACTCATGAGTTTAAAATAATACATCAATGAGTCTGAAGAGTAACAAAAATAAGCTGGAGACAAATCCAGTACAAAAGAATACTATCATACTACAAAGCTACACTCCAGGGTCAACTGTCTCAGTTGGGATAAGTCCCTCTTGAGCCAGGGTCTCCGAATCTAAACCCACAACATCCTGGGGTCCATAATAGGTAGGGTACTACTCCTCAGTATCATCTGGAAAAATATATCCAGTCAGGAAAGGAGCAGAGTACATCTCTAACAGCAGTTCTAATCCATGATAAAAACTATGTAACAGTAAATAGCTGTGGATAAACAAGATGCACAAAATAGATACAAGAGATATATAGACAATAAGGAAATACTGGAAAGAAATACAATAATGAACAATATTCCATTGAAACAATAATACTAATGACTAAGTGTGTGAGTACTAGCTTAACATGTGATCGGCTTGGGCAAGATACAATGCGGCCTGGCTAATCATACGTGCGGTGCATGATCAACACTATTCTCTTACCAATACTTTATTCAATAGGGATTTGATCACATATCTATACTAATACTCTCCACCCCCAAGTGGTATAATAGATCCAACCACGGTATGCTATGGCACTAGATTTCCCAAGAAGAGAGCGACTCCTCCCGAAAATCGGTGTCTGTACATGTACAAGATAACCAATGAAATAATACTTGCACCATATACACCATATACCAAGGAATAATATCTCATGACGAGATCCGGATATACCAATCCGTGTAACCATAGTGTCAAGAGAAACATGTATATCTACACTAGATACAACGAACATAGAGGATATCATAAATGAGAAACTATCAGAGAATGTACTCGCCTGAAGTCCAAATAAAAAGTCTCACAGATGTCTGACTCGGTACCTCGAAGACCTAGATATAGAATACCACATTAATACAAGGTCCCGGAAAGAGAACAAGTCAAACTAGTCAACTTCTAGGTCAATAAATCAATTCTAAGTCAAAAGTCAACTATGGTCAACTCTAAAGCCAACTAAAGTCAAACATGGTCAAACCAAGGTCATCCTCACAAGACATCTATATAAATAATATAGAAAATAAAATACAATAATTTAGGAATCAAAATTAGATCCCAATTGGTACCCACACAAAGTATACTAATAATACAATTAATGCACACTCTAAATAATGTATATACAAACCAATATTTATACAAATAAAATAATATATTATTATTAGTATTATTCCTCACAAAAATACCTATATATATACATATATAAAACAATTTAATAAATATATATACTTGTATATATATACACATAAACTTGCATATTTAAATATTAATAATTATAAAACACATTGCACATATTAATGTACATATTTTACATGGCTAGAAGCACACATAAAAATACATTCATTAAATTAACAATTAAATATATAATAATTATAAATAATATAATTACACATTTAAATACATAAATATATTTTATAAAACATTTATGTATAATTTATGTTATTAACATAAGTACATATATATTTGCATGTAAGAAAGCTACATACATATATTTATACATCACATTAGAACACATAGAAATATAGATCTATGCTACAATAAATACCATAATAAATACACTAAAATAATATATAATATCTGTATATATTTACTAGTTATAAATGAAGAATTTAAAGTATAAATAATTAGATCTACATATAAACACACCAAATTGGAGAGTATCACACCGTATCCCACTAGATCTAGGATACGCATGTGACACGAGTCCAACACACAACCAATTGCACCCCGAAGGACACAAACAAGTCACAAATAATATTTATGAACAAATCAAAGTGTCAAAAGTAGATCTATGTGTCCGTGTCAAAATACGACATGTACAAAGCCCCGTGTCGGAGGGAAAACCCCCAAAATGACACGTATCACCAAATAGTTGGGATATGAACCACATGTACCCAAATATGGACACGACACAAGCCCCAAACGCATAATCACATGCCCAATTGATCTATAGGATCAATTGACACACACAACAAAATATAAATTCGGAATTCCAACAAAATTGACACAAAAAGCACCATAACTTTCTCCATGGGTCTCCTATGAACATAATGGGTTGATTTTACATGATTAAATCTCAGATTTAGAAGCTATTTTAATGGAAAAAACTGAATTATACCTATTGGGAGATGGATTCCCAATGAAACCTCCAATTGAGATGAACTTGCTTCCAAATTGTAGATCCTTGCTCCTCTTTGTAGATCCTTGCTTCCTCCTTCTAGATCCTTGCTTCTCAACTTTCTAATAGTGAATTGGGAAGAATTTGGGATGAATTTGGTGGAGAATTGGAATGGGAATGGAAGGAATTTGGGAGTAGGGAATTCTAGATCTAGATTTGGAATGAGAATGAGAATGAGAGGAGAGAAAAATTTCCCCCCCTCTAATATAGGCCGGCCATGTCCCCTTCCCCAAGTAATTATAAAATGTCCAATGTACCCCTTGGGGCCTCTCATGAAGAAATAATTAAGGAAGGAAGCTTCTAGTCTAATCACTTAATTAATTTAATCCATCTCCTTAACTATGGGCTTTCTAAATGGGACAAATCTAACTATTTAATTCATGTTGGTCCATGGGTCCAAACTACACTAGTTGGGTCTACTAAAATAAGTCCAAAATAATTAAATAATATCCAACAACAATTAAATAATACAACAAAAATTATTTACCATGCACAATATTTATTTAAATAGGAAATTACCAAAATACCATTTTCCTAAAATGTGGTAGTGACACATCCTGTGCCTCCTGGATGAATAGAGCATGCTAAACTGTGCGCCCCCGATATCAGTTCCTGATAAGGTTCTCCTTTCGGAACATAAAGTCGATCTCCACATCTCAAAGTCCATCCTCGTGTATGCATAATCATGTCTGCATCCCAGCCTTTGTTCTCTGTCGAAGCCTCTGGAATCTGGCTTCTATTGGTAAGGCAGCCTTGATCTTCTCAACCAATGTCGATTGCATCTGTTAACTTGACAACTGGCCGTCTGTTCCGGGATAATGATCTCTATACCTAACTGCTCTAGGTCTCTCAACTGGTGTCGCTGGATAGTCAAAAAAATAATAATATACTGGGCCTCCTGCTTAAGTGCGTCAGCTATTACGTTGACTTTTTCTCGGAGGGTACTGTAGCTCAATCTCAAGGTCCGTCATCATCTCGAGCCAACGTCCTTGTCTCCGGTTCAGGCACTTCTCTAAAAAAAAATTTTTTAAAAGAAATTCAAGGCCAGGTACTTGTCACGAATCTCATCTTGTTGCCACTCTACTCTTTTTCCTCGAACCTGAGGTTTCTTCTAGTTTACTCCATGCGTACCCTTTATCCAAACTATATGGGTACCACCAGGTTTATAACTGGTCGTTCATTATTGGTAATTCACGATATCCAACTCAAGGCTAAAATCTGTCGATACTCTCTCCTTCAATCTAATTGCTCTATTCTCGATACTAGCTTAACTAATCGAGTTATCAAAGGTGAAAATACAAGACTAATAGTCACTGACTACCCAAATAAGTCAAGTACATCTAATCTAATTTGATAACTACCTGTAGTACTCAGCTATCTCTTCTTCCAAATATTGAGCCTAGCAATCAATGTCTAGCAATCTACCTATCTGTTTTAGCTTAGTCCTGATCATTATCTAGAGGGTGGGAAAATAATTTAGGTCGGATACTATAAGTCACCAGGTAACTAGGGGTTAACCACTATGGTTTGCTACTCTAGGTACTATCTCATACCCTATTTTTATTAGTGTCCAATAATCTTCTTCTAGAGGTGAATCTAAGATTCTGTCTTGCCTAGTTCATCAGGTCATTCCTTGTATCACTACCATAAGACTACACCTACTTCCTTGTATCACTATCATGGGCTACGACTAACCTTAATATCTAGTTATGTCTCTCTCAATTTATTCTAGCGTCTTAGAATTAAACAACCCTTCTAGCTTCTAATACTGACAGGTCACGACTATCTTAAGTAAGGGTCTAGTTTATAAGTCTCTACTTATGTCTAATTCTTATGCCAACAGTCTATACTAGCTCTAGTAACAAGAAAGAACTTATCAATTCTTCTCTACCATGGTTAACCGTCTACTCAATTATTCGATCAATTACGCCTTCTTCGTCTTGACGAGGATCTGCTCCTGGAGGAAATCACCGTACGCGAGCATTCATCTTCCCGAAATAAGGAAGATGAGAAACAATAATAATGATGTCGGCGGTAAATAAACGAATACAGTAATGAAGTCCAAGGGCGATAATCGAATATAAGAGGAGTTTTGAAAATCGGTTATGGATTGAGATCTTATTCATATTAATCCTAAGTTGCAGGCTCGTTCGGTACAGTAACGTAACCGAAACGATTTGCTCTGACCTGCATGGGCCACCACTAAAACCATGTCATGCCCCAGTCCCAAAATCTATTGGACCAAACACGTGGCAATGGCCAGCTGGTACGACTCCGTAGGGCTTTCCAATTTAATGGACCCGACGAAGTGCACTTACGCTGTCCATGGTCAAGTGATCCAAGTAATAATCTATTTCTAACATACAACAACTAAATCTAAATCTCAATCCAGGATAAGTAATCTCAAGAAAGAACAATACGCATCATCAGTCTACAGCCCAATAATACATCCGTTCGAATAGACCAGAAGAACAACATAGGTCTATAAACACTAGGCTATAAAAGCAGAATAAAAGGGAAAGTAATACATGACTAAAATAGCTGGAAATATAAATATACCTGCAATGACGTCCACACACTACTAGATCAAATATCCTGCAACTGTACAAACAACCTGGAAGGGATCCAGGTCCTCAGAGGAACGTAACAAGATACAAAAATACATGCCATAAAGTAAATATTGAATAAATAAAAGGGGGTGTGCTAACCATCTAAGTGAATGCAAATTTAAGGACAACTTAGTACGTATGAGAAAGTGTAGGCTAGACATATGCTGACGTAATTCACGAATCATCATGACTGACTAGTATATGCCACATATGCCCCCAGACTATGGGCACTCTGATAACGTCCATCTCCGAGGAGCATGGTATCTGAAATAGTATAATGTCCAACATTCTATAGAGTGTGGTATCTGCAAAAATAACAAGTGACGCCCAACACTCTAAAGAACGTGGTATTTGCAATATGTATATACGTCCGTATTACTCCATCGAGTGCGGTATCTGTATAAATGAGGTGGGTGTCCCATACGCCTACTAGTCGTCCTCTCCGCCCAATGATCTATGCATGTCGTATCCACAACACACCTTAGCTACTACGCCGAGGCGTCATAACTCTGGCTCATAGTCTATCGTTAGAACAATAGTCCAACCTTATCCAACCTTACAACCAAACAAGGACAAGGATTGGACCTTCGTACCATAATATTCTAAGCTCCGACTACTAATAACTGCTAAGTCTTCTATCATGCATCGCTATTAGTAGTTATTCCCTATCCGTCGTACGCCTATACGTACAGGTGGCCAACCACATACGCAAGTCCGTGCCCTACATGAGACTCAAAACACGTGTAAGGAATATGTCAAGGCCTGGGGAGTTATACCGATAACTCCACAACTTTAGGTGGGTCTACTAGACACTAGGTCAGACAAAAGTCCTAACGTCAACGCATTCGTTGAATGCACCCAAGTCTTCTCGGATGCGCACAGTTATATAATATTAAATTAAATAAATATGCAACTAAAATAACTAAATTTAAACAGTACAACAAAGGCAAGGTATACTTGCCTGGCAAGAGAGCTGCAACTATGTAACGTCCAGATGTCAAATACCAAGAGTCAGAAACTATGGCCTCAAAATGAACGTCTTCGAATGCTGAAATAAATATCACCAACGTTCCCAGAATAAGTAGAATAGCTAGAAAACACTACCCTTTCGTCCAATTTGGACACAGGGGCAAAAATACAGTTTCTGTTCAACACGGGGTCCACAAGTGGGGTCGTCTTGCACCAAAAAATGTGCCAGAGACAAGATTCTCCAAATTTGTCAAACTTAGTATCAACAAGTCCAGAACGTTGATACGAACCCCAACTGAATGTCCAGAACTGGATTTCGATGAGCCGATCAAAAAATCGCCCGTCAAGTGGAGCCGTGGGGCCCACGATACGGAATTTTATCAACGTTCTCAGAATAGAACCAAAATTGGGTCACAGGACCAACGTATCGCTACGAGTCCGATGGGACAAGTTTCGTTTTGATCCGACGTGTATATACAAAGTTACAACGAGTTCCAGCACAGGGCCAATACGGGATGTCGTCGACGGATACGCGTTGATTCTGGTGTGTACGCACATCAAAATCAACTTTCGCGAATTTCACATGTCTGTATTGATAGTGTGCACCTTTCGATAAAATCAGCACGCGACGAGGATGCCCAGATTGACGGGTCCAACGCCGTATCGAAAAATTTCCAATGTCTTTTAAAAGCCATTTTTCATCGATTTAGAACTTAAATTAAAAACAATAGAAAACAAGATAAATTATTCTACTATAAGGCATTACAAGAGAGTTAGGTTGAAATTATACCAGAGGTGATGGTTCAGGATTCGGTCAAGCGAGGAGAGAGATACCACAATGCGAAGGCGGGGTGTTGGTGCTCGGTTCTGGACTGTGGGATACTCGGGTCTGAAATCTGAGGCCTAATCAAGAACACATATACAAAAGCAAAATTATGATCCTATTATAAATTTTCATTTATACATACATATATCACAACATCTAACTATCTGTCTATTAGTAGATAAGTAGTATAATTTAACCCAACCCTATACTTTATAGTAATCAAAACAACTATACAATAGTCTAACTATTCTAATCATATTAACTATCTGCCATGGTCACTTGTTTGGTTAATCTATGGGTTATATCAATCAAGAATTAAAGATGGGAACAAAAGTGAAAGGCCTTGCCTAAATATTATACTTGCCTAGGTAAAGGGAAGTCTGTTCATTATATTGCTCAATCCAATAAATTATTGGTTACGGGTCAAAGGAAGGCATATTTGACTCAGAAGATTCTCAGTGAGATGGTGAGCATAACGGTTCAAATTATAACTCAAAGATTTGGACCACAATTGCAAATATTTGATTATCTAAGGGCTATGGGAAGAATTTACCTTTAATGAAATCTGATAAAAATCAGAGGGAGAGAATGAGATTAGAAGAGGCTCACGAGTTTCTTCCCCAAAAGGAAAGAGGGTTCTCCTTCTTCGATCTAGAGAACTCGAGAGACTCCGTGCATGAAGACAACAGAAGCGAAAGTGCCACGACGCCCCGGGTGGTGGAGTGGAGGAGTCTGCAAGGGGCATGGGGTACGGGGAGGCTACGACTTCTCGGAACCACGCGGTGGTGCTGCTCCGTGCTCCGACGAGGGGCCTAGGCGGAGCAGTCTGCTGCAGCGGCACCAAGAATCGTGGGGTGGTCCCGATCTGGCGGTGCAACGGCGGCATTCACGTCATACGGGAAAAAGAGCAACGACGATGGCTCGATGCCGATCTGGAGGCCAGGGCGTTGTGGGATCAGGTGGTAGAGTCAAATGAGGGTGCCCGACGTCAGGCGCTACGGAGGTGCGACCACGCATTGGGAGATCTGGTCATGCTGGTGTCTGCGAGTTCGTTCGGGATGGTCGATGGCGATCACGGAGAGCAGGCGGGGCTTCGAGTTCGATCTTCTTACTGTCGTTGTTGTTGTTTGTTGTTGTGGCTGGTGAATTCCTCTGTGAGGTTTGCCCCAGCTAAGACGGGGTTGGAACAGGGGGGTCGGACCCCCTGTTGCTGCTATAGCTGACTATATCTTCTTCTTCCTCCTCTTTTGTTAATGTTGTTGTAGTTGTTGCTCTTGCTGGTGACAACGAGGAGAGAGATGGAAAAAGATCACGAAGGGGAATAGAAAAAAATGGCTGATGTGGTTGGGAAAAGAAAGGAGGTAGCATTCTTTTATAGGCTAGGGTTTATGAGTTGGAGGGTCAAGATTGGCTGGGAATAAATTTGGAGGACTAGGATTACTGTGGAGTCCAAAAATGGGGATGATGGGTTCATTAGCATAAATGGTGGATTTAGCTGTCTATGATAGGGAATAAGATGGAGTAGGGGTTTAGTCTAAGGATAGAGAGATAGTCTCTTCCTGATAGTTGAGTGAGAGAAAGATACCAATAATAGAAAGACTACAAAGGGAAGGTGCAAGATTGCATGATAATTGCCAATCCTATTTAGATGAGTTAGAATTGGAATTGGTTAAAATGAAAAATAATAAGAAAGTCTCAGAGTAGATTATTGTCATATATTTGGTTGTGAGAAAATGGTCGAGGTTGTGTCTCCAATTTCGATTGGAACGGATAAGGATTCAAAGTTGAATTTATTAACAACTGAGAACGGACGTTTGTTACGAATATTGCACAATAATCTAAAACATTATGATTTAAATTCTAATTGGCTTCAAACTAACCCTAACCTTCCAATCTAAGCTAAGTAGACCTAAAATTTGGTCGAGGGGGTTTACAAGTTCACTTGATTCAAAATTAAAATAAAGATTTTATGAAGAAAATAATTTTCTGAATTTTTTGAGTTTTTGCCATGGCCGAATATGCTGTTTGGAGAAGACGAAGTCTTCATGCGACCAACGAGTTATGCGACAGAGAGTGCTATGCGGACTGAGTGCTATACGGCATGAGCTCTTTGCCGCATATTGACCAGGATGCATCCATTTTGTTGGATACATGACTGCCATTACACAAGTGTTCTGGAGCTAATCCATGAACTCCTTGTGTTTCACTCGCTGAGCGAATGAGAAATTCGCTAAGCCCAAAAGAGCAATATGCGACTGAGTGTCCTATGCAGCCTAGAGAGTATGCGACCACCATTCCTTAGACTCATAACTCTGAACTGTAGGCACATATTTGTATGATTTTTATCTTTTCTCTCTAACACTTTATGGCTTGTCACATCCATCGCTTTAGTCACTTTTTTGACACATTAAATGCACGTCACTCAACACTTGTCCCAAGGAGTGGACTTTGCCCTGCCATATATGGCCGAGACTTCCCATGCGATATTAAGCCCATGCAGCACCGATCCATATACGGTACTAAGCCCATGCAGCACCGACCCATATGCGGCCGAGACTTCCTATACGGCACCGACCCATATGCGACCGACTTTCTATGTGGCACCTGTCTTATGCGGCACTGACTCTATGCATCCCTGATCCTTATGCGACCTATGTGCATATTTAACTATTTTGCTTGGTTTGGATGCTTTATTGAGTTTTAGGATTCTACGTGTGATTTTAATGATTGCTAATGTATGTGATATACGTGACCATGTGTTAGACCTGACTATGTGCTAGAACCCAAGTGATTTACCAATGATTGGTAACTTGACTCAACTAATAGTATCTGTTCTAAAATACTTACTACATGCTATGTGTTCCTACGTGCTAAGTGTTTCTACGTGATTATGTTACATGTTTCACACCAAGGTGTGCCTACGTGCTATGCGACATGTGATATAATAAAATTTCTCCAGCATGAACATGATAGTTGGTCAATAACCAAGCGTGTCTAGAATTTATTTGACTGTTGTATCATGTTGGGGTGAATCAAAATTGAACTGCAAAGTGACAAGGTGGATTCGCGTCTAGCGTGTTCGTACTACGGTACGATATATAAGGGGAGTAATATGTGACCACGATATGTGATTCCAGCTAACCGTATGGTTAACTAGGCAACTAAAATATGTAGAGCATTGGGAAGGACAGAATCCCGAGATCGTGCTTAACTAGCCACCCTCAATCATTATATGGGGAGTGAAGGCTGGCCCCCATAGATATTGTTAAATTCTCATTAGTGGATAGCAATATTCGACTATTATATTATACTATGTGTTCTATGCAATCTTTCTATGGTGGCCTTATGAGGGACCGGTGCATACTACTATGTGCTATGCGACAATTCATGGCTCGGATAGCCCCTGCTAGAACATGGTTCGATCTAAGAATTTCTATTATATGCATAATACCTCTAGGATAACCCAGACTCCACCTAGTAAGCCGTACAAGTGATTGACTGATTATGTAACTGAGCTTGTTTGTGTATTGTATTTGCTGTCAAATAGTCTAGGGACATGGACTATCATGGTGCGATGGTCTAACCCTTGTCCTTGTTTGTTTGCAATGTTAGATTATTGTGCCATGATAGGCTATGAACCAAAACTATGAGATATAACTATATATATATATATATATGTATCTATTTCAAAACCTGATTTTATTTCTTCATTCGTGCTCCCTTTGTTGTACTTGTTATTTGGGGTCTAACCCCACTGATTTTTTATAGCCAAATTTAGAGCTAACACCCGAGGATCAAGCGTACTTCTCCATGAACAGTGGCACGCACCAGATGGATGGCCACTAAGAAAAACTAGTAGGTTTCTTCTTTCCTGCTCGTTATTGCACATTTTACTCATTCTGGGTGTTTAGCCACCGACACTTGTTAGCCTTAAATCTGGAAATTTAGTTTTCTTTTAATCAGACTATAACTGATCTTGGTTATGTACTTTTTTTACTTTCTCATTTTTTTATTTTTGCACAGCTGGTTTTCAGAATATTGTGGCAGGATATTTGTGACGCCTTACTTCCATGTCATATATGTTCTATGAAAATTGTTCTTACTTGACTGATTGAGACAATAGATGTGCTATGTGATCCTAAGTGGCTTGCTTGTAGTATGCACCCCCTTGTCTAGTTACTTCCATGACCGTCATACGACGTTCTATACCTTGTACGGTGGAGCTGGCTATGTCCATCTCTGTATTTCGGTACTAGGGCATGATAAGGTTTTTGTGGCGGCCCATGCAGGTCTGTATTTTTAGACATTTGGGGTGTTACAGTCGTAGGAGTCTCAATCAAATATGTCCCCTTTGATATCTTATTCATCTTCCTCGGTACCAATGCTTAAACTATTAAAATTGCTTGCTTCCTTGATCCTTTCCGTCCTATTTTTAATATTTTTTGTCCTTTTCTTTATGGCTTGTTCAGTTGCTGGAGCAGTAGGTATGGCAGGACAAGGTTCTCCTGGACAACAATGAGAGGTAGCACATGTTCAGAGTAAAATTTGAATAGAGCCAATAGTTGCACAAGCTGGCACAGCGGAACCAGAAGTTGGACATATTGAGCAACCAACCCCTGAGATTCCTGTACCCCCAGTAGTACCAGCAGTAACGGTACTTGACACCCTGGCATTGCTAGAGATCCTTTGGGGAATGATGGCTATGCAGCAACACCAGATGGAGGTAAAACAACGTCAATAGTTTCAAAAACAAGAGCATAATGTCTTGTCGAGTCAAGGTTTACAGACGTCTCTAGAAAGATACGGAAGGACTGATTCGGGGGCGTCGGTTAGATTTTGCCAACTTAACCCAAGTTACTTCGATGGCACGGAGGACGCCATCCCAGCAGATGCCTGGTTGTAAGATATTGAGGTTATTCTGGTAGCAGCAAGGGTTCCGATGGATAAACAAGTTTATCAAGTCCGATTGCAGCTTCAAGACCTTGCCCGTTGTAAACACCCTAATTTTTCAGAATAATTTAATATAATTATTCCCAATTTTTGGTATTTTTGTGGAATTAAAACTTAGGAATTTATGATTAAAAGATTTTTATATGCTGTTAATTGATGATAAAATATTATGGAAATAATAATGTATGGTGTAAAATGGAAAACCGGACATAGGATAATTTTCTATAAATTTATTGGACTCCGGAATTATTTTTAAAGCCCTAAAAACTATTGTAGAACTAAATCGATTTAAACCTGACTGAACCCGGTTCATTTGAACCAAAATAAACCAAACCACAATGAACCAAACCGCTACACTGAACCAACCCAGCTTAACGGGTCGGTCGGGTCGGATCCATGAAACCCGGACCCGAACCCGCCAAAAACCCTAGCCCTACCAGATTCACTGTAGCGTACCCTATTTATTGCTCTCGGCTTCCGTGCCCAGCCAGCCGCCGCACCCTCCTCTCTCATCTCCTCACCGCCGCAGCCGCCCGAACACCTCACCGTCGACCTCCCGACCACCGATGACCCTCGATGCCTCCCTCCTCCTCTTCCCACAGCCCCGCACCGCCTGACCCGCTCCGTCCGACGAGCCACCCTCCTCCCTCTGCGAGCAGCCCCGAGCTGCTCTGGTCACCCTCGGCCGTCCCCCAACTCGCAGCAGCACCCTCTCCTCCTTCTGTTCCACCATCGCAGTAGCTATCTCGCTCGCCTGAGCCGCCCGCAGCAGCT
Source organism: Iris macrosiphon (assembly GCA_036927795.1). Classification (NCBI taxonomy): domain Eukaryota; kingdom Viridiplantae; phylum Streptophyta; class Magnoliopsida; order Asparagales; family Iridaceae; genus Iris; species Iris macrosiphon. The sequence goes on from JAYESA010000018.1 coordinate 62,633,985, forward strand.
CCGCCCGACTTCGTCGAGCCCTCAACCGTGCACCAGCCCCGGCGAGCCCCTCCAGCGAGTCTCCGGCAAGCCCTAACCCCAGAGCAGCAGCGGACACGGCCAGGACACAGCTCGTGTCAAGGATTCACACGGATACGTGAAATTCAGATTCACGGAGCCCTGTTCAGGTAGCGTTTCCTTTCTCCTCGTAATTCCATTTTCGATTCTGTCTGTTGCAACGCATAGACTGTGTAACCCTCTCGATGCCCGTATAACCCGCTCGGTGCGTCGCGTCCTGTGGTGATCGCACACCGCGATAAAAAATAGGAAAGCCAATGCCCTGTTTTACCCCGGAACTGAGTGCGCTCCGCCAAACGGGACGACTTGGTCGCACGCGGTCTTCATCGAAATGTGCGCATCGTTGATACGGACGTGTGAGATTTCGCAGAAGTTGATTTGGATGTGCGTGCACACCAGAATCAATGCGTATCCGCTGACAACGTCCCGTATCCGCCTATTCTGGAATACGCTATAATTTTGTGTACACACGTCAGATCAAGACAAAACTTACGCCATCGAACTCGTAGCAATACGCTGGTCCTGTGACCCAAGTTTGGTATGATTCTGAGAACGTTGACAAAATCACGTATCGTGGGCCCCACAGGCTCCACTTAACTGGCGATTTTGTGATCGGCTCATCGGAATCCAATTCTGAAAGTTTCTTTGGGTTCGTATCATCGTTCCTGACTTGTTGACACTAAGTTTGACAAATTTGGAGACCTTTGACCTTGACACACTTTTTGGTGCAAAGTGGCCCCCATGTGGATCCCGCTTTGGCCCGGAAATATTATTTTTGCCCTTATGTCCAAATTGGACTTAAGGACAGGCATTTCTAGCTATTTGATATCTTCTGAGACTGTTGGTGATGTTTATTACAGCTTTTAGAGGAGTACCTATAGGATCCACTGATATAGGGACGACTGTTGGTATTCAAACCCTAGGCAAGTATACCTTGCCAAACCCTGCAGCTTTGCTACTTATTTCCTTGACTTAGTTATACATCAGTAGGCAAGTATACCTTGCCAACTTTACAGTTCTTATTGCATATTTCTTTGCTTTATTTATATTGATGTGCATGCTTAACCTAGGACCGTGTGACTTACTTAGCATCCGATTATTAGTCGGGTGCCAACACCGTACGCGATGTTGTGTATGTCATCTAGAGATGGACATTCATGACCCCCTTTACATTCTCGTACTTGTCTTATCAAGTACATTATACCTAGGATACTATACATGAGACAGGATCCTTCTGAGATATTCATGGTGATTCTGTATAGGATACAGACTTCTGACAGAGACATTATACTCTTGGATACTCTATGACTTACTACATTAGCTATGATCTTGCGTGCCATGTACATGAGATGTTATGGACATGAGACGTGTGATTACATTAGGTAGGGAGAGATACACAGGCTACAGGTTGATTACATATATATCCCCTACTACTGTGAGGCACAAGACTCTGAAACCCGAGCTTGGCCCATTACTCATTATTACTGCTACCGGCTCCCCGACACAGAGCTTGTAGTAGCTCAGTCTAAGTACTCGTGATGCTCTCATCTTGCATTTTCACATAGATGGTTATATAGCTTACCCTATTATTTCATTAATTGCTGTACTGCATTTATTTTGGCTTGTATTATCTGTACCTTGCTATGTCCCCTGAGGACCTGGATCCGAATTATGTCCCCAGGATTTGCAGATGAGATTTATCCCGAGGTATACGGGACAGCAGCAGTAGCAGAAGCAAAAGCAGATACAGGAGCTGTACCGACACCCGAGGACGAGGTGTTAGCTGAAGACTTTTCCTGAGCATCCATGTTACATGCTCAGTATTTATTTTATTCTGTCATTTATATTTTGGTCTGTTGAACCATTGTATCAGATTTTATCGGGTTGTTCCCCGAAGCACTTTGTGAGACTATTTGATGATTTATATTTCTTATATCTGTAGATCATATTTTATCTTGTGTGGATGAGATTAGAGTTGTGCCATATTGTCGTAGACTTTGTTTTATAGCTTAAGTACGCCTTGATGGATCCATTAAATTGGGTTTGTCCATCGGTGCGTGCTGCTGGCCATTGCCACGTGTCTGGTCCCTCGGTATTTTGAGACTGGGGCGTGACATAGTTTTTGTGGTGGCCCATGCAGGTCTACGACTAATTCGTTCGGTTTCAACTTAGGGACCGAACAAGCCTGCCCTAAAGGATAGGATAAGTTATAGGATCTCATCCATTGTTTGAACCATTTTTTAAACTCTATATCGAACTCGAATTTGTTACTTGATTTGCATCCTGTATTGATTCCTCTGAGTGTTCTTATAGTTTATCTTTTGGTTACAGAGTAATGGATCCCAGGAACGGAGATAAAAATCCCTTGGATACACCACACGACGCTGTGGTTACTTATGTAGACGGAGTGACACCAGGGAATGGAGGACAAACATCATAGAGCAATCAAACCGGCCAGCCTAATCCAAGGTTCCGGCGTGATGACATTCCACCTCCGCCACAGTTCACTCCACAGATGCCAGTTTTCCCGCCAGCGCAAGCCATGGACGGGCAACAGATCTTTCAGATGATGTATGCCATGATGCAAGCCCAGCAGCAGGTTCAGCACGAGGCTCAGCGTCACGAGGCAGAGTATTTGAGAACCAGCCTAGTATCAGCAATGGAGCAGGCAAACCCACCAGCAAGGCGATCAGCGACGGGACCTATCACCGATTTTTGTCAACTCAAGCCTTGTACCTTTTCTGGTAAAGAGGGGCCAACAGAAGTTCACGAATGGCTCACTAACATACAGCACCAGTTGGAAGCAGCTAAACTTTCGAGAGAGAAATGGATGACTGCGGTCAGAATGCAGTTGACTAAAAATGCACATTATTGGTGGTTATCAGAAGAGAGGAGGCTCGGACAGGACCGAGTCACTTGGGAAGAGTTCTCCAGACTCTTCTGAGAGATGTATATTCCAGCAGTTGCACGGTCAGAACTCAGAGACAAGTTCAACCGCCTTATCCAAGGCAACATGTCAGTGGAAGAATACAACGCAGAATTTATTCGTCTGAGTCCCTTCGCCCCAACCTTGATTTCGACAGAGGAAGAAAAAGCTGAGAAGTTCTTTGACGGACTGAAGTTCGAGCTCCAGAGGTTGATTGGATCGGTCGCACCTACATCATATACCGACGTCCTTGCAGCAGCACGACGCATAGAGCGCGTCACTAGAAGGGAGTCAAATCTGAAGAGGCCAATCACATCTGCACCATCCAGGACAGCACATGGGGATTCAGCAAAACGATCCCAGAGGAGTATGCTAGAGAGAACAGCACACAGGGCCATATCTCTTCCTACTTGTCACCACTGCGGCAAGGTAGGTCACATTGAGAGAGAATGCAGCAAGTTAGGACTATGCCTGGCTTGCGGATCCAACCAGCATTCAACCAGAGACTGCACCGAGCGTAGAGAGGGATCACCGAGACTAGCTTTACCTGCACCATGACCAGCTTATCCAGCAGTAGGAGCACCGCAGACAGGAGTTGGAGGAGCCAGACCACCAGTTCCAGGAGGAAATCAGCAGAGACCACCACTGGCACCACTGGCAGCTCTATTTCAGCAGGCTCAGCAGCAGAGAGGCCAAGCTCAGGGACGAGGCCATGCATTTACATTGGCCGTTGAAGAGGAAGCTACCGCAGGAGAGGTTATCGCAGGTACTATTTTAGTAGCTTTATTACCAGCTATAGCTTTATTTGATTCTAGAGCATCACATTCATTTATAGCAGCTAGCTTTGTAGCCACCCATAGAGTAGCTACCGCACCCCTTCCGAAGATGAAGAAAATTCTTACGGGAGGTGAAATTATCCCAGTTAGTGATATCTGTAGATCATGTTCTAAAGCAGTCTGTGGAAGAGAGATGCGAGCTCAATTTCTGATCTTTTCTATGCCGAATTATGATGTTGTACTTGGTATGGACTGGTTAAGTCAGTACCATGCGACTCTTGATTGCCGACTTGGACGGGTTATATTTAGACCGCCTGGACATCCAGAATTTGAGTTTCTTCGGGGAGCAATAGAGCAAGGAGTTCAGCCTACTCTTAGGGTACTATCTGTAGAAGGGGAGACAGGTTACCCAAGGGTCATATCTGAGTTTGTGGATGTATTTCCTGATGATCTTCCAGGTTTACCGCCTGATCGGAAAATAGAATTCACAATAGACTTAACTCCAGGAGCAGAGCCTATCACTTCATCAGTATATCGGCTAGGACCTAAGGAGTTAGTGGAGTTGAAGGAACAAGTTGATGATCTTTTGGAGAAGGGTTTTATCCGGTCCAGTGTTTCACCATGGGGAGCACCCATATTATTTGTACCGAAGAAGGATGGAACAGTACGGTTGTGCATTGACTACAGGGCACTAAATGCTGTGACCATCAAGAACAGGTATCCCTTACCATGCATTGATGATCTATTCGATCAATTGAGTAGTGCTAGGGTATTCTCGAAGATTGACCTTAGATCCGGCTATCATCAGATTAAAGTAAGGAAGGAGGATATACCGAAGATAGCCTTCAGGACCAAGTATGGACATTATGAGTTCTTGGTAATGCCGTTTGGTTTAACCAACTCGCCAGCAGTGTTTATGAGTTTGATGAACAGAGTCTTTCATCAGTTCTAGGATAAATTTGTGGTTGTGTTCATTGACGACATTCTAAGATATTCCAAGAGCCACGAAGAGCACGAGGAGCATCTCGGAATCGTGTTAGAGACCTTGAGACAGGAAAAGTTATATGCCAAACTCAGTAAGTGTGAGTTTTGTATGGATAAAGTGCCTTTCTTGGGACATCATCTCAGGAGAAGGACTTTCAGTTGATCCGGAGAACGTTACGACAATAGAGACTTGGCCTACACCTACATCAGTTGCAGAGGTGAGAAGTTTTTTCGGACTTGCGGGATATTACCGAAGGTTTATAAAAAATTTCTCAAGGATTGCGGAGCCTATGACGAAGTTGACACGTAAGGACCAGGAGTTTACATGGACAGAAGACTGCCAGAAGGCCTTTGAAGAATTGAAGAGAAGATTGACAACAGCACCTGTCTTGACTCTTCCTTCAGGGTTAGAAGATTTTATTATTTACAGTGATGCATCAGGTAGTGGACTAGGATGTATTTTGATGTAACATGGCAAAGTTATCGCTTATGCATCAAGACAGTTGAAGGTCCATGAGAAGAACTACCCAACACACGATCTGGAGCTAGCAGCAGTCATATTTGTACTGAAGATTTGGAGGCACTATCTTTATGGAGAAAAGGTGGACATCTTTACTGATCACAAGAGTCTGAAGTATGTATATACTCAGAAGGAGCTCAACATGAGACAGAGACGTTGGCTGGAGTTGATGGTAGACTTTGATATAGATCTGCAGTATCATCCGGGAAAGGCGAATGTCGTAGCTGACGCACTCAGCAGGAAGCCTACGGCTTATTTCTTGACGATGCAGCCCGAGTTATTGAGAGATCTACAGGAGCTTCAGATAGAGGTTGTTTTACCAGGACAGAGTGGCGTGCTAGCTAATCTCGAAGTTAAGTCATCACTTATGGAAAGAATTAAAGAGGTATTACCCAACGATGCTAGATTTCGAAGACTCGAAGAGAGGACAAAAGCCGGCATGCAGACAGGACTTCGCATATATGAAGATGGGACATTAAGGTTTAGGAATCGCCTGTATGTTCCAAATGGAGAATTGAGACAGGAGTTAATGACTGAAGCACATAGCTCTGTGTACTCTTTTCACCCAGAAGGAACCAAGATGTACCGAGACTTGAGGCAGTATTACTGGTGGCATGGAATGAAAAGGGAGATTGCAAGATTTGTGGCTAAATATTTAGTCTATCAACAAGTAAAGGCCGAGCATCAGAGGACTGCAGGTATGTTACAACCACTTCCTATACCAGAATGGAAGTGGGAATATATCACGATGGATTTTGTCACAGGATTTCCAAGGAGCCCAAGCGGAAGAGATGCGGTATGGGTTATCATGGATCGACTCACTAAATCGGCACATTTCTTGCCATTTAGAGTTAGACAATCCACAGAGGTACTAGCCGACATTTATATGCGACAAATCGTCAGATTACATGGAGTACCGGTTAGTATTGTATCGGATCGAGATTCAAGATTTATATCTCATTTCTGGCAAAGCATGCAAGGGAGTTTTGGCACCAGACTCAAATTCAGCACAGCTTACCACCCACAGACATATGGTCAATCGGAGCGCACGATTCAGATCTTGGAGGATATGTTACGATCGTGTATGCTAGACTTTAAAGAATCTTGGAAAGATCATTTGCACTTGGTGGAGTTCTCCTACAACAAAAGTTATCAGGCCAGCATTCAGATGGCACCATTCGAGGTATTATACGGAAGAAAGTATAGATCGCTAATATATTGGCGTAACATTGGTGAACGTCAAATACTGGGTCCAGAATTGATAATGCAGATAGTGGAGAAGGTAAAACAGATTCAAAATCATCTTCGAGCAGCTCAGGACAGACAGAAGCATTGGGCTGATACGCACAGACGTCCCCTAGAGTTCAAAGAAGGAGAGCATGTATTCTTGAGGATTTCGTCCACTCGTGGTACTATCAGATTTGGGAGCAGAGGCAAGTTGAGCCTGCGGTATATCGGGCCATTTAATATTCTAGAGCGCATTGGTGAGGTGGCTTATCGTCTTGCATTACCTCCGTCCTTAGAGGGAGTGCATGACGTATTCCACGTCTCATAGCTGAGAAGGTACGTGACCGACCCAAGTCACGTAGTCGATCATTCAGAGATCGCAGTGGGCCCTAGCTTGAGGTATGAAGAACAACTAGTTGGCATCCTCGACTATAGTGAGAAGACATTGCGAGGACAGACAATTAGACTGGTTCGTGTAGCTTGGAAATATCATTCTCCTGGCGAATCGACCTGGGAACGGGAGGATAGTATGCGTCAGCGTTATCCTCACTTGTTCACGGATGCAGTTATCACCTAAACATTCTTGTAATTTCTATAGTTCTTTCCTTTAGTAGTTTATTCTTTGATTGCGAGAACGCAATCCTCTTAAGGGGGATAGATTGTAAACACCTTAATTTTTTAGAATAATTTAATATAATATTCCTAATTTTTTGGTATTTTTCTGGAATTAAAACTTAGGAATTTATGATTAAAAGATTTTTATATGCTGTTAATTGATGATAAAATATTATAAAAATAATATTTTATGGTGTAAAATAGAAAACCGGACATAGGATAATTTTTTGTGGATTTATTGGACTCCGGAATTATTTTTAAAGCCCTAAAAACTATTGTAGAACTAAATCGATTTAAACCTGACTGAACCCGGTTAATTTGAACCAAAATAAACCAAACCATAGTGAACCAAACTGCTACACTGAACTAACCCAGCTTAACGGGTCGGTCGGGTCAGATCCATGAAACCCGGACCCGAAACCCGCCAAAAACCCTAGCCCTACCGGATTCACTGTAGCGTACCCTATTTATTGCTCTCGGCTTCCATGCCCAGCCAGCCGTCGCACCCTCCTCTCTCATCTCCTCACCGCCGCAGCCGCCCGAACACCTCGCCGTCGACCTCCCGACCACCGACGACCCTCGACGACCCTCGACGCCTCCCTCCTCCTCTTCCCACAGCCCCACATCGCCCGACGAGCCACTCTCCTCCCTCCGCGAGCAGCCCCGAGCTACTCCGGTCACCCTCGGCCGTCCCCCGACCCGCAGCAGCACCCTCTCCTCCTCCCGCTCCACCATCGCAACAGCCATCTCGCTCGCCTGAGCCGCCCGCAGCAGCTCTGCCCGACTTCGTCGAGCCCTCAACCGTGGACCAGCCCCGGCGAGCCCCTTCGGCGAGTCTCCGACAAGCCCTAACCCCAGAGCAGCAGCGGACCCGGCCAGGACACAGCTCGTGTCAAGGATTCACATGGACACGTGAAATTCAGATTCACGGAGCCCTGTTCAGGTAGCGTTTCCTCTCTTCTTGTAATTCCATTTTTGATTCTGTCTGTTGCAACACGTAGACTGTGTAACCATCTCGATGCCCGTGCAACCCGCTCGGTGCGTCGCATCCTGTGGTGATCGCACACCGTGATCAAAAAATAGAAAAAACAATGCCCTATTTTACCCCGAAACTGAGTGCGCCCCGCCAAACGGGATGACTTGGTCGCACGCGGTCTTCACCGAAATGTGCGCGTCGTTGATACCGATGTGTGGGATTTCGCAGAAGTTAATTTGGATGTACGTGCACACCGGAATCATCGCGTATCCGCCGACAATGTCCCGTATCCGCCCATTCTAGAACATGATATAATTTTGTGTACACACGTCGGATCGAGACGAAACTTGCACCATCGGACTCATAGCAATACGCTGGTCCTGTGACCCAAGTTTGGTTCGATTCTGAGAACTTTGACAAAATCGCGTATCGTGGGCCCCATAGCTCCACTTGACGGGCAATTTTGTGATCGGTTCATCGAAATCCAATTCTGGAAGTTCCATTGGGTTCGTATCATCGTTCCTGACTTGTTGACACTAAATTTGACGAATTTGGAGACCTTTGACCCTGACACGCTTTTGATGCAAAGTGGCCCACATGTGGACCCTGCTTTGGTCCGGAAATATCATTTTTGCCCTTGTGTCCAAATTGGACTTAAGGATAGACGTTTCTAGCTATTTGATATCTTCTGAGACTGTTGGTGATGTTTATTATAGCTTTTGGAGGAGTACCTACAGGATCCACTGATACAGGGACGACTGTTGGTATTCAAACCCCAGGCAAGTGTACCTTGCCAAACCCTGCAGCTTTGCTACTTATTTTTTTGACTTAGTTATACATCAGTGGGCAAGTATACCTTGCCAACTTTACAGTTCTTGTTACATATTTCCTTGCTTTATTTATATTGTTGTGCATGCTTAACCTAGGACCGTGTGACTTACTTAGCGTCCGATTATTAGTCGAGTGCCAACACCGTACGCGATATTGTGTATGTCATCTAGAGATAGACATTCGTGACCCCCTTTATATTCTCTTACTTGTCTTATCAACTATATTATACCCAGGATACTTGACACTATACATGAGACAGGATCCTTCTGAGATATTCATGGTGATTCTGTATAGGATACAGACTTCTGACAGAGACATTATACTCTTGGATACTCTATGACTTACTGCATTAACTATGATCTTGCATGCCATATACATGAGACATTATGGACATGAGACGTGTGATTACATTGGGTGGGGAGAGACACACAGGCTACAGGCTGATTACATATATATCCCCTACTATTGTGAGGCACAAGACTCTGAAACCCGAGCTTGGCCCATTACTCATTATTACTGCTACCGGCTCCCCGACACAGAGCTTGTAGTGGCTCAGCCTGAGTACTCGTGATGCTCTCATCTTGTATTTTTACATAGATGGTTATATAGCTTACCCTATTATTTTATTAATTGCTGCACTATATTTATTTACAGCTTAAGTACGCCCTGATGGATCCATTAAATTGGGTTTGTCCATTGGTGCATGCTGCTGGCCATTGCCACGTGTCTGGTCCCTCGGTATTTTAGGACTGGGGTATGACACCCGTGACAGGTAGGCACCAGTAGAGGTTGGATTGAGGTGCCCTATCTACTGGGACAGTTTTTGGGCTCAATTCTGACCCAAGTACTTTGGAGTCATCGCACAGTATGAGATCCAGCAGAGGTTTATCGGTCTCTAGCATACCGGTATGACTGTGGATGGATATGCAGCTGAGTTTTGTAGGCTGAGTAGATTTGCTCCGACTATGGTGGCTACGGAGTCAGATAGAGAAATGAGGTTCCGACAAGGACTTTATCTGGAGATTCTATAACTGGTAGAGGGACACGACTACCAGACTTATAAAGAAGTACTGATAGCAGCTCGGAGGCATAAGCTTACCATGCAGAGGTTATCGATAATAATTGGAGGCCAAAAGAGGTCTTATGCTCAGCGAGGAGGAGGAGGTGGAGGAGTACCTCGGATGTCAGTACCATTACCTGGCGTTCGTATCTATGATTCAGCACCAAGGAGGGCGGTAGTTTCGACGGTGACAGTACCGGCATGGCAGCAGCCGAGGCAGCAATAACAACAACATCGCCAGGGATCATAGGTGGGTTTCACTTATTGTGGTAAGTGAGGGCATAATAGAGATATATGTAGGGCAGCCAATGGGTTGTATATAAGGTATGTTAGTCTAGATATCCAGATTGAGAATTGTCCTATGATACAGATGCTAGGAGGGCCAATCCAACAGTTACCAGGGCTGCCAGCACCAGGGTTAGTCCAGCTGAGAGGGCCAACAATAGCATTGAGGCCATTAGCTCAGAGTACTCTACCGATACAAGCTCATATGTACCAACAACAGTAGAATCAGCAGCAGAGCCAGCAGAGGCTACAACAGCGTATCCAAGGAAGGCAATAGTGAGGAGCCCAGCAGGACCAAGGGCAAGCTTTCACTTTATCTCTAGAGGAGGCTTTGGCATCTGGCGACGTGGTGGCAGGTAACATCTCTGTCGTATCTTATCCTGCAGTAGCATTATTTGATTTAGGTGCATCTCATTCATTTATATCTACATGATTCGTAACACATATTGAATTGGAGTTCGAGGCATTACCAGAGAGGTTGAATATACTCACTGGTAATGGGCTCTTAGGAGTTAGTAGAGTATGTATAGTGGATCCGATCATAGTGTGTGGGAGTTCACTACCAGTACGGTTGATCAAGTTTCCCATGAGTAACTTTGACGTTATCTTAGGTATGGACTGACTGAGAGATAGTCATGCTACGATAGATTTCCATAAGGGTAGGGTATTATTTAGTATTTCAGGCATGAAAGGTTTCGCCTTTGACAGATCTGTGGGAGACCAGCATGAAGAGAGGATCGTAGTGACAGTAATAGCAGAAGAACAACTTTTTGAGATAGTCAAGTTCTTAGACGTCTTCCTAGAAGAACTACTAGGGTTACCTCCAGTAAGAGACATTGAGTTTTGTATAGAGTTGATCCCTAGAGCAGGGCCAATATCTTGTAAAGTTTACCAAATGGCATAATCAGAACTTGACAAGATGTATCAATATGTAGAAGGGTTAAAGGCAAATAAGTTTATCCGAACCAGTGGATCACCTTAAAGAGTGCTAGTGGTTCTAGTGAAGAAGAATAATGGGTCATCATGGTTATGTATTGATTACAGACAATTGAATATAGTAACAGTGAAGAACAAGTACCCATCACCAAGAATTGATAATTTATTTGATCAATTGAGCAAGGCCAAGATTTTCTCCAAGATCGATCTTCGATCAGGGTATCATCAAGTAAGAGTTCAGGAGTAAGACATACCCAAGACAACATTTAGGTCATGATATAGGCATTACAAATTCTTAATTATGCCATTCAGATTGACTAATGCTCTAGCGATATTTATGGATTTGATGAACCATATTTTTATGCCATATCTCGATCAGTTCGTGGTGGTTTTCATAGACGACATTCTTGTTTATTCCAGTAGCAAGGAGAAACATAAGGACATCTTCGGAAGGTCTTACAAATTTTGAGGGAACATCAGTTGTATGCAAAGCTCAGCAAGTATGAGTTTTTGTTAGATCATGTTTCATTCTTGGATCACATCATCTATGGAGCAAGAGTAGCAGTAGATCCAAAGAAGGTTGAGGTTGTAGAGAGTTGGCAAGTTCTTCAGACAGTAGTTAAAGTGTATAGTTTTCTAGGATTGGCAGGATACTACAGAAGGTTCATGGCAGACTTTGCAAGGATTTCAGCACCGCTGACTCGACTGGTGTGCAAGAAAGCTAAGTTTGATTGGTCAGTAGAGTGCCAGATATCATTTGAAGAATTAAAGAAGGGATTAATTTTAGCTCTGATTCTCACGCTTCCAGTAGGCTCTGGAGGGTTTACAGTATATTATGATGCATCAGGCAAAGGATTTGGGTGTGTATTGATGCCGCATGAAAGAGTGATAACTTATGCATCGCGGCAGCTTTGAGATCACGAGAAAAATTATTCGACTCAATATTTGGAGTTTGCGGCGGTAGTATTTTCACTTAAGCTGTGGAGGCACTATTTATATGGTGATCGGGTAGAAATATTTATGGATCATAAGAGCTTAAAGTATGTATTCAACCAGAATGACTTGAATATAAGGTAGAGGAGGTGGCTAGAATTGATAAAGGACTATGATGTGGAACTTCAGTACCACCCAGATAAGGCAAATGTGGTAGCAGATGATCTTAGCATAAGAGATAGTACATTTTTGTTGACATCGCAGTGGCATATATTAGAAGATCTTCGAGAGATGGGTGTAGAGATAGTACTTTTGTAGGGCGTAGGTGTATTGTCTAGTTTACATATTCAGTCTACCTTGGATGAGATAATTGAGGTAGCTCAGGTGGAGGATCCGAAAGTTCAGAAGCTTCGAACGGAATATGAGTCTGGTCTCATGAAAGAGTTGACGATTCATGAAGATGGAACTATTAGGTTTGGAACCGTCTCTGTGTACCAAGAGGAGATATTCCACAAGAATTAATGACCGAGGCACATAGTTTCCAGTGTTTAATTTACCCAGGAGGTACAAAGATGTATCAAGACATCAAGCAATATTTTTGGTGGAACAGAATGAACAGGGAGATAACATAATTCGTTTCTCGGTGTTTGGTATGTCAACAAATGAAGGTCGACCAACAAAGACCAGCAGGATTATTGCAGCTTTCTATACCAGTGTAGAAGTGAGAACATATCACGATGGACTTTGTGATCGATTTAGCTAGATTCCCGACTGGTCGTGATGCAGTTTGAGTAATAGAAGATCGTCTCACAAAAGTAGATCACTTTCTTCCTTTCGAGTAGGGCAATCCACAAAGCAGTTAGCAGAGATGTACATGCGATAAATAGTAAGACAACCCAGTGAGTATCGTATCAGATCGAGACACTCAGTTCACTTTAAATTTTTGGATGTGCTTGCACCAGAGTTTGGGCACAAAATTGAGATTCAGTACTGCCTACCATCCTCAAATGGACGGGCAATCAGAGAGAACCATCCAGACCTTGAAAGATATGCTGTGAGTTTATACTATGGATTTTGGAGGGTCTTGGAAAAATCACCATCATCTCATTGAGTACTCATACAACAACAGTTATCAAGAAAGTATTCAGATGGCACCCTTCGAAGTATTATATGGGAGAAAGTGTAGATCACCATTTTTATGGGATAATATAGGTGAGCGAAAGATGTTAGGACCAGAGATGATCACGTAGATAGTAGAAGTTATCAAGAAGATCAGAGAGCGAATTCGGGTTGTGCAAGATAGGCATCGACATTGGGTAGATCAGCATTGTATGCCTTTAGAGTTTTGTGTCGACAACCACGTATTCTTGCAAATTTTTTTGACTTGTGGAGTTATTAGATTCGGGGTTCGTGGGAATCTTAGTCCGCAATACGTTGGTCTGTTTGATATCCTCGAGATGGTGGGAGATGTTGCTTATCGTCTTGCCCTTCCGCCTTCACTACGTGAGGTGCACGATGTATTTCATGTGTCTCAATTGCGTAGGTATATCCCATATCTGAGTCATATCCTCAACCATTCCGACCTAGTCATTGGTACCTACTTGTCTTACGAGGAACAAGCCATATCCATTTTGGACCGAAGAGAGAATGTGCCCAAGAATTAGACTATGCATCTTGTCTGAGTTGCTTGGGGTCATCCCTTTGGGAGAGTCGACGAGGGAGCACGAGGATAATATCCTGTCTCGATATCCGTACCTATTCGACTTGGAAGGTATATTCATTCTTATGCCTTCGTATCTTGAATTTTGTGATTCGTTTAGCCATGCTATGTGATATTGCTTTTCTTTTTGTTCAAATTTGATTACATGTGTATATGAGATTGTAGTTAGGGCAGTGCTCATTCTGATTTATCTAGCTAGCCTGGGGTTTGAATTTCGAGGATAAAATTTTTCTAAGGCGGGTAGAGATGTCACTCTCCGTTCTCGATATACGTATTTGGAACATATTAGTTTTCCTGCTTATATTATTTGTTGCTTTCAAGATAATTAGGTTGCATGTCATGGAGACTAGACACATTATTTTGTTCAATTAGACTCATGGTTTAATTGTTGGGTTGGTTTGGTCTTGAGTGAACCCATTGTCTAAACCTCAACCCTACTATATATAAGTTAACTTCTTTCTCTCTTTTCCCTTATTCTCTTCTTTTTTCCCCTTCCTTCATTTAGGCAAGTACACATTGCACTACATGGGAAAATTGCTTAATTTTTTATTCTTGCTATTTTTTGCATTTTATTAATATAATATGTGTACATTATGATTCTAAACACTTTTAGTACTTAGAGTTTTCGATTTTAATGGATAAATTTGAGTAGATCTACATTTTAAGTTTCGGGTTTTCATGGGTTCCTTGAGTGTTTGGTGATTTTGATCTATTAAAATATGGTATTTTAGAAAACCAATTTTTGGGATTGATGGAACACTTTATTTCGAGAATTTTGGCTTTTAGTTCACTTGATTCGGGATTAAAATAAGATTTTTATGTAAAAAATATGTTTTGGGATTTTTGGAAATTTTGTTATGGCCGAACCTGCTGTTTGGAGAAGACGAAGTCTTCGTGCAGCCAGCGAGTTATGCGACAGAGAGTACTATGCGTCCTGAGTGCTATGCGGCCTGATCTCTTTGCCGCATTCTGACCACCATGAGCCATCTTATTGGATGCATGACTGCCATTACACAGGTGTTAATCCGTGAACTTCTTGTGTTTCACTCGCTGAACGAATGAGAAATTCGCCAAGTCCAAAAGAGAAATATGCGATCGAGTATCTTATACGACCTGGAGAGTATGTGGCCACCATTTCTTGGACGCATGACTCTGAACCGTAGGCATATAATTCTATAATTTTTGTCTTTTCTCTCTGGCACTTTATGGTTTGTCACATCTATCACTTCAGTCAATTCTCTAACACATATTAAATGTACACCACTTAACAATTGTCCTAAGGAGTAGACTTTTCCCCGCCATATGCGGTCGAGTCTTTCTATGCGCCACTGAGCCCATGAGGCACCGATCCATATGTGGCACTGAGCCTATGCGGCATCGACCCGTATGAGGCCGAGACTTTCCATGCGGCATCGACCCATATGCGACCGACTTTCTATGCAGCACATGTCCTATGCGGCACTAACTCTATGCATCCCTGATCCTCATGCGGCCTATGTGCACGTTTTAATGTTTTGCTTGATTTGGATACTTTATTGAGTTTTGGGATTCTACGTGTGATTTTAATGATTGCTAATGTATGTGAGCTATGTGACCATGTGTTAGACCTTACTATGTGCTAGAATCCATATGATTTACCAATGATTGGTAACTTGACTCATCTATTATTATCCATGCTAAAATACTTACTATGTGCTATGTGTTCCTACGTGCTAAGTGTTTCAACATGATTATGTTACATGTTTCACACCGAGGTGTGCCTACGTGCTAAGCGACATGTGATGTAATAAAATTTCTCTAGCATGGACATAATATTTGGTCAATAACCAAGCGTGGCTAGGATCCATTTGACTGTTGCATCATGCTGGGGTGAATCCAAATTGAACTATAAAGTGATAAGGTGGATTCGCATCTAGCATGCCTGTACTACGGTACGACATATAAGGGAAGTAAAATATGACCACTCCATATGATTCTAGCTAAACGTATGGTTAACTAGGCAACTAAAATATGTAGAGCATTGGAAGAGATAAAATTCTGAGATCGTGCTTAACTAGCCACCTTCAATCCTATAGAGGTTGCCTCAAGGTCCACAGTATAAGAGGGGTCACAACTATAGCATCGTCTGAAAGTCTAAGAGTGTGTGGCTTAGCATACCTAAAAAATATTATCCAGTCATGATGGAATAAGTATAACTCTAACTGTAATTCCAATACATGGTAGAAACTATAAGACAAGAAAGAGTAATGAATACATGATGTGACAGATAAAATAATATCAGAGCATGGCAAGTCGTGAGAAATAAGTAGATAGGAGCAATAGGGTATGAAACAAAAATATAAAATAAAACAGGAAAGACTGTATCTACTAAGTATTTGAAGTACTACTTTCAATATGTGATCAATCAACAATGATACTAAACAATGTCTTCAATAGTACGGCTCAATCATATGGGTAATGTATGATTGGCTATCAAACAATGTATACAATAGTACGACTTAATTATATATATGATTGGCTATTAAACAATATCTAAAATAGTACAACTTAATCATATATATAATTGGATATCAAACAATATCTACAATAGTATGGCTCAATCATATATATATATATATGATTGACTATCAAAAAATGTCTAAAATGTCTAAAATGGTTGATCACATATCTACTTAGTACTCTCCTGTCCCGACTAGTACAATGAATCATAATTATGACGTATCACGACAGATGAAACACAATACAATGTCTAAATATGAGCACGAAAATCAAGGTCTACAATAAGATATGGGATGTAACATATCATGACTAAAATCCATAACATACTAATTCATGTAACCATTGTGTCAGGAATCAACTAAAATATTACTAAAATATGTATTATAATAACTATCAAGTAAATAAAAACTATCAGAGAATGTACTTACCTCAGTTTAGTTGGAATCGACGTGCTCGATATGAATATGTCGACACAGAATGGTACAAATGCCACACTTCTCAAGATGATCCCAAATGATGTAACAGACAGTCCCAAAGAGTCTGGAGTAGTCCAAATAGCTAGGAATGATATATAGAAGTCCAGAATCGGAGTTCGACACGATAATTGAGATGAAGATACCCGGATCCACAATGGTCCGCAAAGAGACAAGAAAAATGGACATATTAGCCTATGTTCAATAATGACCCAGCTAGACTAAGAGAAAGGGTTGTTTACTTATAGAAAAATCTATAATTTATATAAGAGCCAATATATATATATATATATATATATATATATATATATATATATATATATATATATATATATATATATATATATATATATGGTAAAACAAAACATTATTAAGCCCAACTATTTATTTAATGGGTTCAAGCCCAAATATAATAATCCAAAATATAAAATCCATATATTAATATTTTATGAAACTTATTTATTATATATATACTTTTAAGTCCATATAGAGATGCATTTATATTTCATTTAGAAAGCATATAATCGTTATAACAATATATTTATATATATCAAGCCCACAAAAATTATTCCATTTAAAAAATATAAATTCTTTGTAAGCAATCTATTATTAATTCTTTTTTTAACCTACAACCCAAAATGTTATTACCTATGTATCAAAACCTAAAAATATATATTAAAAAAACCTTATTATATAATAAAACCAATTACTGATACAATTTACCTCTGACCCACCGTACAAACCTAACTACTATTACTAACTAAGAACAAAACTAAAGAAAGAAAGAGAGAGAGAGAGAGAGAGAGAGAGAGAGAGAGAGAGAGAGAGAGAGAATTCAATTCCTCAAATGATTACAGAAGAAAATATTAGAGAAAAAAAAGAGGGAAGAGCTCACTGAGCATTGGAAGAGATACGGGAAGGAACTCTCTCGGCCACTAGGTAACCGACCTCGGCGCTGGTTCAGTTGTGGCAGGCGGTAGAAGAAGGAGCATCCAGCGGTTCCCGGCTCAAGAAGGAGAGGTATGATCTGGAGTAGATGACTTCCATCTCGAGTTGTGGTCCTAGCCAGTGGCGAAGATGGTTCCTCTGGTAAGATTGACAACATGGACGCCAGATGTGACTGGTCTGAAGGGTCGACGACTGTGGAATCTCTAGGTATTGCGGTGGCGGACAGAAACACGCAGTGAACAGATTTGTTCAGTCTACCGGCCACCATGGCGTTGCCTCGATAAGAGAAGGAGAGGATGGCACCAGATTATTAGCTGCTCACTCTGGATCTGGAGGAAACGGCCGGTTCTGAGTTGGCGTATGACCGATCGGCTGAAATCCATTGCATCTCGTAGAGACTCAAGGTGCATCGGCGTGAATTCTGCCCTAGAATGTAGGATAGAGGCAAAATATGGGGTTCAATGAGTTGAGGCTATGCTTGTAGCTCAACAGAAAAGCTCGAAGCTTCGATGGCGGAGGAAACCCACCCGCTGCTGGATACGGCTCCGGCGAGCATCATCAACCCGGAGATTAGGGATAGTGTTAGGGTTTAGAATTTCTTTGTGGAATTAGTTTCTGGATTTAGTTATGTGTCAAGTCTCCTCATTGTTTGGACAAGGAAATGAATTATGTGGATAGTGTCTGGTGTCGGACAAGAGGGGGTGGTATACTCTGTGTTGTTCTAGATACGAAAATGATGGATACAAAACCCAGGGTTAGACCCGAGAAGATGATGGACACGGATACGTAGACACAGTGATGGTGATGATGGCTGTGTTGGTGACGGATGTTGTGTGGTGATGGTATTTAAAATTGGTTTTGGGAAATAAATAAAGAAGGTTATTCTTATAAATGAGGTGGGACTTACTCCTCAAGTCATGGTTGGCACAATTAGTATTAATCAAAGGAGAGAGGGACAAGGAATATGGAAAAGCTTCATGAAGCTTCCCATGAATAACTAATTTCCAATTAGTCTCTAATTAAACCTAGTAGCCCAAACTAAAAGAATATCCTATAGATAACTATCATTTCAAATTAAAATCCAATCACTAACTAGTATAAAAATCAAATATTTAGTTAATAAATTAGATACCATAACTTATGGTTCAATTAATCAAATGAAGCTCCATTTTTATATCCTACTATAGATTCGATAAAAACTTATCATTCAATTTAATTCAACATTCTTTTAAACTAAAATTTATAACTATTTCTTAAATTCTTTTATTATTCAAATTATTTATTATGATTTCAAATAAAATTTTCAAACTACCTTTTGAAACTTAAAATTTGTAACAAGACATCTTACACAAAATTTTCAAAAGAAAATATTTATCAAACGCGATATTTGAAATTAAATTAAAATCTATAAATTTTGGAAATTTCGGAAACCGGAGGTTACAATACTGTCAGTATACTGATAGTGTACTGACACTATACTATTATGTGTAAAATTATTTTAGTAGTCTAGTTTGTGTATTATTTTAGAGAAATACAATATTGTTAGTATATTAACAATTTATTATGTGGGTACAATTTTGTTCCTGTAGCTTTATGTCCCTGATTTTTTATATATACAGTATACTAACAGTATAATGGTAGTATATTATCTATATGTATTCTTTTATGCAGTTAATATTTTAAGTGCTAGTTTTCTAACGTTTTAGAACCGCTTTTGTATGGAAAATATACTACTAGTATAATGTGTACACATTAACAAATTTATTTTGAGAACTTGTGTGCATGAGCTATGTAAATCCATTTGTCCTCATTTGGTCCCACTTCTTGGAGCTTTAAATTTCTATCTTCTATATACAAAATCTCTCCACATAAAAGCGCTTTTATTTGCCAAATCTATTTGATATACAGTTTTTATTTAGTTGTAATGTGGGTCTTCAAATTATTATGATCGATCAAAACTATTTCTTGTAAGAGGATGAAGTCCACAAGCCTTCTTATCAAAGCTTGTGTAGTAGTCGGTGAGTCCTTCGATTCAAAGCTTATGTGTAAGAAGATGGTGAGGCCTTTGGATCAAATCTTGCAAGTGTAACTGTTTATGATAATAGTGGATTAAAGCCAGAGAGAGTTTCAGGACTGGAGTGCCGCACAGAGGATACCAGGATATATCGTGTGTCGATATTCTTGTCTAATTTCTAGAACATTTTAAATTATCTATTAGCATCCATAATTGTGCTTAATTACTAATTAAACCTTATTCACTCTCCCTTCTAGGGTTCTTTCAGGTGCGAATGGCAATCTTTAGTTCTCATGGTTTTCGAATATCAGATTGCTAATTACATTTGGAAATATCTCGGTATTCCAATACCACTAACACTGGATTCCATAATCAGATTATGCATGTGATTTGTAAATCATGATTGACTAACCCCTCTTAGGTGTTGTTTTGTTGCTTATAAATAGT
The DNA here is from genome assembly GCA_036927795.1 of Iris macrosiphon. NCBI lineage: Eukaryota > Viridiplantae > Streptophyta > Magnoliopsida > Asparagales > Iridaceae > Iris > Iris macrosiphon. The sequence goes on from JAYESA010000018.1 coordinate 62,654,212, forward strand.
GTTGATGCAACTTTTTTTTTGAAACACTATCACGCCCCAGTCCCAAAATACCGAGGGACTAGACACGTGGCAATGGCCAGCAGCACACACTGATGGACAAACCCAATTTAATGGATCCATCAGGGCATACTTAAGCTGTAAAATAAAGTCTACGACAACATGGCACAACTAATCTCATCCATACAAGATAAAATATGATCCACAGATATAAGAAATGTAAATCATCAACCAGTCTCAACAAAGTGCCTCGGGGAACAACCCGATAAAATCTGATACAATGGTTCAACAGACCAAAATATAAATGACTGAATAAAGTAAATACTGAGCATGAAACATAGATGCTCAGAAAAAGTTTTCAGCTAACACCTCGTCCTCGGGTGTCGGTACAACTCCTGTATCAGCTCCTGCTGCTGTCCCGTATACCTCAGGATAGATCTCGTCTACAAATCCTGGGGACATAATCCGGATCCAGGTCCTCAGGGGATATAGCAAGGTACAAAATAATACAAGCCATAAATAATTCAGTGCAGAAAATAATGAAATAAATAGGGTAAGTATGTAACCATCTATGTGAAATGCAAGTGAGAGCATCACTAGTACTCAGGCTGAGCCACTACAAGCTCTGTGTTAGGGAGCCGGTAGCAGTAATAACGAGTAATGTGCCTAGCTCTGCTGGAGAGTCTACGGCCTCACAATAGTAGTAGATAGATATATAAAACAGTCTGTAGCCTGTGTGTCTCTCCCCACCCAATGTAACCATACGTCTCATGTCCACAACGTCTCATGTACATGACACGCAAGATCATAGCTAATACAACAAGTCATATAGTATCTATGAATATAATATCTATGTCATAAATCCTGTATCCTATACAGAATCACCATGAATATCTCAGAAAGATTCTGTCTCATGAATAGTTTCCAGTGTCCTGGGTCATAATGTACTTGATAATACAAGTACGAGAATGTAAAGGGTCACGAATGTCCATCTCTAGGCGACGTTACACAACTCTGCGTACAGTGTTGGCACCCGACTAATAATCGGACGCTAAGTAAGTCACACGATCCTAGGTTAAGCATGCACAACAATATAAATGAATCAAGGAAATATGTAACAAGACTGCAAGATTTTGGCAAGGTACACTTGCCTGGGATTTGAATACCAACAGCTGTCCCTGTATCAGTGGATCCTACAGGTACTCCTCCAAAAGCTGTAATAAATATCACCAACAGTCTCAGAAAATATCAAATATCTAGAAACGCCTGTCCTTAAGCCCAATTTGGACACATGGGCAAAAATAACAGTTTCTGGTCAAAGCGGGGTCCACATGTGGGCCGCTTTGCACCAAAAAATGTGTCAGGGTCAAAGGTCTCCAAATTTCTCAAACTTAGTGTTAATAAGTCAGGAACGATGATACGAACCCAACGGAACTTCCAGAATTGGATTCCGATGAGCCAATCACAAAATCGTCCATCAAGTGGAGCCGCGGGGCCCACGATACGCGATTTTGTCAACGTTCTCAGAATCGAACCAAACTTGGGTCACAGGACCAGCGTATTGCTACGAGTTCGATGGCACAAGTTTCATCTCGATCCGACGTGTGTACACAAAGTTACAACGTATTCCAGAACAGGCGGATACGGGGCGTTGTCGGCAGATATGCGTTGATTCCGGTGTGCACGCACATCAAAATAAAATTTTGCGAAATCCCGCACGTCCGTATCAAAGGTGCGCACATTTCGGTGAAGACCGCGCGCGACCAAGTCGTCCCGTTTGGCGGGGCACACTCAGTTCCGGGGTAAAACAGGGCGTTGGTTTTCCTATTTTTGGATCGCGGTTCGCGATCACCACAGGACGCGACGCACCGAGCGGGTTACACGGGCATCAAAAGGGCAATACAGTCTATTCGTCACAACTGACGGAACGGAAAACGGAATAACGAGGAGAGAGAACGGGTTACCTGAACAGGGCTCCGTGGAACGAGAATTTCTTGTATCCGGGTGACTGTTTCGTATCCTGGTTCGAATCTGCCGTGTCCGGAGCTAGGGCGTCTGTGTCCGGGCCGCTGTATCCGTGCTAGGGCAGCGGGCGGTCGGCTGGGAGTGGGCGTTCGGGTCGGCGGGGTCGTGGTGCTGGCTAGGGCGGAGCTGCGGGAGATGGAAGGCGGGGGTGGAGCTGGGCTGGTCCGATTCGGTTTGATAGCGGTTTGGGTCGGTTTGGTCTGGTTTATTTCCAAATAAATCTGGTTCAAGCAGGGTTTAATTAGGTTTAGTTATACATTAGTTTTTAGGGCTTTAAAAATGTTTCCGGAGTCCAATAAATCCACAGAAAATTACCCTATGTCCGGTTTTCTATTTTACACCATAAAATATTATTTTTATAATATTTTAATATTAATTAAAATCATTTAAAAATCCTTTAATCACAAATTACCCTAGTTTTAATTCCAGAAAATTATGAGAAAAATATTTTAAAATATTCTGAAAAATTCGGGTTATGACAATCTACCCCCCTTAAGAGGATTGCGACCTCGCAATCGAAGAATAAACTACTAAAGGAAAGAATTATGAAAATTACAAGATTGCTTAGGTTATACCTGCATCTACGAATAAGTGAGGATAACGCTGGCGCATACTATCCTCCCGTTCCTAAGTCGATTCGCCAGGAGAGTGATGTTTTCAAGCTACACGAACCAGTCTAATTGTCTGTCCTCGCAATGTCTTCTCACTGATATAAAGTATGCCAACTGATTGTTCTTCATATCTCAAGCTAGGGCCCACTACGATCTCTGAATGATCGACTACGTGACTTGGGTCAGTCACGTACCTCTCAGCTGTGAGACATGGAATACATCATGCACTCCCTCTAAGGATGGAGGTAATGCAAGACGATACGCCACCTCACCAATGCACTTTAGAATATCAAATGGCCCGATGTACCTTGGGCTCAACTTGCCTGTGCTCCCAAATCTAATAGTACCTCGAGTGGGCAAAATCCTCAAGAATACGTGCTCTCCTTGTAACACCCCGTTCCGCTCAAGCGGACTGCCGACTCAATCGGCAATAGTGCAACTGTCCCGACCCGCTTTGCCTCGATCAAGAAGCAAAGGATATCCAGACTTGTCCCTACAGGAATCCGGCTTGGACTTTCAGAGGCTCGCTCAGACGTATCGCTCTACCGAGGCGAATCATCGCTAAGGTGGGTGGCTACGGTGAACTTGTCTTTGCTTAGCCAGCACACATAAAAATCTGGAATGTTTATGCTAGTCGCTAGGTGAATCACCCCCTGCATGCTAATAAATCCAACGCACCTAGCTAAGGGAATAATCCTAACTTTTATTGCTTGCTAGAACATGGAAATGAAATACTGCTTATATTCAGACCCTCGCGTGCTAAGTCCCCTAACGGTTTCATCTCTCGGACTACCTTCGGGCCCGAGTAACGTGCCTGCTTATGTTCCTAGAAACGCATGCTTGTCTGCTTGATAGTTACCGTGTTTTCATCCAAACTCCGGAAGACTACTCAGTAGTCGTTCCGTGTATGATTGACCCTGCAAGTATCCAGGACCGTTAGGTCACCGAGGCAGCCCCGAACCAGGGGAATGCATCAAGACAAGTTATTGTACAGAACCAAGATTCAAGTATCCCGTATACTCGTGTACTCGTATTCCCGTGCACTAGTGTTGTCGTGTTCTCGTGTTCTAGTGCACGCGTGTTCTCGTGTATCTCGTGTAATCGTGTTGCCTGAGATTGGTTAAATCGTGTTGCCTGAGATTGGTTAACCCTGAAGTGTATGTCGCGGACAACTCGGAAACGAGGCATAGTTCCACGGACGGTCACCGGGGCACTAGGGCCGCTCCGATCCGGATGGAACTTCAAGTGTGGTTCATCGTGTGCAGGCGAGTGGTTTGCAGCATATCGTGTACTCGGTTGCATTCCACTTGTCCTAGGACCACATCATGTGTAGTCTATCGTGTGCTGGCGAGATGGTTTGCAACATATCGTGTACTTGGTTGCATTCCATCTTGGCCTTGGACTACATATGCAATCCATCGTGTACGGGCGAGATGGTTTGTAGCGCATCGTGTGCTCTCGTTGCGTTCCACTCTCGTCTGGGATTAGTCCTTTATGGCTTTGCCAGCGACTCATGTTCATATAGATAAGTCATCCTCGCATAGCGGCTATCCGCGTACAAGTTACTGCATCGCATCAAGTACAACTGAGCACACCAAATACTGTCCCGTTCAATAACTCTCGTGTTGCATGTTGCATATGCTATGCTCCTGAATGCTTATACTTGCCCGTGCTTGAATTAATCATGTTTGCCTTGGACAGGGAAGGAAATGGTAAGTTGGTAAGTCTCGCCGTATTTCCTCTAACATCGCACGGCGCACTGCCCGACACGTTAAGCTACTCAATGTTTGCATGAAACTGATCCTAAGGCAACTAGAAAGACAACTTAATAGTTGTGCACGGAACCTGTATTACGTGTTTGGATTTGTCGAGCGGGCGAGTAGCTTCCCCACCAGTGCATTAATGTACTGATAATCCACCAGTTTGTATGCAGGGTGCAGGGAACCTCGTGCGGTGCGGACGCCTCCTTCGTGCGTGCTAAGGCCAGGAGTTCCCTCTGAAGCCTTGCAACAGTGCGTCCGGGACTAAAGCGCATATACAAGACATAAGTTGTGAACATCGCCTGACCATCGCCTGTACAAATCATTCTACAGTTGTAGCCACTTGGCACGCCTTTACTGTTTCAGAGAGAGGCTTGAGCGACTTGTAATCTCGGCTATACGCCTCCTGTAACACTTGTTCATATCAATAAAGAGATTACTTTACTTGTTTTAATGCTTTCGCTATATTTGTTGACTCAGTGAACTTGTTATCGATCGCCTATGCGTTCATGACTCCGCTGCACTCGGACTATCTGTGCGACTCTGTAGCTTAGAACTCTTACCCCCAGCCAACGAACCATGGCCTTGCACGGGCGTGGATCACGCTCGTGCGATATCACGCCCGGATGGGTTAAGCGATCGTTCCGCGGGAGCGCTGGCGAGGGTGATACCCGCCTAGCGGGAACGGCCGATTGCCTGCGGGAGATCGGGGCGTGACAGGTTGGTATCAGAGCCTGGCTTCTACACCTTTGTCCTCAATTCGATATCTCTATTTCAAAAGCTCGTTCGTGGGTTATGTGCACGCTCTCTCTCAATGCCTCGATGGGATGTTCCAACAATAAGTCTAAATACTTTTAAAATGTATTTTGAATGATATTCTTGCTTGTCTGGTTGTATGCTGCGAGTGGCCTTTGAGCCAACCTGTGCGAACCCCTGAGAGTATCGCTAGTAGCTTGTCCGATTTTCACTAACCCTAAGTTTGGTTGAATACATCTATTCGAGGGACGCCTTGAACTAGTGCACCATCCAAGACTTAGAAAAGGTGAAACTCGAGTGCTAAGACTTCGCTATCACTGAGCTGGTTGACGTGTTCACGCTAGAGGGTACCTTCGAAAGTGCGCACGATCCAGTCTAAGCGATATGCTGAATTCGAAGCTTGTGCAAGTGAAGATCCAAATGAACAAGTACAAACGACTTGTCTAGGATTGCCTCAACCCTAGATTACTGCTTGTCCTTAGTAAGTCTCGAGGACGAGACTTTTTCTAAGTTGGGTAGGATGTAACACCCCGTTCCGCTCAAGCGGACTGCCGACTCAATCGGCAATAGTGCAACTGTCCCGACCCGCTTTGCCTCGATCAAAAAGCAAAGGATATCCAGACTTGTCCCTACAGGAATCTGGCTTGGACTTTCAGAGGCTCGCTCAGACGTATCGCTCTACCGAGGCGAATCATCGCTAAGGTGGGTGGCTACGGTGAACTTGTCTTTGCTTAGCCAGCACACATAAAAATCTGGAATGTGTATGCTAGTCGCTAGGTGAATCACCCCCTGCATGCTAATAAATCCAACGCACCTAGCTAAGGGAATAATCCCAACTTGTATTGCTTGCTAGAACATGGAAATGAAATATTGCTTATATTCAGACCCTCGCATGCTAAGTCCCCTAACGGTTTCATCTCTCGGACTACCTTCGGGCCCGAGCAACGTGCCTGCTTATGTTCCTAGAAACGCATGCTTGTCTGCTTGATAGTTACCGTGTTTTCATCCAAACTCCGGGAGACTACTCAGTAGTCGTTCCGTGTATGATTGACCCTGCAAGTATCCAGGACCGTTAGGTCACCAAGGCAGCCCCGAACCAGGGGAATGCATCAAGACAAGTTATTGTACAGAACCAAGATTCAAGTATCCCGTATACTCGTGTACTCGTGTTCCCGTGCACTCGTGTTATCGTGTTCTCGTGTTCTAGTGCACGCGTGTTCTCGTGTATCTCGTGTAATCGTGTTGCCTGAGATTGGTTAAATCGTGTTGCCTGAGATTGGTTAAATCGTGTTGCCTGAGATTGGTTAACCCTGAAGTGTATGTCGCGGATAACTCGGAAACGAGGCATAGTTCCACGGACGGTCACCAGGGCACTGGGGCCGCTCCGATCCGGATGGAACTTCAAGTGTGGTTCATCGTGTGCAGGCGAGTGGTTTGCAGCATATCGTGTACTCGGTTGCATTCCACTTGGCCTAGGACCACATCATGTGTAGTCTATCGTGTGGTGGCGAGATGGTTTGCAACATATCGTGTACTTGGTTGCATTCCATCTTGGCCTTGGACTACATATGCAATCCATCGTGTACGGGCGAGATGGTTCGTAGCGCATCGTGTGCTCTCGTTGCGTTCCACTCTCGTCTGGGATTAGTCCTTTATGGCTTTGCCAGCGACTCATGTTCATATAGATAAGTCATCCTCGCTTAGCGGCTATCCGCGTGCGAGTTACTGCATCGCATCAAGTACAACTGAGCACACCAAATACTGTCCCGTTTAATAACTCTCGTATTTCATGTTGCATATGCTATGCTCCTGAATGCTTATACTTGCCCGTGCTTGAATTAATCATGTTTGCCTTGGACAGGGAAGGAAATGGTAAGTTGGTAAGTCTCGCCGTGTTTCCTCTAACATCGCACGGCGCACTGCCCGACACGTTAAGCTACTCAATGTTTGCATGAAACTGATCCTAAGGCAACTAGAAAGATAACTTAATAGTTGTGCACGGAACCTGTATTACGTGTTTGGATTTGTCGAGCGGGCGAGTAGCTTCCCTACCAGTGCATTCAATGTACTGATAATCCACCAGTTTGTATGCAAGGTGCAGGGAACCTCGTACGGTGCGGACGCCTCCTTCGTGCATGCTAAGGCCAGGAGTTCCCTCTGAAGCCTTGCAACGGTGCGTCCGGGACTGAAGCACATATACAAGACATAAGTTGTGAACATCGCCTGACCATCGCCTGTACAAATCATTCTACAGTTGTAGCCACTTGGCACGCCTTTACTGTTTCAGAGAGAGGCTTGAGCGACTTGTAATCTCGGCTATACGCTGCCTGTAACACTTGTTCATATCAATAAAGAGATTACTTTACTTGTTTTAATGCTTCCGCTATATTTGTTGACTCAGTGAACCTGTTACCGATCGCCTATGCGTTCATGACTCCGCTGCACTCGGACTATCTGTGCGACTCTGTGGCTTAGAACTCTTACCGCCAGCCAACGAACCATGGCCTTGCACGGGCGTGGATCACGCTCGTGCGGCATCACGCCCGGATGGGTTAAGCGATCGTTCCACGGGAGCGCTGGCAAGGGTGATTCCCGCCTAGCGGGAACGGCCGATTGCCTGCGGGAGATCGGGGCGTGACACTCCTTCTTTGAACTCTAGGGGATGCCTGTGTGTATCAGCCCAATGCTTATGTCTGTCCTGAGCTGCACGAAGATGATTCTGAATTTGTTTTACCTTCTCCACTGTCTGCATTACCAATTCTGGACCCAGTATTTGACGTTCACCAATGTCACTCCAACATATTGGCGATCTGCACTTTCTACCGTACAATGCCTCGAATGGTGCCATCTGGATGCTGGTCTGATAACTGTTGTTGTAAAAGAACTCCACCAAGTGTATATGATCTTCCCAAGATCCTCCAAAGTCTAGCATACACGATCGCAATATATCCTCCTAGATCTGAATCGTGCGCTCCGATTGACCATCTGTCTGTGGATGGTAAGCTGTGCTGAATTTGAGTCGGGTGCCAAGACTCTCTTGCATGCTTCGCCAAAAATAAGATGTAAATCTTGAGTCACGATTCGACACAATACTAATCGGCACTCCATGTAATTTTATAATTTATCGTATATACATGCCGGCTAGTACCTCTGTGGACTGTCCAACTCTAAATGGCAAGAAGTGTGCCGATTTAGTGAGTCGATCCACGATAACCCATACCGCATCTCTTCCGTTGGGGCTTCTTGGAAATCCTGTGACAAAATCTATAGTGATATGTTCTGACTTCCATTCTGGTATAGGAAGCGGCTGTAACATATCTGCAGTCCTTTGATGCTCGGCTTTTACTTGCTGGCAGACTAAATATTTTGCCACAAATCGTGCAATCTCCTTTTTTATTCCATGTCACCAATAATATTGTCTCAAATCTCGGTATATCTTGGTTCCTCCTGGGTGAACAGAGTACATGGAGCTATGTGCTTCAGTCATTAACTCCTGTCTCAATTCTCCATTTGGAACATACAAGCAATTTCCGTACCTCAATGTCCCGTCCTCATGTATGCAAAGTCCCGTCTGCATGCCTGCTTCTGTCTTCTCTTTAAGTCTTCGAAATCTAGCGTCAGTGGGCAATGCCTCTTTAATCCTCTCCACAAGTGACGAATTAACTTTGAGATTAGCCAGCAAGCCACTCTGTCCTGGTAAAATAACCTCTATCTGAAGCTCCTGTAGATCTCTCAATAGCTCAGGCTGTATCGTCAAGAAATAAGTCGTGGGCTTCCTGCTGAGTGCGTCTGCTACGACATTCGTCTTTCCCGGGTGATACTGCAGATCTCTATCAAAGTCTACAATCAACTCAAGCCAACATCTCTGTCTCATATTGAGCTCCTTCTGAGTATATACATACTTCAGACTCTTATGATCAGTAAAGATGTCTACCTTCTCTCCATAAAGATAGTGCCTCCAAATCTTCAGTGCAAATATAACTGCTGCTAGCTCCAGATCATGCGTTGGGTAGTTCATCTCATGGACCTTCAACTGTCTCGATGCATAAGCAATAACTTTTCCATGTTGCATCAAAACACATCCTAGTCCACTACCTGACGCATCACTGTAAACAATAAAATCTCCTGACCCTGAAGGAAGAGTCAAGATAGGTGTCGTTGTTAATCTCTTCTTCAATTCTTCAAAGGCCTTCTGGCAGTCTTCTGTCCATGTAAACTCCTGGTCCTTACGTGTCAACTTCGTCATAGGCTCCGCCATCCTTGAGAAATTTTCTACAAACCTCCGGTAATATCCAGCAAGTCCGAGAAAACTTCTCACTTCTGCAACTGATGTGGGTGTAGGTCAAGTTTCTATTGCAGCAACCTTCTCCGGATCAACTGAAAGTCCTTCTCCTAAGATGATATATCCCAAGAAAGGCACCTTATCCATACAGAACTCACACTTACTGAGTTTGGCATACAACTTCTCCTGCCTCAACGTCTCTAGCACAATTCTGAGATGCTCCTCGTGCTCTTCGTGGCTCTTGGAATATACTAGAATATCATCAATAAACACAACCACAAATTTATCCAAGTACTGATGGAAAACTCTGTTCACCAAACTCATGAACACAGCTGGCGCGTTGGTTAAACCAAACGGTATTACTAAGAATTTATAATGTCCATACTTGGTCCTGAAGGCTGTCTTCGGTATATCCTCCTTCCTTACTTTAATCTGGTGATAGTCGGATCTAAGTTCAATCTTCAAGAATACCCTAGCACCACTCAATTGATCGAATAGATCGTCAATGCGTGGTAAGGGATACCTGTTCTTAATGGTCACAGCATTTAGTGCCCTGTAGTCAATGCATAACCGTACTGTTCTATCCTTCTTCGGTACAAATAGTATGGGTGCTCCCCAAGGTGAAACACTGGGCCGAATAAAACCCTTCTCCAGAAGATCATCAACTTGTTCCTTCAATTCCACTAACTCCTTAGGCGCTAGCCGATATACTGATGAAGTGATAGGCTCTGCTCCTGGAGTTAAGTCTATTGTGAATTCTATTTCTCGATCAGGCGGTAAACCTGGAAGATCATCAGGAAATATATCCACAAACTCCGATATGACTCTTGGATAACCTGTCTCCCCTTCTACAGATAGTACCCTAAGAGTAGGCTTAACTCCTTGCTCTACAACTCCCCGAAGAAACTCAAATTCTGGATGTCCAGGCGGTCTAAATATAACCCGTCCAAGTCGGCAATCAAGAGTCGCATGGTACTGAATTAACCAGTCCATATCAAGTACAACATCATAATTCGGCATGGAAAAGATCAGAAAATGAGCTCGCATCTCTCTTCCACAGACTACTATGGAACATGATCTACAGACGTCACTAACTGGAATAATTCTACCTCCCGTAAGAATTCTCTTAATCTTCAAAAGGGGTGCGGTAGCTACTCTATGGGTGGCTATAAAGCTAGCTGCTATAAATGAATGCGATGCTCCAGAATCAAATAAAGCTACAGCTGGTAATGAAGCTACTAAAATAGTACCTGCGATAACCTCTCCTGCAGTAGCTTCCTCCTCAACAGCCAATGCAAATGCCTATCCTCGTCCCTGAGCTGGACCTCTCTGCTGCTGAGCTTGCTGAAATAGTGCTGCCTGTGGTGCTAATGGTGGTCTCTGCTGATATCCTCCTGGAGCTGGTGGTCTGGCTCCTCCAACTCCCGTCTATGGTGCTCCCACTGCTGGATAAGCTGGCCTTGGTACAGGTAAAGCTAGTCTCGGTGCTCCCTCTCTGTGCTCAGTGCAGTCTCTGGATAGATGCTGGTTGGATCCGCAATCCAGGCATAGTCCCAACTTACGTCTGCATTCTCTCTCAATGTGACCTACCTTGCCGCAGTGGTGACAAGTAGGAAGAGATATGGCCCTGTGTGTTGCTCTCTCTGGTATACTCCTCTGGGATTATTTTGCAGAATCCCCCTGTGATGTCCTGGATGGTGCTGATGTGATTGGCCTCTTCAGATTTGACTCCCTTCTAGTGACATGCTCCATGCATCGTGCTGTTGCAAGGACATCGGTGTACGATGTAGGTGCAACAGATCCTAGCAACCTCTAGAGCTCAAACTTCAGTCCGTCAAAGAACTTCTCAGTCTTCTCTTCTTCGGTAGGAATTAGAGAAGGGGCGAAGCGACTCAGACGAATAAATTTTGCGTTGTATTCTTCCAATGACATATTGCCTTGGATAAGGCGGTTGAACTTGTCTCTAAGTTCCAACCGTGCCACTGCTGGGATATACATCTCTTGGAAGAGTCTGGAGAACTCTTCCCAAGTGACTCGGTCCTGTCCGAGCCTCATCTCTTCTGATAACCACCAATGATGTGCATTTTTAGTCAACTGCATCCTGACCACAGTCATCCATTTCTCCCTTGGAAGTTCAGCTGCTTCCAACTGGTGCTATATGTTCGTGAGCCATTCGTGAAATTCAGTTGGCCCCTCCTTGCCAGAAAAGGTACGAGGCTTGAGCTGACGAAAATCAGTGATAGATCCCGTCGTTGGTCGCCTAGATGGTGGGTTTGCCTGCTCCAATGCGGATACTAGGCTGGTTCTTAAATACTCTGCCTCATGACGCTGAGCCTCTTGTTGAACTTGCTGTTGGGCTTGCATCATGGCATAAATTATCTGAAATATCTTCTGCCCGTCCATGGCTTGCCCTGGTGGAAAGACAGGCATCTGTGGAGTGAACTGTGGCGGAGGTGGGATGTCATCACCCCGGAACCTTGGATTAGGCTGGCCGACTTGATTTTCTTGAGATGATTGTCCTCCATTCCCTGGTGTCACTCTGTTTACATAGGTAACCACAACATCGTGTGGTGTATCCAAGGGATTCTCTTCTCCGTTCCTGGGATCCATTACTCTGCAACCAAAAGATAAACTATAAGAACGCTCAAAGGAATCAACACAGGATACAAATCAAGTAATTAGTTCGAGTTCGATATAGAGTTCAAAAATGGTTCAAATAATGGATGAGATCCTATAACTTATCCTATCCTTAGTGCAGGCTTGCTCGGTCCCTAAGTTGAAACCGAACGATTTAGTCGTAGACCTGCATGGGCCACCACAAAAACTATGTCACGCCCCAGTCCCAAAATACCGAGGGACTAGACACGTGGCAATGGCCAGCAACACACACTGATGGATAAACCCAATTTAATGGATCCATCAGGGTATACTTAAGCTATAAAATAAAGTCTACGACTACATGGCACAACTAATCTCATCCATACAAGATAAAATATGATCCACAAATATAAAAAATATAAATCATCAACCAGTCTCAACAAAGTGCTTCGGGGAACAACCCGATAAAATCTAATACAATGGTTCAACAGACCAAAATATAAATGACTGAATAAAGTAAATACTGAGCATAAAACATAGATGCTCAGGAAAAGTCTTCAGCTAACACCTCGTCCTCGGGTGTCGGTACAGCTCCTGTATCAGCTCCTGCTGCTGTCCCGTATATCTCGGGATAGATCTCGTCTGCAAATCCTGGGGACATAATCCGGATCCAGGTTCTCAGGGGACATAGCAAGGTACAAAATAATACAAGCCATAAATAATGTAGTGCAGAAAATAATAAAATAAATAGGGTAAGTATGTAACCATCTATGTGAAATGCAAGTGAGAGCATCACTAGTACTCAGGCTGAGCCACTAAAAGCTCTGTATCGGGGAGCCGGTAGCAGTAATAACGAGTAATGTGCCTAGCTCTGCTGGAGAGTCTACGGCCTCACAATAGTAGTAGATAGATATATAAAATAGCCTGTAGCCTGTGTGTCTCTCCCCACCCAATGTAACCACATGTCTCATGTCCACAACGTCTCATGTACATGTCACGCAAGATCATAGCTAATGCAACAAGTTATATAGTATCTATGAATATAATGTCTATGTCATAAATCCTGCATCCTATACAGAATCACCATGAATATCTCAGAAAGATTCTGTCTCATGAATAGTGTCCAGTGTCCTAGGTCATAAGGTTGGCCACTATAGATACTGTATATCATCTACACTACTATAGTGTAGTATCTGACTTAATTATAAGTCAAGCCAGTATCTTTCCAATAGAAAGCCTGAAACTGCTACTGATCATTAATTAGTTCAGGGCCCTTGCAAGGGACTAGTGCATCATATATTCCTGCTCGTATATCATTGGTTCAGCCAGCCTTGCTCGATTATGGCCCAATCTGAGGATACTCATATATTATATTACTGGGATAACCCGGAGATCACATATCAAGTTGTAACACATGTTTGGCCTTTAAATCTGTTTTAGTTAGAGAAGTCGACTATTGTAGCATGAAAGTTTAACTCATATCTTTGTTTGGTTGTTGAGTTACGAAGTTGTATTACAACGGGACACGGATCGAAGCTACTTGTTATCCTATGTTATTTTATTTCATATTGTATCCCTGCTTGTGTATTGTGCCTTCTGTTGAGTAAAATTAGTGACATAGAATATCGTGGCATGATAGTTCAACTAATATTCTTGTTTGGTTCTTGGGTTGCGCTATTGTGTTACGATAGCCTGTGGACTGAAACTATGATGCAAAGTTATTTTATCTTGACAATAATCAAGGAACATATTCGATACTTATGTGATGTGGCACTTTCTGTCCTTGTTTGGTGAAGGGGTGTTGTGTCATATCATGGATGGGACATATGACATTGGTTGTTGGCTCATGCATCCCATGCTATAGAACTGGTTTTATTTTTTTATTTTGTACTTTCTTTATGGTACTTGCTATTTGGGATCTGACCCCACTGGTTTTGCATGGCCAGGTTTAGAGCCAGCACCTGAGGATCAAGCGTATCTCACCCTCACTGATGACACGAACCAGAAGGACGGCTGTTGAGGGTCACGAGTGGGTTCCTTCATTCACTACTCATCTTTTTCTGTAAACTATATTCTTTTGGGCGTTTAACCAACCGACACCAGCTATATTAACATATAGAAGAATTGAAGGCAAAAAAGTTCATTCGGGTTAGTGGATCGCCATGGGGAGCACCAATGCTTCTAGTAAAGAAGAAAGACGGGACGACATGGTTGTGTATCGACTATAGGCAGTTGAATGCAGTAACAGGGAAGAACAAGTATCGATTGCCTAGAATTTATGACTTGTTTGACCAATTGAGCGAAGCAAAAGTATTTTCCAAGATAGACCTTCGTTTAGGATATTATCAAGTGAGGGTCGGTCCGGGAGCAAGATATACCGAAGATAGCATTTCGATCTCGATATGGGCATTACCCGCAAGGAGGTAAAGTTTGTTTGGACGGCAAAGTGCCAAGCAGCATTCGAGAGATTGAAAGAGCAGTTGATATCAGCACCGATCCTTATACTTCTAGTAGGATCGGGAGGGTTCACAGTTTATTGTAAGGCATCTGGGTAAGGACTCGGGGGTGTGTTGATGCAGCACGGGAAAGTGATAGCTTATGCATCTCGGCAGCTTCGAGATCATGAAAAAATTTATCCAACACATGATTTGGAGTTAGCAGCAGTAGTATTTGAACTCAAGCTATGGAGGCACTACCTATATGGCGATCGGGTGGAGATATTCATCGATTATAAGAGTTTAAAGTACATATTTACCCAGAAGGACCTGAACATGAGGCAGAGGAGGTGGTAGAATTATTTGGTGATTATGATGTAGCACTTCAGTATCATCCAAGCAAGGCAAATATGGTGGCAGATGCTTTAAGTGGGAGAGGCAGTGCATTCATCTTGACAACTCAGAAGCACATATAGAAGATCTTCGAGAGATGGGCATCTAGGTAGTGTTACCTCAAGGAGTGGGAGTACTAGCCAATCTCTAGATACAGTCAACCTTGGTGGAGAGGATCAAGGCGGCTCAAGCATAAGATTCTCAGATTCATAAGCTTAGGACAGAATGTGAGTCAGGCCTTAGAAAGGAATTAAGGATTCACAAATACGGAACACTTAGATTTGGAAACCGTCTTTGTGTGGCAAGTGAGATATCAGACAGAAAGTAATGACCGAGGTACACAGTTATCAATATTCTATTCATCCAGGAGGTACAAAGATGTACTATGATATCAAGCAATATTTTTGGTGGAACAAAATAAAAAGAGAGAGAGCACTCGGTTCATTTCACGGTGTCTCATATGTCAGCAGGTGAAGGCAGAGCAGCAGAGACCAGCAGGATTATTACAACCCCTGCCTATTCTAGAGTGGAGGTGGAAACACATTATGATGGACTTTGAGACTGACTTACCTTGATCCCCTACTAGACGTGATGTAGTTTGGGTAATAGTGTAGAAGCATGAAAAATATGCTGGATAGCTCTACGCAATATGGTGATGCAGGGCAGCATAAAGTAGGGGACCCCAGGGCCATCAAGAGTGCAACGGAGCTTTTCCGTTGAGCACGGCATAAAATATGATGGGACCATCTGCGTAAATACAGTATGTCCAGGCTGCTTCAGCGTAGACGGGGTGCTTCATCGCCTCCATGGCGTAAAACTCATCCGCTTTCAAAGCAGCGTTAAAGTATACGAGGAACGCTTCGTCTTCCCCGAAATAAACCTGTCAAGTCACGCAGTGAACCTGACATCTGACTACTGACAAAAAGTGCTGCACGGCTACCCAGACGACGGCTGGAAAGATGGCAGACCACTCGGGACACGCCCCACAGTATGATGGCGGATCTCTGCATTTAATGCAGAGGATTTGATTAAATATCACCGAACCATCGTTTACTGACATCCCCTCAGCGGAGACTGCTTTTACGCGTACAAGGGGATACGTTGCCTTGTTTTACACAGGCAAACGTAAACTGTTTACGCTCCACGAAAGACAAACAGACTGCCACGTCAAAAGCTGCTCTTTGAACAGGGCTCGAGGTACGCCTCTGTACCTAATGCTCAGAACGGTGGCAGGCCTTCAGAACACGTCTCTGCAATTAACGATGATGGCGGATCTCGGTATTTAATGCGAGAGATTTGATTATATCTCCAAGAGCCCTGATTTCGGCTAAAGACGTCCACATCACCTCGGCTTCTACGCCCATTCAGCTTTTGTGACTGCTCGGCCTTTACGACCACTCTGGCACGTTACGCAGCGGCTTTTACGCCCATTCAGCTTCTGTGCCCGCTCGACTTCTACGCCTTGTTAGCTTCTATGCTCGTTCGGCTTCTATGCTCATTCGGCCTTCTGTGCTTATTCGGCTTCTATGCCATCAGGCTTCTACGCCTACTCGGCTTCTATGCCTACTTGGCTTCTACGCCATGGTGACAGACATTGGCTTCTACGCCAAACTCTTCTACACGAGGGATACCTACCTACGTGGCTTCTACGCCGTGATCTTCGTAGCGATTATACGCGTTTTGTCCCTTAGTTGGACCCGCGTCACACGCTCATTCAAAAGGTCATCTATACGCAGGCTTTGGTTATTTTAACCGTTGTGTAAAAGGGTGCTGTACTTTCTACTACTCGGTTTCCACACCGATTGAGTGGTCACTGTTACCAAAACTCTATAAATAGAAACCTCTATCAACAGAGGAACAGGTGGAGACTTTAAAAATTGAACAAGGTTAAAACTTTGAAAGAAGATCGAACCACGGGTCGAAACATTGGAGATTGAGGAGAGGTCGAAAAGTCTTTGAGAGAGAGAGAGAGAAGCATCCAGAGCTCAGGCAAAGAATAGCGATCGACGACATTAGCATCGTGCATCCATCCTCTTCCGCCACCTACGAAGCTGCTTTCCGTCTTCCACGGCACTTCTTTACCATCGTGTAGTCCAAGGGCTAAAGTGATCGACTGCAGATCAGACACCTATAGCAATCATCTATCCAGATTAAATAAATTGTACTTCCACATCCTCATATAGGATCAAATTGTACAAGTTTGTTTGTAAACCAAAGAAGGCGGGTTTCGTGCAAACCTCGTATCATATATATTTCGTTCTTTCGTTTAATACCACAAACAAGATGGCGACTCTGCTGGGGAAATCTTTCTCTTCTGATGAGGAAGCGATTGCTCAACACGATGCGGTATCCGTGGGATCCGTGAAGAAGACACTGGTCGTCCAGTTCGACCAGTCTGCCTACGAAGACATGCTTCAGATGGGAGGTAGCTCTCACTCTCTCTGTACAAAACAACAAGAAGCTGCGCAAGGTCTGGATGCCCAAGACATCCTCTACCATTCCTGTGGACTCTCCGATCTCTCCTACCTCTCCAATCTCTCCGACCAATGAGGTTGTAGCACTGCTCCCTCCGTGCCCTGCACGTAAAATTCAGTCTTCCGCTACGCGCAATACAGACGAAACTTCGGGCAAAGCCTCAGCGCTAACCCAGAAGTATCCACTACACTCTACGAGTAGAAACCAGTCTTCCGCTACACGCGGTATAGACAAAACTTCGGGCAAAGCCTAAGCGCTGACCCAGAAGTATCCACTGCGCTCTATGCGTAGAAACCAGTCTCCCGCTACGCGTGATACAGATAAAACTTCGGACAAAGCCTCAGCGCTAACCCAGAGGTATCTACTGCGCTCTACGCGTAGAAACCAGTCTCCCGTCCGTGGCAGAATAGACAAAACTTCTGATAATGCCTCAGCGCCAAATCGAAAGTATAAAGTACGCTCTGCACGTAAGACAACATCTGACCTCTACGGGGAACCAGATGACCCCTGTGATCTCCGCAAGGGAAAGCAAGCGGCAAGCTACTTAACTTCTCGGTATTTACGCCAGCAAGGGAACAATCTACCCGCCCTCCAAATTATGCGAGAAGCTGATGGCCGCCTGAGGATATCCTCAGCCTTACGCTAACCAGAGCGAAGCTCGAAATTACGCCAGGCGAAGTCCCTAAGCGTACAGAAGGCTCGATTGACGGAAAGACACGCTCCTCGGAGATTATCCGCTATCCAGATGGCCAATATTTTATATACGGGTGGCACAAGGAAGCTATAGATTCCTATCATCCGTACATATGGGAAGTAGTATCATCATCCAATGTCGTCACGATATATGGACCACATGAGGACTCTATTTTCATTGTTCCGTCCGTCCGCAGCAATCAGCATTCAATAGTCTTCGGCCGCATGCGCAACGAATCGACTATACAAGAAGATTTCTTCGATGACGATGCTGGTAAAATATAAGTTCACAGGTACAGCCCGCAAGCCTTAAAGATCATGCAAAATATGGGTTACAACTTGAAGCTGAAGCCAGGTCTCAACTATGGGAAAGGCAGACGAATACCGTCGTACGGCAATCCCCACTATCAACAAACCCACTACGGGTTACGGTATGCCACCTCCCTTACGACTTCCAAGTCAGATGAGGACATCCTTTGCCCTTTTTAAGACGGTTCGTCGCCCTCCAACTCATCTCGTGCTCTCGAGCAAACATTACCAGTAAATATGGTAGTGACGGATCCCTTCGAATCAGACGAACAAAAATCTGAACTATTTGAGAATGACGCTTGGGCTCAGCAAATGGATACTCAGTGGGAATTCCGCTTCGAGCAGAGAGAGCCTCCCACCAAAGATAAAGTTATCCAGATTGATGTTGGGGATGAACTTTCACCAAAACCGATATTTATTAGTAACAATCTTTCCCCAGCCGAAAGGGGAGAAGTCATTCAACTGATAAAAGAATACATCGACGTCTTTGCGTGGAATTATGAGGATATGCCAGGACTTGATCCAAAGGTGGCTACTCATAAACTCAACATATTGCCCGATTCAAAGCCTGTAAACCAGCACTAACGCCGGTTCCGCCCGGATATGATGGACGCCATTGAAGCTGAAGTCAAGAAGTTGATAGCCTGCGGTTTCATCCGGGAGGAACAATACCCCGACTGGGTCGCCAATATTGTCCCAGTCATAAAGAAGAATGGAAAAGTATGAGTCTGTATCGATTACCGAGATCTGAACGCAGCCTGCCCCAAGGACGAGTTTTCTCTTCCCATCACAGACGTCATGATTGACAATACCTGCAGTTATGAACATATGTCTTTCATGGACGGATTCTCAGGATACAATCAAATCAAGATACATCCTGAAGACGAGAAGCATACTGCCTTTTGGACACCACTGGGGGTATATTGCTATACGGTCATGCCCTTCGGGTTGAAGAACGTCGGAGCTACTTACCAACGGGCTATGAGTAACATATTCCACAAGCATTTACGCAAGACAGTGGAATGTTACGTAGACGATATAGCTGTCAAAAGCCGCCTCAAGGTCAATCACATCCAAGAATTAAAGACGATATTTGAGCTGATGCGCCGACATCAACTCAAAATGAATCCTACAAAGTCCTTTCTGGGTGTATCTAGTGGCAAATTTCTGGGATTTGGACCCTGATAAAGTCAAGGCCATCTTGGAAATGCGACCACCCCGTAATCTGAGGGAACTCAGGGGATTTCAAGGTCGTTTGGCCTATATCCGGAGATTCATATCCAACCTCTCTGGAAGGTGTCTGCCTTTTTCTCGCCTCATGAAGAAAGGTGTATCATTCGTATGGGACGAAGCCTGTCAGCAAGCGTTCGGGGATATTAAGCGCTACCTCACTAGTCTGCCAGTTCTGGTGCCTCCCGTCGTAGGAAGACCATTCTTCTTGTACGTTCGAGCGATGGACCATTCCCTGGGAGCTCTTCTCGCGCAGAAGAATGATGCGGGACATGAACAGGCTATCTACTATCTAAGTAGAATGATGATCGGAGCGGAGCACCGGTACAGTCCAGTGGAAAAAGAATATTTGGCTCTGATGTTCGCTATCCAGAAGACGCGGCACTATGTCACCGGCCAGACTATTCATATCATCTCCAAGATCAATCCTCTTCGGGTACTGATGAACAAGCCAAGTGTTCTTAACTCCCGACTCGCGACTTGGACGATGTTATTAACACCATATGACATGGTGTACGTCCCTCAGAAGTCCATCAAAGTCCAAGCATTGGCTG
This sequence comes from Iris macrosiphon, assembly GCA_036927795.1. Taxonomy (NCBI): domain Eukaryota; kingdom Viridiplantae; phylum Streptophyta; class Magnoliopsida; order Asparagales; family Iridaceae; genus Iris; species Iris macrosiphon. Next base: position 62,674,330 of record JAYESA010000018.1, read on the forward strand.
ACTTCCTAGCTGCTCATCCAATCCTGGAGGCCTCCAAATTATACGAGGACATTCCCGACGAAGTTGCAGAATGTAGTTCCGCAATGGAAAGTGACGCATGGCAACTGTTCTTCGACGGCGCCTCCAGGACTGGTCCCAAGAGAAACGTGGTTTCAGGGATAGGAATCGTCCTGGTTACTCCCGATAAACTCGTCATCTATTGAGCATACTCTCTAAATGAGCCCTGTTCCAACAATGTGGCGGAGTACAACGCTCTACTAATCGGGCTCCAAGTCGCTAAAGAGCTGGGGGTCGAATCTCTGGAAGCTTTTGGTGATTCTCTGCTTATCGTCAATCAAGTCAGAGGAATATATGAAGTCCGGAATCCAGACCTCATCCCCTATCACCAAGCAACGGTCGAGATAGCCGTGACATTCAAGGGGTTCTTCCTAGAGCATGTACCTCGATCTCAGAATCTGGAAGCCGATGCCCTAGCCAGTCTAGCTGCAGATTTAGCTACTCCTATAAGAAGGCAAAATTCGGCAATCCTTCTTAACAGAGATCTATTTTGTGTGAAGAACAACTCTCACATCGAACACAGTTATGCTGTGAACATCGATCCTTCTACGAGAGATTGGAGAAGTCCCTTTATAGATTTCGTGGCATACGGAATCTTGCCGGAGGACCCTAAAGAAGCAGCATCCGTCAAAAGACGATCATTACTTCAATGCATCTTCACAATACCTATATCGCCGGATCTACGACGGACTACTATTGAGATGTCTCTCTAATGACGAAGCACAGCAGATTATCCATGAATCTTATGACGGCGTATACGGGGCGCATCAACCCGGTCCTAAGCAACAGGATCGTATCAGGAGAATGGGCTATTACTGGCCCACTATGATCGCAGACGCAATCAAGTATGCCAAACGATGCAGGGCCTGTCAGGTCCATGCAGACTTCATACATCAACCGTCTGAACATCTACATCCTACGGTTGCATCCTAGCCTTTCGAAGCATGGGGTATGGATATCATTGGTCCTATTCACCCGTCTTCTTCCAGAGGTCACCAGTTCATACTGGCCATCACGGATTACTTCTCCAAATGGGCAGAGACGATCCCTCTCGCTGAGGTAAAAATATCTAATGTGATCAGCTTCATCAAGCATCACGTCATTTATCGCTTTGGGATTCCCCGAAGGATAATCCATGATAATGGGCCTCAGTTCATCAGCTAAGCGTTTCATCGATTTTGCGATAAAATCGGATACAAAATGTCGCCTCTACGGCGTATTATCCAGCTGCTAATGGTTTGGCGAAAGCCTTCAACAAAACCATTATCAAACTCTTGAAGAAGTTTGTCTCCTCGAAGAAAAGAGATTGGAACGAGAAGCTGGAAGAATGTCTCTGGGCGTACCGCACAACGGTCCGAGCACCAACAGGTTGTACCCCATTCTCATTGGTCTACGGGAGTGAAGCAGTTCTTCCCATCAAAATTCAAATCCCGTCACTCAGGATAGCAGTCGCCAATGAATTAACCAGGGAAAACAATGACCTTTTAAGGCTTCAGGAGCTAGAAGGATTAGACGAGAAACGCCTTCAAGCTCAAAAGAGCATCGCGTTCTATCAAGCGCGCATTTTCAGAGCTTTTAATCAAAAAGTAAAGGAAAGAGTGTTCAAAGTTGGTGAGCTAGTCTTAGCTGTAAAAAGGCCAATGATTCTCACTCACAGGAGCAAAGGCAAATTTTAGCCCAAATGGGAAGGCCCTTACGTGATCGAGACAACGTTCTCAAACGGCGCTTACAGGTTAGCCCAGCCTAATGGAGACCTACTAATGGCTCCTATCAATGGCAAATTCCTGAAAAGATACTATGCTTAACCTCCTCTGCTCAAGTGGAATAAAGGAAAAATCTCATTCTGACAAAACTACTTCCAAAATGAAACTAGTTGGGCCGTATTTTATCATGTCCATATGACCGCTGAATAGATACGCCCTACTAAAAAAGTTTATCGAGATTATATTATGTCCATACTACCTCTGATATCACTCTCACCCAAACCCGTCATTTACATTCCGAAAAGATAGGTCCACAAAGTCAGATGAAAAGCCTCTTTATTATTCCCCAAAAAAAAGAGCGGAAGTACATTAAAAAGCAAAAGCAAAAGTACGTCATGAAGGGGGAGCGGCCAAATCGCGAATCTGCTCCGCCAGTCTGGCCATCTTCTCATTCCTGGAATCCAAAACGGTAGCTCAAGCTTGCTCCCATTCTCGTCTCCTCATCATCCAAGCTGGATAAATCAGACAGAGAATGTGTAAGAGCGACGTGCATGGCACTCGCATGTGCCAAGTTCTGTTGAGCCTCTTCTATCTAGCTCTGGAACACATGCACACCTGCGGCTGAAGCACGAGACCATTCCTTCGCTAAAGCGAGCTCAGCCTCCAACTTGCGAACCCTCGCTTCATTTTTCTCATGCTCAGCTTTACTCTTGGCCAAATGGGGAACAACACACTCTATGAGGGTGTGCTCGTCACTCATCTCCTTCTGCCGCATCTCGAGGGACCTGCTCAGAGCTTCCAACTCTCCCAGCCTTGCAGTCAGCGAGTCGTATTCATCCTAGACCAGATCGTCAATACTGCCTTGGGATAGCTGCGAGTATTCGTTAATGGGTTGCTCCAAACCATTAACTACCTCCGCCGGGGCGTCAGCTAAACCAGTATCGCCAAGGTCCCTGATCGCCTCTATCGAAAACTGAGAGGACCTCTTAAGGCGCTCAAAGTTCAGATTCTTCTCCAACACCATTGATATTAGCGTTTTTAAAGTGTTGTAGAAGATACTGGTATACTGCTCGATCAGCGCAGCTAGGCCCGAATGCACGCTAGGAGTGGCTGCAATGTTGTCGAACCGCGCTCCAGAGGCAACCGTAATCGACGTGGCCACAGTCCTCGTCTCAACAGGGGGTGCGACAAAAGAGGAAGCGCCAACCCACATACTCGAAGGAGGCGTTGTCGCAACGACAGGGTCGTCCTCTTGAGGTATCGAAGCCTCGTCGGCAGGCGAGCCGGCACCCGAAGATGCTTCCTCTTTAAAACCAGGCACCTCCGTATCAATGCCAGGACCTGACACGGAGCCGAAGGGCGCATATACATTGCCCTCCCCGAAGAGATCGTCCCCTGAGAAGAAGACAAGAGGAAGTTAATGTCAAACATGATGTTAATTTTCCTAAAAGAAGAGGCACGAAAAGACGACAGTGATGCTAGCCAAGCTGTCATACCTGGAGAAGAGGGCCTGCTAACTGACACTGGCAAATACTCTTTCAGGTCTTCGCCGAGATCCATTTGAGGCTCATCAACTGGAATCTCGCTAGAAGCGCTGACGGGCATGGCAGGGGCCTCTCCTAATGCTGATCCGGACAAAGGTATATGGAATCTTATAACCAGCCTCGAAGGCGACTTCGTTCCCCTACCTGAAGCAGTAGCGGCGGTAGCAGCCTCCAGCTGAGATTCTCCGGCACCACCGGCCAAAACTGTAGAAGGTTCCTCTCTAAAAGGCGAGGAACCCCCAATCAAAGAATCATCCCCGACATAGGGAGAAGCAGGCTCACTTCCAGGAGCCTCAATGCCAGGAATCTAGAGAGGACGAGTAACCATCCTCTTCGACCTCTTACGAGGGAAAGCCTCCTTCAGAGCGAGAGCCCTTCGTTTCCCGGAGACTACCAATGCCCCTGTAGGCGGAGGTATTTCACCCCTCGGTACCGATACGAGAGGCTCATCCAGAGTAGCGGACTCGTCACCCTCGTTAGAAGAAATCGAGAGGACTTTAACCCTTCCCCCAGGTTTGGAAGAGGGCACCCTAAAACTTCCACCCATATCAAAATCGCGATGGGAGGTGTTCGTTGCCACATAGAACTGGGCATACGAATGCAGGATGCGCAGCTCCGTGGAGGGTGTGACGAAGGGCACAATAAAAATTGCCCCGGTGCAGCCCATGATAAAATATCGCCATCCCCTCGCTCCATCGATGAGTCCACCTCTGGACCTGAATCTGGTGACAGCGTTGCCCATATGCAACTGATCATACCCAAACTGCCTGGCAAACCGACTAGGCAGGTATGGTTCGAAGAAGCAGTGATCTTCACTTCTGTACAGCAGGTGGGAAGGTCTAATGCAGACCAACCAATTGAAGGCTTCAGGAGAAAGAGTGGTCTTATCTCTACCTGAGTCCTCAAGCCTAATCCCCGATTGGTTACAATGAACAGAGGGGACACTGCAAAGGAGCTTCCAGCTGTGACCGCAATGCAGCACCCGCCGACAGTATAAAACTGTGAGCACATTCCAAGAGGATTTCTTATAATTCAACGAGAAACTCCCCCCCAAGCTACTGCCGGAACCGGGAGACATCACCCGCGGGTTATGGAGAATTAACCATCCCATCAAATACAGGTATGGTAATTCCACCCGGGGAAAGCTTTCATGCCGAGCTTCATCAGCGAGCAGCGCCTCAGTCATCGCCCTCAGGCCAGCTTGTATGCGGCACACCATGGCAGGGAGCAAGCCCAGTCTCGCCCCAAACACCAGACGCACTGCAGGCCACAAGGTATTACGGTGAATACGATCCGCAGATGCAATGCCAGGTACCACCAGTCGGCGCAGCCATATAGAGAGGAAGCCAGCCAGTTGAGCTTCCTTGGATAGAGCCCTGCGGCAATGCCTCATATAGCTTTAGGCCTTAGTACCTGCGGGATATCTTCCTATCCCTTCAACGAGGATCTGATCCGGAGCCCTAGCATCCTCCAGGAGATCGTCAACTTCCTGAGCAGTCAGCACGCTCAGAGGATTCACAGGCTTATCCTTGACTTCCAAGACTTTCTCCGGCTGAGCAGCCCTAGCCCGGTGAAAGAAGAGGTAGGACGTCCATTTACTAGTGTAAGCCAAATCTAAAGGCTCAGCATAGAAGGCGGTGCAAGCAAGGTAGTAGCACATCAGCTCCTGATACACTTCTACTACCCGAGGGTCTGAATCTCCCAACTCCCGGTTCGTGGGAACATACTCTTCATACGGAGTATCCCCTATCGGCAGTCTCGAGATCTCTGCCATCTCATGAAGGGCCAATCCCAACTACCCCAGCGGAGTGGCAAAAGTCCTGGTGAGCGGAATGTATCGCTCCATCAGTGCCAGAAACAGGTTAGGGTTAGGAGGTAACCCAACGCTGGTGGCACTCACAGCTGCCAACAGACCGATGTTCTCCAACTCGATCCGAAAATGCTCCAAGGCCTAATCAACTAAGCGAGCCCATCGAAGGTTTGTTGGGGTCATCCACCCGTTACATCGAGGATTCGCCTTGGGGTATACTCCTCCGAGTCCCATGAAATCATTGCAAAAGGTCGGCAATTGTACCGGCTGGAGCACCAAGCTGTCTTCACTCAGGACACTGCCCGGGTACAACCCCCGAAACAACGTTACAGGACCGGAAGGGCGGCTGACAAATAGGCCAGATCCTTTCTGGTAGAAGATCTTTCCCGGCCTACCGTGAAGATAGGGAGTCAGCGTTCACGATATCTTCCTGGGATGTGTAGCATGGAAGAATGCCGAGATAGGATAATCTCTCGGCATCTTGGGCAGACTCAAGACCAACTTCCCGGCAGGGAAAACCCAGAGCTCTTTCTTTGGCTTCGTCTGGGACTGCTTATCAATCATGTCCCCAAAAAAAAGGTCGGCTTTATATACTGGTCCCCGTCTACATACGTCAAAGGCTCTCCATTAATCACGTTCAACAGCATTCGCTCGCCCTGAGCCGATATCAAGATTTCCCTCCCTTAGGGATATTGGGGCCCGGAGATAGGAAATACCACATGGGACAGATCCTCCAGATAGTTGGAGTGCAGCAACCCGGCGGTAGAACCCATCACCTCGGCTAGCGGATACACGCCCAAGTTAACTGCAAGGGTGCAAGAAAAATACGTCAGTTTTATACTAGACGTTACAATATCGCAGCACATGCCAAAAGGCAACGGTCTGAGCTCTACGTCGAGACTGTACAAACTTGATCGTTTATGCCAGAATTTTCCTCCAGAAGCGTAAAATTCAAGTCTGCAGCATACTGTTTGTGCTTTACGCCAGACTGCCAAGGTTCGAGCTATTACGCCAGAATTTTCATCCACAAGCATAAAAGTTCAAAATTTTACAGTACACACCAAGTTTTCGGCAGTCAAAGCTTTTACGCTCAACTACGAAAATCTAGAGTTTTTTTATGCTGACACATTAAAAATATGGGCGTAAAAGATAAAACGTCTCCGTGCATCATCTTCCTCAAAGAGGCTATCAGCACAGAAGACGACCTAGCGCGGTCACGTTCAACGTGTGCAAAAGATTTTTTTTTCCAGTCGTTCTCATTCATCCCAAAAAGCTCTACCTATCAGCCTGGGTGCACTGCTCGTCGGCGGGATGCTCGGCTCAGAATAGGGTTCGCCCTGTCCAACCGAGTTCACTCCTGCTTGGGCAGAAGAACGAGAAGAGGAATCAATCTTCTTTCCCTTAGAGGAGGAGGATTGCTTAGAGGCCATTACTGGTAACTTTGAAGACTCAGAGAAAACTCGGAGAAGAGCTCGAACAGTCGGAGGCTTTCTTTCGCAGAAGACGGATGAAAAGTTTTTCTCTCAGAAAACTTGGAATATATATAGAGTTCGGATGGACTCCTCGGACCCCGAACCAAATCTCCTAATTAAATATTCGGTTATGATTGGGTCCTATGTCAGCCTATTATTCAGAGAAGACGGACAGTCAGCGAATTCGAAAAGTTTTTTGCGCAAAGTATGTCAGCAGTTCTTACGCTAAGGAGCTTTCTATGCTCGACAGCAACAGATCTACGGTTTCACGCTCGCAAGCTATAAGTCTATGGTTTTATGCCCGGATGCCTTTGTGCTCGATAGCTTTTATGCTCGAGAGGCCACAATCCTACGACTTCATGCCAGCAGATAACAAATCGATGATCTCACGCTCGATGGCGCTTAGTTTATGCTCAAAAGCAACAGATCTGCGACTTCACGCTCAAAAAAAAATTTCTTTTCAGAAGCTACAAATCTACAATTCTACGCTAAGGAGTTTTCTACGCTCGACAGCTACGAATCCACAGCTTTACGTTCGACGGCTACAAGTCGAGTTTTACGCCAAGATGCCTTTGTGCTCAGTAGCTTTTATGCTCGAGAGGCTACAAACCTACGACTTCACGCTCAGGAACTACAAGTCTATGATTTCACGCTCGATGGTGTTTAGTTTATGCTCAGAAGCTGCAGACTAATAATTTCACGCTCTACGACTTCCCGCACACCTGAAGGATACGCCGGCCAGATTACGCATACATCTGAACGGTCCTCAAAGCGGTAAATTACAAAGAGTTCACACAGAAGATACTCGTCCTTGACCTCAAGATATCCCAAGTACCCGAAACATACATAGTTCAACATTGAAAAACTACTCTTCTTCATGGGTCGATTCGAAGTTCATCCAGACTCCAGTCTGAATATTTTATCTACCAAGATGGCAACTCAGTTTGACAGCCATTTCTCGACCCTGTTCCAAGGGATTTTCGAGAAATCATTCTTGAAGATGATGTCTGAACAAAGAAATTATGTTCATCAGAAGCAGCAGTTCAGAATTCTATGCGGTTCCTCCTAAAAAATAGCAGGACGGTTCGAAAACTCGAATGCTACAACGGCTTTCTACGCATCTCTAGTTATGCATAAAAGACAGGACAGGACCTAGCACTCTTTCTAAACAGAGTCGACGTAAAGAATCAGACGTGTCGAAGCTACACATATTCAGACTTCACAGCAAAGTATGGCAAGATGATCATATGAAGAAGCAAGACAATTTTATTAAAAGATTAAAGTCATGATTACATATGAGGGAAATCCAATCTACAAGGGTTTTTCTTCATTTTCATGATTACATCTGAGGGAAACCCCGTCTACAAAGGGCTTCCTCCTCATCGTCTGAAGATCGCACCGAGAAGCTGTTCTGACAGGTTCTCATATTGGTAAAGGTCTTCCTCTTCTTCCAAGAAGATGATCAGTGGCGGGAGGATACAAAAATGGGCACAGACCCATCCTCCAAAGGAAAGCAGGATAAATCTGCTTCCCTACAGACCCACGCCACTCAAGCCGGGACAGAGCTAGTCTGTCTGACTCTCGTCCCCGGAGGTAACGGGAGAAGGTGCCACTTGCAAGCGGCATGGCAAAATGTGACCCTTCTTCTCTCCCGAAGAACCACCATACAAAGTTGCTGATTATCCCGAGCAAAGGAGGCTATGATATCCTTTCATGATCCATCGTTGCAGATGAGACTTGCTCGAAGGCGCCGTCTTTTTTGGCTCCCTACATGTTGGAAGAACATGGTCTTCTTCTTCCTCAGATCAACCCGACGGACTCTGGCGATCATCCTTGTGAGGCGAAAGAAATGCGGGGAGAACAGGTTAAACTCCTCGGCCTTTTATAGGTGAGAGAGGTCACACCAGTCCCCAATAAATTTGCCATAAAGTCAGCATCGACCGTTTCAACGCTCCATTCAGAAACGTTTCGAGTTACAAGGAGCGGTTCATGCTTCATTCAAAGCGTTTCAAATTTCGAAGAAATTTGAAAGCTTTGAAGGGGGTCTTGTAGAAGCATAAAAAATACGCTGGATAGCTCTACGCAATATGGTGATACAGGGCAGCGTAAAGCAGAGGACCCCAGGGCCATCAAGAGTGCAATGGAGCTTTTCTGCTGAGCACGGCATAAAATATGATGGGACCGTCCGCGTAAATGCAGTATGTCCAGGCTGCTTCAGCGTAGACGGGGTGCTTCATCGCCTCCATGGCGTAAAACTCATCCGGTTTTAAAGCAGCGTTAAAGCGTACGAGGAACGCTTCGTCTTCCCCGAAATAAACCTGTCAAGTCACGCAGTGAACCTGACATTTGACTACTGACAAAAAGTGCTGCACGGCTACCCAGACGACGGCTGGAAAGATGGTAGATCACTCGGGACACGCCCCACAGTATGATGGCGAATCTCTGCATTTAATGCAGAGGATTTGATTAAATATCACCGAACCGTCGTTTACTGACATCCCCTCAGCGGAGACTGCTTTTACGCGTACAAGGGGATACGCTGCCTTGTTTTACACAGGCAGACGTAAACTGTTTACGCTTTGCAGAAGACAAACAGACTGCCACGTCAAAAGCTGCTCTTTGAACAGGGCTCGACGCACGCCTCTGCACCTAATGCTCAGAATGGTGGCAGGCCTTCAGAATACGTCTCTGCAATTAATGATGATGGCGGATCTCGACATTTAATGCGAGAGATTTGATTATATCTCCAAGAGCCGTGATTTCGACTAAAGACGTCCACATCTCCTCGGCTTCTACGCCCATTCAGCTTTTGTGACTGCTCGGCCTCTACGACCACTCTGGCACGTTACGCAGCGGCTTCTACGTCCATTTAGCTTCTGTGCTCGCTCGGCTTCTACGCCTCGTCAGCTTCTATGCTCGTTCGGCTTCTATGCTCATTCGGCCTTCTGTGCTTATTCGACTTCTATGCCATCAGGCTTTTACGCCTACTCGGCTTCTATGCCTACTTGGCTTCTATGCCATGGTGACAGACATTGGCTTCTACGCTAACCTCTTCTACACGAGGGATACTTACATACGTGGCTTCTACGCCGTGATCTTCGTAGCGATTATACGCGTTTTGTCCCTTAGTTGGACCCGCGTCACACGCTCATTCAAAAGGTCATCTATACGCAGGCTTTGGTTATTTTAACCGTTGTGTAAAAGGGTGCTGTACTTTCCACTACTCGATTTCCATACCAATTGAGTGGTCACTGTCACCAAAACTCTATAAATAGAGACCTCTATCAACAGAGGAACAGGTGGAGACTTTAAAAATCGAACAAGGTCAAAACTTTGAAAGAATATCGAACCACGGGTCAAAACATTGGAGATTGAGGAGAGGTCGAAGAGTCTTTGAGAGAGAGAGAGAGAGAGAAGCATCCAGAGCTCAGGCAAAGAATAGTGATCGACGACATTAGCATCATGCATCCATCCTCTTCCGCCACCTACGAAGCTGCTTTCCGTCTTCCACGGCACTTCTTCACCATCGTGTAGTCCAAGGGCTAAAGTGATCGACTGCAGATCAGACACCTATAGCAATCATCTATCCAGATTAAATAAATTGTACTCCCACATCCTCATATAGGATCAAATTGTATAAGTTTGTTTGTAAACCAAAGAAGGCGGGTTTCGTGCAAACCTCGTATCATATATATTTCGTTCTTTTGTTTAATACCACAATCAAATAGTAGATCGACTCACGAAGGTAATATATTTTCTTCCCTTTCGAGTAGGGCAGTCCACAGAACAATTAGCAGAGATGTATATGCAACATATAGTGAGGTAGCACAGAGTTCCAGCATGAATAGTATCAGACCATGATACTCGTTTTACATTTTTTTTGGAGAATCTTGCACGAACACTTGGGTACTAAGTTGAGATTCAGTACCGCATACCATCCTTAGATAGACGGCCAGTCAGAAAGGACAATTTAGACATTGAAAGATATGATACGGGCTTATACTTTGGAATTTGGTGGGTCTTGGAAAGATTATCTTTACTTAGTGGAATTATCGTACAACAACAATTATCAGGCCAACATACAAATGGCTCCTTTCGAGGCATTGTACGGAAGGAAGTGCATGACACCTTTAGCCTGGGATGACATTGGTGAACGAAAGATATTGGGGCCTGAGATGATCACACAGACAGTTGAAGTGGTTAAAAAGATCAGAGAGGGGCTTCGAGTTGCACAAGATCGTCATCATTATTGGCCAAATCAGCATCGTAGGCCGTTAGAGTTTTCAATCGGCGACCATGTATTTTTTAGGATTTTGCCTACCCGTGGAGTTATTATATTTGGGGTTCGCGGGAAGCTTAGTCCGCGATACCTTGGACCGTTTGATATTCTTGAGAGGGTAGGGGATATTGCTTATCGTCTTGCACTTTTGCCTTCGCTACGCGAGGTGTACGATGTCTTTTATGTGTCTCAGTTGCATAGGTATGTCCTGGATCTGAGTCATGTCTTCGATCACTCTGAGTTAGTCGTTGGTACCGACTTGACTTACGAGGAATGGCCTGTGTCCATTTTGGATCAGAGAGATAAGGTACTCAAGAACTGGACTATCCATCTTATTCATGTTGCTTGGGGGCATCACTCTTTGGGAGAGTCGACGTGGGAGCGCGAGGACGATATTCAATCTCGGTACCCGCACATATTTGACTCATAATATATATTTTCTTCGTATGCCTTTGCATCTTTCAATCCGTGATTGTCAAGCACTCATATGAGATGATGTTGCTTCGCTTCATTATAGATGTTATTGTTATACTTGCTTGTTTATATGTGTAGATTGCTTGTAGATAGTTATTGCTTGCTTTGACATTTCTAGCTAGCCTTAAGTTTGAATTTTGATAACAAATTTTTTTAAGGTGGGTAGAGATGTCACTCCCCGTTCCCAATATACGTATTTGGTGCATATTTATTTTCTTGATAGCCTAGTTGTATGTTGTAGAGAGATTAGACCCATTCTTTGGTTCACTTGGCTCTTGGTTTATTTGTTTGGTTTGGTTTTATCATGAGTTGAACCCATGGTCCAAACCTCAAACCCTCTATATATAACTCAACTTCATTCTCTCTCCTCTCATTATTTTTCTTCTATCCTCTTTCTTAGGTTTCCTCTCTTCTCTCCATAGGCAAGTGCACCTTGCTTGAAATAGAGAAATTGTCACGCCCCACTCCCAAAATACGTAGGACTAGAAACACGTAAGCATGCCAGCCGTATGTATATGACAACTCCAATATATGGATACCATAATACACGCATATGCTGTAATATGAATATAAACTCACATGTGGTCTAAATATAGTCACAAGTCATAGATATACTAAATCTCATCCACACAACAAGTCACAAAAAAAAACTAAACTAGAATAATGAGTCTGAATAATCCAAAACTAATAGTCGGGTGGAGACAAATCCACTACCAATGACTATATCAATACTAAAATGAGGGAGGAATATAAAATCTCCAATATAAAATAAGGTGATGGTAGAAGTGTATCAGCGAAGCGATCCATCGTTAATGATAATCAAAGATGCTCCAAAGTTAAGACATCCTCGGAAGAGATAAGTAGTAAGTCCTTATCCGTGCTCCTGCGAATAGTCATGAACATCTACACCTGGAAAAGGACCAGGTCCTCAGAGGGACGTAACAAGATACATAGAAGCAAGCCAATTTGAATACAGTAAACATGCATATTATTTGAAAATATATAAGTATGCTGTACAAGACAATCTATATAAATGCAAATGAGGACAACTTTTCGACGTATGGGCAAGGGTAGGCTACTCGATCTAAGCCTCACAACTCATACACACGTTAGGGGACATCATCAGCCGATATACCGCGGGGGTAGCGACCCTCGTAACTCCATCAATCGACATACCGTGGGGGTAGCGACCATCGAACACGACTACCATAGTGCATGCTAGTTACTACGGTTCATCAGAGTGGTTATAGCCCATACGCCTACTGATTGTCCTCTATGATACTAAGTGTCAAGTGTGTGTCAACATATCTAATATATAGTAATGACTGAAAGAAACTACACATGCAATGAATATACAGAAATGTAATGAATATACAGAAATATAATAAGCATGCAAAATACTGTAAGCAATTTGGCAAGGTATCTTGCCTGATAAGAAAGCTGCAAAGTGTAACGTCCAGGAGTCAAGCACACAGGATCAGAAGCTACGGCCTTAGGATGAACATCTCCGGATGCTGAAATAAACATCACCAACATTCCCAGAATAAGCGAGATAGCTAGAAAATACTACCCTTTTGTCCAATTTGGACACAGGGACAAAACGATAATTTCGGATCAAAGCAGGGTCCACATGTGGTCCACTTTACACCGAAAAGCGTGTCAGGGGTAAATATCTCTAAATGGGACAAATTATAGGTCAAACTAATTCTAAACGTCAATACAAACTCAACGGTACGTCCAATTTTGGATTCCGGTGAGCCGAACATAAATTTGCCCAAAAAGACAATCGTGGGGCCCGCAAATAGCCGGCTTGGTCAACTGTCTCAGAATTACGTGAAACTTGGATCACAGGACTAGCGTGATACCACGAATCCAATGGTGTAAGTTTCATCGTATTCTGACGAGCGTACACTAAATGGTGCAATATTTTACAAAAATTGCTATACGGGGATTTTTTGCGGATACGGGTTGATTCCGACGCGTACACGCGTCCAAATCATTTTTTACGAAAGCCCACACGTCTGGACATACCAAACACATATTTCGGTATAATTGGTATTCGACGGAGCGGTCCCGTTTGGTGGAGCATGCTCCGTATCACAAGTTTCAATATTTTAAAAGTCAAGTTTTTGGTCAATTTGGAGGTTGAATAATTTTACACATAGCACGAATTAACAAGAACTAAAAGAACAAAAAAAATCTCGATTATATGGAGAAGAAAAATCCTTTAATTTGTTTTTGAAAATAGTAATCAGGTTGATGGCAAATTGGGTGTGAACATGGGGTTTTGGATTCAAAATTTTGAACTGTTTTGGTCAGTTTTTCGGTCATTTTTCGGTCAATTTTTTGACCAATCCGGGATACGAAAACTCGTGCTGGTTGAACAAAAATCCTAGAGGGTCACATTGTGAGCGTATACGAATAAACCGCACGTAAAAAGGACGAAAGATGAGGGAGTTGTGTCACCTTGAAGTAGGGCTGTTGGAGGCGGTATTCTGTGCACTACGCGCGATGCGGATCGGCGGACGGCAGACGGCGACGGCGGTTGCGGCGGCGGGGTCGGTCGCCGGCGGTCGTCGGAGGGTTAGGGTTAGGGTTTAGGTATATATATATATATATATATATATATATATATATATATATATATATATATGTGTGTGTGTGTGTGTGTGTGTGTGTGTGTGTGTGTGTGTGTGTGTATATTTAGGGAGAGAGATAGAGAGTTGGGATACTGGGAGAGGGAATTGGCCGCGGGGGAGAGGGGGTTTAGAAATAGGAAGTTTGGGTTTGCTGCTGCTACTTTAGGAAGGGCTATTATGTTTTAGTATTAATGGTGGGTAGGTGATTAGTCTTAGGACTTAATTAGGATTAAGAATTTGATTAAAGTTAAGAATTTTTTTTTTCTTTTCTTTTCCCTTTGTCTTTTTTTTTTCTTTTTTTTCTTTTCTTTTCCTTTTTTTTCTAATTTGTTTTTATTGCTATTAATACTATAATTATTATTATTACTATTACACTATTTATTTATTTACGCATATATTTATGGTATAAAATTTCGGGAAAAAAATATATTTGTACCCCGAAATTAATTTCTAAAATCTATCACTCTCCCACAAGGATCCCTAAAATCAAAATAATAGTTTTTGTACAACAATTCTAAATGAATAATTATTTAGGTAATTAAATTAATAATATATATTATCTATTTAACTACGAAATAATATAGATAAATTTAATAACTAATTAATTAAATAATATTTAAAAAATATGGGATTTTATTTTTTACCCAACTTACAAAAATTTTGTCCTCGAAATTGACACTAACCTATATTCATAATAATCACTATAGCTATTACACTATATTGCTATCTAGCAGTGCTTCCTAAAAGTCATTGTCTGTCATTCTAACACTTCCTCATTTATTGTCCATACACTATTCTATTTCTATCCCATCTACACTACTCAACTTACAAGAATTCTACTAGTAGTCAAAGCCTCTTGAGGCTATTGTCTAGGTTGTAAGACGAATATATTTATTGGGTCAAAAATCTTGGGGTACTTGTCTTGTATCTCACAACCATGATTTTTCTTTATAACCGTCAAGTATCGTAGTCTAATACTACCATACCACCTGACCAATATGTCTGCAAATACTTCGACTACTCTACTACAACGGTCTAGCTGCAACTGTCGCTACTTTGCTAGCGATTTATCATAGTTGTCAATTCGTAACAAGTGACTTCAATCCTTCCTAGGTTTTTAGGGTAACAATTAAGGTCTTGACTAACTTTATAAAACTATTAGGAGTATGAACTATTTCAACAAGCTAACAGATTCCTATTGGGCTAAATGATGCTACTTAAGGGTTAAAAAAAAGAATACAGATATTGCTATAGTGCATATACATAAGGGTTATCATTATGAACTTATCTTTTAGTTATTAATCATTTACTAAACCATTTATGTTTTAACTAACAAAACTAAGGGTGGGGTCGAAGTAAACCAACAATTCATGATGGCACAAAAAGATGTAACTACGATAGGAAGAATTAAGCACGAGATAAGGAATGGATAGAGAAGATGAGCCACCCAAGGGGGCGAGATGGTGATAGGAGAAGAATACTACTACTGCTACTCGCGTCATCTATTAGCATTGCGTGTATGCCATCTGGGTAGAATATTAATATATCCTCATAACTGCTAACTACCTTATATATAATTCTACGTTTACTATGCAACCAAGATCTCGTGTCATAAAGGGGGGTCATGAGTATGCAATGGCAAATATAACTAAGGTCATACCTGTATCTACGACTTCCTGTGCCTGCACTCTCTTGTTTGTCATCATGAGTGCTTGGCCTATGGGGTATATCTAGTACTATCCGTGTATCAAACTTATACTAAGCGCGAACGTTCATTTTTTCGAAATAGGGGAAGACGGAAAACAACAATAAAGAGTTCAAGGAGGGGTAATGGAATACAAGTATAGGATTCAAAGGGATTAAAGAATTTTGAAAGGGAGTTGCCAAGGCAGTTATGGATTGAAATCTTATTTTGGTAAATTTCTATATGCATATTCATATCATAACAGTTATGTACCTGACATGATATGCTCTGACCAGTCTAGAGGACAAGTATATTCGTCTAACAAGTTGAGTCAACTATATCTCAATCCACATAAAGTAGTGATACAAAGAGCGAACCAAGTGCACTACGATTGATCAGACCATAATATACCGATTCTGATTTAGACAATGTATTAGTGTGGGCCCCCAATAATACATATGTCATAAACAAGCTCAATAAAAGAATAAGCTTGCAAAACTAGGCTATAATAGCAGCATAAGTCGAGGTAGTAAAAATATGAGTACGCTTGATTATGATAGAGGAAGGTACAGAATAATTTAAGTTCATAAAGAAGATCGGTGTTGTGCCTCTATAGTTGCCATACTAATTTCTTGTCTAAGTCTAAAGTCAACCAAATGGGTGTATGGGCCTCAAAGTTCTACAGTCTAGATAAACACTAAAGTTCTATACTTTAGCTAAACACTATCTTCTTATGCAAGCCTATAGTTGGTGTCATTCATTTATATTTCATTAATGAGTTAAAAGGACTATGTGTTACTAGGTTATGAGACATACTACCAAACTTACAAAAATCTAACTGATAGTGTTATTAAATACTAGAGTGTATATACCTGGTACAAGATACCTTCCTAACCCCTATCAAGCACGAGAGAAGATTAACGTTGAGAAGGGATCAAGCAAGATACAATGCAAGCTATCAAATGAGAGTGCAAAATAAAATCAAGGGAGGTAATTAAGTAAGTGGATGAGATCCTATATTCTAATCCTATGCGCGGGCTTGCTCGGTACAGTAACGTAACCGAGACAATATGCTCTCAACCTGCATGGGCCACCACAAAAATATGTCACGCTCCAGTCCCAAAATACGTAGAAATAAGAACACGTAAGCATGCCAGCCGTATGTATATGGCAACTCCAATATATGGATACCATAATACACACGTACCCTATAATATGAATATAAACTCATATGTGGTCTAAATATAGTCACAAGTCACAGATATACTAAATCTCATCCACACAACAAGTCACAAAAAAAGAACTAAACTAGAATAATGAGTCTGAATAATCCAAAACTAATAGTCGGGTGGAGACAAATTCACTACCAATGACTATATTAATACTAAAATGAGGGAGAAATATAAAATCTCCAATATAAAATAAGGTGATGGTAGAAGTGTATCAGCGAAGCGATCCATCGCTAGTGATAATCAAAGATGCTCCGAAGGTAAGACATCATCG
Source organism: Iris macrosiphon (assembly GCA_036927795.1). Lineage (NCBI taxonomy): Eukaryota > Viridiplantae > Streptophyta > Magnoliopsida > Asparagales > Iridaceae > Iris > Iris macrosiphon. Next base: position 62,691,495 of record JAYESA010000018.1, read on the forward strand.
GAAGAGATAAGTAGTAAGTCCTTATCCGTGCTCCTGCGAATAGTCATGAACATCTACACCAGGAAAGGGACCAGGTCCTCAGAGGGACGTAACAAGATACATAGAAGCAAGCCAATTTGAATATAGTAAACATACACAATATTTGAAAATATATAAGTACGCTGTATAAGACAATCTATATGAATGCAAATGAGGACAACTTTTCGATGTATGGGCAAGGATAGGCTACTCGATCTAAGCCTCACAACTCACACAGACGTCAGGGGACATCATCAGCCGATATACCGCGGGGGTAGCGACCCTCATGACTCCATCAATCGACATACCGTGGGGGTAGCGACTATCGAACATGACTACCATATTGCGTGCTAGTTACTACGGTTCACCAGAGTGGTTATAGCCCATACGCCTACTGATTGTCCTCTATGATACTAAGTGTCAAGTGTTTGTCAACATATCTAATATATAGTAATGACTGAAAGAAACTACACATGCAATGAACATACAGAAATGCAATGAATATACAAAAATATAATAAGCATGCAAAATACTATAAACAATTTGGTAAGGTATCTTGCCTGATAAGAAAGCTGCAAAGTGTAACGTCCAGGAGTCAAGCACACAGGATCAGAAGCTACGGCCTCAGGATGAACATCTCCGGATGCTAAAATAAATATCACCAACGTTCCCAGAATAAGCGAGATAGCTAGAAAATACTACCCTTTCGTCCAATTTGGACACAGGGACAAAACAATAATTTCGGATCAAAGCAGGGTCCACATGTGGTCCACTTTGCACCGAAAAGCGTATCAGGGGTAAATATCTCTAAATGGGACAAATTATAGGTCAAACCAATTCTAAACATCAATACAAACTTAACGGTACATCCAATTTTGGATTCCAGTGAGCCGAACACAAATTTGCCCAAAAAAACAATCGTGGGGCCCGCAAATAGTCGGCTTGGTCAACTGTCTCAGAATTGCGTGAAACTTGGATCACAGGACTAGCGTGATACCACGAATCCAATGGCGCAAGTTTCATCATATTCTGATGAGCGTACACTAAATGGTGCAATATTTTGCAAAAATTGCTATACGGGAATATTTTTGCGGATACGGGTTGATTCCGACGCGCACACGCGTCCAAATCATTTTTTGCGAAAGCCCACACGTCTGGATATACCATACACACATTTCGGTATAAGTGGTATTCGACGGAGCGGTCCCGTTTGGTGGTGCGTGCTCCGTATCACAAGTTTCAATATTTTAAAAGTCATGTTTTTGGTCAATTTGGAGGCTGAATAATTTTACACATAGCATGAGTTAACAAGAACTAAAAGAACAAAAAAAATTCTCGGTTATATGGAGAAGAAAAACCCTTTAATTTGTTTTTGAAAATAGTAAACAGGTTGATGGCAAATTGGGTGTGAACATGGGATTTTGGATTCGAAATTCTGAACTATTTTGGTCAGTTTTCCGGTCATTTTCCGGTCGATTTTTCGACCAATCCGGGACACGAAAACTCGTGCCGCTTGAACGAAAATCCTAGAGGGTCACGTTGTGAGCATATACGAACAAAGCGCACATAAAAAGGACGAGAAATGAGGGAGTTGTGTCACCTTGAAGTAGGGTTGTTGGAGGCGGTATTCTGTGCACTACGCGCTAAGCGGATCGGCGGACGACGGCGACGGCAGCGACGGCGGTTACGGCGGCGGGGTCGGTCGCCGACGGTCGTCGGAGGGTTAGGGTTAGGGTTTAGGTATATATGTATATATGCGTATATATTTAGGGGGAGAGAGAGAGAGAATTGGGATACTGGGAGAGGGAATTGGCCGCGGGGGAGAGGGGGTTTAGAAATAAGAAGTTTGGGTTTGCTGCTGCTACTTTAGGAAGGGCTATTAGGTTTTAGTATTAAGGGTGGGTAGGTGATTAGTCTTAGGAATTAATTAGGATTAAGAATTTGATTAAAGTTAAGATTTCTTTTTCTTTTTCTTTTTTTTCTTTTTCTTTTTTTTTTCTTTTCCTTTTCTCTTTTTTTCTATTTTGTTTTTATTACTATTAATAATATAATTATTATTATTACTATTACACTATTTATTTATTTATGCATATATTTAAGGTATAAAATTTTGAAAAAAAATATATTTGTACCCCGAAATTAATTTCTAAAATATATCACTCTCCCACAAGGATCCCTAAAATCAAAATAATAGTTTTTGTACAATAATTCTAAATGAATAATTATCTAGGTAATTAAATCAATAATATATATTATCTAATTAACTACGAAATAATATAGATAAATTCAATAACTAATTAATTAAATAATATTTAAAAATATGGGATTTTGCAGAAACCTTTTATTTATGAGTCTATTATGTTGATTGTATGATTTTAAGCACATTTAAAACTTGGTATTTTTGGATTTGGTGGATGGATTAGTGTAGATCTAAGTTTTTTGTTTTTAGGATTTTTTTTATGTGTTCTTCGGTTTTGATCTCTTAAAACTTAAAGTTTTCAAAAAAATGTTGCTCTATGTTGATGAGCACTTGATTTTGATTAGTTTAGAACTTTACTTTGCTGGATTTGGACATCATTTGCGGTTTCTATGGAGGAATTATTTTTATTTTTGAGCTTTTGGCAATGGCCAAAAAGCTGCTGTTGGGGACGAAGGAGTGCTATGCGGCACAAAGTGCTATGTGGCCTGGACTTCTCATCTCGAGTCAGCATGCGACCAACCCTATTGGACGCATGACTGAATTTGCACATGTGTCTCTTAGCCAAATGCATGAACTTAAAAGAATAAAATTTTGCTAAGTCCCAAAAGATTTTATGCGACCAAGCGTGCATGCGGCCAAGAGGAGTATGCGGCCTCGTCAACCATGCGGCCAAAAACTATGTGTCCCTCTTCTTTTGGACGCATAACTTCTAACTGACTTGGCATGACTTTTTATAATTTTGTCTTTTCTTCTAATATAATTTTATCACATGTCACATTAGTCACTTTTATGACTTGACTTGACTTGCATTTATTGATTATCACATCACACATTTTTTGAAGAGTGGACTTTGCTCTGCCTACGCATCCAAGCTAACTATGCGGCCTCGATGTTATGCGGCACCTTACATTCGACCTTGACTATGTCTGGCCTCGATGTTATACGGCACCTTGCTATATCCCTTTGCTCCTATGCGCCTACTGTTTCTTGCACACTTTGGACACTTGCTTGGTTTAATGTTGATGATGATTGAACGATTGTGATGCTATGTGTTAAACTTAGAAATGACTTGTACGACCCATATGTGATAATGTGTTAAATGACTAAGTATCTGGCAAAAGCCCTATAGATATGGCCTTACATGTACTTACTTGCTAATTAGGCTGCTTTCCCTTGATCACCTTATTATAAGTTCGACAGAATAAGGGGCGTAGTTCAACTCAAGGGAGGGTCTGCAATCTCGGTCCTTGTTTGGTTTAAGGATTCTGGATCTGATTTCGAGAAGTTCTCGCATTACTCTTATTTTATCTATCGATATAATAAAGTAACAAATTAATGTGACCATTATTTGACTATCCAATCCTGAATATATTGCTACATGATAACTTGTCCATAACCTTGATATTAGAACTAGTTTCTGCCCTGACTATTGTATCCGTGCTGATACACTTGATCGCACCAAAGTGCTACTTGATATATAGTGAGTCATCGTGCCACATACACTTGCTACGTGATATATGTATTCTTATACTAAATTGGTAGTTGGACAGTAACTTTAGCCGTGGCTAGATAGTATTGATTGTTGCATCACACTTGGATGAATCCAGATTTAACTTCTGAGTGATAATGTGGATTCATATCAAGAGTGTCCGTACTTAAAGTACAATATTTATGAAAGAATGTTCATGTGACCACGACATGAGATTCTAAATTACCTAGGATTAATTAGGCAACTTAATTTGTAGAGCATTGGGAGGGAACGAAAATATCGAGATCATGCATGTCAAACCACCCTAAGTTAGCTCGGAGTAAAGGCTGGCCACTATGGATATTGTATATCATCCGCACTAGTAGAGTGCAGTATCTGACTTAATTATAAGCCGAGCCAGTATCTTTCCTATAGAAATCCTAGAACTTCTACTGATCATTAATTAGTTCAGGGCCCTTGCAAGGGTGGTACATCATATATTCTTGCTCGTATATCATTGGTTCAGCCAGCCTTGCTCAATTATGGTCCGATCTGAGGATACTTATATATTACATTACTGGGATAACCCGGAGATCACATATTAAGTCGTAACACATGTTTGGCCGTTAAATATATTTTAGTTAGAGAAGTGGACCGTTGCAGCATGAAAGTTTAACTCATGTCCTTGTTTGGTTGTTGAGTTGCGCAGTTGTATTACAACGGGACACGGATCGAAGCTACTTGTTATCCTATATTATTTTACTTAATATTGTATTCATGCTTGTGTATTGTGCCTTCTATTGAGTAGAATTAGAGACATAGAATATCGTGGCATGATAGTTTAACTCATGTGCTTTTTTGGTTGTTGGGTTGCGCTATTGTGTTACGATAGCATATGGACTGAAACTATGACGTAGAGTTATTTTAGCTTGACCATAATCAAGGGACGTATTCTATCCTGAAGTGATATGGCACTTTCTGTCCTTGTTTGGTGAAGGGGTGTTGTGTCATATCATGGATGTGACATATGCCATTGGTTGTTGGCTCATGCATCTTATGCTATAGAACTGGTTTTGTTTCTTTATTTCGTGCTTCCTTTGTGGTACTTGTTATTTGGGGTCTAATCCCACTAGTTTTGTTTGGCCAGGTTTAGAGCCAGCACCCGAGGATCAAGCGTATCTCACCTCCACTGATGGCACGTACTAGAAGGATGGCTGCTGAGGGTCACGAGTGGGTTCCTTCATTTACTGCTCGTCTTTTTTTTGTAAACTATATTCTTTTGGGCATTTAGCCAACCGACACCTGTTAGCTGGATAATCTGGATATTAGTTCCTTACATGAATGTAATCTATTCAGATTGCAGCTGACTCACTATCATGTATGTTTTTGGTTGTATATCTGGCATATCACTCTGTATTGCTAGATCTCTAGAATATTCTGATGCGGCGTTGGGGACGCCTTACTGCTTATTCTAAAATATTCTATGTTATTGCTACTTGTTTGAATGATTGAGATATATAAGTTCTTGACCCTAGAAGACTTGATTGTAGTATGAACCCCCTTGCCTCTAGACAACCTTAACACATTGTGGGTTGCTTCGGTATTTGGTAATGTATGGTTGGCTGAGTCATTTTTTCGCTCTCCTGTATTCTAGACCTGGGGTATGACAAATTAATATTGTCAAAATTATAGTGCTTTTAATAAAAAATGTAGTGCCTTTGGAATTGGACTTGATTTTTTTATCTCTATGTGCTAATTTCATCGATCAACCAATTTTTTATGCTATCCAATAAAACCCATACAAGGAGAGAAGACCCATTTGTAAGGCAATTACTAAGGGCAACACACAGAGTGATAGGGGCTATCACTTGTTAGGTGACAACGAACCTAAGTGGAGAAATTGTTAAGGGGCAATACACAATATGGGACAACACACCATTTCAAATACCAAAAAAAAATTTCCTCTCACACAACTTTCTTTTTATCTCCCTCATTCGAACACTTGGTTTTGAACCCTATTATAGGGGTTTAAAAGCATTAAAAATCGTAATAGTAGAATGTGATAGAAATTTGACAGTCCTAATTATAGTTAGTACTGCTTGTCTTATGACTACCAGAATCCTGGTAGTCCTATCCTTTGTCATCCCTAACTCTACTATTACGATTTCTAAACATTCAAATACATGTAATGGGGTTGAAAATCATCAATAATATTATTGAAAAGAAGAAGAGTTTGCAAGAGAAAAAAAATGAAGAGAAAGAGAGAGAGAGAATTATAATAGTTCATAGTATTTTTTTTAAAACATAATTTGGAAATTGACTATGTATTCTTTTAAAGATATTAGAGCCACCGCACTTTGTGGGGTTACCCTAGTAATTTCCTTTTAAGTTCAGTTAGACTGAGAAGAAAAAGAAGGAAGTGGCAGAGCAATGGTGATGGAGAAGGAGAAGGAGAGGGAGAGCGAGAGGACCAGAAGCGGCAACGGAGTTGGCATTGACGGTGCAGCGATAAATAGAGGTGGAGGTATTCTTGTCTAATTTTTAGCACTCTTTTAAATTACTAGTTAAACCCTATTCACCCCCTTTCTTGGGTTCTTTGTCACTACCACATTCCAGATTATGACATTATTGTAAATTTCCTGTTTAATTTAATTATGTAAATAATTAGTGTGATGAGTTTTATTAATAATTGTGAGGTGTCCTTAATGTTAGATTTTAGTTTAAACCATAAAAACCCAATAGGTTCAACCCTAGTGATCAAACCCTAGTTGGTATTCTAAGTTTTAGTGAAAACCCTAGTTAGCATTTTAGTTCTAGATTTAAAAACCCTAGAAATGACGAAACCCTAGTTAATTAAATTTTTTCATGACTAAACATGAAGGGTTAATTAATTATTTGCATTTGAAACCCTAACCCTAGTCCTATATAATGAAGGGAATCCTCCCTCAAGCTTTTTTCTTCATGAAGAAAGCCCTAAACCCAGCCTCCATTAGAAAAACTATTCCCTCCCATAAATTTCAGAAATTAAAACCCTAGAAATTTATTTCCTCCCCCATCAAAGAAAATCAAGGAGCTTGGACCAAGAAGACTTGAAGAAAGAGGACCTACATTGGGAAACCATCTCCCAATAGGTGAGAATCTGAATTTAAACCCATTTAATTCTTTTTTCATTATTGTTTGGCCATTAGGAGCCCACAAATTGGTTTAGATTTCAATTTTAGGGTTTCTACATGGAGACCTAGGAGAAACTAGGGTTTTGGTGTTCATACGGTTGTTTTCCCCCAATTTCAGGAACCCTAATCCTAGGGGTTTGCATGTAGGCATGATTACATCTCCTACATGTAGGTGAGATCTCAATTTTTTGGGTTTTGATTTGAGGATTCATGGTTCTTATATAAATTCATTTTTCTGCACTTCTTGTGTTTGATGAAATGATTATTAGGGGTTTACCTACCTAATGTATTCAAATTACTGCATGTTTTGATGTACAAATCTATATACATAGATATGCTTGCATTGTGTAAATAGGTTGTGTGCAGTAGGGGTTCTGTGCACAGTCGGGATCTGAAACTGTGCTGTGTGTTTTGGGATTCCTGTGCAGTCGGGTTTTGTGTGTACTGTGTTGCAGGAAAGATCATAGTGTAGATGTGTCTGTGTGTTTTGACAGTGGGAACAAGGAATAGGGTTGTGCAGTGTGGGTTATTTAGTGTCCCCGTGTCTCAGTGTATCAGACACTGTGGGGAGGTTCTGTGTAGAGTCAGGGTTTTTCTGGGTTGTGTTAGGGATTTTTCTCAGTGTGCTTACTGAGAAATTCTCAGTAACCTGTGTCGTGTCTGTGGGAGTCAGTGTGTATCAGTCAGTGTGTTTAGTTCTTGTGTGTGGTATGTTGTACTATTTTCAGTACAGTCGTGGTGTAGGGAGTTCTGTGTCCAGCAGAGGTATGTATCAGTGTGAGAGTATCTTGTGTTGTGCTGTGTCAGTAACTTATGTGTGTGGTAGTGTAGGAATAATGTTTATGTGTCAGTTTGTGAGTGTATCAGTGTATTTGTTGTAGGTAATAGTTGCTAAGGTTTAGAGGTAAGTATCAGTGTGTAGTTCCTGATACTGAGTGCAGTTGGGGTGTGTATCAGTCTAGTCAGGGACGTGTGGGTGTTATGTATCAGTAGTTCAGTGAATTTGGTGTTTGAATGCAGGGAGTGAGCTCTAGTTCACTTATGTGGACATGCCTGTGTGTGAGTGTCTCAGTGTGCCTGTGAGTGAGTGTTGTGTGTGTGAGTGAGCAGTTGAGCTATGTTAGGAGTGTATCAGTGAGCAGATAGAGTGGTGAGCAGTGGGCAAATTACTGATACTGTGGGTTAAGGTATCAAGGGATTTGTAGAGCAGATGTGTATCAGTGTAGCTGTGTGTGAGTGTCTCAGTGTGTCTGTGTGTGTGTAGCTGTGTGTGAGTGCCTGTGTGTGAGTGTCTCAGTGTGTCTGTGTGTGTAGCTGTGTGTGAGTGCCTGTGTGTGAGTATCAGTGAGTGTTTCAGTGATACTGACACTCTGCTGTAGTGTGTTGTGTAGTGAGGTTAAGTTCAGTGAGAATTTCCAGGTTCTAATGTATCACTGTGTGTGTGTGCCTGTGAGTTTTCTTGTGTGTGTTGAGGCTAGGTGAGATTGTGTATACCATATGTGCACAAGAAGATTAGGATATTTGGATAGTACCCTTGCCAGGTATAATTCATTTTGTGTGTAACAAATACAATAAAGTTGGCTATTTCAGTCTCGTATTTTAATTATATGGGTCAGTATTAGGAAGAGTGCTAAGTGTACAGTGCAGTCTCTGGGAGTATTGGCTTGAGTATGAGGTTTTTGTGCTAAATTTAGTTGTTAATAAATTAGCATTTAAGGTTTTAAGGATATACCCACTGTTATTCAATACCTATAAACTATAAGGTTAAGTATCAGTAGTTTAGTGTATTAGTCAGTGTCAAGGGTGAAGTGTGAGTAGTGCTCTAAGGTAACAGTGGATACCTAAGTAAGATACAAGGGTATGGGCAATGTATTTATATGCCAAGGTTTTGAGAACTAGCATAGGTATATGAGTTAATATACATATATGATATAAATAGCTAGTATAAGACTAATACTAACTAGTATATACTAATTACCTTAGTATCAATGACAATTATAGTTAATATTGACTAGTATAGTTAGGTGGTGCATAGTCAGCTTATCAAAGACCTAGAATTTACCCAATACCTAACATGGAATTAGGTATGCATGTAAGCCTTTTCAAAACACTTTTTGATATGGATAATTGATATTTTTAGGTGACTGTGATTTCATCTTGGACATCAATCCTCGCACCTCCCTCGGTACCATAGGCGAGTACATTCTCTGACAGTTTCCTCTCTTGTTGATTAATTCTATAATTCTAGTTGTATTATATACTTGATTCTGACACCATGGATACACGGGTTAGCACCCTAGATACCCATCATGAGGAGTCGTAATTGGCATCTACCGTGCTAGCTGGAGATGGAGAAATATTAGTAGATTATATGATCATACCCAACTCTACATGCATCATAGCTCACCCCACATCTTACGTCGGGTGCGGCCTGAGCATTACATGCCTCATAGCTGTTATATATGATTAGCTTGACCATTACATGTATCATAGCTAACCAGATGGTTAGCCTGACCTACATGAATCATAGCTAATCATATGTAACCAGCCTGATCTGTCCCAAGTCGATCACATAATAAACTGATATTTCAAACACTTAGCCAGATGTTTACTCTTATTCTAGATTTACTTGTTCTAGCATTTACATTATATTTCCACTCATTGCTAGATGTTCTATTGCCTATTTCATATTCTCTAGTACTCTATATTTCCAGTATTTATTTCATCTTGTATTTCTTACATTGTTTTATAGTTTTTGTCAACATAAATGAAACTGCTGTTTAGTGTTTGTGCTTCGCTCCAATCTTGATTGGATAACATTTTCAGAGGACTTGGAGGATTTCTGCCCTACCCAATACGGCCCGGGAGCAGAGGGTGATTTTATACCAGAAATTCCCAGAGGAGTTACCTATCTTAGAGGAGATTCTACCTACATGCACTTAGACTGTCCTATTTCATGTATTATTGTACTAGACTGAGATTTGAGTTGTATTATTGTTGTGACTTTTGAGGACATCTAGACTCTGGACTTATGATGTATTTATATTTGTATTGACTTATGATAGAACTCTTATCCTTATTTTCTTATCGTGCCAATTACTTTCATATAGCTTGTGATTGAGTATATTATAAAACCGTGGATTCATATATTATCATTGTCCTCCTTATGGAGTTGAGACCATTGACAGGATGAGTTATGTTTGAGACCTAGACAGCGTTCTACCGCCGATGCTGCGGCGTAGGCTGGACGTACCCACGGCTCATGCCCAAATTCTGGGTGCGGGTCGTGATACTCTTTCAGGTGCGATTTGCAATATTTAATTATCATGGTTTTCGAATATGAGATGACTAATAATATATTTGGAAATCACATCTCGATTTTCCAATACCACTAACATTGGATTCCATATCAGATTATGCATGTGATTTGCAAATCATGATCGTCTAACCCCTCTTAGGGTTATTTTGTTCCTTGTAAATGGTATTGATGCAGCTTTTTTTGCAACACTTAAGGCCACTATCATCTCCCCCTTGTAGGAGGAGACGATAGTGGTGGTGGCGTCAGGGTTCGAGGTGGTCACCATTGGTAGGATGGGCACTTGGTGGCCCCGATAGTGAAAGGGGATGGTCAGTTGGAAGGAGGTGAAAAAATAGTCTTTCAAAAAATCAAAATATGAGGAAATATATGATTGAAATATATGCAAATGAATATAAGATGTGGGTGTGATTTGCAATTATTAATTTTTATTGTTTTCAAATCTCAGTTGACTAATAATGCATGTAGAAATTATATCTTTGGATTCCAAATCACTGACACTTGATTTCATAATCAGAATATGAGACTTGCAAATCATGATTGACTAACCCCCCGTAGGTTCTATTTTGTTGTTTGTAAATAGTGTTATTTTAGCTTTTGTTTCAAAACTTAAAAGCCATATGTAATTTTTTTTCCTGAAAATAGAGCTGCATATTGCAACAAAACTTTATTACTTCCACCAAATCCTAGAACGTTTGTTGGAGCCAAAACGACTACATCCCCAATTACAACAACTTTGTTGGATTGTATTCTCATTTAGAGGGTGTTTGGTTGGATGTAAATAGAAATATATGCAACATTGTTGCACTAGTTCCACCCATAAAATAGGTAAAATAGTATAAAAAATTGCAAAAAATTGCACAATTTCCCCAATTACAACAACATCACTTATGACAATATTTGTAACACCATTTACATCATTTTCAATGACTCTATATCTCTTGATGCTATTTGGTTGATTATAAATGCAACTTGTGAACAAATGCAGCAACATTTATATCAATTTTATCTTTTGTTTTATTATAAATGATGCAACTTGGTATAGTTGATGCGACTGTACTTTATCCCAATTAATATAACATTTGTTGTAGCCGAAATGATTGCAATACTAATTATAATAGCTTTTGTTGCATGAATCACTATAGTTTTTGTTGTAGAAAATTTTTAATTAAATATAAGTAGGTAACCAAACAGTTATTCCATATCATAGTCTTAACCAAATAATTGATTTTGGCCAATGTTAAAGATACTTCATTTGTTGTTAGGGGCATCACAATCCTGAAAGTTCCAATACTATAATTTTTTTGGCAGTTTCGTGCATCGTGCATATCCAGGACTGTCAAAATTTTGGCAGGCTTAAAGTCACATAAGTCTGGCTTTAGGTCTGCCAAAAGTTTGACAGTCTTGGATATGCACAAAACTGTTAAAATTTCGACATTACTCTAATGAATTAATACTGTCAAAATCATAGTGCTAAACAATGTAGTGCCTTTAGAATTAGCCTTGATTTTCATCTCTATGTGCTAATTTTATCAATCAAACAATTTTTTGTTTTGTCCAATAAAACCCATGCAAAGAAAGGAGACCCATTTTGTAAGACAATTACTAAGGACAACACACAAAGTGATAAGGATATCACATGTTAGGGGACAACAAACTTAAGTTGAGAAATTGTTGAGGGACAATACACAATATGGGACAACACATCATGTCAAACACCCAATTTTTTTTCCTCTCACACAACTTTCTCTCCATCTTCCTCCTTAGAACACGTGGTTTCGAATCCCATTATAAGAGTTTGAAAGCTTTAAAAATCATGATAGTAAGGATGTGACAGAATTATGATAGTCCTAACTGTAGTTAGTATTGTTTGTCTCATGACTGCTAGAATCCTGATAATCTATCCTTCGTCATCCCCAACTCTACTATTACGTTTCTAAACTTTCAAATTCCTGTGACACCAATAATATTATTGGAAAGAAGAAAAGACTGCAAGAAAAAAAAAAGGAAGAGAGAGAGAATTGTAATAGTTTGTAATATTTTTTAAGATAATTTGGATATCAAAAATTGACTATATATTCTTTTATAGATACTAGTAACATGCACGTAATAGTAACGTGCACGTGCATTTCTAGAAATAGAACTCAAGCAACTAATTTTTTTTTCCTACCTAAACCACTTGAATTAATTTTTTTAATTATAAATAAATAATATTAGATAGTTAAATAATTAGTTAGTTTTAAAAAATAGTTAGTATAAACCGCTTATACGGTCCAAACTTTGAGCATTTTCCGAGAGAGAGAGAGAGAGAGAGAGAGAGAGAGAGAGAGAGAGTGTATAGCCACAGTCAGTTTGTGGGGTGCCCCTAATCATTTCTTTTTAAGTTCAGTTGGACTAAGAAAAGGAGGAAGTGGCAGAGCAATCAGAAATAATGGCGATGGCGATGGCGATGGCTATGGCGAAGGATAAGGAGAAGGAAAGCGAGAGGACCGGAAGCGGCAACGGCGGCGGCGGCGGTGGCGGCGGCGGGGGAGAGAGGTGGAGGGCGGCTATCGTGAACATATCGGAGATGGCGGCGAACGTGGAGTCCCTGCAGAGGATCCTAACCAAGAGAGCCGTCTTTGTCGACGACGACACCTTCGCGAAGGCCTCCCTCACCTCCGACCAGGCCAGAACCATCAAGGTCCGATCGAAACCCTAATTCTTCTTTCTTCCAATCTCCAATTCCAATTCCAATTCCAATTCTTCTATTTATGCTCCATTCGGTATAAAGATTGAATCTGTAGGCTCAATTCGCTTCAAATATTGTTTCTTTACGCTCAATTCCCGTCAAGTTTGCTTCTTCGCTTCAATACATGTTAACAGTGATCAGTAGGATCTCCTATTACTTTTCCTGATTGTTAGGGTTAGGATAGGATTAAGATTTACTGATCTTTAGGATTGTGAGTTTATCTTTTTGATTTGTAATCATGTTCATTTCTTGAAGAAGATTATGAATAGTTGCTGATAATCCTAGTATGATAGGAGAGAATGTATGACGGAGGGGATTATAATTAGTGCTCATATTCTTTATTGTATGGGAGATTATTTAAGGAAAATATAATTAGTTGCTCAAAGGGAACCTAAGTCTCCTTTGTAAGCAATTCTGATAATTTGTATGTCATTTTTATTGGTTTTTTTTGGCTCTTACTTCTCAATAGACAAGAGTTTGATACTTAGTAAAACTATTTTATGGTAATTTCCATCCCATTACCAAATTTCTTTTCTCATCGTACCACATTAAAACACTTTCTACAATCCTGAGTTTTTCAAGTTAGGAATGACGGATCCTAATTTGATTGATTCGGATCAAATTCGTACAAGAGAACCATGATCCTTACAAGGACTTTGGTACTTTTGTATGGTAGACACACATTACATTTACAAAGACCATGGATTTGTGCTCATACTAAGACTCAAGAAGCATCAAAGGGAATTGTTGAAGAAGATGGCTGATACCGGAGATAAAAATTTGGGGGTAAATGAGTCTTGATTTGAGGAGATAATCACCAACATGGCAAACATAAATGCATATCCTAATTCAAAAAGTCTCTACTCTAAAACAAACATAATTGAAAACTAGACTTTAAAATTCCACCCAATGAGGCGAGCAAGATTCCAAATTCGAGGATGGATGAAAAGAAGAGAAGCGAGGAAGATTGAGCATCGAAATGAGTCGATGTTGCAAGGGCTAACATCATGCAGATTTCCTTGTTGAGGCAAAGATCGATGTACCCATGTTCCCGATGGGACGATAAATGCGAGGAAAGTCGATAGGTGAATCGACCATTTGGACACTTCACTATATATGGATACAAGATCGTCATAAGGCCATGTTTTTTGAGGTTGAAGTTGAAGATCTCTACCTTCACCTGTTGGAATTTTATTTTGGATCCCAGGATGTGTCTTATATCTTTTAAGGAGACTTCACGTCCCTGGTCTTGAGACATTTCTACCCATTGGGCTACATGGGCAGCGATGGTTAAAGTGACACTATATGCAACAAAAATGCGAGTAGAGTGCGCATGACTAAAGAGTCAAGTTCCACAAGCATGTCGTGATATTGAGTATTTCTTTGTAGACACAACGATACAAATGAAGTACACAAGTGGTCTTCATGAGTCAATTTGGAACAAGTTGTCATTATTTGTGATTCAAAACATTAAAGATGCAATCAAGAAGACCTTGGCCATCCAGGAAAAGAACAAGAAATCTGGGAATAGGACGATAATACAAAGAGTTCATCTAAGGATTAAATCACAAGGGAGGAGGCAAGAAGTCTAAGAATTGCAAATTTTGATTTTTTTTTGAACATAATGACCACAATAAGACTACCTGCACGCCTTACACCTGGAGCAAAATAAGTACAAAAAGGTGACTCCAAGAAGAAGGAGGACATCGTGATTGTTCGGATGGTGGATTTAGAGGACTCCAAGAATCGAATCCAAACACTGTATTGATTACGTGTTCAGATCAAAGGATCTCAGGATCTTATATTGAGGGGTTGTTCCCCTCAATCAGTAAAGTATTGTAGAGATTATACTTGACACATGGAGTCAAAAGAAATTGATTTTGGATGACGTGGTAGTGAAACTAGATCTGAAGGCTACACTGCATATGAAACCGTATTCTTTGAATCTGGAAGGAGCAACGCGTGCCAATGCTCGTTTCAATTTGCTCTTGATAAAGAGTATGTTGATGAGGTGACTTGTGAGGTCGTACCTCTTGATGTTTTCCAAGTGATACTAGGAGTACCGGACACGGGTGAGGTGTTTGGATATACCAGAGAGAGAGGTCTCGATTCTTCAAAAATGGAATATAGTTATACATAAATACAATTTTAGTGGAGGAAGATATGGTATCCCTAGTAACAAGATCACATACGAAGTGTTTGTTAACCACAAGTGACCATTTTATACTTTTGTTGGCGAGGTATAAGGAGGATGAGGAGGTTTTGAGGACTCACAACTCTTGGAGGTGAAAGTTCGGAGGCAGAAGAATTTGTTGAGAAGTATGAAGATTTATCCTAAGAACACAATGGCATGCCACTCAAGAGTTTCGTGGAACATAGGATTCAACTTATTCCTAAATCACCTTTGTCTCATATAAGCATGTGGCATCACGATGTGCCAGAGATGGAGGAGATCAAGACCCAGGTGCATTATCTCCTTGCTCAGGGTCCCATTCGAGAAAGTGCATCTTCTTGTCGTTCTCAAGTTAACCCTGTTTTAAAGAAGGTTGTTCTAAAAAAGGACGAAGGATGAAGAATGTGCATCAATTATCTCCTTGTGCCATTTGAGAAAGGGATAAAAATGATGGTGAAGAGGGTAAACAGGTGAGGTTAGGATTTTTTTTTTTTTTTGCGGATTTTCTTCACAGGATCTTGTAGCTTCCATGCTTTTCAACAGTTATCTGTTCGATGACATGTAAATTTTTGGAATTTTCCCTTCCTAACAGGCAATGACAACGACCGTAATAGTTATCTCACTTTTAAATCCGTCTAGGGACACGTTTCGGGATTTTTGTTACCCTGTTTGGTTGCTTTAGACTGGATGATAAAATGTTCCAGTTTTCAAATTTTGATGTAGAGAAGAAGATTAACGAAGAATATTTTTGTATTTTGTATTTTTTAATTCAAATTAGTTTAGTAATTCGATTTAAAAAAAAATCAGATTTCTTTTAAACAATGGTTTGCTATTGAAGTCCAAGATAAACATATTTTCTTTATTTAGAAATTAAAAAAAAATTCTGTAAACAAAAACTGTTTAGTTATCCATAATAAACATAGTAATTTGCATGTGGAATAACAGAATAATAGTATGCCTAAAATAACAACCACGGGTGCATTTTGCGCAAAGTGGCATCTTCTTTATTCTCTTAATATAGTATTATTTTAAACAAGTTCTACTCTCTTAATTAGAATTCTTCTTTACAATATTCTTGATTAAAATTATAAATCTTTGAGAATTTTACAATTATTCTTAATTGATTTCCACTGTCAATTAGGACTTCTACCATTCCTTGAAAGAGGTGATTTCAGTGAAAAGTGCAAATCGAGCATGAAATAAGTTGGCACTTCCGGAAAGAACAAATCCAATAGTATTGAGACTCCACATTAGTTTTGAAATTGGATGTTGATAATGAGAAGAAAAAAAAAAACTTATGGCATCTACTTGATGTATTTCCACCTTGAACTCCTTACATTGTTTCAAATCATATTTCGTAAATGAAGAGAGACCATAATTCCTTACATTGTATTTGTAGTGTTAGATTGTAGCCAGTATTTGTCAAGCTTCCATAGATAAAAACCACTTACACTTGCAATTAGTTGATGTTGCAAGTGGTTGCAAGTGTAGAAAATTGTAATGTATATCACATGCAGTATGTTACCGATTGCGAAACTGTTGTCGATCCCCATGTGTTATCCACTATAGTTGGTTGCCAATTATTCCATTCTTATTCTCTGCAAAATGTGTTATGATACCAACAAAACATATACCCCCTCAGTGCAACCTCCAATCCTCTCCTTAATGACAATGATAACAACAAATCCTCTGTGCCAAAATTTTGGAGGTAAAACTATTTTGTCATTTTCTTTCTTTCTTTCAACTATGCTGAGGAGCATGCCTTGGTAACATCAGTAAAAGCCATATCTCTATTTATTGCCTTAATCCAAGTTTGTTGATGCTTACCTCTACTTGTAGTATCTCCTTTAGTCCTAACTGGTGCACTGGTCTCCGCTGCACATGTATAAACCACATCCAACTTTCCACGAATAAACTAATTTTTAACTTTCAACATATTACCATTAATCCATCTCAGCTTTCTCATTTCAGCTATCCTCATTCTGGACGTTATTTCTTGATTGTCCAAGATTCCACCATATATCATGTTATTTCTCGATTGTCCAACACTCTGATCCATAAAGCATTGCTGGTCTGGTCCTATTGTGTCTTATAGAATTTTCTTTCAACTAAAAAGGGTCCTAAGATCAAAAATCTCTTAGGAAGCCCATGACACTTCAGTTCTATAATTTTTAACTATCCTGTATTAATTCTATAGTTCAATAAGCATCTTTCTCAATTTCCCTATCGTGGTTAATGAGACGAATAAATTATGTTTGAACTTAATCAACTTGATTGACAACACCACTGCTATATATGTCCTGTTCTTGAGGATTCCGCTGAATGAAACAATGGAAATGGAAGGGGCTGAATATTCAATTGCTTGTGATCTATGTTGCTGGGCACAGATACAACACGACACGGTAAGGACACGGTGGCACGAACACAACACCTAGTCTGGTGTGTCCTAGTATATTTTGGAGCGTCTAGGTTGTGCCAATACATGTCTGATATGCATTCAACACGACATGGCCCAGATTTTTGTAGTGTTCCTGCTTCCTAGCTTGTGATTATCAATAGGGAAGACCAATACATGGTTGTACCAGTGTTATTTAAGGATCTGGACGGTGCATGATACTATGCGGTTATAATTAGAATCCATACTGGTATGCAATAAAGTAGGATCCTTGGATTGTTATGCTTGTTGGGGAAAGTAAATTCAACATCTAACCTTATATCATTAAGAACACATGACAATTTTTTACAAATGTTTGGTTCTGCTCTACATGAATCCCTCTTTCCATTCAACTCTATTAAGGGTCATCTTCCCTTTCAATTAGCCCTCAGTATAAGTTTGTATCTGCAAACCACCCGGTCTAGCATTTTCCTCGGTTATAATCCTATAATACCTAGCTGCACACCCATCATTATTCCTATATTTGATCTTAAAAGATAATTGTCACTCTTAACTTTTGTTCAATACATTCTTTTGGTAATTGAACCAGAGAAGACAAATTCTTGAAGCTCTTTGCTTTTCTTTTCCTCACCGTCCTTAGTACTCTTTGGTTTGTGCTTTTCTCCAAGGACAGTGAGGAAAAGGACTTGAATTGAGTTGAGCCATTCCTTCCCCTTTTTGATTACTGAGAGAAAGTAAATGAGAAACATGAGACATTCCAAGCTATGTTTTCTTGTAGTAAATGAAGCTTTTTTCTGCCTTGAAGTCAGGGTTCCATTGTTTTTGCAAGGACAAGTGTTGGAAATTATTTTGCAGATACAAATATATTTCTTATGACGTATTCAGTTGGAAAGATCATGAACTAGAGAACAGTTGTCCAGGATCTCAAGCATGTTTAAAAAAGGGTTTTCTATTTTTCGGACAAAAGTTGTGGGATGACGAAAACTATATTCTCTTCCTTGACATTTTCATCTCACAATTTTCCATGCACCCAATGGAAAACGGAAATAAAAGAAAATAAATAAGAAGTTATCTCCTTCTATCTTTGACAGACAACTGAAATCATTCAATGCAAGTGGTATTGGTATACCTAGTAAGAAAGTACGAGGTAGGAGACTAGAAGCTAAGTGAAAGCAAAAATGCTGGTTTGGTGCTTTGTCATTATGAATGATGCTAGCTTGTGCTCTTACTTGCTATTGGTGATCATTTATATCACTTTTCTTGTATGATCCACATGGAGTACACAAAACAATATCACTATCTGTACGATCTGATGGATACATCTCAGAAGCAAATGCAATTGAAGACTGTGAATGTGTATACCTTCTAATAGAGGATTCACTGGTCACTGATTGTTTTGTGCTTCTTCATATGCTTTTGCTTACGGTCAAAGTTCTTAATTGGCATATATACAAATATTTCTTCACTGAAATGTCTTTTTTGACCTTTCTGAAAAGCGGGTGATAACTTTTATATTTGAGTTACGAAGTGATGATTTACATATAATTGTTTGTTTGGAGTTGAGATTCATTGATACTCTATAGATAGTTGCTGAAATGGGATCAACTTTAGCACATTTTTTTTTGTTTTTTTTAATACAGATTAAATCTTTGACCCAGGTTGTTCTGTGTTTACGATTTGGTCTTTCAAATATTTTATGATCTTGTGGCATATTGCTGCTTATCCCTTTTTTCTTTCTTTGTTTTAGACTCTTGAACAGAGGGTAGAGACTTTGGAGCGAGAGCTTGATGCTGCAATTGCAGCAGCAGCTCGTGCGCGTACTGAGAAACGACAGGCTGAAGCAGCTCACAGGGCTGCTGAATTGCGTGTACAGGACGTTACAAGTGAACTTGAGAACACTACAAGTACGTCTTCGAAGACTTCCATTGACTTATAATACCTACATGGTGTCACCAGGGACACGATTCCATCTGGCTTTAGCTTGTATCGTGCCGCAAAGATTATTGTTATTTCCCTTGGGCACTATTTTTTCATCTTCTACTAGATTCTTTCTTGGGTAGGGGAAGTTAAAGGGCTGTTCCTAGTATTATGATCTTAGGGTGGGTCTCCTTACCTGCAAACCTGGGTACTGAATTCTATACCCATGCTCTGTAGCCTATAGTTGTTGTGGGCATGAAATGACATGCACGAGTCCATCAAGGGTTGAAAGCTGATCGTAAAACCAATTCTTCTGAGGAGTTTCTCAGTTGTTAGTCTTGCTTCAATTGAAAATTGCTTGAACCATATTGGTGAAACTATATGCTGTCACCTTAATGAAAAAATAAATCATTGTTGGTTAAACTATTTTAAACACTAAAGGACCAGAAAACACTTTTAGCGATCATCAGGATCATGATCACCATCAGAATTTGATTTACTTCCTATTAGGATACGCTAGTATATGGGTACAATTGTAATTTGAGAAAGTTATGAAAAAAGGATAAACCAAACGTTTCACCTTTGGCAACCTAGCATGAACCCTTCTATGAATTGGTGGCAAATTCTTAAAGGCTAGAAAGGGCCCTTTTTTTTTTTTTTTACATAATACCAACTATTACATTTGGAAGATGTGGAATCTTTCTTGTCAACTCTCCTAGACTATCGTTGAGCCTGCACTGGAGGAAATTGAGAAGACTGCACTTTGGAAATATTCATCTCCAAAATGAAATATAGGTCAAAGGGTCAAATCGAAAGACATTTTCATTGTCACTAATATATGTACATTATAGGAAACTCATATACCCCATAAACAAGAAGTACACATTTCTATAACCACCCCCCCTTCCCCCTTCACTAGGACTCTCAACTTTGCATATTTATCTGACAGCTTTGCCCTTTATCATCCTTAAAGGAAAATCTTAAATTATTAGCTTAAGGTGTCTCCTTACCTGCAAACCTTGGTACTGAATTCTATACCCATGCTCTGTAGCCCATATTTGCCTTGGGCTTGAAATGACATGCACAAGTCCATCAAGGGTTGAAAGCTGATCGTAAAACCAATTCTTCTGAGTTTCTCAGTTAATTAGTCTTGCTTCAATTGAAAAATGCTTGAACCATGTTGGTGAAACTATATGCTGTCACCTTAATGAAAAAATAAATCATTTTTGGTTAACTATTGTAAAGTGGAATGATTGATTAGTTTATTATTGATGAGAGAGTTATATATATATATATATATATATATATATATATATATATATATATATAGGAGAGGTTAACCCCTCTCACTATTGTTCTATCCGATGTGGGACTAAAGTCCAATACTACTAATACTTAACACCCTCCCTCAAGCTGGAGTATAGATGTCAATCATGTCCAGTTTGTTACACAGAAATTGAACCCGAGAACCCAAAAGAGACTTTGTGAAGATATCGACTATCTGATCACCAGTACTCACGTGGTAAAACTTTATCATCCCCTTTTTATACTCATCAAGGACAAAATGAATGTCAGATTTCAATGTGCTTCGTCCTCTCATGAAATACAAGATTGGTAGCAATATGTATAGCAGACTGGTTATCACACCACATATGTGCTGCTTTAGATCCTGTTTATTCTCCCAGCTCTTGTAGAAGATGTTGTAGATATAATATCTCTGTTGTGCCATGAGCAATGGCTCGATATTATGCTTCTGAACTTGACTGTGCTATCACACTCTGCTTCTTGCTCTTCCACGATACCAAGTTTCCGCCAATAAATACCGAGTAGCCAGATGTAGACCGTCTATCCTTCAGGCTTGTACCCCAGTCAGCATCGGTAAATCACTCAACACGAGTATGTCTATGATTCTCCATCCGATTTTTTTTTTCTAGATTCTAGACTAGATAACGCAGAATTTTGAGAGCTGCCTGCCTGTGTGGAACTCGTGGAGAAGCCATAAATCTGCTTGCGATACGATGAAAAAAATGTTCGGACGAGTCATGACCGCCAAGTAATTGAGTTTTTCAACCACTACTAATCCGGATTGGTCATCATGACCTCCTTGTCTGGGAGTAACTTTGCCCCTGAATCCATAGACGAGGTTACTCCCTTGACTTGCATCATTTAGTATGTCCAACACATATTTTCTCTGGGACATTACAATGTCCCGCTTGCCCCGTGTGACTTCAATGTCCAAGAAGTAGTTCAATGATCCCATGTCCTTGGTCTGAAATCTTCCAAAAACTGTCCTTCAATACCCTGACTGTCGTCTCCCGTGATCACAATGTCATCAACATAGACACCAAGTAGTATCATTTCAGCTAATGTGTTGGAAGAATACCGAATGATTCTTCTTTGATTGACACATGCCAAACTGAGTAACGACGTATAAATCGACCAAACCACACACGAGGTGGTTGTTTGAGACCGTAGAGGGCCTTCCGCAGATGACACACTTTATCCTTCCTTGCAACGAACCCGAGAGGTTACACCACATACACTTCTTCAATATCTCCATGGAGAAATGCATTTTTGATATTCAGCTGAAGCAATGGCCAGCCATAGCGAACAACTAAGGCCAAGAGTACGCGTACTGATGTAATCCTTGGAATGAGAGTTCTCAAAATAATTTTCACCATAGGTTTGAGAATATCCTTTAGCCACTAGACGAGCCTTTAGGCGATCAAGAGTGTCATCCTGTTTCACCTTGATCGTGAACACTCATTTGCAACCTACTGCCTGCTTACCAATAGGTAAATATACCAAGTCCCAAGTATGGTTCTCCCGAAGTACTTTCATCTCATTTTCCATAGCAGCACGCCAACCGGGATATTTGAGACCCTCCTCGGCAGTATTGTGGATATGAATTCCACCAATAGTAGCTATCAAGGACTGAGTGTGGTTCACGAGCCCTTTGTAGTTCTCAACATACATTGGATGATCACGTCAGGCACGACGATGTCGAACTGGTGGAACAGGCGGAGGTGAATCAATAGAGCTAGAGGAGGAGGATGGCTCTGTGATCGTGGGCACTATCTGCGATGGTCGTTCAGGCGACGTTGGTACTGACTGAACCAGTGTTTGTGGACCGTCGGACTGGGATACTGGTTCCGTAAGGGAGGGCACCCGGTGGCTGTTGTGTTTGAACATGAAATAACAAGAAACCCTCTTCTGGGTAGATTTGGGGACCAGGACCTGTAGTTTGTGGAAGTGGAGGAAATTCGGTTTCAACGAAGGTAACATCCCGAGAGAAAAATATTCCTTCAAGGTAGGGGAAAACAACGATATCCTTTCTAATCCTTAGGATACCCAAGAAGAACACATTGGATTGCCTTAGGATCTAATTTAGAAAGGGTCGGTCGGGTATCCCGAACATAGCATAAGCAACAAAAAATTTTGAGAGGTAGAGAAAACGGCTTCATTCGGGATATAACCGAGAAAAAGGGGTAACACCATTGAAAACCGACGATGACATGCGATTAATAAGATAGCAAGCTGTAAGTACCACATCCAACCAAAATCTTTTGGGAATACGTGCTTGAAACATAAGAACACGTGTTGTTTCCAAGAGATGACGATTCTTGCATTCAGTACACCATTCTGTTGTGGTGTGTAAGAACATGAAGTTTGGTAGATGATGCCATTACGGGACATGTGTATTGAAATCACGAGATAGATACTCACGACCATTGTCATTTCGAAAGCATTTAATTGGAACACCAAATTATGTTTTGATTTCTGCATAAAAATTGTACCAAATTTCAAATAATTTGGAGCAATTTGTCATCAGATAGACAAAAGTGACACGTGAGTAGTCATCAACAAATGTAACAAAGTACTTGAAATCCATCATTGATTCAATCGGATAAGGTCCTTATACATCAGAATGCACCAACTCAAAAGGAGCAGATGTAATTTTATTATGACTCACCGAAAAAGGAACCCGGTGATGCTTAGCCAAATGACACTACTCACAATGAAAAGTAACTGGAACATCTAAAGATGGGTATATTTTCTGGATAGCTTGGATTGATGGATGACCTAATTGACAATGTAACTCGAAATGATCGAGTTTCATGCCGGCACAAGCAACATAAGAAGGAACGTCAAACATGTACAAGCCTCCAGCCACATGTCCCTTACCAACAGTCTTTCTAGTCTTCAGGTCCTGAAAAACACAACCATCAGGAAAAAATATTACTGAGCAATGTAAGTCGCGAGTAATTTGACTAATGGAAAGCAACCTGAACCGGTTTTCAGGTGTATAATACGAAATTGACTGACAGTCCGAAAGAAAGACGGGCACTTTCTCGTCCACAGACTGTTAGTGAACCACTATTGGCAACAGTAATATCGAAAACACGACCTACCGATACATAATTTTTTATCATACTTGGGTCGCCAATCATGTGAGTAGACGCACCAGAGTCAATCATCCACTGCTTCGACCTAACCACACATGCTGCCGAGTACTCTGCTGTGGATCCCGATATGGATGCATCACCACGACGTTGATCTTGGAAGTTAAAATATATGTATATGACTTTACAGTCATCTAGACAGATCAAACATCATCATCAAGAGCATCTGAAGTAACATTGGCAGTAGGAGCTTTAGGGCACTGCCACTGGAAATGGCCATGTTGACCACAGTTGAAGCATGTGCACGGTCTTCCTTCATCACAACTGTCATTGCCTCGTCCTTTATCACGACTAGCATTTCGGCCGCCACGACCACCACGGAATCCAGTACGAGCAGTACCAATATTAGATCGATCAGCAGGAGCATCACCTAGAGTGAGTCTCAACGACTTTCGCTGTCCAAAGGACACGATAGTGTCCTTCTCTCAGAGATGGAACATCTGATCCAACAAAGATCTGAGAGCGAGCAGAGTCTGCATCAGGACGGAGAGGCAAGATATGCCATTACATGAAGCTGCTCACGTTGAGCCCTTGCTTCATTGATATTCGTCGTTAGAGGTAATATACGGTCGACCTAATCAGTCATAGCCTTAAAGGTCCGGAAGTCGTCCTTATGAAATTTCTCCCTGATTTGCTCGTTTTACGCCAACGACCGAGTCGTAGATACGAGACAAATCACATTTTTCATCAAACGTCGCCGTCAGGACCTCCCATAATTTTTTTACTGAATCCGTATTCTGAACCATGTCTTCCACCGATGGTTCCATTGAATTCATCAACTTTGTAAACAGTCGACTGTCATTTGTCTCCCACTGCTCAAATATGGGATCAGTCTCTACTGGAGGGTTTTCAGTCAGATGTTTGGACAACCCCATTCTTCGAAGCGTCTTCTCGACCTTCTTTCGCCATGTCAGTAGTCCTCTGGTCCGTCCAACCGTCGATCGACAACTCGAATCGATGAAATCGTCATGCTAGTGCTCATTGGTCCCGTCATTGCATTTTCGACACTAGTGTCTGTAGCACTGCTATTTGCCTCAGTGCCTGTCATCCTTCAGTATTCCTGATTCGACCGTCGGTTTGATCTTTCCAACTTGATAATCATATCAACAATGCTAATGCGTCAGAATCGTGGCCAGAACTGGCATACGCATAGGAAGCAGAGATTGAATGTGGATCACATAAGTCAGGACAGAGAGGTAACCCAGGTTATTCTATGTTAAATCCCGATGTGAAGATCAAGGAAGGAAAGAAATAAAGATTCACGCAAAACAAATCCATTGTCTGCTCTTTGTTAAATTCCTGAAAACAGTGTTGAGAGTCAGAGGCTCCAACAAACAAACCATTGTTTACTCTCTGAGGATTCTAATATTTTTTTCAGATGTTGAGAGTCAGAGGTTCCAGCAAACAAACTATTGTTTACCCTCTGAGGATCTCAACATTTTTTTTTGCAAATGTGGAAAGAACGCTAGGGTTTGGGATAGGCGGTTGGGTTAGGCTTAGGGTTTATGGACATGTTTTCAGCTTAGGAAAGACGACTAGGGTTAGGGTTTGGGGTAGATGGCGACTAGGATTTGGGTAGAGACGGAGGGGGGGGGGGGGTGTAGAGGGAAGGGGGCTAATCAAGAGGGGGGGGGGAAGCAGCGACGACAGCAGGGGGCGGCGGCAGAAGGGAGGGGGTGCGGGGCAGGTGGGACAGGGGCAGGGAGGCAGGTGCCGGGGGGTTAGGGCCGCGACAGCAGGGGAGGAAAGGGGGCGGTAGCAGAGGGGAATCTAGGGTTAGGGTTATGTGGAGAGATGGGTGGATGGGCTCTGATACCATATAAAGTGGAATCATTGATTAGTTTATTATTGATGAGAGAGTTACATATATATAGGAGAGGCTAACACCTCTCACTATTCTTCTATCCGATGTGGGACTAAAGTCCAATACTACTAATACTTAACAACTATTTTAAACGCTAACACTATGTTTGGGAACTTTGTGAGAGGAAGAAAAATTTGAGAGGAAAGAAAATGGAGGGGAAGGAAAATTAATTTTATCTTTTCTTGTTTGGATGACAAAAAAGTAGGGAGAGAAAAGTGAAAAACTAATTTTTTGTTTGTTTGTGGGACAAACATAAAATTACTAATTAACCTCAACATAGAAAAAAACAAAATTAATTGAGGGATAATTTGGTAAAATTATAACAATTTCCTCCTATGTGTTCATTTTTCTTCCATTCTTGGAAGGAATTTTTTTGGGTGGGGCCTACATAAATTTTCCTCCCAAATTTCTCTTCTCCACTCTCCTTCCCTCCTTTCCAAATATCATAACTTTTCATTTTTCTCCCAATTTTTCCTCAATATTTTCCTTCCCCCCATTTTTCTCCTTTCCCAAACATAGCATAAAGGATCAGAAAAACTTTTATTAATCATCATGGTCACCATCAGAATTTGATTTACTTCCTATTAGGATACACTAGTATACGGGTACAATTATGATTTGAGAAAATTCTGGAAAAATGATAAAGCAAAGTTTCATCTTTGGCAACCTGGCATCAACCCTTCTATGAATTGGTGCGAAAATCTTATAAGGCTAGAAAGGGCCATAATACCAACTGTTCCATTGGAAGATGAGGAATCTTTCTTGTCAACTCTCCTAGACTATCGTTGAGCCAGCACTGGTGGAAAATGAGAATGCATTTTGGAAATATTCATCTCCAAAATGAAATATAGGTCAAAGGGCCAAATCGCAAGACATTTTTCATTGTCACTAATATATGTAAATTATAGGAAACATATACATATCTCATAAACAAGAAGTACACATTTCTATAACCACCCCCACCCACCCACCCCCACTAGGACTCTCAACTTTGCATATTTATCTAACAGTTTTTCCCTTTATCGTCCATAAAGGAAAATTTAAAATTATTAAACTTAAGAATATCTTTGCCACATGGCATCCATTTTATGGCCAAATAACGATCCATATTTCATGAATAAGTTTTAAAAAAAAACTTTTCAAAAAAAATGTTATAAACATGACGAAGGACAAAACTGCACAGACATGTATGCATATGATGGAAACATAGCATGTGGATATCCAGTGGCGTAGCCAGAATTTTTATTCAGATGGTGCGATACTTACTATTAAATTTTTGGGCTAATTAGAGTTTAGACTCTAGAGTTTATACCAGCTTGGAGTTTAGGCCCTGACATATCCATTTAGAAAGTTTGGTCCATGAATTTAGTGTTTTTGGATCCTAAAATGTATACTATAATACTAAATTCATGAGCTAAACTCTCTAAATGGACAGGTCAAGGCCTAGGCCTAAACTCTAAGCTGATATAAACTCTAGGGTCTAAACTCTAATTAGCCCTATTTTTTTTTACAATATACACAATTATAATCCCTATATATTAATATCAAATGTCATAAACTATTACTGGATTAATACAAATATGAACATTATAAAATACCAACCAAGTACGAATATGAATAATATGATTCATCTATCAATTTAGGTTAGTGATTCCATTCATTGGTTTGACTCCGAATAAGAAATATGATGCTACTATAATTAATTACATTAAAGTTTCAATGGACCTATTTGCATTTGAATATGACTCTGTTGCACCTCCTAAAGTCACGCATATCAGTTTAAGATTTTAATATTCAAGACAACCCACATGAGGAGTTGTGTTATATACACATCTCGAATACCAACTTGGTTAAAATTGAATTTGCTCATTTGAGATCTAGACAATGACATCAACTTCAATTACTTTCTTTCGTAAACATTCTTGTATGGCTAGATAAGAAAAAAATGAACCGTGATGATGGATTATTTTTTACATTTAGTTCCACTATAAATGATGCCAGTGCTTTCCAGTTCTTCAATAATGAACATGTTTTTGATGGCATCGTCTATGTAGGATGGGAATAATTGATTGATTTATTAAGAAGAGGGGAGTACATTTTATAGGAGAGACTAACCCCTCTCACTATTAGTCTATCCGATGTAAGACTAAACTAAACTTAACACATAGCTCAACACCCTCCCTCAAGCTGGAGCATAGATATCAATCATGTCCAGCTTGTTACAGAGAAATTGAACCCGATGACCTAAAAGAGATTTTGTAAATATATCATCTATCTGATCGCCGGTCCTCACGTGGTGAAACTTTATCATCCCTTTTTGATACTCATAACGGACAAAGTGTGTCGATTTCAATGTGATTTGATCTTTCATGAAATACATGATTAGTAGCAATATGAATAGCAGACTGGTTATCACACCACATATTTGCTGTTTTATATCCTGTTTCTTCTTCCAGTTGCTGTAGAAAATGCTGCAGATATAGCACTTCTGTTGTGCCATGAGTAATGGTCCGATATTCCGCTTCCGAGCTTGATCGTGCGATCACACTCTGCTTCTTGCTCTTCCACAATACCAAGTTCTCGCCAATGAAGACCGAGTAGCCAGATGTAGACCGTTTATCCGTAAGACTGGCATCCCAGTCAGCATTAATAAAACACTCAACATAAGTATGTCCCTTATTCTCCATCCGAATTCTTTTTTTCGGATTTTGAACTAGATAGCGCAGAATTCTGAGAACTGTCTCCCAATGTGGAACTCGTAGAGAAGACATGAATCTACTTGCGATACTGACGACAAAGGAAATGTCTGGATGAGTCATAACGGCCAAGTAGTTGAGTTTCCCAACTACTCGACGATATTGATCCGAATTGGTCATCAGTGTCCCCTCGTCGGAAAGTAATTTTATCCTTGTGTCCATGGACGAGATTGCTCTCTTAGCTTGTATCATTCCTGCATCATTTAGGATGTCTAGCAAATGCTTTCTCTGAGATATTACAATGTCCCGCTTACCCCGTGTGACTTCTACGTCCAAAAAGTAGCTCAACGATCATAAATTCTTGGTTTAAAACTGTTCTCCTAGAAACTTCTTTAGTCCTGCAATGCCCTGACCATCGTCTCATGTGATCACAATATCATCCACATAGACACCAAGTAGTATCCTTCCAGCTGATGTCTGACGGTAGAATACTGAATGATCTTTCTTCAATTGGCACATGCCAAATTGAGTAACCACATTTGTGAAACGACCAAACCATGCACGAGGAGAATGTTTGAGACTATAAAGGGCCTTCCGCAGTTGATACACTTTACCCTCCCTTGCAACGAACCTGGGTGGTTGCACCACATACACTTATTCGTCAAGATATCCATGAAGAAATATATTTTTGATATCCAGCTGTAGTAACGACCAGTAATAGCGAACAATTAAGGCCAATAGTACGCGCACAGAGGTCATCCGAGCAACTGGAAAGAATGTCTCAAAATAATTCTCACAATTGGTCTGAGAATATCATTTTGCCACTAGACGAGCCTTCAAGCGATTAAGAGTGCCATCCGGTTTTACCTTAATATTGAACACTCATTTGTAACCTACTGTCTTCTTACCATGAGGTAAATCAACCAAGTTCCATGTATGATTTTTTCGAAGTGCTTTCATCTCCTCTTCCATAGCAGCACGTCAGCCGGGATGTTTAAGACCCTCCTCTGCAGTATTGGGAATCTGAATCCCATCAATAGTAGCCACCAATGATTGTGTGTGGCTCGCAAGCCCTTTGTAATTGTCAACATACAAGGGATGATCACGACATGTACGACGAGGTTGAGCTCGCGGATCAGACGGAAGCAAATTATTAGAGCCAGAGGAGGATGAAGGCGTTGTGTCCGCGGGCACTATCGACAATTCTCGTTCCGGCGATGCTGGTACTGACGGAGTCGGTGTTTGCGGACCGTCGGACCGGGAGATTGGCTAGGTAGGGGAGGGCACCCTTACGGGGGGCTGTTGTATTTGAACCAGTGTAGTCAAAGGCGCGCCTTAGGCGCGTCTTGTTCCTAGGCACGGGCAGCGCCTCAGGGTACTCCAGGCAGGACGCAATTCTTAAGACGCACCTAAGGAGCGCCTTGGAATAGCTAAGGCGTGCCTAGGCGCGCCTTAAAAATCTTGTGAAAAAAAATAATAGACTATTTTTTGAACTGTTGTACTGTTTTTTTACTGTTTTCTCTTCCACTCACTCAATTCAAAATGATTACAACCTAGACATGGGGGAATTTGAAGCACACATGTTTATCAATGTAGAAATCCAATGTGAATATATATATATATATATATATATATATATACATATATATTATTTTTGTGTCTCGCGTCGCTCGGGCACGCGCCTTAAATGCGCCTTGCTCCTTGAGTGAGCCTTGCGCCTTTGACTACCTTGGTTTGAACAAAAAAAACAAGAAATCCTCTTCTGGATAAACTTGCGGAGCCAGATCAGTAGTTTGTGGAAGTGGAGGAAATTCGGTTTTAACTAAGGTATCATCCCGAAAGAAAAAAAAACCTCTTAAAGATTGGAAAAAAACATCGATACCCTTTCTGATCCTTAGGATACCCAAGAAAAATACATTGGAAAGCCTTTGGATCTAATTTAGAAAGAGTTGGTCGGGTATGTTGGCCCAATGTTTATGTTGAGTTTTTGAATATGGCTAATCGATTAAGTTTAGCATTATGGTAATCGACCAATCGCTATAGTATCTTCTACTTAATCTCAGCATTGTTCAGATATGTAATAGTTGCTTCTGTATATTTTCTTGTTCGTCTAAGATGTACTTGCAGAAAGCAATAAGCAAGATAAGGAATGGACATATGCTATATAACGATGAGCCAAAGACGACGTTATACTAGAAGATTTCGTCCAACCGCCTACGACTTATCTGGAGCCTCGCACCCGGTGATTCCGTTGCCCGGTCAGCGGACGGGGGTCGAGGGGGTAGCGCCCCTCGTGGGGGTTCGGGGGCAAAGCTCCTGAAAGGTATTCAGATTCCCAGTTCTGGTTATCTTTGAACAACTGCCGTCAAGGGAAAAAGCGTCTTCAAGTCAGCAGATGTTTCAGAAGTTTGGCGTCATCAGTATTCTTGGTTTTCATATGTAATTTGATATTTTATTTGAGTCTAGGATTGATGTAAGCTGAGTCGCACTGGCACATCCATGTACCTATACCCAGATACCTAGTCCAGTCAAATAACCAAAGAACATATCCACCAAATCAGGCCACATTCATTTACAAAGTCTACCATACTTAGAAATGGAACTCGGACCGAACTCGTGCCGAACTCGGACAGAACTCGGTTACCCTTTTGGTATGAAATCAACCAGTTCAATAAGCTCATGATTTCTTGGCCCAACGGTTGAAAATTTGAATTAAACCCCATCAGAATTCTGGTCGAATTCTGTTTGCCAATACCCTATAAATAAGATTGGATTTTCACCTTCCTACTCACTCAACTATTCTCTATCTTTATATCCTATAGTGAGTAAACTCTCATAGCCTAAACTTTCTTATCTCTAAGATCAACTCCCTAGCCTTCTAAGTGCCAAGTGTGGTCTCGGTCTAGAAGTCTACAAGAGTTGTAAAGAGCTTGGCTCCATCAGTTTCCTCTCTTCTTCTGTGTGAAGTCTGCGTGCCCTTCGTATCAAACACGTGTGTGAAGTTGCGAGACTTCGGATCAAACCTTTTGGTGTAAAGAAGTGGGAAGCCTTCGGATCAAAGCTTGTGATTCACTATTGGTAATTATAGTGGATAAAACTTCGAGCTTGAGTTCTCGGGACAGGACTAGTCCTCTCAGAGGGAAACCGGTATACATCGCGGTGTTTGCGTTTGCTCTCTCTTACTCTTACTGCTTTACATTACTGTCTTGCATATACACTGTTAGTTATTAACTGCCTTCACTCTGCTTAATTTTTAATTGGGTAGATTATTCCGTTGCACTCTATTCACCCCCCCTCTAGAGTTGCCATACACGGTCCTACAGGGTATCCCTAACATAACACAAGCAACCAAAGATTCAGAGAGGTAGAGGAAACAACTCTCGTTTGGGATATAATCGAGAGAAGGGAGTATCGTCATTGAGAACAGACGATGACATGCGATTAATTAGATAGCAAGCCGTAAGAACGACATCCGACCAAAATTTTTTTGGAGTACGTGTTTGGAACATAAGAGCATGCGTTGTTTCTAAGAGATGACGATTCTTGCGTTCAGCCACACCATTCTGTTGTGGTGTGTAAGGACATGAAGTTTGGTGGATGATGCCATTATGAGACAAATGTGAAACAAACTCACGAGACATATACTCACGATCATTGTTACTGCGAACACATTTAATCGGAACACTAAATTGTGTTTTGATTTTCGCATAAAAATTGCACCAAATGTTAAATAATTCGGAGCAATTTTTCATTAGATAAACAAAAGTGACACGTGAGTAGTCATCAACAAAGCTAACAAAGTACTTGAATTCGATCATAGATTAAACAGGACAAGGTCCCCATATATCGGAATGCACCAACTCGAAGGGAGCGGAAGCAATTTTATTCTGACTGACCGGATAGAAAATCCGGTAATGCTTAGTCAAACTACATGACTCATAATGAAAAGAACATGAAACATCTAAAGATGGGTACATTTTCTGGAGTACTTGGACAAATGGATGTCTTAACCGACAGTGTAACTCAAAAGGATCAAGTTTCACACCAGCACAGACAACAGAGGAAGTTTCGTCAAATAAGTACAAGCCTCTAGCCACATGCCCCTTACCGATAGTCTTTCCAGTCTTTAGGTCCTGAAAAAGATAACCATCAAAAAAGAATGTTACCGAGCAATGCATATCACGAGTAATCCGACTAATTGAGAGTAAGGTGGAGTTTCCAGGTGCATGTAATACATAATGTAGTGACAGTCCTGAAGAAAGATGGGCAAATCCTTTTCCACGGATTGTCAACGAACCACCATTGGCACATCTAATATTAGACATACGACCAACCGGTACATAATTTAGTATCATACCTGCGTTGTCTGTCAAGTGAACAGACACACCAAAATCAAGGACCCATTGTTTCGATTGTATCACACATGCTGTTGAGTACCCTACAGTGGACCCAGAAGTAGAGGCTTCACCTCGACGTTGAGCTTGAAACTCAACAAAGTCTGCATATGCTTTATCAGTCATTTGTACGGATCGGCCGCCAAAATCAGGAGTTTCTGAGAAAACATTGGCGGCAGGAGCTTTAGTACACTGCCACTGGAAATGACCCTGTAGACCACAGTTGAAGCAAGTGCATGGTCGACCTCCATCACGACCGCCAATGCCTCGTCCACCAACCAACATTTTGGTCACCACGTCGTCCACCACGACCACCATGAAATCCAGTACGAACGGCACCAAGAGCAGATCGATCAGCAGGAGCATCGCTTGGAGAGGTCTCGACGACCTTTACAGTCCGTAGGACACGAAGATGAGCTTCCATTAGAGATGGAACTTCGGCTCCAACAATAATCTGAGAGCGAGCTGAGTGCATCATGACGGAGAGAGACAAGATATGCCATGACATGAAGCTGCTCATATTGAGCCCTCGCTTCATGGGCCCGGGCGAGTGCGGTGCGGGCGGAGTAGAGGCGCGGGTGCTGGCCAGGTGGCGGCAGGGGCGGCGCTGGGACGGAGATGGGGCGGGCGCGGGAGGCTGAGGCAGCGGCGGGTGCAGGCGGGTGGTGGTGGCGGCAGGGAGGTATTGGATGCTGGGGGGGGTACAGGAAAAGGGTGGGGGGGGGGGGCTGCTGCAGTGGGGAGGGGGGAGGGAGGCAGAGACGAGGTGGGGCTAGGGTTGGGACTAGGGTTTGAGAGAGAAGTGAGTCGGAGTTTTGGCTCTGATACCATGTAGGATGAAAATAATGGATTTATTTATTAAGAAGATGGGAGTACATTATATAGAAGAGGCTAACCCCTCTCACTATTAGTCTATCCGATGTGGGACTAAACTAAACTTAACACATAACTCAACAGTCTAATACTTTGAAGTTTAAAAAGGTTTACAAGCTACATGCATGATTGTCCTTTTTTATTATCAAGTCAAGTACGACTTCATGAAAAAAAAAAATCAAAATCCGATAGTCTATATAAATAAAAAAGATCTAAATCTAAATCTAAAATCCACAAGTAAAAAACAAAATCAGAAAATAAAAAGGGACAAATCAAAAAAATGAGGGGGCGCAGCCGCACCCTCTCGGCACTTACTAGCTACGCCACTATGGATATCAGTCTAAAGCAACAATTAAGTATCGTTATTTGACTTGTATTATGAGGTAATGTGTTTCTTGAAAGGCTAGTTAGCACTTAAATACCATGAACTTGAAATTGCAGTCTGTAAGTATTTTTTATGGCAAGTTGATACCATAAACTATTTTTTCTCACTTAAATCCCATGAACTATCATTATTCTTGCAAAGACAGGCTAACGACAAGAATAAAAGACGAAAATACCCACGGTAGTAATAATCCTAATAATATTGACTATTAATAACTAAGTTTAATAAAAAAAATCTGAATTTAATTATCCTAATTCTAACCTTAGTCTAAAACTAGTGTTTAAAATTCTCTCCTATCCTAATCCAAACCCTACAAAACACTAATAACCTAGAAAAACACTTGATCACAAAAAATTATCTCTAGAAAGATAAAAAAGAAAAGAAAAAAGAAAGATGAAAGGAAGATAAAAAAATCAGAAATTTTTTTTTTTCAAAACGAAAAAAACAAACAAACCCAAATACATCACCATACCAATCCCGCTCCTCACTGCCCCTCTGCCCCCTCGACGTCGTCGGCGATCCATCTCACACCCGTCCCATCACCTCTCCAGCCCACGACGTCGGCGGTTGCGGTTGCTAGCCTGAAACCCTTGATAGCCGGCTGACGGTCAACATAGGAACATCGCTACACTATACCGACCGACGTCCGACACCGTCCATTGCATTGCAACCACGGGGGACGGTTGCGTATGTAGCCGCCGGTGGCGGGTGCGAGACGCGATAATGCCGGTTGGGGGTGAGTCTTCGTCGGATGTGAGGGGGCAAAAGGAGGGCGGCGAGGTGGAATTGGGGATGGTGGAGTGTTAGGGTATGGTATTGTTTTTTTTGTTTTTTTTGTTTTGTTTTTTAAATTGTATGTTTAGGATTTAGAAGTAATTTCTTATTGTTTAGGAGCAAAAAAGTACTAAATCCGTTAAGTTTGACGGTATGTTAATGGTTGGGGTAACTTGCAAGAACTTGGAAAGTTCAAGGTATCAAGTATCAACTCACTTAAAAAAAATTATGGTATAAAGTTGCAAAAACTTGAAAGTTCATAGTATTTAAGTGCTAATTAGCCTACTTGAGAACTTCCCCGTTCCTTATATAATATTGATGTTGCAGATTAGTTATGTTTTGATACATTTAACTGGATAGATAATAATCACTTTTATCTTTCTCTTTGGTGTTATTTGCAGAGGTGTTCAGGCTACACATGGAAGAGTTGCGGGCAAAACAGGAGGAAATCTCAAAGAAAGACCAGGAGATCAAACTCTTGGAAGCTATTATTCAGACGTTAAGTAGAAATGACTCAGCATGACTTAACCAATGTCAATGACTAGGCTATCATCAATGTATGTTTGTTCCTCATCTGTTTTCTTAATTTCATGTTCTAGATATTACTGAAGTTTAATTGATTGTATATAGGAGAAAAAAAATCACACTGATGCAATAGAAGTTAAAACTTTGTAATTTCGGAAGTCTGTTCTACATGATTGTCAGTAAATTTGCAGCGAACTTAATTTCTAGTCATTTTAGAATTGGATTTATCAAATTTATTGTTAATTCAAGCCTTGTTCTATTGTGATCATGTTAGCTTGTGGTGCATTATGACAAGAGAATATCTACAGTATTTCACTTGAGTGGCAAATCTTTGTAATAATGTTATTGTTTTCTGTGCAATGGTAGTTTGTTGTATGATCAAACTTCACCACTATATAATTAGTTTGAACTAGCATTTCTTTCCAAACAATGAGGATGATAGGTTTGTGACAGCAAGTAAATTAATGCTCGTCAATTAACATATTTAGAGATCGTTTTAATTAGTTAATCTACATGAGGATGAAGTTTTGGCCATTATATAAGAAAATAGGCTAATCTTGGGCCACTATATAACCTTTCCTTGTGGAACTTGCTGCATGTGACAGACTGAAATAGTTCAAAATTTGAGATGTCAAGGAAGCTGGAAATTGTAAATATGTGATTAAATAATACAATGATAATTAGTTTGAATAAAGCTATGGCAGATCTCCTTTATAAATGAGGACAACAAACGAAGAACACGGCTTTATACAATGCTTTTGTCGGCTTCACAATTTTCTTTTCTTCCCTTCTGCTTTGGCAAGGCCCTTGCCATCTCTCATATTAGCAGTAGCATTCCATCTCCACTTAAAACTATCTTCACCATTAAAGTGAACATCCTGTAACTTGTGAATAAAATCTATAGTTTTCTACGAATTTTTTTAAAATTTCATGAATTTTTTTCCTAGGAAAATAATTCCGTGGAATTAATTTATTTTTCACCTTACAATCAAACGCACCCTATGTAATCTTGCATAAGATTATAACTAATGCTGCTTCTACCATAGAAGAGACACATTAGCTTTTCTTAAAGAAAAGGTTCAGGCTAAAGCTTCTAATTTTTTGAAGGATATTTAGTGTTATCTGTAACACTAACAATATCCTTCTTCAATCCATGTTGGTTTAGCCCTAACTCTAGTCCTAGCACTTCCTTTAAATAGGGGAGGCAACAAGCAAAGAAAAAAAAAGAAAATTTGGAACTGCAAGTAATAAAAAAGAATCTAAAAGAACTACAGCGACAAGTGCTCAAAGAACATGGGTTGGTTATGTGTATCGTTTCTCTTTCATGAGGTATTAAGACTATGGGTGTTTCACTGATAACATTTTCGGAGAATTTGGAACCTTAAGCGCAAAAGAGGCCAATACATTTCTTGTTTGGTAAAATGGCAATTATTCCATTTTCCAGACTAGACGTATTGAACTGTGTATAACTGTATCATTTCTCGGCAATTTTTTCTCCAGTGCATTGATAGGCAGCATAAATGCATAATAACCAGGATTCAGGTACGTAGTGATATGGAAGTTTAAACCCAATACCCAATGATAATGTGTTTCCAGAAAATATATATTTTGTATAGTTATGGTTAGGGTGCGTTCGGAGGCTGATTATTCGAATCTGATTTCGAATTCGAAGTATAAATGGATTAATTATTTTAGTATCCGGTTGGATTCGAATCCGGATTTGATTTATCCATATCCGAATCTAAATTATCCGAATACGAATATGGATTCCACTCCATTACTCGAATCCGGATTCGAATATTCGAATACCTATATAAATATTCAAATTATAATAATATATATTCGCTTCTAACATGCAACAATCTGTTTGTGACTAAACTTATTATATTTGAAGTATATATCATCACTCAAACATAAGTTAATTAATATTTAACTAAACTTGTTCGAAATAATTAATTCCTTAAGATTTCAAACTTTAATTCTTCAAAATATTTGATCAATATTTGTATTCGTTTTTTTACTTTGTCTGATCCGAATTCAGATCTGTTTTCTTCTCCAGATGTTATTATTGATTTTCATTCATATCCGAATAATATCTGAATTCGTATTCTTTATTAGAAAAAAAAAGGATACGGAAATAACCATATCCGACCCGTATTCGCTTCGGATGCACTAGTAAGAAAACTATGTTTTGATGGAGTCCGTAACAATATGATATGGTAAATGTCTCCAACAAGAAAATCCGTTATTACAAATTTTTCTGTCAGCTAGTTGAATCATTTTCTTCTGTTTAGCTTCCTCACAGGTGATATGATTTTTGTAAGACTAACAAAAATCATATTCTAAGCCTGTTAGCATCTATCTGACCCTCTTCCTCCTCTCTCAGTGTTTGAGGCCAACAGTGTAAATATAAGCCATTAAGTTTGAAATGGCTGGTGTCATTTCAAACTTCCACAGTTCACATTCAAGAAGTTTGAATTAATTGCACTGTAGTCAACTGCATGTTGTTTGCCCTTTGCTCCCTCGTGGTAATACGTGCATGTGCTCTTTTGTTGCTTTTGTACTTTTATAGTTGGAAACGTACTTGGCATTGAAAGCAAAAGGTCTTTGGGAGATCTCAAGCACTTGTTGGTAGGTAGTCAGCACTTGGTATATGGGCAAATGGCATTAATAAATAGCTCCTTTAAACAGCTTCATGCCCCCTTGTTCAAGTCATGTTATTGCTGGTATAAAGAAATAACGTTCCCTTTATTCAAAGAAAAAGAACATACCCATGAGGTATGTATGCAATGATCGATGCTGCTCATCTTTCTACCTTTAGATGCTTTTCAACTTAAATTGGGTATTGGTTGGGGACCAGTTATCAGAGGCTAGCTTCTAAATGGGTACTTATAGGGCTGTAGTCATTGGGAGGTTCCCAGTAGTGCTAGTACCGGACCCGAATCCGTTAGTCCTGTTATCAATATTTATAATATAAATAAATATATATATATATATATATATATATATATATATATATATATATTATTTTGCAGAGAACAAGAAAACTAAAAAACAATATTGTTACCGGCCTCCGGAGAAGCACGAAGCACTGCCCTAAGAGTTGATCCGAGGTCTATGTGCAGACGTTTCTCGGAAGTTCCTAGTGGTAAAACCTCCTGACTACCGGGTTCTCTTCGTCGCACACAACTTGGAGAGAGAGACCGAACTTAGCTCTGCCCAGAGCAATGATTTAGAGATTAGAATGTGGTTCGAGAGAGGAATGAAAGAGAGCTTTCACGTAGGATAATTTTCTGTAAAGAAAGAAGGAGGAGGTGACCGCAATATAAAGGCAGACCAAAGGCACAGCCAACCGATAAGAGATTAAAAGGCTCTTAAAACTAGCCATTAAAGAGAAATAATAAAAGGAAATAAACGTGGAGGAATGACTGTCAAAAGAGCTGTTACAAGGGTTCAAAGAACCTGGACATGGTGCCTCTACGTTCAAATTTTAATGAGTCAAATGGTTCAAAAAATAAAGAGGAACAAAAAGATCTTTTGGATCCCAGTCCGAACCCGAAGAGTAAATTGGATCGACATTCGGCGCCCGCAGGTGTGGGCACGTACCCGCACCCGTAACGCACGCCGAACTGAACCGAGCCGAGCCGGGTCGGGCGACGGCGGCAGCGCACGCGTGTGGCCCAAGGGGTTCCCCACACAACATCTTTAAGAAAGCAATGAAGAGGAACTAATATATACATACAAGGAGGGGTTGGCCCATCCGATGTGGGACTAAAGGAAAGAAGGAAGTTGAGCTTTTGCTCAAGCAAAGCTAACAATCCCCCTCCCCCCCCCAAAAGGTCAAGTTCCGAAATAGAAGTGACAAAGAAATTAAAAGGAAGAGTTTCAGGGCAGGTATATACTATGCATAGATGAGATGGACTACAGCCTTGAATCTCACTTAGTGACTATTATTTTTGTCTGAAGAAGTGCTTGATGGACTATGCCTTGAATCAGACTTCTTTCACCAGATTCAGAAAAATAGCACATAGTATGCTAGAGGTTCTGGGTCTAACGGGTAGCGCTTTTGGTTGGCCATGCGCACTAATTCCAAATTTCTGAGAGTTGTCTGGGATCATCCTGTCCCATAGTCGCGGTCTTCATGACCTCTCATATAGGTAAGTCCTTAAGGGTTGGTGATATGTTTTAACCCCGTATATCAGCTAGGACCTATTAAGAGTTTTAAAACTCATCCTAACCATATCACTCAAGAACACTGTTGTTTGAATAAACAAAAAAAATGAGAGAAGAAGAGGGTTTATACGAAACATTTCTTTTTTTGCTTACAAACAAGAAAAAGAGTACAATTAATCCTATACGAGGATGTTAAGTACAATAAAAATAATTCTGGGGAATAATTGCTATAGGAGTCTGATCTGCGGTCAATCACTTTGGCCCTTGGACCACACGATGATGAAGAAGTGCTGTAGAAGAAGAGGAAGCTTCAAAAGTTGCAAGTGGGATTGAATTCTCGTTGCTAAAGTTGTCAATCAACACTCTCTGTCTGTACTCTCTGTCTCTGATCTCTTGATCCCCCTTTTTTGATCTCTTTTGATTGATCGATCCTGTGCCCTGTGACTAGGGGTCTCTATTTATAGAGATCAGTTACAATAACTGTCCAGTTGGCGTAGAAGCCAAACTGTGAAGAAAGTTGTGTCTTTTACGTGGCGGTATAATAACTGATACCCACGTTCGAATGACCTTCTAAATCTGCGTATGACACGTATCCCATTATAAGGTAACGCGTATAACTGCTCCTCGAAGATCATGGCATGCAAGCCACGTAGGTAACTCCCCCTGCGTAAAGATAGTTGGCGTAAAAGCCAAATAACTGTCTTGTAGGCGTAAAAGCCTGGTTGGCGTAAAAGCCTAGTTGGCGTAAAAACTAAATAACTGTCTTGTTGGCGTAAAAGGCCAAACTGTGAAAAAGACTGCCTCCTTTACGCTGCGGTTATGACAACTGCTACCCATGTTCAAATAATCTTCTGGATCTGCGTGTGACACGTATTCCTTTATAAAGTAACGCGTATAACTGCTTCTCGAAGATCATGGCATGCAAGCCACGTAGGTAACAACCCCTGCGTAAAGATGGTTGGCATAAAAGCCAAATAACTGTCTTGTTGGCGTAAAAGCCAAGTAGCTGTCTTGTTGGCGTAAAAGCCAAGTAGCTGTCTTGTTGGCATAAAAGCCAAATAGTTGTCTTGTTGGCGTAAAAGGCCAAACTCTGCGTAACACTTGATGATTCATGAATAATAGATAACCAGCGTAAAATAGCCAATTATCCATCACGCTTGAGGTTTTGAGCATATTCTGGGCTAAATAGCCTTATCACGTACCTTTGCAAATATGGCCGAGTTGGCGTATTTCGAGGAGATAGCATACGGCGTACTCTTATAGTTAAAAATAGCCTGGTTGGCGTAAAATACAAGGATAGTGATGTGAGCGTATTAGTCACAGTTTTAGCTTTTCTAGTCAATCATCCATCACGACTGAGGTCTTGAGCGTATTCTGGGCTAAATAGCCTTATCACATACTTTTGCAAATATGGCCGAGTTGGCGTATTTCGAGGAGATAGCATACGACGTACTCCTATAGTTGAAAATAGTCTCGTTGGCGTAAAATGCTAGGATGGTGATGTGGGCGTATTAGTCACAGTTTTAGCTCTCCAGTCATGACAAAATCTAAAGAATAGAACAAAATCTCGTGCATTAAATGCAGAGATATGCCCCCATCTCGTGCATTAAATGCATAGATATGCCTCGAGCTCTGTGCAGCAAACAGCTTTTGACGTGGCGTCTGATTTCGTCTCATCTTGAGCGTAAAAACTCATTTCTGCCCATGTAGAATAGGCAGCGTATTATTTGAATGCGTAAAAATGACTTGTATCAAGAATATGTCACTAAACGACAACCTGGGTCTCTGTACAAAATCATTATCACAGCCGTCCTCTCGATCATCGTACAGTACTTTTGTCAGGAGTCAGGTTCACTGTTTTGTTTGACAAATTCATCCGAGGAATGCGAAGAGTTCCTCGTACAACTTTACGCTGCATAAAAAATAACGTATTTTAAACTTTATACAGGAGGGTAAAGCAACCTTTTACGCTGAACAGCCTTGAAGCACTACTTTACGCGGGCAGCTCTGAAGCTCTACTTTACGCCAAACAGCTCTGCATCTCTGTTTTACGCGGGCAGCTCTGAAGCCATATTTTATGCCACAGAGCTCTAAAGCTCTGTTTTACCCAGACTTCATGTATATTAGGGATTTTGACTATATAATACGCGTACAATTCTCCAGCGTATTTCATGCTTCTACAACTGTCACAATAGGGATGGGGAATCATTGTACGCATGTACAGCCACTTGGACAATATAGAATGAGATTTTAATCTCGGGTCAGTGTTCCATAAAAGTCACCTAAGTCCAGCTTGTTCTTACCCATTGAACCGGCTTCTTGGGATCTCCAGTCAGACTCGGTTGGGTTGCCACTGCTGGTGATTTTACTTATAGGCTTAATCCCATCCCCCTCGATGATTCTAGGATCAAAGTCCTAGACAGACCCTTCGTCAAGTGGTCTGCAAGATTCTTTTCTGACTTTATATAGTCAAGAATCACATATTTGCCCAATAGGCTCTTTATAGACTTGAAGCGCAGCTGCAGGTGCCTGCTCATCTTAGCATTCACAGAATCATGCTTTAGTATTTCCATAACAGATTTATTATCACAGTTTATAAAAATTGTAGGAACAAGATTAATAGAAACATGTATATGCATAATAAGGTTTCTTAGCCATTTGGCTTCTGTACATGTAGTGTCCAAGGCTATCATTTCGGAGTCCATTGTGCTCCTAGCTATGATAGTTTGTTTACATGAGCCCGAGAAGATTGCAGCTCCTTCTAGAGTGAAAATATATCCATTAGTGGATTTTACATCATGTGAGTCAGTTACCCAGTTTGTATCTGAATAACCTTCTATGATATCAGGGTGTCTAGTATAGTACAACAAATAATCTAGAGTACCCCTAAGATATCTGAAAACTCTTTCTAATGCTGTCCAGTGTAACTGATTTGGGTTACTAGTATATCCACTTAGTCTTCCAATAACAAATGCAATATCAGGTCTGGTCCTGTTTGATATATACATGAGAGAACCTATCATCTGAGAATATCTGTGTTGTTCCATGGGAGAACCCTCATTCTTTTTGAGAATAACACTACTGTCATAAGGAGTAAGGGCATGTTTCTTATCAAAAACTCAAATTTTCTTAGCATTTTCTCGATAGAGTGTGCTAAGGATAGAGTATAACCCTCCTTATATTTGGACAGTTGCATGTCTAGAATCAAGTTGGCTTCACCTAGATCTTTCATATCAAACTGGCTGGATAAATAGTCCTTGGTATTAGTTATCAATTCTAGTGATGATCCAAAAAATAAGGATGTCATCTACACACAAATATAAGATGACATAACTTTTATATAAAATTTTGGAGTATATACATTTGTCATACTCATTTGGCACGAAACCATATTCTGAGATGACTATGTCAAATTTGTTGTGCCATTATTTGGGAGCTTGCTTTAGGCCATAAAGAGATTTAGCTAATCTACAAACTTTCTTTTCTTGGCCTTTAGCAATGAAACCTTCAGGTTGCTCCATGTATTTCTTCCTCTCAGCAACTCCGTTGGACTGTGGTGAATATGGAGCAGTTACCTCATGGATTATTCCGTGTTCTTCATAGAAATTGGTCATATTATTTGATGTATATTCTCCACCACGATATGATCTAAGAATCTTAATCTTTCTCTCTAACTGGTTTTCAGCTTCAGATTTAGAGACCTTAAATATGTCAAGAACTTCATCTTTGGTTTTGAGAAGAAATGTATAACAATACTTTGAATGATCATCTATAAAGGTAACAAAGTATTTTCTACCACCTCAGGTCAAAACCCTATTTAAGTCACACACATCACTATGAACTAGCTCTAGAAGGTCAGAGTTTCTTTCTATAGATTTGAAAGGTAGCCTAGTATGTTTGGCTTGAACACAGATCTCACACTTGTATTTATCATCTATTGGAGTCTTAGGAATAAGATCTAAGTTCATCATCCTTCTTAGGGAACCATGACACATGACCTAATCTATTATGCCAGACATTTGAAGATTCTATATTTGAAACAACAAAGGAAGGATCTGAAATTTTATTCACGGTACTCAAAATAAAAAGACCATCTCTTACAAATCATTTTCCAATAAAAGAGTCATTTTTAGAAAATACTACTTTATTTGCTTCCATAACAATCTTGTACCCTGAAGCTACAAGGAGAGATCCACTAACTAAATTTCTTCTAATAGACGGTACATGTAACACATCATGAAGAGTTAGAGTTTTTTCTGATGTCATCTTTAGATCTATTCTTCCTCTTCCTATAATCTGTGCCGCTGAGCCATCTCCTAGAGTTACACCTCCTCCACCTGATTCCTGATAGTTTGAAAACAAGAGCGATCAAAGAAAACATGAACATTAGCTCCAGAATCCAACCACCAATCGTCAAAATGGTAGAAAATTTTGACAAAGGGTTGATAGCTTACAGACCTGAAAGAACTAGAAGAGCCGTTGAGAAGCATATTTGCTTCTGGTTTGGCTGGGCGTTTCCCTTTGTAAGAAGTCTGGACAGCTTCCTTCTTCCTATGGAAACAGTTGGTGGCAATATGATTTGTTTTACCACACACAAAACAAAATCTCTTCTGATCTTGAGTCTGACCAAAGTTTCTAGTTTTATGGTGATATTATTTTTGGTGGTGAGGCTGAA
Source organism: Iris macrosiphon (assembly GCA_036927795.1). Classification (NCBI taxonomy): domain Eukaryota; kingdom Viridiplantae; phylum Streptophyta; class Magnoliopsida; order Asparagales; family Iridaceae; genus Iris; species Iris macrosiphon. The sequence continues at coordinate 62,735,708 of JAYESA010000018.1, forward strand.
GGTTCTGTTTCTTCTTGAAGAGGTTCCTTTTGGGTTTGTGATGATGATGAGGCTTGGGTTTGTCTTGGGATTCTATTAGGTTTACCTTAGCTTTAGACTCAGACTTAGGGTTAGACCTTAGCCTAATTTGTTCTTTTGTTCTAATTTTCTTTAGTACTTGAGCAAAGGTAAGGTCACCTTGTGTATGAATACGATCTTTCTTAACATCAGACTAAGAAGGAGGGAGCTTGTCTACCAAATAGGCTATTTTATACTCAGTAGAAAAGAAAGTACCTTTGGCTTGAATATGCCTAAGATATTCTTGGAATTCATGTATTTGGTCATTCATATGTTTATTATCTACCATAAAGTATCTGTTGAATGAGGATGAATTAAATCTTTCGATTCCAGCATCATCACAGCTATATTCATCTTGCAAAGCTTCCCAAAGTTTTTTTAGCACTCTTATATTCAAAGAATATGTCATATAATGATTCAGACAAAGTGCTTAGAATTCTATGGAAGCAGTGGTAGTCTATTTCCTTATGTGTTTTGGGTTTAGAGGAGCTGGTAGATTTGGACACTCCTACGTCAGACTCGGTGTCATCAGAATTATTTGCGATGTGTGTGAAACCTTCAATGGCTGAGATCAGCCCTAAAGTTGTAAGCCAAAACTTTATTTGACTCTGCCTTCTCTTAAAGTAGGTCCCGTTGAACTTAGCAGGTTTAGCAGTAAAGGTCTCATCCTTGTTAGTCATGGTGGCTAATGAGGAAAGTTTGAAAGATACGAAATTACTCAATAACAATGTCCAATGATTTAGAATAATAGTTCAAGTGATTTTGCTAACCAATCTTAAAATCTTTAGTCTATCAAGTGTAGATTAACTTCGGTTAGCTGTAGGGGCCGTTTCCAGCTAGCGGTGGTCCGAAGACACTTAAATACCATGTCGCTTAGGGCTATTTACACCCGGTTGACAGAAGGACCCTTTCGACTTGTTCCCAAATTAATCTTTACTTTTAGAATTCAGATTCAAAGAGATTTGCAATTATACTTAACTATTATTGTCTTGAGGTTGTTTCAAATAAACAATATTGTAGTTAACAATAAGTAAATATAGAGCTAATAATAATAATGAATACCAATGATGGTATATATATTAAATAAGATTTTATGTGCTACAAATACTAAATTATAGTAGTTAAATTGAATCACAAGATTATATGTGCTGGCAAATATTCAACCAAAAATTAGAAATATTCGTTACAAATATTCAAGACAGTTCACAAATTTTCTAAATAGAAATATTCGTTACAATTACTACAAATACAATTTTTTTATTTTTTTAATTTATTTATGAACAAGATAGTACTTAGAATAATAATTTTTTAATACCAATTCTTAATTAATATATGATCTAAAATAATTAAAAATTTATGTTGTACTTTGGTATGTAAGCAGTAATACTCGTTAAACAAATTGCTAAATGAACAGTGAACTACAAGTTTGCTATAATAAATATTCGTTAACAAACAAAACCTTTGTTTGGTAAGCAATTAGAAAAACATTTGTTTGCTACAGTATTTGTTTTAGTGGTGAAAAATATATTGGTGACAAAAAATCAGAATCCAGTAGTAAAATTGCTACAAAAATATATATGCTCACAGAATATTTGTTTTGGTCAAGTCTTAGATTGTTATCAATATTTATAATATAAATAAATAAATATATATATTATTTTGCAGAGAACAAGGAAACTAAAAAATAATACTGTTACCGGCCTCTGGGGAAGTCGTGCACGAAGCACTGCCCTAAGAGTTGATCCGAGGTCTATGTGCAGACGTTTCTCGGAAGCTCCAAGTGGTAAAAATCCCTGACTACCGGGTTCTCTTCGTCGCACACAACTCGAAGAGAGAGACCGAACTTCGCTCTGCCTAGAGCAAGGATTTAGAGATTATAATATGGTTCGAGAGAGGAATGAAAGAGAGATTTCACATAGGATAATTTTTTGTAAAGAAAGAAGAAGGAGGTGACCGCAATATAAAGGCAGACCAAAGGCACAGCCAACCGACAAGAGATTAAAAGGCTCTTAAAACTAGCCATTAAAGAGAAATGATAAAAGGAAATAAATATTGAGGAATGGCTGTCAAAAGAGCTGTTACAAGGGTTCAATGAACCTGGACATGGTGCCTCTACGTTCAAATTTGAATGAGTCAAATGGTTCAAAAAATAAAGAGGAACAAAAAGATTTTTTGGATCCCAGCCCGAACCCGAAGAGTAAATTGGATCGGTATTTGGTGCCCGCAGGTGTGGGCACGTACCCGCACCCGTAACGCGCGCCGAACAGAATCGAACCGAACCAAACCGAGCCGAGCCTGGCCGGGTGGCGGCGGCGTCGCACGCGTGTGGCCCAAGGGGTTCCCCACACAACATCTTTAAGAAAGCAATGAAGTGGAACTAATATATACATACAAGGAGGGGTTGGCCCATCCGATATGGGACTAAAGGAAAGAAGGAAGTTGAGCTTTTGCTCAAGCAAAGCTAACAAGTCCTGCAAGTCCAAGTTTTTGTCACTCCAAACCTGCGTAAGCTTCGGCTTAACTTAAGATTCACCTCAAAATCTTGGATTTGGTCCTGATATGTTTTGGGTTCGATCCGAATATTTCATTACAACCCTTACTGAAATACATTAGTCTAGAATCCTATTATTCTTCGCTTGTCACGATTTTTTTTCCTTTTCTCGGGAGTAGGTTTGGGTCGATCTGGTGCGGTGTGGGCGAGCTTGCGGAGGACGTCTATCGACATGGGATCTTCGACATCAGTTGGTCAGAATGTTTCGAGAATACAGGAACAACGTCCGTGTAATGAGGCTAGGAAGGACGAGACTTTTGCAGTGGGTAGGATTTCCAACCTATGTGGAGAATACTCTAGAATGTAAAACGAGCGCCATCCGTGTGTCGAAAAAGTTCGGAGAGTGCATCGAGCGCCGTGCATTGGAACATTTATGGTAAAAAAAATATTATATTAGATTTCTATTCCATCTTTGACTTTAGTTAATTATACATTTATGATTGAATATTTCATGTTGGAGTGGGTGGGGTTCCCAACCTATGTGAAAAAAAATCCGGAGTGCGATGAGCGTCATCCGTGTGTCGGAAAAGCTCGAAAAGTGCATCGAGCGCCGTATATTGGAACATTTATGGTAAGCAAATATTATATTAGATTTTTATCCTTGGCTTTAATTATATATTTATGATTGAATCTTTCATATATTAACTTTTCATATAATTGGATTTTCAATTTATGGCATGCCACTTTATGATTTGATTTCCATTGAATATATGATTGAATGTAATTGGATTTCCATAAATATTTTTGGCTTCCATATATAGATTTTCAATACATAGAAACCTTAATTCATGCAAGGGTTTATAAAAAGACTCATGTAATATAGAACAAAAATATAAGAGTGAGGAAAAAAGTGGCAATAGTGCCATTGCAACTTTGGAGAGGAGAAAGAAGGATTAGAGGCCGTTTCGGAGAAGGAGATCAATTTGGGGTATTTTTTATCGTCTTTTTTCTTCGTGGTTGTAATCCATTTTCTATTCCAAAGAGTTACGGTAATCCGTGTTGGATCGGTGATGAGCTTGAATAGGGTGTAATCTTTTTATTCTATTAGTGGAGGTTCTTAAGGGTGGGACTCCGATATTCCCGTAGTTTTTTCTACAAGGGTTTTTCTCGTAAAAAATTCTGTATTTGCGATTTGTGTTTGGCGATTTGTGTTTGGCATTTTTGGTTTGTGTACTTTACCTCGGTTCTCTCACAGGGCTCTCTGGTTTGGGGGAACAGTTTCCGCATTTTTACTACTAGAATAAGCGAGATTAGCTACGTTTTTTAGCGACATCAACGAAAAACGTCGCTAATATAATATAAATTAGCGACTCCATGTAAAAACGTCGCTAGACGTCGCTAATTGGCGACATTTAGTGACGTTTAGCGACTTTTATTCAGTTTTTAAAAGATTAGTCGCTTTAAGTTCAATTAAGGTCGCTAAACGTCGCTAATATATTTTATTTAGCGACGTTTAGCGACATATTTAGCAACGTTTATCTTTTAGACATTTAGCGACGTCATTAGCGACGTTAAAGACGTCGCTAACTTAGCGACATCATTATTAGCGTCGCTAAAATGTCGCTAAATTTATTTCATTTAAGGATGATTTCCCCCATTTTCTTCGATCTCTCCCTCTCCCAGATTTGAAACCCTCCCTCCGGCTCCTCCTTCCTCCGGTTCCCTTCCTCCCTCTAGCGACCCCCCTCTGGCCACATCCTCCCCCTCCGGCTCCCCTCCTCCCTCCGACGTCCCCTCCCCCCTCCTGGTGACCCCCCTCCAGTCGCGTCCTCCCCCCTCCGCCGTCCGCTCCTCCTTCCTCTGGTTCCCCTTCTCCCTCCGACGTCCTTCCTCCGGCTCCCCTCCTCGGTGAGCTCCTCTCTCTGTCTTCTTTCTCTGTCTCTCTCTTTCTCTCTAACACGACACGACACAACACGACACGACACGATATGACATACACTAACCCTAACCCAAACTCAAATACACACACACACACGCACGCGGACACACACTAACCCTAACCCTGCTTGCTGTGCATTGCTGCAGTTGCTCTTCTTGCTGCTGCAGTTGCTCCCCTTGCTGCTGTTGTGCATCCCCTTGTTGCTACTGCTCTTCACTGTATTGCACAAGGGTGCACTGCGACTCCCTCTTGGCCTGCACAATACTCCCATATATCACACTCAAATCCTGGCCTGCCCAACACTCCAATACTGCAGTGCACAACCTGTGCATACTATGCACTTATACATGGGGAAGATATCATAGGTGATGTAGAAAAACTAGGGTTTGGTGCAGTGACATTTGGATTGAACACGAGTTGCTTGAAATCCTGGAGTTGTTATCTGGTTATGAGAAAATTGGTAATATATTACAGTTTGACAAGGGTTTTGATAAAAAATTATTGTACTGTGGTTGTTTGATTTATTTGAGGAATGGATTGAGCTACTCCAGTAGGGATCATACCAAATTGTGGTAGATTTGGTGCCATTCCAGCTGAATTTATACCAAATTATGGTATATTTGGTATGTTTAGAGAGGATTGAGGTATTGCCATGGATGGAGCATATGGTGGAAACTCAAACCCTCTTCTTGACATAGCCAATTCCTCTAACAACCTATCAAATTTTTATGGTTTAAGTGATGAATTGTACCTTCCAACACAAGTATCCTCCCATTTGCATCAGGTAGGCATTGATTCTTTGGAGAGATCTAGCTCTAGAGCCATGGCTGCTCGAGTCATGCTCACCACTATCTTCAAGAGCATGATCCAAAGGCTCTGATACCAATTGATACCAAATTGATGGGTCCTCTTTCCATTTGGTCAGGAATTAGAGGAGAACAATCACACTTAGCCAAGAAAACTGAATAAATTGTAAAGAAACAAAGAACTAAATTAGAAAAGAACTAGGGTTTTTATCCAAACCATATGTACACACACACATACACACATAAGGTATTGTGTAGCAAGTTAGAGCAGTTCTTACCTTTCTCCAGAGAATCACACTTTATGTAATAATTTATAGGATACATAGTGTCATTTTTGCAAAAGTATCTAGAAATGGATATGAATTACTATCCGCATCATCGTTCGTGGATGTACAACCGTCATCCTGATGACATGTGCGGTGTGCGGGATGAATTCATTGAGGGTGTACAACAGTTCCTGCAGTTCGCCAAGGCGTTCCCTCAGTACATGGACGGTACCAAAATTAAGTGTCTGTGTGTGAGATATCGTAACTTGAAATATCATACAGAAGTGAAAGTCACATATCATTTGTAATTGAAGGACTTCACGTCGAATTACTATCAGTGGACCGCGCATGGAGAACTTGTGTCTCTAGCATCAGAGTCGGAGCCTTATGTGGAGCCGTATATGGATGTCCACGACCACGCTGCTTACGACGACGGATGGATGAACATGGTTTTTGATGCGGCGGGCCTAGTTTTAATCCGGACAATTATGATACAGCTGATAAGGCACCGAATGCCGATGCTGCAAAGTTTATGGAGTTGCTGGAGAATGCAAGGACTCCACTATATCCTGGTTGTGAGGATCATTCACCGTTGGAGGTGGTTACAAGATTATTGAGCATCAAGTCTGATTTTAACATGTCGCAAGAATGGTATAATCGACTGATCGATTTGATTATAGAGATCTTGCCCGAGGGTGCAAAGTTGCCTAAAGACTTCTATCGATCTAAGAGGATGGTGAGATCGCTCTGGATGGGATACGAGAAAATTGATGCATGTCGCAATGGGTACATGTTGTACTACAAAGACGACAAGGATGAAGATGTGTGCCGGTTCTGTGGTGCTGATCGCTATAAGGCCACTGGTAGAGGAAAGTCTGTCGGTGCAAGAAAGCCTACCGATTTGATGCACTACTTGCCTTTGATGTCGCGGTTGCAGCGGTTGTTTATGGTTAAGGGGACTTGAGAAAACATAAGTTGGCACAAGCGAAAACAGATCGAAGGGGTATTGGATCATCCATCCAATGGAGAAGCATGGAAGCACTTTGATCGAGAGTATCCAGATTTTGCTTCGGATCCGTGAAATGTCAGATTGGGGCTCTCCTCTAACGGTTTTACCCTATTCAGACTTTTGGGCTCCTAGTATTCTTATTGGCCTGTGATCATCACTCCGTACAATCTACCGCCTTGGATATGCAGAAGACTCCGTATATGTTTCTAACCGTTATTATCCCGGGTCCGAACAATTCGAAGAAAAATATCGATGTGTATTTACAGCCTTTGATAGATGAGTTGAATCAGCTGTGGGAAGTAGGTGCCAACATGTACGATATTTATAGAAAGCAAAATTTTTAGATGAGGGCAACACTTATGTGGACCATCAACGACTTTCCGGCCTATGAAATGTTAACGGGATAGAGCACCCATCATCGTCTCTCATGTCCGTATTGCATGGACCGTACTAAGGCTTTCTGTTTGAAACACGAAGGCAAACCGTGCTTCTTCGATTGTCATCGACAATTTTTACCGAAGGATCATCCGTACCGGAGGAACAAGAATGCTTTTCGTGCGGGCATTGTGGAGAAGGCCAATCCACCGCCAAGGTGGCCCGGATACACGATATGGGAAGAGGTAAAAGATTTACCAAGTGCTATCGAAGAGCCTACTAAGGGGTACAAGTGTGACGAATTTGGTCGCACCCATAACTGAATGAAGAGGAGTATATTCTAGGATCTGCCATATTGGAGCACCAATCTGATCAGACATAACCTTGATGTCATGCATATCGAGAAGAATGTGTTTGATAACATAATTAATACTGTAATGGAGATAAAAGGGAAGACGAAAGATAATCCGAAGGCCAGGTTGGACTTAGAAGAAATATGTAGACGTCCTGCGTTGCATTTGATATAAGAGGGAAATGGAAAGTTAAAGCAACCTAAGTCAGTTTTTTTACTGGAGAAAGAGGATAAAGGGAGATTTTATAGGTGGATTCAGGGTCTAAAGTTTCCAGACGGGTATGTGTCGAACTTGAGAAGATGCGTCGACCTCAAGGAGAACAAACTGACGGGTATGAAGAGCCACGATTGTCACGTATTCATGGAGAGGTTAATTTCGATTGCATTTTGAGAATTTTTATTGCAGGTCATTTGGGATCCACTAACAGAGCTCAGCATATTCTTCAAAGATCTTTGTTTTACTAAGTTGCTCGTCGATCGTCTAGAAAAGCAAGAGAAGGACATTGCGGTAACACTATGTAAGGTCGAGAAGGTATTTCCTCTTGGATTCCTCGACTCTATGGAGCATTTGCCAATTTATCTTTTCTATGAGGCACGTGTTGGTGGTCCTATTAGAGACAGCTTTCTGGATCTTGATTCCACGAAAAATAGTTATTTGTGTATCAAATCTTCGAACTACAAAGACGTCGATCCAGGCAATGATTTCTTTGGCATCTTACAAGAGATTGTGGAGTTGACATATAATTATGGCACAAAACCTGCTAATATCGTGCTATTAAAGTGTGAATGGTTCAATCCGATTCAAGATCAAGGTTAGAAAATTGACAAGCATGGCCTTGTGGATATAAACTACAAGCGTAGATATCAAGGCTATGAACCATTTGTCCTATCAAGTCATGCTCATCTCGTGTACTTCACAACTTATCCTAGACGGGGGACAACGAGGTCGGATTGGTTGGCAGTATGCAAGACTAAAGCTAGAAATACCTTTGATGAAATAGCTTATCAGGAGGACGAGCTACCTCTTGTAACAAATATTATAGATGTTGACTCAACGGAAGTTACTCATTACACGAGTAATAATATAGAAGATGTAAAATTATCCGAAGAGAAAGATGAAGACGAAGACGAAGACGAAGATGAAGTAGATACAAGTGAAGACGAGGAAGAGGAAGAGGAGGACGAGAAAGGCGAACAAGATAAATTTTTTGAAGATGATTGAAAATAAAATATTTTGCCTGTAGAATATAACTATATTTTGACTATAGAATGTACTATTTTGACGAATATATGTATTATATTTTGACTGTAGAATGTACTATCCATTTAGACTTGTGACACCACTGGTTATTTACTGTACAATTCTATGAATGCTGTAAGATATGCATAACATTTTGACTGTAGAATGTACTATATATTTGTGTATTTTTTTTATTCATCATATATTATTATCAGGTATGACAGGACGACGTAGAGGGTTCAGCAGGTCCCGAGGTAGACAGAGTGCTCCTCCGGTACTGCCTACTGTTGGTCCCGGATCGTCGTCGCCCAGTACTTCAGTATATCGATCAGTCACATCTCCGACTGCGACGACGTTATGTGGCATCACTCCTGGGACAAGTAGTTCCAGGCGTGATAGTACTCCATCATCCAGCCTTCCTCCTGCTGACGGAACCATGGAGACAGATGAGCATGTAGAGGAGGTCGTGCCGACGTTGTCCCAGCATCAGCAAGATCCTCCATGCGCACCTCCGGAGGAGACGAGGACAGAGATTTGGGCTGACGGTACAAAGTAAGTCAATTAGATGGTTTAGCATCATATATATCGTATATTTCTTTATTCATCATATATTGACTTTTTTGATCTAAATAATTATCTCTGTATAGATATCGTCCATCGTCGGTTCAGAGACGCCTGGGCCTATTTCTGAGGAACAACTATGGTGGCCCTTAGATCAACTACTCTGAAGCTAGGAAGGTATTCTGGTTTGCGCACTTCAAGAAAAAAGTATATTATATAAATCCTCTAATTTATGCATATTATATAACTTATCCGTGATGCTCACTTACTAAATTATTTATTGTAGCAAACGTATTTCTATCCTCCGCACCGGGCCGAGTTGATCAAGCGGATGTTTCCTGCCGTTGCCGCCAAGCTTATTCGTGATGCTCTGGATGACCAGAAGGCTCGTGATCGTGCTGGAAAACTGATCCAAGGTTGGATCACGCCTGAGCAGTGGACTGCGATGAGGGCTAGATTCGATGATCTGAGCTACAAGGAAAGGTCTGAGAAGGCCAAGGTGGCTAGGCGGAATGCTGCAAAGTGGTGTGGTGGCTCGATTCCGATGATGGAACATTTCCGTCGTTTGGTATATTTTTTATTTAAGATATATTATTTTAATGTAAGTACAATAAAATAGTAGTAGAAAAAAATATTTAATTTTAGTACTAAATAATATATTTTTAACAGGTATAGAGGGGTGATGATGCAAACATGGTGACCGTCTTCTTGGCCACCCATCGCAAGGACGAAAATCTCATTGATGAGAGGGCCTCGTAGACCTATGTAAGTATTACTTTACTTTGTGTTAATTTTAATATAACTTAGGCAATTCTCGAGTATCCAAACTTTTCTTGGTCGAGTATCTTAGGCTGCATGAGCGGGTGACTGGTAGTGCACCTACAGCTGGAGAGGCTGGTACTTCCTCGCCGCCTGCTCCAGCTCCGTCAGCGGACGACCTGTGGGTGACCACCACTGGTGGTCTCCAGAGGGGTACGTACTACGGTACGAGATCCTATGGCGCCCTGGTTGCGACGTAGTCATCTAGGGCCTCCCCGACAAGTGCACATTCCCCACAGCCCTCGCAGTCGTCGACCAGAGTCTAAGAGGCCGTTGACCGTTAGATTGCGTCTCTCCGTGACGAGTTGCTGCGAAGGATGGAGGAGAAGCCCCGGTCCCAGTCGCAGGCGGACGATCCGACGCTCATCGCACGATTCGATATGCTTGACCGTAGCATCACGGAGCTCCGAGATTTGACAAATGATCTTAGAGCCTCGACAGAGCGCAGCGTGACGGAGCTGCAGACATCATAGCTATCCATGGGCGAGAGGCTGACGATGATGCAGGATTCAATGGTTCATAGCAGTACGAGGCTATTACTATGATGGATTCTTACAACCAGCGACTCGCAGAGTTGGAGCGGATACGTCCTCCTGGTGCGCCTACATCGACACAGACTCCACCGACGTCACTGCCTTCTCCATCGACATCGGTGTCAATTTTACGGGAGAAGTATGATCTGTTCTTATCCTTCATGCGCGCCGGTGGTCATCCTCTTGCATATCCGCAGTAGTATAGATATTTGCATGAATATTTGCTGGATATTTGTATTCTTTGTATTATTTAGGACGAGACTCATTGTATGGATATATATTTGTTGTATTCTTTACGACGATATTTATTGAATGTTTTATTTTTTTCAAATTTTATTATATTATTCATATTAAATAGATGTTAATTTATCGGTGTTGAGTGTCTAACCCAAGGGGGTCAGCAAACCCAGGAAATTCAACGGAGGGTTGCTCCGGGTCTATTTGTACAGATTGTGAATTAATAAACTGCAGGAATAATAGTTTGGAAATAATTCAGTATTCAATTTTTTTATTTTTTTACTGTACAATTAACGACGTTTTTAGCGACATTTAGCAACATTACTACACGTCGCTAATGACGTCGCTAAAAATGTCGTTAAAAGTGTCGCTGTACGTCGTAACTTGCTGACATGACAGTATTGCCAGGTCATTAAAGGCGTCGCTGTAACGTTGCTATATAAGTCGCTAATTAGCGACGTTAAGCGACAGATGAGCATGTCGCTAATTAGCGATGTTGCGTCGCTACACGTCGCTAATCTAGCGACACATTTACGTTGCTAAAAAATGTCGGTATAGTGATGTTTAGCGATATTTTTCCTTTCAGCTACTAGCTAAAAGACGACTTCTGTAAAACGTCGCTAATTATGTCGCTAAAAATAATTAGCGACATTTATTGGTAATTTAGCGACATTTTTTTACGTCGCTAATTTGACTTTTTCTGGTAGTGTTTGTTCCGAGCAGAGTGGTATCAGAGACATATTCTAAAATTTTAGAAGAGTATCAGGAGTTGACAAGCAAACCAGGAAGGAGAGATGGACGCGAAGCCGGTGCGCATAGTAAACCTGAATGGTAGGAATTATCACTACTGGCAGAGCAAGATGAAAGATTATTGTTTGTTGATAAGCTGCATCTACCGGTATTTGCTTCCGAGAGGCCCAGTGACAAATCCGAACAGAACTGAAAGTTCGAGCATATACAAGTTTGTGGATATATCAGGAAGTTCATTGACGAGAACGTGTATAATCACGTTATCAGTATTGAGCATACGAGGACAATATAGGATAAGCTGGAATCTTTATATGCGAAGAAGACCGGGATAAATAAATTATTCCTGATCCGGATAATGATGGGTCTGTGGTACAAAGATGGGGCATCCATTATAGATAATTTGAGTGAGTTCTAGGGCGTTGATGACCAGCTATCCTCGATATGAGTCAAGTTCGACGACGAGGTTCAGGGACTATGACTGCTGTGTATATTTCCAGACTCGTGGGAGACCGAATGAGTGACTATGATCGCTTCTGCTCCGGAAGGCGTGGTCCATCTGGAGTTTGCCAAGAGCGGGGTACTGAATGAAGAGATGCGGAGACGTTCCAGGGCATTTTATCCACATCCCACTCAGAGGAGCTTGTTTCAGAGAGCCACAAAAGGGGTAAAAGCAGGGGTCCAGGCGATGGCAAAGATAAAATTAGGAGAAGGTCCAAGGGTTGGTACGAGGACTCGAAGTATTACAATTGTGGCAAGAAGGGCCACTTCAAGCAGAACTGTTTCGCTTGGAAGAAAGAGAAGAAGGACGACAAGGAAAAACAAAGTGAGAACACTACAGCGGGGGGCTCGACACATGGAGGCGATGCGGTTATTGTAGGTGATTAGGTAGTTATGAACCTCGCCTGCGATGAGAACTCTTGGCGGGTGAACTCAGGTACTTCAACGCATGTATCTCACAACATGGCACTATTTACTACTTACACAACAAGTGACTGTGGAGTGTTGAAGATGGGCAATGGAGATGTGTCAAAGTCTATTGCTATTGGAGATGTGCATTTGAGGACGAAGATGGGTGCAGTTCTTGTTCTCAAAGATGTTCGTCATGTCCCTGATATCCGTTTCGACTTGGTGTCAGTTAAAAGGTTGGAAGATGAGGGTTTCTTTAATCTCTTCAACCAAATAAGGACAAGGGTTAAACCATCACACTATGGTAGTCCCTGACCCTAGACTACTAACAGAATAATAACAATCACAACCAAGCCCAATTTTTTTATATCGGCCAATCACTTGTACGGCTTGCTATTTGTCGAACATGATAGGTATCCTCAGAAATAATGCATAATAAGTATCATCAGATTATGCCATTACCGAACATGGGCTAACCGAGCCAAAATAGAAAAATATATAGGCACTTTACTGATGCACCAGTTTCACGTAGGACTACTGCGCTAAATTACGGTATTAGCGGTTCCAGTGCTCCTATAGAGAGTTAATGGCTCGACGTTATTTAAAATAGGTCAGGTACTGCACTCCACTAAGGCGGATGATATACCATATCCGTGGTGGCTAGCCCCCAACATACTAGAATGAATCTCTGTAGACTGTCCTACTCTGAAGTGAAGAAAATATGCCACATTTGTGAGCCGATCCACTATCATCCAAACTGCATCTCGACTAGTCGGTGATCTAGGTAAACCGGTCACAAAGTCCATTTTGATGTATTTTCACTTCCACTTTGGAATATGGAGCGACTGTAATAATCCTGCCTGTCTCTGTTGTTCTGCCTTTATTTGTTGACATATCAGATATCGCGATACGAAGCGTTCTATTTTCCTCTTCATTTTGTTCCACCAAAAGTGTTGCTTGATATCTTGATACATCTTCGTGCCTCCCGGGTGAATGTAATACTGTGAATTGTGTACTTCAGTCATAACTTTTTGTTGAATATCTGTGCTTGGTACGCATAGACGGTTCCCAAACCTTAGCGTTCCATCCGTATGTAATGTCAACTCCTTCTAAAGACCGGACTCACATTCTTCTCGTAGCTTTTGAATCTTTGGATCCTCTGCCTAAGCTAGCCTGATTCTATCCACTAGGGTTGATTGGATCTATAGGCTAGCATAAACTTCTGTACTCTGTAAAAATACTATCTCGATACCCATCTCTCGTAAGTTTTCTAGAATATGCTTCTGAGTAGTCAACATAAATTTTATACCTCTTCTGCTAAGTGTATCGGCTACTACATTAGCCTTACCTGGATGGTACTGAATTTCTATGTCATAGTCTTTCAACAACTCTAGCCACCTCATCGACCTCATGTTCAGGTCCTTCTGTGTGAATACATACTTCAAACTATTATGATCTGTGAATATTTGTACTCGATCGCCATATAAGTAGTGCTTTCATAAATTAAGTGTAAACACTACTGCTGCTAACTCCTTACTCTTCCAACAAGCTTCGGAGGATTCACAGTGTATTATGATGCATCTAGCAAATGACTTGGATGTGTTATGATGCAACAAGGGAGAGTGATAGCGTATGCTTCTTGGCAGCTCAGGGATTACGAGAAGAACTATCCAGAAGATAATGAGGATGACCAAGAGTTGGGTGTCTTATTCCTCGAAGCAGAGGAAGAAGGATTAGATGATGAACGATCGCCACCGATCGGACACACTATCAACACATTGTCTATCTTAAGGCGAGCGAAGTGAGAACCGACTAAGGTCGTTACGTCAATCATGCATACAATTCTATTAACTTCTTTTCAACTCTTTAAAGGCTATCTAGCATTATGATGATCATATAAACTTAACTTTCTTGCGCGTCAACTATCACTACCACGTTCCAAAAATAGGGGTATTTTTGACTTTTTATATATATTTAATATTACGTGTATTTAATTTGAATAATTGTATGAGATGTATATTTACATATATATTATGTACAGTATTCGTTAATGTTTGAACTAGTAGACTTGACCTAGAAGCCCACTAGATGAACACCTAACCGAAATGTAGGGTTATAAAATTAATTTTTTTATTTAGAATTTAATTATTTAAGGTAGTAATTAATTACCGTAATTTTATTTAACTATTGTGCCTTGCCGTTGCTTCGATATTTGGAGCGCTACCCTAGCTTTTGCCTTCCAACAAATTTTATAACCTTGCCCTAGACGTGCCCGCCTTCCATTTTGACCTTTTTGTAACTCGTAATTATGCTCTCTTGTGCTTCATTTTAGCCGCATAATATTCGTCGTGGACGTTTATTTAATTTCTAAATAAAATCTGACTTTGTATCGTTGTGCGTTCCAATCGAAATTGGAGACAATCTCGACCCATTTTCGTGCAACCCAAATTAGGATAATATTCTGTTCTGAGTCTTCTTCACTAATAATATTTGTGTCCCAACCTAATTTTGGTCCCATGTATTTCTAATTAATTTTAAAACACCGCTTGCATTTGTTTCTAATTAAATTGGGGATACCAACTTTGACTAATTCCGTTTTAACCCAATTTAATCCAAATATCCCATTCATTAAGCCCATACAAAACATACAATACCCCCTCACCCTACAAAACACCAAACACCAATTCCCCCACCAATTTTTTATTATTTCATGTGTCTGTGCAAATACCCAAATTTAAGGGGGCTTATTTGCAATTGTTGCATTAGGTGTCAACACCCCATTAGTTCAAACCAAATGGAGAAGCCCTAGTTCTTTGACTAGTCAACCCAACCCCTCCCCTATGTATGAATGAATTATTCATGTCGAATCTGAGCCACCCATTCAAAATAGGGCTCATCATCACCACACACCTCCCATCACCTCCCCTATTTAATGTTTCTTCATGCACCCTTCCCCAAGCATGCCCTAATCCCCAAACTTAGGAAACACCACCCACCTTCTCTCTTCTCCCTCCTTCTCCCAACGTAGGAATTTTTCCTTTCTTTTCTTCTTCTCTTTTTCTCTTCTTCTTCCTTCTTCTTCTTCCTCTTCATTTTTTGGTTTAGTTTAAACCATCTTCCCCTCCGGCTACCCTACACCATCACCCGGCCGGCCAGCCCCGGCCACCCAGTCCAGCCAACCTCCTCCGTACCTCACTCCCATCTACTATTCCTTCTCCAGGGCTGCCTCGACCCGCTGCTAGACCCGACTCCGGCGAGCCATCCCTGCACGAGCCAACCACCCGTCGAGCCAACCACCTCTGCAACCTCCCTCGGCCTGAGTTCCCGAGCCACCACTACTGTCTGCTCAACACAGCTGCACCCCGGCGAACCACCCTCCATCGAGCTCCACCCGGCCTCGCCTCGATCCGAACCACCCCGACCGAGCTCCTTATCCCCACGGCCGAGCTATCTTCCCCAGCGAACCAGAACTCATCCCGCACCTCTGTTCGACAGCCCCGAGCTTTCCCTTTTGACCCCGCTGCATCAGAACCACCACCACCACCATCAGAACCACGGCCGCCATCATCGTCAGAACCACCGCCCCGAGCTTCCCTCCTCCACTGCTCTTCCCTCCTCCGGCCCTTAACTCCTCACCACCACCATCATCATCAGAGTCACCATCACCATAAACTCCGGCGAGCCACAACTTCCTCCTCCACCGGCCACTCACCCACCCCGACGAGCCATTCCCCCACGATCCAGCACCACCCTTCGTCACCACCGTGACCTCCTCCCTGCATCCCCTCCACGCCGAGCCGACCACCCCGCTGACCTTCACTCCTCTTTCTCGACCACCAGTGCCACCATTATACCACCACCCGATCCACCACCACTCCACCAGTGCCACCCTACCACCTCCAGTCACCGGCCACCCTTCACGAGCCACCTCCATCCTCCAGTCTCCGGCCACCCCATCATCATCACAACCACCAGCACCTCTGTCGTTACCTTCATCATCATCGTCGTCATCGCCAACCCCGTGCACGCACACAGGTTCGGTTCTCCCCCTCGCGTATACGTATTTGTATGGAGATATGTAGGTATATATTTGCATACGTATTGGTATATATTCAAAGGACATTGGTATATATATATATATATATAATATATTTCTCTATTAGTATATGTATGTATTCAACTATATATTAGTATATACATATTCAACAAATGTTAGTATATATATATATATATATATATATATATATATATATATAGTATAAGTATTAAATTGCTATAGTATAGTATGTACATATATTTAGTATGTGTATATTATTCAATATGATGTATATATATATATTGTTCAACTAGTATATATTATATATGTAATTAATTTGTATACATATATTGTATATGTATTTAATTTGGTGCATGTATATATTGTAAGTATTAATGCTAGTTAATAATATGTATAATATATTTTATGTGTCTATCTACTAGATGACCCAACTATGATCACGTAGCATGTTAGCAGACTGCCATATGTACACCGACATACTGACAGGATCGTATCATTGACTGTCTGATTGCACAGCAATTTCAGACACAACACCTGTGCAAATTGACGCACACTTGACCTTAGTTGACCAGAGTCATACCTAGCGTAGCCCCGAGTTCAGTGTATTTATAAATGTGTGTTAGAGTAATGTCTGATGCAATGTTGTATTATTTTATGATATGTCTATAGGACTGTTGGATCATCCAGACGATACTCTGGAACAGGACATTGGTATTACCAGCTAAGGACCTAAGGCGAGTACATTCTCTGATAATTTCCAATTATTTGATAATATCTATAATTCCAGTATCTAGAAATATTATATCTGATTTTTGACACTGTGCTAAATAAACTAGTATATAGATTGGATCTGTAGTTATGAGATGTTACATTGATTATCGCATTGACAGTGTACACGACATTGATATTAGATATCGTACATGATATATTGGACATTAATCGTGTATCGTAACGTGTCATGGTTGGATCCACCGTACTAGTTGGGGGCGGGGGAAATATTAGTAGATTATGTGATCATACCCAACTCTACATGCATCATAGCTCATCCCATATCTCACGTCGGGTGCAGCATGACCATTATATGCCTCATAGCCTGTTATATATGATTAGCCTGACCACTACTTGCATCATAGCTAACCAAATGGTTAGCCTGACCTTACATAAATCATAGCTAATTATATGTAACAAGCCTGATCTTGTCCCAAGCTGATCACATGATAGACTGATATTTCAAACACTTAGAATAGTTATAGTTCTTCATTTCATTTTAATATACTACATCACCTGTATATGATATTGTAGCTCTTTCTCTTTATTTTATATCTGCATTGACTGTACCATATTGCTTATATTGCTTATCTCTTTATATTGTCATTGCATTTACTTATTACATTCTCTCAGTATTTAGCATCATCTATTTATTGTTTTATAGTCCTTATCAATTAAATGGAACTGTTATTTGAGATGTACTTTGCTCCTTCTTGATTGAAAATATTTTTCCATACTATGCCTTAGAGGACAGGTGTCCGACATTTTATGGACCACAGGGTGAGTAGCTGCAGATTTGGACTTGGTAGTTCAGTTGGGATTCCGGGAGGTTTAGCCGGGATCACTAGTTATCTACATAGTTTCTTTTAGCAGTCTATTGGTACCGGATTTATCTCCGGCATACTTTGTTGAGACTTGGATTTATTGTTGAGTTAGATTATTTCTATTTAGACTTGTGTTGCATTTTATTTTATTCTTCGATATCTGATCGTGTTGTAGTTATGTGATTGAGTATATTGTTCATATTATATTATGATTATTCATGTCTCCTTATGGAGTTGGATGCTCGTGTAAGATTGTTTAGATAGTATCATGACCTAGACAGTGTTCTACCGCCGATGCTGCGGCGTAGGCTGGACATACCCACGCTTTCGTGCCCCTATACAGGGTGCGGGTCGTGATACTTTTTTAGTGGTGGCCCATGTAGGTCAGACTTCACAAGTTGTGCGATTTCGTGGTAGTGCGACGTCATAGTTGTACTACTGTGTGCCTGCTATAGAATATAGGACATAGGATACTAGGATGAGAGAGGATACTCAATCACAAAAAAAAAATCTTGGGAGATTCCTGGGACGACCCCTTGAGAATCTTATTAAGATTTCCAATTTAAATCTTTTCCCTTGTTCCGTCCGTTCTCGCTTGTTGTCATTGAACTTGATTCTTGTTGATCAGTTATTAAATTAAAATCTTGGTATCATTGTTGAGTTGATTCCTGTTGACCAGTTGTTAAATTTAATTCTTGGTATCGTTGTTGAGTTGATATCGAGATAAATTTTTATGGGCTAAAATTTACGGTATCATTTGATGGCATATATTGATGAGGACAGTGAGAAAGATAAAACGTCTACTTTGGTTATGGAACCTAGAGTTTATCGCAGCCATATTAGCTATCATGACGAGAACGTAGGAACCTGACTTGGATGTACATACTGTAATTATGAAACTTAGAGTCTCTTGCAGCCATACCAGTTGGCGTGGCGAGGATTCTAGATGACATAATTATAGAGTTGCATACCATAGTTACGGAACCTGTCGTTTATCGCATCTATGCTTACTAGCGTGACGAGGATTCTGAGTGTCATGATTTCGGACAGACGTGTATGATTATCAGGTTGTATCTTAAATTGGTTCTTAAAGTCTCATCTTAATACTTATCTATTTCATTATTACAGGAACTTGTTCCATCGCTTTTTTTCTTTACTAGTAGTATAAATACCTTCAGTCCTCAATCCAGTTCCTTTTTGAGCTTCTATTCTTTAAGCATTCCTTGTTAAGTATGATAATTAGTGACTTGTAATTAGGTCTGTGTCTTGAGTATTAGTATTGACTGAGTGTTGCTTGTGAGTTTGTAAGTATTTCCTAGTTGGACATTTGAGCAGTAGGCATTAATCTAGAGTTAACCCATAGCATAGTACCTTGTAGCAATAGTTCTATGATAGGTGTGTTATAGTTAGTATTGGCACTATAGATAGAAGGAGAAAAGAGTATCAGTGAAGGTTCCAATAGTAAGTATCAGAATCAGAATGCCAGTCCTGGATAGTCATTAATTTATGTAATTGGATAATCTAGGTAAACAATTAAGTATCAAGGAATTGTGTTAAAGATTAATGGAACATGATGTTCAATTTGATGATTAATACTTGGGGGTGTTAAGAGTAAAGAAATATACATGCATAAAAGGTATTAATAAGATGCCATGGGTTGAGAAATATCAATATGGATCGTGTAAGGTATGAAGAGTATCACAGACTAGTGTAACAGGCTGTAAAAGAATTAAGAGAAGATACGTATACATCAATCGAGATATAGAATCATATGCATGCCTTTGAGAGGTTCTAATAAGGGTGATGAGGTAATCTAATAATGAAGTTAGTGTTACCATGCCAAGAGTATTAATATTTCTATATCGAGGATTAGTTGAGCAATATGCTAGTAACAGTAAGTGCCTTATATGATAATGTTAGATTAGTATATCAGTTAATATAGACAGAAACTCATTGAAGAAAATACGCGTGATGATAACTTTGATCATTTGGAAGTAATAGTGCAAGTAATTCGGACAGTACAAATTTCAGTACACAGTTGAAAGTTGTAGACAATGAGTGTATTTGAGTGCACCTTGAGTATTAGAGACTGTGAGTATTTATATGTATACTTGTGGATTTAAAATTGAAGAGTGGAAATGAAATTCAATTTTTAAGAATTTTGAGGAGTTGAGATTCTATGTTATAAAATTTTTGAGGATTCAAATTCAATTCAATAAACATAGTCAAAGCTATAAAGATTTTTGGAAAGTGATTAAAATTCTATTTCGATATGTAAAAATTTGACTTTTGAGAAAAGTATATGCATTTTATTTTAAATTGTTCAAGAAGTTAAACTTTGATGATCTTATTTTGAGGATTAATTTTATGGTGGGTAAAAAATATATAACAGTATATGAGTGGTTGATGTGCATGTGTAAGGATCTATTGGCTTGAGAATGCTTGAGATGGCACTGCAAACAGACTTGGGTGTCCATCTAGGTTGTGTTAGAAGGAGTAGTACTTAGTATGGTATGTTGTACTTGGTGTGCACTTGAGTGATAAGAACAACTAGTATACACAATTATAGTAGGTAAGAGAGCTAGTAGTGGTTATGCTTGTAGTAGAAACAGTAGTAGCAAGGGATAGAGGTATCAAACTTGGATGCATCATTCGACCGATGATTATGTTAAGAGGTCCTTGGTATCATATTTTGGTATTAATAGACAAACGTGTGTAATGTGGATGTATTCATGGATGTCTTGTGGACTAATGATTAGTTGATATGGGTATCAGTGTACAAGAATAGGAATTAGGTATTGAATGTGCCAGAGTTAAGTGTATGTTAGAAATAGAAGATACTGCAGGTGACGTGTTAGCAGGTTTTGTTCTTTCATTTTCTTCTATCCTTTCTGTTTGATTGATTGACTGATTCCTTAGTACCGTAGCTTGTATTCATGATTTTCTTGTTAGAATGTAGTTAGTAGCACACCCTGACAGAGAATGCAATACCATGACAAAAAAGACCATAGCCATGCATATTTTCTCTAGATTGTATGTTGTATGACTGTAGGTAGAATTTTCTTAGACCTTGATTATTGGGGGTTTGATCGTAGTAGATTTAGGAAGAGGTTATGATTTGACAGGAGAGACAAGATGCTTAAAATTTTGAGGATAAGCATTAATTTAAATAAAGAGTTAAGGATTTAATGTGGCAGAATTGATGAATCATTGATTTGTATGAAGATTCAGATATGATTGAAATTATCATTAAAATTCGAGGATAAACATTAATTTAAATGAAGAGTTAAGAATTTAACATGGCAGAATTGATGATTTATTAATTTTAGGAAGATTATGATATGATTGAATTTGTTATTAAAATTGGAGAAAATTAGGGAGATTATCATTATATCTATTTGATTGCAAGATATGAATTTTAAAATTTATATTATGAATGCTGCATTTGAAGATTCCATAAATATCACATTGTTTGAGTATTATGTGGAAAAAAAAATCGAGGAATAAGATCATTAACGGATTAGTGTTGAAGTCAAAATTTTGGGATAAGGATTTAAATTTTTATACGCATCGATTGGACTTAAATTAGATGAGTAAGATGATTAATGGATTATAGTTTGAATTCACATTTTTGGGATAAGGATTTAGATTTTATAAATATGCATCGATTGGATTTATGGATTAGTATTTTTAGATGGGATTTCTTAATTTATAAAAATGTGCATTGATTGAATTTAAATTAGAGCATTGGATATTAAATTTTTGAGTATTTAATTATTAACTAAAAATTTTGGAGGAAATTGTGATAAAAATGGAATTTGATTTTTATTTCGAGGATTTTCAGGAATACGATAATTACAGAATTTTGAAAAATTGTGAACTGATAATGTGGATTATTTCATGATTATGTGGGTTGATGAATTTAAATTTTGATGGAAAATAATATAACGAGTAAATACTACTATTTGAGGATTTAAATTTCGAGGACGAAATTCTTTTAAGGAGGGTAGACTTGTCACTACCACATTCCAAAATATGGGTATTTTTGACTTTTTATATATATTTAATATTGCGTGTATTTAATTTGAATAATTGTATGAGATGTGTATTTACATATATATTATGTACAGTGTTCGTTAATGTTTGAGCTAGTAGACTTGACCTAGAAGCCCACTAGATGAACACCTGACCGAAATATAGGGTTATGAAATTAATTTGTTTTATTTAGAATTTAATTATTTGAGGTAGTAATTAATTATCGTAATTTTATTTAACTGTTGCACCTTGCCGTTGCTTCGATATTTGGAGCGCTACCCTAGCTTTTGCCTTCCAACAAATTTCACCACCTTGTCCTAGACGTGACCGCCTTCCATTCTGACCTTTTTGTAACTCGTAATCATGCTCTCTTGTGCTTTATTTTAGCCGCACAATATTCGTCATGGACGTTTATTTAATTTCTAAATAAAATCTGACTTTGTATCATTGTGCGTTCCAATCGAAATTGGAGACAATCTCGACCCATTTTCGTACAACCCAAATTAGGGTAATATTCTGTTCTGAGTCTTCTTTACTAATGATATTTGTGTCCCAACCTAATTTTGGCCCCATGTATTTCTAATTAATTTTAGAACACCGCTTGCATTTGTTTCTAATTAAATTGGGGATACCAACTTTGACTAATCCCGTTTTAATCCAATTTAATCCAAATACCCCATTCATTAAGCCCATACAAAACACACAATACCCCCTCACCCTACAAAACACCAAACACCAATTCCCCCACCAATTTTTCATCATTTCATGTGTCTGTGCAAATACCCAAATTTAAGGGGACTTATTTGCAATTGTTGCATTAGGTGTCAACACCCCATTGGTTCAAACCAAATGGAGAAGCCCTAGTCCTTTGACTAGTCAACCCAACCCCTCCCCTTTGTATGAATGAATTCTTTATGTCGAATATGAGCCACCCATTCAAAATGGGGCTCATTATCACCACACACCTTCCATCACCTCCCCTATTTAATGTCTCTTCATGCACCCTTCCCTAAGCATGCCCTAATCCCCAAACCTAGTTAACACCACCTAACTTCTCTCTCCTCCCTCCTTCTCCCAACGTAGGAATTTTTCCTTTCTCTTCTTCTTCTTCTTCTCTTTTTCTCTTCTTCTTCCTTCTTCTTCTTCCTCTTTATTTTTTGGTTTGGTGTAAACCATCTTCCCCATCCGGCCAGTCTACACCATCACCCGGCCGGCCAGCCCCGGCCACCCAGTCCGGCCAACCTCCTCCGTACCTCACTCCCATCCACTATTCCTTCTCCGGCGCTGCCTCGACCCGCTGCCAGACCCGACTTCGGCGAGCCGTCCCTGCACGAGCCAACCACCTGTCGAGCCAACCACCTCTGCAACCTCCCTCGGCATGAGTTCCTGAGCCACCACCACCGTCCGCTCAACACAGCTGCACCCCAGCGAACCACCCTCCATCGAACTCCACCCGGCCACGCCTCGATCCGAACCAGCCCGGCCGAGCTCCTTCTCCCCACGGCCGAGCTTTCTTCCCCGGCGAACCCGAACTCATCCCGCACCTCCGTTCGACATCCTCGAGCTTTCCCTCTTGACCCTGCTGCATCAGAACCACCACCACCATCAGAACCACCGCTACCATCATCGTCAGAACCACCGCCCTGAGCTTCCCTCCTCTGGCCCTTAACTCCTCACCACCACCATCATCATCAGAGTCACCATTACCATTAACTCCGGCGAGCGGTAACTTCCTCCTCCACTGGCCACTCATCCACCCCGGTGAGCCATTCCCCCACGAGCCAGCACCACCTATCATCACTACCGTGACCTCCTCCCTGCTTCCCCTCCACGCCGAGCCGACCACCCCACTGACCTTCACTCCTCCTTGTCGACCACCAGCGCCACCATTACACCACCACCCGATCCACCACCACTCCACCAGTACCACCCTACCGTCTCCAGTCACCGGCCACCCTTCACGAGCCACCTCCAGCCTCCAGTCTCCGTCCACCCCATCATCATCAGAACCACCAGCACCTCCATCGTCGCCTTCGTCATCATCGTCTTCGTCATTATCGCCAACCCCGTGCACGCACAAAGGTTCGGTTCTCCCCCTCGCATATACGTATTTGTATGGAGATATGTAGGTATGTATTTGCATACATATTGGTATATATTCAAAGGACATTGGTATATATATATATATATATATATATATATATATATATATATATATATATATATATATATATATATATATTTATATATAAAATATATATTTCTCTATTAGTATATGTATGTATTCAACTATATATTAGTATATATGTATTCAATAAATGTTAGTATATATATATATATATATATACAAGTATATAGTATAAGTATTAAATTGGTATAGTATAGTATGTACATATATTTAGTATGTGTACATTATTCAATATGGTGTATATATATATTGTTCAACTAGTATATATTATATATGTAATTAATTTATATACATATATTGTATATGTATTTAATTTGGTGCATGTATATATTGTAAGTATTAATGCTAGTTAATAATATGTATAATATATTTTATGTGTCTATCTACTAGATGACCCAAGTATGACCACGTAACATGTTAGCAGATTGCCATATGTACACCGACATACTGACAGGATGATATCATTGACTGTCTGATTGCACAACAATTTCAGACACAACACCGGTGCAAATTGACGCACACTTGACCTTAGTTGACCAGAGTCATACCTAGCGTAGCCCCGAGTTCAGTGTATTTATAAATGTGTGTTAGAGTAATATCTGATGCAATATTGTATTATTTTATGATATGTCTATAGGACTGTTGGATCATCCAGACGATACTCTGGAACAGGACATTGGTATTACCAGCTAAGGACCCAAGACGAGTACATTCTCTAATAATTTCTAATTATTTGATAATATCTATAATTCTAGTATCTAGAAATATTACATCTGATTCTTGACACTGTGCTACACGGACTAGTATATAGATTGGATCTGCAATCATGAGATGTTACATTGATTATCGTATTGACATTGTACACGACATTGATATTAGACATCGTACATGATATATTGGACATTGATCGTGTATCGTAACGTGTCATGGTTGGATCCACCGTACTAGTTGGGGGCGGAGGAAATATGAGTAGATTATGTGATCATATCCAACTCTACATACATCATAGCTTATCCCACACCTCACGTCGGGTACAGCCGGACCATTACATTCCTCATAGCCTGTTATATATGATTAGCCTGACCACTACTTGTATCATAGCTAACCAAATGGTTAGCCTGACCTTACATGAATCATAGCTAATCATATGTAACAAGTCTGATCTTGTCCTAATGTAAACACCCTAAATTTCAGAAATAAAATTTAATACAATTTTTCCGTATTTTTGGTGTTCTTCCAGAATTTACAGCTAAGGTGATTTGGGTTAAATAATTTTTAGGGTGACTTAATGGAGTTAAAATATTCTGGAAATAGAAATTTATTGTGTATCAAGGAGAACCGGACGCATGGCATTTTTCGGTGAATTTATTGGACCCCGGAGCAACGTATCGAGGACCTTTAGCTAATTGGATGGTGAACCAGACCCAAATTCGAACCAACCCGACCCGCTGTAAACCCTAGGCGGCCGCCAGCACTGTAGCAGCCTATAAAACCCTCCTCGACTTCCGTGCTCAGCCATCTGAACCCTAGCCGCTCATCCCCATCTCCGCCCGTCAGCAACCCCGCCGCCGTACCCCGAACTCTGCCGCTCTCCCATCGCCGTCGACCCCTACCTACCTCCAGCCTATCCGCCGCCCGACCTCACGACTCACCGCCCACGCCGCGAGTCCCGCTCGACTTCCCCAGCACCCCTTCGCCGTCGACCGTCCCCACGACCTCACCGCCTCTGCCGGACCAACCCCGAGCGAGCCCGACCTCGACGCTGCAAAGTCCAGCAGCCGCCCGTGCCCTCCCCAGCGACGGCCAGGCGAGACCCTCCGCTCCGTCGTGCCGGCGACCCCGCTCAGCCGACGAGCCACCTTCCGTCGACCAGGACGGCCCGACCCCAGTAACCCTAGAGCAACAGTGGACGCAGTTCGAGTCCGACACAGCAGAATTGACGCAGACCGGACACGCGGACTTCAGATCCACGGAGCCCTGATCAGGTATTGATTTCTCCCTACTCGCGACTCCGTTTTCAATTCCGTCGATTTCTATGCGTAGACTGTATACCCCTCTCGGTGCCCGTGCAATTCGCTCGGTGCAACGCGTCCTGTAGTGATCGTACACCGCGATCCAAAACAGGAAAAAACAACGCCCTGTTTCACCCCGGAACTGAGTCCGCCCCGCCAAACGGGACGACTTGGTCGCACGCGGTCTTTACCGAACTGTGCGCGACGTTGATATGGTCGTGTAGGATTTCGCAGAAGTCGATTCGGAGGTGTGTACACCCCGGAATCAACGCGTATCCACCGACGACACCCCGTATCCGTCGATTCTGAAACGCGCTGTAACTTCGTGTACACACGTCGGATCGAGACGAAACTTGCGCCAACGGATCCGTAGTAATATGCTGGTCCTGTGAGCCAAGTTTGGTTCGATTCTGAGGATGTTGACGAAATCACGTATCGTGGGCCCCACCGGCTCCACTTGACGGGTGATTTTGTGACCGGCTCATCGGAATCCAATTCTGGAAGTTCCGTTGGGTTCGTATCATCGTTCCTGACTTGTAGACACTGAGTTTGCAGAATTTGGAGACCTTTGACCCTGACCCGCTTTTCGGTGCAAAGTGGGCCCACATATGGAACCCGCTTTGGCCCGAAAATGACCTTTTTGCCCCTGTGTCCAAATTGGACGTAAGGACAGGCATTTCCAGCTATTTGGCATCTTCTGAGACTGTTGGTGATATTTATTACAGCTTTTGGAGTAGTTCCCACCGGATCCACAGATACCAGGACAGTTGTTGATATTCGGACATCAGGCAAGTGTACCTTGCCAAACTCTGCAGTTTAGTTATCTATTTTCCTTGTTTTATATATATTGTTGTGCATGCTCAACCTAGGACCGTGTGACGTACTTAGCGTCCGATTATCAGTCGGGTGCCGACACTGTACGCAGTGTTGGGTACGGTCATCTAGAGATGGACATCCGTGACACTTTATATTCTCGTACTTGTCTTATCAAGTACCATATGACCCAGGACACTTGACACTATTCATGAGACAGGATTTTCCCGAGATATTCGTGGTGATTCTGTATAGGATACAGGACATTATACTATTAGATACTTATGACTGGTTGCATTTAGCTATGATCACGCTTGACATGGGCATGAGACGTTGTGGTCATGATATGCGTGGTTACATTGGATGGGGAGAGACACACAGGCTACAGGCTGTATTTATGTATATCTTCTATTATTGAGAGGTCGCAGGTTCTCGTAGCAGAGCCTGACCCACTACCGGTTATTACCGCTACCGGCTCCCCGACACAGAGCTTGTAGTGGCTCAGCCTGAGACTAGTGATGCTCTCACTTGCATTTACACTTAGATGGTTACATATTTACCCCATTGTTCATTTAGTTATTTATTTGCTGCACTGCTTATCTGTATTTATTGGCATGAGCTTTCTTGTACCTTGCTATGTCCCCTGAGGACCTGGATCCGGATTTTGTTCCCCAGATTTTGCAGACGTGATTTATCCCGAGATCTACGGGACTGGAGCAGGAGCTGATCCAGGAGTTGTACCATCATCTGAGGACGAGGTCTTAGCTGAAGACTTCTCTTGAGCATCCATGTTCATGCTCAGCTTTCATTTTTTTATTTCAGTCTTTTATATTCTGGTCAGATGAACCATTGTACTAGATATTTATCGGGTTGTTCCCCGAAGTACTTTGTGAGACTTGCTGATGATTTACATTCTTTATTTATTCTGTGGATCATGTTTCATATCTTGTGTGGATGAGATTAGTTGTGCCATGATTGTCGTAGACTTGTTTTACAGCTTAAGTATGCCCTGATGGATCCATTATATTGAGTTGGTCCATCGGTGCGTACTGCTGGCCGTTGCCACGCGTCTGGTCCCCCGGTATTTTGGGACTGGGGCGTGACATGGTTTTTGTGGTGGCCCATGCAGGTCTACGACTAAATAGTTCGGTTTCAACTTAGGGACCGGACCAGCCTGCCGTAAGGATAGTATAAACTATAGGATCTCATCCATCATTTAACCATTTGTTGAACTCTATATCGAACTCGAAATTTGTTACTTGAACTGCATCCTGTATTGATTCCTCTGAGCGTTCTCATAGTTTATCTTTTGATTGCAGAGCAATGGATTCCGGGAACAGGGATGATATCCCTTTGGAGACACCACACGACGCTGTGGTTACTTATGGAGACGAAGTGACACCAGGGGATGGTGGACAAGCATCGCAGAGTGATCAAACTGGACAGCCTAATCCAAGGTTCCGGAGAGATGATATTCCACCACCACCTCAGTTCACTCCCCAGATGCCAGTATTCCCGTCAGGACAAGCCATTGACGGACAACAAATGTTCCAGATGATGTATGCTATGATGCAAGCACAGCAACAGATTCAGCAAGAGGCCCATCGGCAGGAGGCCGAGTATCTGAGGACCAGCCTGGTATCCGCATTGGAGCAGGCAAATCCGCCAGCAAGGCGAACATCGACGGGATCTATCACCGACTTCCGTCATCTCAAGCCTCGCACATTTTCTGGTAAAGAAGGGCCAACGGAAGTTCATGAGTGGCTCACCAACATTCAGCATCAGTTG
Source organism: Iris macrosiphon (assembly GCA_036927795.1). Taxonomy (NCBI): domain Eukaryota; kingdom Viridiplantae; phylum Streptophyta; class Magnoliopsida; order Asparagales; family Iridaceae; genus Iris; species Iris macrosiphon. Next base: position 62,764,534 of record JAYESA010000018.1, read on the forward strand.
GAAGCCGCTGAACTTCCAAGAGAGAAGTGGATGACTGCAGTCAGAATGCAGTTGACTGATAATGCGCATCACTGGTGGTTAGCAGAAGAAAGGAGGCTCGGACAGGACAGAGTCACATGGGAAGAGTTCTCTAGACTCTTCCAAGAGATGTACATCCCGGCAGTCGCACGGTCAGAGCTCAGAGACAGGTTCAACCGCCTTATCCAAGGCAGCATGTCAGTGGAGGAATATAATGCGGAATTTATTCGCCTGAGCCGCTTTGCCCCGACATTGATTTCGACGGAGGAAGAAAAAGCAGAGAAGTTCTTTGACGGCTTGAAGTTCGAGCTTCAGAAAGTGATTGGATCGGTAGCACCTACCTCTTATACCGATGTCCTTGCAGCAGCCCGACGCTTGGAGCGCGTCGCTAGAAGGGAGACTAACCTGAAGAGGCCTATCACATCAGCACCATCCAGGCCAGCACATGGGGATTCGGCGAAGCGAATCCAGAGGGGTATGCCAGATAGAGCAGCACATAGAGACAGACCTCTTCCTACTTGTCACCACTGCGGCAAGGTAGGACACATTGAGAAGGAATGCCGGCGTAAGTTGGGACTATGTTTGAGCTGCGGATCCAACCAGCACTTTTCCCGGGACTGTTCTGAACGCAGAGACGGAGCACCAAGACTAGCATTACCTGCACCACGACCAGCCTATCCAGCAGCAGGAGGCCAGCAGACAGGAGTTGGTGGGGTCAGACCACCAGCCCCAGGAGGGAACCAGCAGAGACCACCACTGGCCCCACAGGCAGCCCTATTTCATCAGCAGCAGCAGCAGCAGAGAGGTCCAGCTCAGGGACGGGGACAGGCATTCCCATTAGCTGTTGAGGAGGAGGCTACAGCAGGCGAGGTCATCGCAGGTACTATTTTAGTAGCTTCATTACCTGCAGTAGCTTTATTTGATTCTGGAGCATCGCATTCATTTATAGCAGCTAGCTTTGTAGCCACCCATAGAGTAGCTACCGCACCCCTTCCGAAGATGAAGAGGATTCTTACGGGAGGAGGTATTATTCCGGTTAGTGATGTCTGTAGATCATGTTCTGTAGTAGTTTGTGGCCGAGAAATGCGAGCTCAATTTCTAATCTTTTCCATGCCGGATTATGATGTCGTACTTGGTATGGACTGGTTAAGTCAGTACCATGCGACTCTTGATTGCCGACTTGGGCGGGTTATATTTAGACCGCCAGGACACCCAGAATTTGAGTTTCTCCGCGGAGCAGTAGAGCAAGGAGTTCAGCCTACTCTTAGGGTATTATCTGTAGAAGGGGAGACAGGTTACCCAAGAGTCATATCAGAGTTTGTGGATGTATTTCCTGATGATCTTCCAGGTTTACCGCCTGATCGGGAAATAGAATTCACAATAGACTTAACTCCAGGAGCAGAGCCAATCACTTCATCGGTTTATCGGCTAGCACCTAAGGAGTTAGTGGAGTTGAAGGAACAGGTTGATGATCTTTTGGAGAAGGGTTTCATTCGCCCCAGTATTTCACCTTGGGGAGCACCCATCTTATTTGTGCCGAAGAAGGATGGAACAGTACGGTTGTGCATTGATTACAGGGCACTGAATGCTGTTACCATCAAGAACAGGTATCCCTTACCACGCATTGATGATCTATTCGATCAATTGAGTGGTGCAAGGGTATTCTCGAAGATTGACCTTAGATCCGGCTATCATCAGATCAAGGTGAGGAAGGAAGACATCCCGAAGACAGCTTTCAGGACAAAGTATGGGCATTATGAGTTCTTGGTGATGCCGTTTGGTTTAACCAACGCGCCAGCAGTATTTATGAGTTTGATGAACAGAGTCTTTCATCAATTCTTGGATAAATTCGTAGTGGTATTCATCGACGACATTCTCATATATTCCAAGAGCCCTGAAGAGCACGAGGAGCATCTCAGAATCGTGTTAGAGACCTTGAGGCAAGAGAAGTTATATGCCAAGCTCAGTAAGTGTGAGTTCTGTATGGACAGAGTGCCTTTCTTGGGGCACATCATATCAGGAGAAGGACTTTCAGTGGATCCAGAGAAGGTAGCAGCAATTGAGACTTGGCCTACACCTACATCAGTAGCAGAGGTGAGAAGTTTCCTCGGACTTGCAGGATATTACCGAAGGTTCGTAGAAAATTTCTCAAGGATTGCAGAACCAATGACAAAGCTTACACGGAAGGATCAGGAGTTTGTATGGACAGAAGACTGTCAGAAGGCTTTTGAAGAACTGAAGAGAAGATTAACAACAGCACCTGTCTTGACTCTTCCTTCAGGGTCAGGAGATTTTGTTGTTTACAGTGATGCATCCGGCAGTGGACTAGGATGTGTTTTGATGCAACATGGCAAAGTCATTGCTTATGCGTCAAGACAGTTGAAGGACCACGAGAAGAACTACCCCACGCATGATCTGGAGCTAGCAGCAGTGATATTTGCATTGAAGATATGGAGGCACTACCTTTATAGAGAGAGGGTAGAAATCTTTACTGATCACAAGAGTCTGAAGTATGTGTATACTCAGAAGGAGCTTAACATGAGACAGAGACGCTGGCTGGAACTGATGGTGGATTTTGACATCGATCTGCAGTATCATCCGGGAAAGGCGAATGTTGTTGCAGATGCACTCAGCAGAAAGCCTACGGCTTATTTCTTGACAATGCAGCCCGAGTTATTGAAGGATTTACAAGAGCTACAGATAGAGGTTATCGTACCGGGACAGAATGGCTTGATGGCTAACCTTGAGATTCAGTCATCACTCGTGGAGAAGATCAAAGAAGCATTGCCCACCGATGCTAGATTCCGAAGACTCAAAGAAAGGACAGAAGCAGGTATTCAGACAGGACTTCGCATTCACGAAGACGGGACATTGAGATTTGGAAACCGCTTGTATGTTCCAAATGGAGAATTGAGACAAGAGTTAATGACTGAAGCGCATAGCTCTATGTATTCTGTTCACCCAGGAGGAACCAAGATGTATCGAGACTTGAGACAGTATTACTGGTGGCATGGAATGAAGAGAGAGATCGCCAGATTTGTGGCCAAATGTTTAGTATGTCAACAAGTGAAGGCGGAACATCAGAGAACTGCAGGTATGTTACAACCGCTCCCGATACCGGAATGGAAGTGGGAGCATATCACGATGGACTTTGTCACAGGATTTCCGAAGAGCCCCAGCGGAAGAGACGCAGTATGGGTGATCGTGGATCGACTCACTAAATCGGCACACTTCTTGCCATTTAGAGTTGGACAGTCCACGGAGGTACTAGCTGACATGTATATGCGACAAATCATCAAATTACATGGAGTACCTGTTAGTATTGTATCGGATCGAGATTCGAGATTTACATCTCATTTCTGGAGAAGCATGCAAGAGAGTCTGGGCACCAGACTCAAGTTCAGCACGGCATACCACCCGCAGACAGATGGACAATCGGAGCGCACCATTCAGATCTTAGAGGACATGTTGAGATCATGTATGCTCGATTTCGGAGGATCTTGGGAAGATCATTTGCACTTAGTAGAGTTCTCCTACAATAACAGTTATCAGGCCAGCATCCAGATGGCGCCATTTGAAGCTTTATACGGAAGGAAGTGCAGATCACCTGTGTGTTGGAGTGACGTTGGTGAACGTCAAATACTAGGTCCAGAATTGGTAACGCAGACAGTGGAGAAGGTGAAGCAGATACAGAATCATCTACGAGCAGCTCAGGACAGACAGAAGCATTGGGCAGATACACACAGACGTCCCCTAGAGTTCAAGGAAGGAGATCATGTGTTCTTGAGGATTTCGCCCACTCGTGGTACTATCAGATTCGGGAGCAGAGGCAAGCTGAGCCCAAGGTATATTGGGCCATTTGACATTCTAGAGCGCGTTGGTGAGGTGGCTTATCGGCTTGCACTACCTCCATCCTTAGAGGGAGTGCATGACGTATTCCACGTCTCCCAGTTGCGAAGGTACGTGACCGACCCAAGTCACGTAGTCGATCATTCAGAGATCGCAGTAGGCCCGAGTTTGAGGTATGAAGAGCAACCAGTTGGCATCCTCGACGTCAGTGAGAAGACATTACGGGGACAGACGATCAGACTGGTCCGAGTAGCATGGAAACATCATTCACCTGGCGAATCGACTTGGGAACGAGAAGATAGTATGCGCCAGCGATACCCCCACTTGTTTGAGGAGACAGTTGTAAACTAAGCAACCTTGTACTTCCATGACTTTTCTTTAGTAGCTCATTCTTGATTGCGAGGACGCAATCCTTTTAAGGAGGAAAGATTGTAAACACCCTAAATTTCAGAAATAAAATTTAATACAATTTTTCCGTATTTTTGGTGTTCTTCCGGAATTTACAACTAAGGTGATTTGGGTTAAATAATTTTTAGGGTGACTTAATGGAGTTAAAATATTCTGGAAATAGAAATTTATTGTGTATCAAGGAGAACCGGACGCATGGCATTTTTCGGTGAATTTATTGGACCCCGGAGCAACGTATCGAGGACCTTTAGCTAATTGGATGGTGAACCAGACCCAAATTCGAACCAACCCGACCCGCTGTAAACCCTAGGCGGCCGCCAGCACTGTAGCAGCCTATAAAACCCTCCTCGACTTCCGTGCTCAGCCATCTGAACCCTAGCCGCTCATCCCCATCTCCGCCCGTCAGCAACCCCGCCGCCGTACCCCGAACTCTGCCGCTCTCCCATCGCCGTCGACCCCTACCTACCTCCAGCCTATCCGCCGCCCGACCTCACGACTCACCGCCCACGCCGCGAGTCCCGCTCGACTTCCCCAGCACCCCTTCGCCGTCGACCGTCCCCACGACCTCACCGCCTCTGCCGGACCAACCCCGAGCGAGCCCGACCTCGACGCTGCAAAGTCCAGCAGCCGCCCGTGCCCTCCCCAGCGACGGCCAGGCGAGACCCTCCGCTCCGTCGTGCCGGCGACCCCGCTCAGCCGACGAGCCACCTTCCGTCGACCAGGACGGCCCGACCCCAGTAACCCTAGAGCAACAGTGGACGCAGTTCGAGTCCGACACAGCAGAATTGACGCAGACCGGACACGCGGACTTCAGATCCACGGAGCCCTGATCAGGTATTGATTTCTCCCTACTCGCGACTCCGTTTTCAATTCCGTCGATTTCTATGCGTAGACTGTATACCCCTCTCGGTGCCCGTGCAATTCGCTCGGTGCAACGCGTCCTGTAGTGATCGTACACCGCGATCCAAAACAGGAAAAAACAACGCCCTGTTTTACCCCGGAACTGAGTCCGCCCCGCCAAACGGGACGACTTGGTCGCACGCGGTCTTTACCGAACTGTGCGCGATGTTGATATGGTCGTGTAGGATTTCGCAGAAGTCGATTCGGAGGTGTGTACACCCCGGAATCAACGCGTATCCACCGACGACACCCCGTATCCGTCGATTCTGAAATGCGCTGTAACTTCGTGTACACACGTCGGATCGAGACGAAACTTGCGCCAACGGATCCGTAGTAATATGCTGGTCCTGTGAGCCAAGTTTGGTTCGATTCTGAGGATGTTGACGAAATCACGTATCGTGGGCCCCACCGGCTCCACTTGACGGGTGATTTTGTGACCGGCTCATCGGAATCCAATTCTGGAAGTTCCGTTGGGTTCGTATCATCGTTCCTGACTTGTAGACACTGAGTTTGCGGAATTTGGAGACCTTTGACCCTGACCCGCTTTTCGGTGCAAAGTGGGCCCACATATGGAACCCGCTTTGGCCCGAAAATGACCTTTTTGCCCCTGTGTCCAAATTGGACGTAAGGACAGGCATTTCCAGCTATTTGGCATCTTCTGAGACTGTTGGTGATATTTATTACAGCTTTTGGAGTAGTTCCCACCGGATCCACAGATACCAGGACAGTTGTTGATATTCGGACATCAGGCAAGTGTACCTTGCCAAACTCTGCAGTTTAGTTATCTATTTTCCTTGTTTTATATATATTGCTGTGCATGCTCAACCTAGGACCGTGTGACGTACTTAGCGTCCGATTATCAGTCGGGTGCCGACACTGTACGCAGTGTTGGGTACGGTCATCTAGAGATGGACATCCGTGACACTTTATATTCTCGTACTTGTCTTATCAAGTACCATATGACCCAGGACACTTGACACTATTCATGAGACAGGATTTTCCCGAGATATTCGTGGTGATTCTGTATAGGATACAGGACATTATACTATTAGATACTTATGACTGGTTGCATTTAGCTATGATCACGCTTGACATGGGCATGAGACGTTGTGGTCATGATATGCGTGGTTACATTGGGTGGGGAGAGACACACAGGCTACAGGCTGTATTTATGTATATCTTCTATTATTGAGAGGTCGCAGGTTCTCGTAGCAGAGCCTGACCCACTACCGGTTATTACCGCTACCGGCTCCCCGACACAGAGCTTGTAGTGGCTCAGCCTGAGACTAGTGATGCTCTCACTTGCATTTACACTTAGATGGTTACATATTTACCCCATTGTTCATTTAGTTATTTATTTGCTGCACTGCTTATCTGTATTTATTGGCATGAGCTTTCTTGTACCTTGCTATGTCCCCTGAGGACCTGGATCCGGATTTTGTTCCCCAGATTTTGCAGACGTGATTTATCCCGAGATCTACGGGACTGGAGCAGGAGCTGATCCAGGAGTTGTACCATCATCTGAGGACGAGGTCTTAGCTGAAGACTTCTCTTGAGCATCCATGTTCATGCTCAGCTTTCATTTCTTTATTTCAGTCTTTTATATTCTGGTCAGATGAACCATTGTACTAGATATTTATCGGGTTGTTCCCCGAAGTACTTTGTGAGACTTGCTGATGATTTACATTCTTTATTTATTCTGTGGATCATGTTTCATATCTTGTGTGGATGAGATTAGTTGTGCCATGATTGTCGTAGACTTGTTTTACAGCTTAAGTATGCCCTGATGGATCCATTATATTGAGTTGGTCCATCGGTGCGTACTGCTGGCCGTTGCCACGCGTCTGGTCCCCCGGTATTTTGGGACTGGGGCGTGACACCTAAGCCGATCACATGATAGACTGATATTTCAAACACTTAGAATAGTTACAGTTCTTCATTTCATTTTCATATACTACATCACCTGTATATGATATTGTATCTCTTTATCTTTATTTCATATATGCACTGACTGTACCATATTGCTTATATTGCCTGTCTCTTTATATTGTCATTGCATTTACTTATTGCCTTCTCTCAGTATTTAGCATCATCTATTTATTATTTTATAGTCCTTAGCAATTAAATGGAACTGTTATTTGAGATATACTTTGCTCCTTCCTGACTGGAAATATTTTTTCAGACTATGCCTTATAGGACTGGTGTTCGACATTTTATGGACTACAGGGTGAGTAGCTACATATTTGGACTTGGTAGTTCAGTTGTGATTCCGGAAGGTTTAGTCGGGATCACTAGTTATCTACTTAGTTTCTTTTAGCAGTCTATTGGTACCGGATTTGTCTCCGGCATACTTTGTTGAGACTTAGATTTATTGTTGAGTTAGATTATTTTTATTTAGACTTGTGTCGCATTTTATTTTATTCTTCGATATCTTATCGTGCTGTAGTTATGTGATTGAGTATGTTGTTCATATTATATTGTGATTATCCGTGTCTCCTTATGGAGTTGGATGCTCGTGTGAGATTGTTTAGATAGTGTCATGACCTAGACAACGTTCTACCGCCGATGCTGCGGCGTAGGCTGGACATACCCACGCTCTCTTGCCCCGGTCGTGACATCAACCGAGTCAATGGTGCCGGAATCTTAGCAAAGTTTAACACAAATCTTCTGTAGTATCCTGCCAAGCCTAGGAAACTACGCACCTCCGCTAGTGTCTTCAGAACTGGCCAGTTCTCTACTGCATCTACCTTTTTTGGGATCAACCGACACTCCTGCTCCAGAAATAATGTGTCCAAGAAAAGATACTGATCCAGTAAAAACTTACACTTACTAAGCTTCGCATATAACTGGTGCTCCCTCAGAGTCTACAGTACTATCCTGAGATGTTCTACACATGTTACTACCACTTTTAGTTACTTAATTAGTCCTATATTATGTTCAAAATATTAAGGCATGGTCATATAAGAATTTTTCTTAAGATGTCGTACAAAGTATGGGCACGCTAGATACGAATCCATGAAAGTTCGGTCTGGATTCAACCGAGCGTGTATGCAATATTCAATCAATCAATATCGTAGCCAACAATTTTGGTACTTGACTCGCATATCATGCTCGTGCTGGAGAATATATATATATATATATATATATATATATATATATATAATATAATATCACACATTCAGTAATTTGAAAGCATTCTCGATACAAAATCCAAATATAGATCACTTAACACATGACACGGTATATCGTGTAGCGCCCCGTTCCCCTGGTGCGGGGATCGCGGCTAAGAAACACTAGACGGTATCATTCGATCGGGATAGATTGAATTAAGAACTCGTCCTCGTTATGGATTTGTTTCTTCGGAATCGATTTCCATATTCAGTGGACTGCGCCCCAAGGATCGGCTTAGCGGCAGTCAGGAGGGACCTCTCCGCTGCTATCTTTTATTGCCTCGGTTTCCGATGTCGCTTGTTGCTTTCGTGCTTTGAGTTGGTTTTGGGATTTGCTTGTTTTCCTTGAACGGTTTCGATGGTTTTCATTATTTTCGTTCATTGAACTGCACTTCAATTCCGAGATTGGAAAGAGAGGAAGAAGTATTGATCAAGCTGTTCGTGTGCAGGTGAACGAGTAGTAGGCGGCTTACGAGCTGAGTCGTGAAGCGCCTCTTTCCTTCTCCTTCCATCAATCTAAGTGAGTGGCTACCAACCCGATTAGCTAGCCTTGCTTCCAAGCTTCACATCTAATAAATCTGCATTCTTCCTTGCCCCGATCAAACGATACCAAGTAATAATAAAAGAAACAAGATAAAAGAGAATAGACTTGGTCATTATGCTTGTCAATAACTTCATGAACGGATACTGAACTGCATGCTTGTTCGTTTGGGAATAACTCATGAATTATTGCTTGTCTTGTACAATTGCTTGTCTTGTACTCTTGTTGCCTCAAAAGCATGAACTGTTAACTAAGTAAATAAATTATTTGATCACGGACAACTTGTGCACAAGGTCATTGGTTCCTGCGGATGGTCGCTGGGGCACCGGCACTGATCCGGTCCGGACGGAACTCTATTGTATAGTCCATTGTGCTAGACGGGGTGACATATAGCGCTCCTTATTCATTCGCTGCATACCATTCCCGCCAGTGACTAGTGTCCATTGTGACATCACGCTAGTGATCTCTTGTATATTTAAACCTGTTGTATACTAACTTGTGTCTTCGTGGCAGGGAAGGCATGGTAAGTATTGTGCAGGTGATTCAGACGGTCAGATAAAATCCACCGAACGGTGGCATGTTCATTTCAGTAAATTCTATATGCTGCTTACTTGTAAATAAACTAAGGCAAGATAGAAATCCACAAATATGCATGCTTCATTAAAACAACGTGTTGATTGGTATAGTCAGGCTAGCTCGCCTTCACCAGTATGTTTCGACATGCTGACCCTCGTTGAAACAGGTTCTCCGTACTAAGGCAAACCGAGCGAGGAGCCGAAGTCATCTTCCCGGATCCAGTCCAGCTGTAGGCGCATCCTGATCGCGCCGTCCTTGAAGCATTTTGAAGACAGGAGCTTGCAACTCTTCATACACAAATACAGCTCCGTGGCAAAGCTATCCTCCAGCCTGGAGGTCTATATCTTTTGAATTTTAGTAAAGGGATATAATGTACAGGACTGCTATCTCATTTTGAGTCAACACTTTTGTAAGCCGTTCGGCATATTAGCTGACTCGTTCAGGAGTTTGTAATAGATGTTCATTATCAATAAAGAGAACTTTTCTATGTTTCAAATCTTTGTTTCAATTTATCTGCGTACTCTGAATATGTGCTTGCTATGCAAAATACTTTGGCCTTGTGCGGGCGCAACCCCAGGCCCGCACGGCATCACGATTCGGGGGACGCCCTAACGATTCTAAGGAATCGGGTCATGACATATCGTACCTCAGTGCACATATGATCATATACACTTCCAGGAAATAATTTATATCAGCAAGGATACAATATTCGAGTCCAATCACCAATTATACATTGGGTCACACGAATCAAGATCATATTGTGAAACGGATATTTATGTCATGCACATAGCTGGTTAGTCACTTATCACTTAGCCTGGTTCATACTGAAATCTCAGTCCAATCACTCAGTCATTCCATGTAGATGCCAATCTTAGCTCATGGTCATGTCTGGCACAAGGTCTGGTTACTAAGTCCAATCTTCCTTAGAATCATAAAATAAGCGTTAACCCAAATCAATCATAAAATAATAAGAAAAACATTCAATAAAACACCAAGGCCGCATGAGAAGTCTTGGCCGCATATGAAGTCCAGGCCGTATAAGAAGTCCAGGCCGCATATGAAGTCCAGGTTGCATATGTCAGTGTTAAAGTTTAATCCTCGGGACAAGTATTGATGTGACGAGCAATAAATGAAGTGCCAGTGAAGTGACATAAAGTGATTGATATGACATACAATAAAGTGTGTCATAGAGAAAGGACAAAATCATAGAAATAATCGCCAATGCTACAGAGTCATACGTCCAAGGAAGGTGGCCGCATACTCTGCTTGCCGCATATGTCACTTGGCCACATATGATGTATTCTTGGACTTAGCGAATTTCTCATTCGTTCAGTGAGTGAAAACACAAGGAGTTCCAGAACACTTTTATAGCAATAAGTCATACTTCCTACAAAGATGGACGCATGCTGATCAGTATGCGGCAAAGAGCTCAGGCCACATATCCCTCTGGCCACATGAAAACTTCGCCTTCTCTAAACAACAAGTTCAGCCATGGCGGAAGCTACAAAAAATAAAATTTGTTTCCTCCATAAAAGCTTTATTTTAACTCTGAATCAAGTGAACCAAAAACCAAAATGCTCGAAATAAAGTGCTCCATCAATCCCAAAAATATTTTTTCTAAAATATAATGTGTTAATAGATCAAAACTACAAAAAAAACTTTGCACCCATAAAAATCATAAACTTCAAATATAGATCTACTCAAATTCACCCATCAAAATCGAAAAATCCAAGTATTAAAAGTGTTTAGAAACACATAACAAACATAATAAACAATAAATTAGAGATTTTCTCCATTTCTCATGCAAGATTAAGACTTAGAGGAAGAAAACTTATGGGAGAGAAAGAAAATAAATAAATAAATAAAGAGAGAGAAAGAGAGGTTTGCTTTATATACAAGGATTTGAGGTTTAGGCCATAGTGAACCCATGATTAAAATAATCCAACAAATAAACCATGAACCAAGATAAACCAAAGAATAGGTCTAGTCTCATACAAGATACTAAACATACAAGCAAGAAAAATAATACGCTTCAAATACGTATATTTGGGAACGGGGAGTAGCATCTCTATCCACCTTAGAAAAATTCTGTCTTCGTAATTTGAATCCAAGTAAGCTAGAGAAGTTAGGACAAGCACGATATATATCTACTAGCAAAACTATACATGCAAGCAATAATATCACAATACTTAAGCAATCACTTGATAACGGAATCTAGATACGAAGGCATAAGGTAGAATATACCTTCTAAATTGAAAATGTGTGGGTACCGAGATCGAATATCATTCTTGTCCTCCCACATCGATTATTGAAGAGTGTGATGTCCCCAGGCAACTCAGACAAGAGAAATAGTCTGATTCTTGAGTACATTCTCCTTTCGATCTAGAATGGATACGGGTTGCTCTTCGTAAGATAAGTCGGTACCAACGACTAATTCAGAGTGGTCGAGGATATGACTTGGATCCAGGACATACCTATGCAGCTGAGACACATAAAATACATCGTTTACCTCGCATAGCGAAGGTGGAAGGGCAAGACGATAAGCTACATCGCCTACCCAATCGAGAATGTCAAGCGACCTAACGTATCGCAGACTAAGCTTCCTGCGAACCCAGAATCTAATAACCCCACGGGTAGGGAAATCCGTAAGATCATGTAGTCGTCGACACAAAACTCTAAAGTGCTACGATGCTGATATGCACAATGACGATATCGACCTTGCGCAACCCGAAGTCGCTCGCTGATCTGCCTGACAACTTCTACTGCCTATGTGATCATTTTGGGGCCTAACATCTTTCGCTCACCAATGTTGTTCCAAGCCAACGGAGATCTACACTTTCTGCTGTACAATACTTCAAAATGTGCCATCTGAATACTGACCTGATAACTATTTTTATACGAGAATTTGACCAAGTTAAAGTGATTCTCCCAAGATCTACCAAGGTCTAAGGTACATGCTCTTAACATATCCTCCAAGATTTGGATAGTTCTCTTTGATTGTCCGTCCGTATGGGGGTGGTAAGCTATTCTGAACCTTAACTTGATACCCAACCTCTCGTGCAAGATTCTTTAGAAATGAGAAGTGAACCTTGTATCTTGATATGATACTATAATTACTGGCACTCCATGTTGTCTCACAATTTGTCGTATATACAAATCTGCCAACTGCTTTGTAGACCGTCCCACTCTTAAGTGAAAAAAATGTGCCACTTTTGTGAGCCAATCCACTATCATCCAAACTATATCTCAACTAGTCGGTGGTCAAGGTAAACCGGTCACAAAGTCTATCATGATGTATTTCCACTTCCACTCTAGAATAGGGAGCAACTACAATAATCCTGCCGGTCTCTGTTGTTCTGCCTTCACTTGTTGACATATCAGACAATGCTATACGAAATATGCTATTTTTATCTTCATTCTATTCTACCAAGAGTGTTTTTTAATATCTTGATACATCTGCGTGCCTTCCGGATGAATAGAATACTGTGAACTGTGTGCTTCAGTCATAACTTCTTGCCAAATATTTTTGCTTGGTATGCATAGACGATTCCTAAACCTTTGCGTTCCATCTGCATGTAATGTCAACTCCTTTCGAAGATCGGACTCACATTCTTCTCGTAGCTTTTGAATCTTCGGGTCCTCTGCCTAATCTAGCTTGATTCTATCAACTAGGGTTGATTGGATCTATAGGCTAGCCTAAACTCCTGTACTCTGTAAAAATACTATCTCGATACCCATCTCTCATAATTCTTCTAGAATGTGCTTCTGAGTAGTCAACATAAATTTTCTACCTCTTCTGCTAAGTGCATCAGCTACTATATTAGCCTTGCCTGGATGGTACTGAAGTTCCATATCATAGTCTTTCAATAACTCTAGCTACCTCCTCTGCCTCATGTTCAGGTCCTTCTGCATGAATACATACTTCAAATTCTTATGATCTGTGAATATTTCTACCTGATCGCCATATAAGTAGTACCTCCATAACTTAAGTACAAACACTACTGTTGCTAACTTCTTACTCTTCCAACAGGCTCCGGAGGATTCACAATATAGTATGATACATCTGGCAAAGGACTTGGATATGTTTTGATGCAACAAGGGAGAGTGATAGCGTATGCTTCTCGGCAGCTCAGGGATCACAAGAAGAACTATCCAGAAGATAATGAGGATGACCAAGAGTTGGGTGTCTTATTCCTCGAAACAGAGGAAGAAGGATATGATGATGAACGATCACCACCGATCAGATACACTGTCAACACATTGTCTATCTTAAGGCATGCAAAGTGAGGACCGACTAAGGTCGTTGGTCGATCATGCATGCAAGTCCATTAACTTCTTCTTCAACTCTTCGAAGGCTATCTGGCATTCTGCTGACCATATAAACTTAACTTTCTTGTACGTCAACCAAGTCAATGGTGCCGAGATCTTAGCAAAGTCTGAAACAAATCTTCTGTAGTATCCTGCCAAGCACAGAAAACTACGCACCTCCGCCACTGTCTTCAGAACTGGCCGGTTCTCTACTACATCTACCTTCTTGGGATCAACTAACACTCCTGCTCCAGAAATAATATGCCCAAGAAAAGATACGTTATCCAGCCAAAACTCACACTTACTAGGCTTCACATATAACTGTTGCTCCCTCAGAGTCTATAGTACTATCCTGAGATGTTCTTCATATGTTACTACCACTTTTAGTTACATAGTTAGCCCTATAGCCCTATATTGTGTTCGAAATCTCAAGACGTGGTCACATGGAAATTTTTCTTAAGATGTCGTACAAAGTACGGGCATACTAGATACGAATCCATGGAAGTTCGGTCTGGATTCACTCGAGTGTGTATGCAAAATTCAATCAATCAAATCCTAGCCACGCTTTTGGTACTTGACTCGCATATCATGCCCATACTAGGGAATATATATATATATGCCCATACTAGGGAATATATATATATATATATATATATATATATATATATATATAATATTATGCATTCAGGAATTTGGGGGCATTCTCGATGCACAACCCAAATATAGATCACTTAACATGTGACATGGTATGTCGCACCTCAGTGCACATCCGATCATATACACTTTTTGGAAATAATTTGTATCAGCACGGATACAATATTCGAGTCCAATCACCAATTATACATTGGGTCACACGAATCAAGATCATATTGTAACACGAATGTTTATGTCATGAACATAGATGGTTAGTCATTTATCACTTAGTCTGGTTCATACTGAAATCTCTGTCCAATTACTCAGTCATTTAATGTACATGCCAATCTTAGCTCATGGTCATGTCTGGCACGAGGTCTGGTTACTAAGACTAATCTTTCGTAGTATCATAACACAAGCATTAACCCAAATCAATCATAAAAGAATAAGAAAAACATTCAATAATATACCATGGCGGCATGGGAAGTCATGGCCCCATATGAAGTCCAGGCCACATATGGAGTCCAGGTCGCATATGTCAGGGTTAAAGTCTATTCTTCGGGACAAGTGTTGATGTGACGAGCAATAAATAAAGTATCAGTGAAGTGACATAAAGTGATTTATATGACATATAATAAAGTGTGTCAGAGAAAATGACAAAATCATAGAAATATGTGCCAACGATTCAGAGTCATCTGTCCAAGGAAGGTGGCCGCATACTCTGCTTGCTGCATATGTCACTCGGCCGCATATGATGTGTTCTTGGACTTAGAGAATTTCTTATTCGTTCAGCGAGTGAAAACATAAGGAGTTCTATAATACTTGTGTAGCAATCAGTCATGCTTCCAACAAAGATGGACGCATGCTGGTCAGTATGCGGCAAAGAGGTCAGGCCGTATAGCACTCAGGCCATATAGCACTCTCGGCCGCATATCCCTCTGGCCGCATAAAACTTTATCTTCTCCAAACAGCAAGTTCAGCCATGGCGGAAGCTCCAAAACCTAAAATTTATTTCCTCCATAAAAACTTTATTTTAACTCTGAATCAAGTGAATCAAAAGCCAAAATGCTCGAAATAAAGTGCTCCATCAACCCAAAAAACTATTTTTCTGAAATACCATATGTTAATAGATCAAAACTATAAATATAGATCTGTCCAAATCCACCCATAAAAATTGAAAACTCCAAGTATTAAAAGTATTTAGAAATACATAACAAACATAATGAACCAATAAAATGAAGGATTTCTCTATTTTTCATGGAAGATGTACTTGCCAAAGACTTGGAGGAAGAAACTTAAGGGAGAGAAAGAAAATAAAGGAATGAAAAAAGAGAAAGAGATGTTTGGTTTATATACATGGAGGGTTTGAGGTTAGACCATGGTGAACCCATGATTAAACCAACCCAATAAATAAACCATGAACCAAGATAAACCAAAGAATGGGTCTAGTCTCATACAAGATACTAAACATACAAGCAAGAAAAATAATATGCTCTAAATACGTATATTTGGGAACGAGGAGTGACAAGGAAGATATGAAGAGGGTTCCATATGCCTCAGTTATGGGGAGTCTCATGTATGCTATGGTTTGTATAAGGCCAGACATCTCTCAAGCAGTTGGCACAGTTAGCAGATATACTTCTAATCCTGGAAGGGTACATTGGAGTATTGTCAAGTGAATTTTACGATACCTTCAGGGCACTACCGATTGTAAACTTTCTTTTGGTGGTGACAAGCCGAAGCTAGTTGGCCATACCGATGATGATATGGCTAGAGATGTATACACGATGCAATCGACTTTGGGTTCTTCTTTTACCAGCCATAATAGTACAAAATGAAGGCCTGGTTCCAAGTTATTCAGGAATAGTGGCATTGACTTTCTCGACCCTTTGCATAGATGAGCAAAACACCACTAAGGGAATCAAAATTGCATGTAAAGGCGAGCAACAGTGAGGAGGAAGGCAGCTGAATGCTCTGAGGTAAAAAATTATGGAGAACTCTAACATCTTCGACTCTGTGGACAGAAAAAAAGAATATGGCCAGCTGTAGTACAAGAGCCTAATCAAGGGGAAAGTCTGAATCTATTCTACTTTCTTTACTCTAGTTCGCTATAACCTACCAGCAACAATGTTCTCAAGTGGAGAAGCCTAGATGTCACCTTGACCTACCAATTACAACTGCAAGCAACATGACCGCTAGCAACCATTGTTCCATTCATACATAGTCAAAGAATAGGAATTGAATGCAAGTTCAGGCTTATCCTGCTAGCATTTCGACCGTTAAAACGAGTGCCCTGAATGAATAAGTTGGAATCCTAGAAAAGATCGATTAAGACCCGCCCACTATTACTATGAAAAAGCCCTGCCCTGGTACCTTCGCTAGACGGAGAGTACATGACTTCTATTAGCGCTGGACCGTCGAGTCAGTTCAAGGCTGAGGTCAAGCAAATAGGCACAAGGAGCCGATAGAGCGGTATAGTAAGTTCCTTCTTCGTCTTTTGCTTGTCACTGGATTGGAAGCCGCATGCGATGCCTTCTTATCCACCAGGTGATACCGTATGTAGTGATTCTTGACCACGAGAAGTTGAATTATGGTTTACCTGGGCCTGGGAGTGAAATGATACTACTATATGTTATCAAAGCTAGTCAGAGATAATGAGAACTAGCCTTGTTACTCCTTGACATTCCCTTTTTTCATGCTGAGTGACACTACTTAGGACAACACTCGTGTGAGCGGATCTGACATCACTAAAGCCCACTTTGTTGTCTCGCTCTGATAGCGGCGCTCCTTTCTCGCGGAGCGGCATACCAAAAAAAAGATATAAACACATGCAACAATCCAACCATAGAGCCTTAGAAGTATGACAGCAGGAGTCTGGCTTCCCACTAAAGAAGGGCAAAAAAAAAACTAATGAGAGTTCCCAGATGGCCAATGACGACTCACCATCCGATATCAGTCCCACCGATAGATGCTTGGATGGTAGGTTTAGTATCTTGGGATCTTATATTCCTAGGGCTTAAAGACTCGCTTCGAACCTTTTGTCTTCGTCTCCGAAAGGTTTTCTGGCAAGACATTCCCGAAAGGGACTATTTTTTTGAGTCCTCGTTGGGACCCCCTAGAGATGAAGGCGAATGAGCCGAACATGGTCAAGGTTGGCGATAAAGCGGACGGGTGGTGTGATGTGGTATACTCCATTAATAGCTGGACTGATAGCACACTGAACCGTACTGTAGTATGAATAAAAAAAAGGATGCACCCTTAAGCTTCTATGGTTATAAGCTTCTGGGAGAAACCTGTCTGAAAGCACTATCCTCTTTATGAAGGCGAATGGCTATGTCCCACCTATGACCCTCGCTGGGGTCTAGTGCACTCCTCCAGCATGCTTTATTCCTTATGGTGAAGCATGAGTAAACTGGCTTACCGGTAATCTCCCATTTCTGTCGTCGAGAGACTATAAGAACTATAGCATGCCAAAAACTGGGAGTTGAGGTGGTTAGACCTATACCTCGAAATGCTCCCAGCATCCTCCTCCCCTAACTTAGCACTGCTAAGATAAATGAGTAGCTTCCTAACAACATATTTTTCCTTGTTTGGGAAAACTTTCCCTTATCCATGTGTAAACCCCCTAAAATTTTTAAAGTATTTTTATTAAATTATTGAATTTCTTTAGAGTATTTTCATAGTTAATTAAAAAATAAAATTTATTGATTAAATTACTTATATAAATATTCATTTAGAATTATTCCACAAAATAATTTTTATTTTATTTTTTTGAGTCTTGTTAAAGAGTGATATATTTTCTAGAATCTATTCTGTGTGCAAATATTCTTTTTGAATTTTTATATAATCTCATATATATATATATATATATATATATATATATAAATACATATATGAATAAAATATAATAATAATATTAATAATAATAATAATAATAATAATAATAATAAGTAATAGTATTAGTAATAATAATAAGTAAAAGTATTAGTAATAATAATAGTAATAATAATAATAAGTTGTTAATAGAAATAAAAAGGAAAGGAAAAAAGAAAAAGTAAAGAAAGAAAAGAAAGAAAAGAAAAGAAATCAATAAAACAAAAGCAAACTAAAACGTACTCTTAAATCTACCCGACCTCAGCAAACCCCAGACCCAACTCCTAATCAAACTTAAACCTATTCCTAACTACCCAACTCACCCACAGCAGAACGCACCCCCCCCCCGCGGCTCTCTCTCCCTCTCTCTCTATATATATACATATACGTTCATAAACCCTAACCCTAAACCCAATCCCTAAACCATTCCCAGATCCCCGACCTCAGCCCCGACTGGCGACCGACCGCCCCGTGCTGCCCCCGCCGCCGATCAGTCGCGCGCTCGTACAGTGCAGCAGCAACGTAGTTTTGCCCCTCTCTTCAAGGTATTATATCTCCTTCACCTCTGATTTTTTTATGAGTGGTTTGTCCATGTACATTCACAACCTAAACCTCTAGGATTCTCTTCAAGCGGGACGAGTTTTCGTGCCCTGGATTGGTCGAACAATCGACCGAAAGTTGGCCAAAAAACTGACAAAAAATAGTCCAGAATTTTAACCCAAACTTCCATGTTCATGCCTAATTTGCCACCAGCCTGTTTAATATTTTTAAAATCAAATTAAAGATTTTTATTCTCTATATAATCGAGAATTTAACTGCTCTTTTACTTTTTATTAATTTATTTTATTTGTTAAATTATTCGACCTCCAAAACGACCAAAAACTTAGTAATTTAAAATTAAGATTTTGTGATACGGAGTGCGTCCCGCCAAACGGGACCGCCTCATCGCATACCAATTATATCGAAAGGCGCGTAGGATATATCCTGACGTGTGGACTTTCGTGGAATTTGATTCGGACGTATGTGCGCGTCGGAATCAACCCGTATCCGCAAAAAGTCCCCATATCACAACTTTTACAAAATATCACCCCACTTTGTGTACGCTCGTCAGAATGCGACAAAACTTACGCCATTGGATTCGTGGTATCACGCTGGTCCTGTGACCCAAGTTTCACGCGATTCTGAGATAGTTGACCAAGCCACCTATTCGTGGGCCCTACGGTTTGACATGAAGGGCGAATTTGTGATCGGCTCACTGGAATTCAAAATTAGATATACCGTTGAGTTCGTATCGACGTTTATAATTCATTTAACCTATAATTTGTCCCATTTAGAGACCTTTGCCCTTGGCACACATTTCGGTGCAAAGTGGGCCACCTGTGGATCCCACTTTGACCGAAAATTATCGTTTTGCCCCTGTGTTCAAATTGGACCAAAAGGTAGACTTTTCTAACTTTCTCGCTTATTTCGAGAATGCTGGTGATGTTTATTTCAGCATCCAGAGACGTTTATTCTGGTGCCATAGTTTTTGATCCCTTGTGCTTGACGTCTGGATGCTTACACTTCGCATCTTTTTTGTCAAGCAAGTATACCTTGCCAAATTGCTTACAGTACTTTGCATGCTTATTATATTTTTATATATATTCATTATATGTGTGTGTTTTTTAGTCATAATTATATATTATATATGTTGACACACACTTGACACATAGTATCATGGGAGGGGAGGACAATCAATAGGCGTATGGGCTACCCACTCTGGTAAACTATAGTAACTAGCACGCACTACGGTAGTTGTGTCACGATAGTCGCTACCCTCACGGTATGTCGGCTTCTGGTGTCACAATGGTTGCTACCCTTGCGATATGACAAATTCTGATGTACATGGACATGTGTGTGAGTTGTGAGATAGCATGTGTAGCCTACACCTACCCATACGTCGAAAGGTTGTCCTCATTATGTATTCATATAGATTGTCTACTACTGCGTACTTATATATTTTTGTCTATTATGCATATTTTACTGTATTTAATTTGCATGCTTCTATGTATCTTGTTACGTCCCTCTAAGGACCTGGTCCCTTTCCAGGTGTAGACAATCTTGACTATTCGCAAGAGCACGGATCAGGACTTGCTACTTATCTCTCTTTCGAGGAGGTCTTCTCTTTGAGTCTCATTGTTCATTAGATGTACTTATTTGGTTTCTCTTATATTCTAGTTTGGTAGTGGATTTGTCTCCACCCAACCACTTATTCTTATCAAGCATCTCATACTTGATTCAGTTATATAGTTGATTGGATATTTATTTCTATTTGATTCTATGGATGAGATCTAGTTATGCCCTATGACTTATGACATAAATCTATACCACTTGTGAATTATTGTTCATATTACAGCGTACGCGTGTATTATGGTATCCATATATTGGAGTTGCCATATATATACGGCTGACATGCTTACGTATTCCTGGTCCTACATATTTTGGGACTGGGACGTGACATATTTTTGTGGTGGCCCATGCAGGTCGAGAGCATATTGTCTCGGTTACGTTACTGTACCGAGCAAGCCTGCGCATAGGATTAGATTATAGGATCTCATCTACTTATTTAATTACCTTCCTTGATTTCATTTTGCATTCTTATTTGATTGCTTGCCTGACATCTTGCTTGATCCTTTCACAACGTCAATCTTATCTTTTCTTTTGTGCTTGATAGGGGATAGGAAGATGACTTGTACTAGGTATATACACTCTATTATTCAATAAAACTATTAGTTAAATTATTGTAAGTTGGGTAGTATGCCTCATAACCTAGTATCACATAGTCCTTTTGAACGATTAATGAAGTGTAATTGAATGGCACCAACTGTAATACTCTATTTCGCTCAAGCGGACTGCCGATTCAAACTACAAAAGTGCAATGTCTCGACCTGCTTTGCTCAGGCGAGAATACTCGTTTGAGGCAAAGGATATCCAGACTTGTCCCTATAGGAGTTCGACTTAGGCTTTCAGAGGCTCGCTCGACGTATCGCTCAACCGAGACAAATCATCACTAAGGTGGGTGGCTAAGGTGAACTTGTCTTTGCTTAGCCAGCACACTTAAAATATGGAACGGTACATGCTAGTCGCTAGGTGAATCACCCCCTGCATGCTAATAAGAATACAACGCACCTAGCTACAGGAATAATCCCAACTTGTATTGATTATGCTAGAACATGGAAATAAAATATTGCTTATATTTAGACCCTCGCATGCTACCCTAGATCTTGTAGCTCGGAAAGTCCCTTATGGTTTCACTCCTCGGCTTACCTTCGGGCCCGAGCCAATGCGATTACTTAAGTTCTCAATGTTGCCTTGCCTTAATGTTTCCACACGAAATTATGCCACAATAAAGAACACTATCGCGTATCGTGCATGCATTCTAGTTAGCCAGGAGACTATTAAATAGCTCTTCTATGCAATTGAACCTGCAAGTATCTGGGACCGTTGGGTCACTAAGGCAGACCCCGCACCAGGGGGATGCATCAAGGCAAGTTGAATCACTGAAATGGAAATCATGTCAAGTTTACATCTGAACAAGAATTGTCAAGTAAATCAAGAATCATAGCTTGTGGAGCAAATACTCGTTGAGAGCAAGAAATCAATTATACTCGTGTTATGGATTATCTTGTTAAAGATGTGAATTTGGATAACCCTAGAGACCTGCATGTCGTGGATAACTTAAAAAAGGTGATCTTCGGATCTCAGTTTCACGGGCGGCCTTCGGGGCACTAGGGCCGATCCGATCCGGATGGAACTCATGCAGCCTTCTTGTACGAGCTGGGTGGCATTTCCGCTAACACCGCGCCACCTTTGCAAAAAAGGCTGATAGTCTCTTATGCTTGGATGGGATGGTTTGTAGCGCCTCTTATGCTTTCGTTGTATTCCATCCTCGTCACAACTAAAACTCATTCTTTATGGCTATGCCAACGACCTATTTTTCATATAGATAAGTCATCCTCGCTTAGCGACTATCTGCGTGCAAGTAATTTCTTCGAATCGAGAATAACTGAGCACCCAAAATATAGTCTCGTTCATAACACGGTGTTTGCTCATGTTATTGTCCCTAAATGTTTATTTTTGCTCATGCTTGAATTAACTTGGTTTGCCAAGGACAAATGGTAAGTTGGTAAGTCTCACCGTGTTTTCTCTTATATCGCACAGGCGCACTGCCACACGAGTTAGGCTATTCAACATTGCCATAAAACTGATCCTAAGGCAACTGGAAAGACAATATAATAGTTGGTGCAAGAAACCTATATTACGTGTTTGGATTTGTCGAGCGGGCGAATAGCCTCCCTACCAATGCATTCAATGTACTGATAATCCACCAGATCGTTTGTAGGGTGCGGGAGAACCTTATTCGGTACGGATGCCTCCTTCGTGCGTGTTAAGGCGTGGAGTTCACTCTGGGGCCTTGGAGCGCTGCGTCCGGAACTGAAGCACATATACAAGACATAATATTGGAACATGGCCTGAACATGGCCTGAACATCACCTGTATCATTCCATAAATGTAGTCACTTGGCTAGTATGGCCTAGTTTAGCTACTATGGCCTAGTTTCATAGTGTATGGACCCAATATCCTAGAGATAGACTCATACAACCTAGAAATAGCTAGTTTGACCAAGTTTGACTAGTTTGGCCTAGAGTTGACCTAGTTTGACTATTTTGACTTAGAAATGGCTTTATGACCTAGAAGTTGACTAGTTTAATTTATTTCCATTCCCAAAACCTTGTATTAATGCAATATTCCATATATAGGTCTGTGACACCAGTTCGAACACCGCATTATTTGCTCTAGACCACAGTCGAATATATTCTATGATAGTTTCTATTATTTGATTACTACTATAATTCAAGTATTTAAAAATGTTACTTATGATTCTTGACACGATGGTACACGGATTGGTATTATTATTGGATTGTCAGTTATGAGATGTTACCTTGATTATTGAGATGGTATCGGATACTGTCCTTGTTGGTTTTGGATAACATTGAATATTGTAGATTAAACATTGGATAAATTGGCTAGTAACGTGTCATGATTCGATCCATCGTATCAGTCAGGATGGAGGAAATACCAATCAAATATCTGATCAAGAACTATCGGCTAGTAGTGTAATAATTGGCTACTAACTAACCATGCAATTCACGTATGGTTGATTTAGCTCCTTAGTATAATCATTGAATCTCCCAGGCCGATCACATATTTAGTTAGTATCTCAAAACACATAGTTATTGTAGATTCCATTATTCAGTTCATTGATTACCTTATTTTATTTGACATTATAGTTTCTTTCCCTCATTCTTGTATGCATTGATTTATATTGCTAGTATTGCTTATTCCTTATTGTTCATGATCATCAGTTATATTCTCATTGTAGATAGCATTCTCTATATTACTGCTTTATAGTTTTTGTCAATTAATTGGAACTACTATTGGGTTGTACTTTGCTCCATTCCTGACTGGAAAATATCTTTTAGAGGATCCGGGAGATTGGTGTCCGATATACTACGGACCTCAGCCTATAGATGGTGCAGACGTGGACCCACTAGTTCAGGAGTGATTGCCGGAAGGTTTATCCGGAATACTAGTTAGTACAGTTAGTTTTCTTTAGCATTTTGGTACCGGATTTATTTCTGACATATAATTAAGATTTGGATATTATTTCTATTTGTTGTTGTTATATTTTTAAACTGCTTAGTTATGTTAGACTTCTTTGATATCTTCTCGTGCCATAGATTTATGATTTAGTATTGTGTTAAATTAAGTTTATTACTCTCTTCTTAGAATTGAGAAATTATTGGAGTATTATGCATTATTTGTGAGATAATTAGTTAGTATAGTTGACCAAGACAGCGTTCTACTGCCGATGCTGCGGCGTAGGCTGGGCGTTGTTCCCGACTTGCATCCCTACACCGGGTGCGAGTCGTGACAATTTCTCAATAGGTATAGTTCAGTTTTTCTCTCTTATTAGACTCTAAATCTATAATTTAATCATTAGGAACCACCCATGTACTAAGGCTACCCATAGGAATTAGAATTAGGTTCATAGGAGGCCAATGGAGAAAGTTATGTGATATTTTATGTTAATTTTTGGAGAATTTCGAGATTGGCACATCTTGTATTTGTCAATAGGTTAATTAGACCAAATTGAGATGTGTTTGGTTTTATGTGACTAGTGTCGTATCCACAATTGGATACGTGTATGTCACTACCACTTTTCCAGGTAAGGGCAATTGTGTAATTTCACTATTTTGGATAATTATGTGTTTAATTAAATTGCTGAGATTTTAAAACTATTTATTTTATGATTGTTTTAGGTCAAGCCTTAGAACCCATTAGGTCAAACCCTAATGACTAAACCCTAATTGTAAACCCAGTTCTAGTGAAACCCTAGAATTCAAATTTTAGGATGAACCCTCAAACCCTAGACTGGCTAAACCTTAGCTAATTAGGTTCTACATGACCTAACCTAGGGGTTAAACCTAGGCCATACACTAGAAACCCTAACTGGGCCTATATATATAAAAGGAACCCTCTTGTTCTTCACATAGAGAGAGAAACCCTAGCCTCCATCTAGAGAAACCACCTCCCCACCCCATTTTTTGAGATTAAACCTAGGGCTTCCATTTTCTTCCTCCTCCAGAGCAAAGAGAAGCAAGGAAACAAGGAACGTGGGTCAGGAAGCCTTGGAGAACCCATCTCTATAGGTAAATTCGAATTTTTAGCCTTTAATTTCTGTTGTTCTGTCGATTACTGGCCATTAGGGAACCCCCTTCTATGTAGAGTTTGACATTAGGGTTTTGGATGGGGTTTTGGCGACCATCATGGGGTTTTCCCCAATTATCAGGAACCCTAACCCTAGGTATTTGTAGGGAGACTGATTTCATCTCATCTGTGTAAGTTGAACCCAATTTTTAGGATTTTTGGGCTGAGGATTCATGGGTTGTATGTATAATTGTTTTCTAAACTGTAGGTGTTTGATGAAATGCCAAAAAGGGAAGAACACCTATCTAATCTACTCTAAAATATTTAATTTGATGTATGATGTGTATATATATATATATTTATACATATGTATATAGATTTGATGTGTGTTTATATATATATATCTATGTGGTAGATGTGTGTGTGTTTTGAAGAGGGGGAGTTCCTGTACAGTCGGGTTATGTGCTGTGTTTGGCTGTGCAGTGTCTTATTGTATCAGACACGGTGGAGTTTCCTATGTGCACAGTCGGGTGGACACTGTGCAGTCAGGTTTGGGGGATTTCAGTGCAGGATGTGTGCAGTTGGGTAGCAGCTAGGTTTATTTCAGTGAGTTAGTTCAGTGTTTAGGTTCTGGGTGCATTATGTGTAGAGCCAGGTTGGTATCAGTGTTTAGGTTCTGTGAATGGTAGATGTATCAGTTAGAACAGTGTGTAACTGTGCAGATTTGGTTGGGTAAGCAGTAAATTGCTATGTGTGAACCTGGGTATTTGAGCAGTTAGTTCCAGTGTGTATCCTTTAGTATCAG
This sequence comes from Iris macrosiphon, assembly GCA_036927795.1. Taxonomy (NCBI): domain Eukaryota; kingdom Viridiplantae; phylum Streptophyta; class Magnoliopsida; order Asparagales; family Iridaceae; genus Iris; species Iris macrosiphon. Next base: position 62,790,365 of record JAYESA010000018.1, read on the forward strand.
TTTAGTATATGTGTGTGTATCCCCAAATACCTATGTGTCTATCTGTGTCAGTATGTTGGGGGAGAGGTAGATGAGTAGTAGTATCTGTGTCTATGATTACCTGTGTTTTTAATCTAGGGTGTATCCTCATGTCAGTGTATTAATGACTGTATGTGAATACCTGTGTGAATGTGTAGGTCTGTGGGCCTGTGTTAGATAGCTGTGTGTGCCTGTGTGTTAGGGGTGTCTCAGGAAGAAGTTGCCTGTGTGTTTGAGTGTGTGTTCAGTATTCAAAACCAGTGTGTTTAAGCATTTTTAGTGTCAGTATAACTAGTGAGTATGAGAGTGTTTGTGTGAGGTCAGTGAGAACTCAGTGAGTGAGTTCAGTGGTTTAGTTTTTGTGTCTCAGTATCCTAGCAGTGTGTGGGCCTAGCTGACTATGTGAACCTATGTCCATGTGTAGCAGTTTGTGTGTGAGCCTAGTTAAGTCTCAGTGAGTGTGTATCTGAGATGAGTGTGTGTTAACTGTGCAGAGTTGAAACAGTGTGTAAATGTGTGCTGTGTGAGTTAGCAGTAGGTATGGATATGTGTGTGTGTGTCTCAGTGCAGGCCAGTGTCAGTGCAGCCCTATGTGAGAATGCATGAGAGTGTATCCTAGTATTTGTGTGTGAGTGAGAGAGGGTGTTAAGTTAAATGTGTACCTGTGTCAGTGAGAGCCAATGTGACTGTGTATAGGTGTGAGGGAGAGATAATTCCCAGGTTTTATGAGAATTCTGATATGTGTGTGTGTGGATCTGTGTGAGTAGCCTGTGTGTAGAGGTTCAGTGAGATACATGTGTCTGTGTGTGTCAGTGAGTTTGGGAACCAGCAGACCCTTAGGTTGTTGGGTTCTTCTGTTGATCAATGCACATCAAGGTGTGCATTGAGCAGTGCACAGTAAGTGGGGAGTTCAGTGGATTACTGCAGGTACTTGGGAGTTCAGCAAATGTCAAGTTAGTATGGCTGTGCACATTTAGGATATTCTCAGGTATTGTTGGGGAAAGAGAGTGTGCCAGTTAAGTAAGGGTCAACAGATCATGGAAAGAGTATCAGTGTATCCATGATACATGAGGGTGTAGATGACCCTAGTTTATGATATTGGGTTATTGAGTTTCACTAATAGTATTAGTAGTTGGGTAGGGGTTAGTATATATATGAATATACAACTATTAGTCTAGATGGTTATTGGTAGGTTAATATCTATGCTAGCATAGTTTAGCTACAGGATAAATGTATATATGTAAGTGTATATATATATATATATTCATGTATTGTATTATAGTCAGCTTCTATATAGTATTGATGTATATTATTTATGACCTAGTATAGACTGAGCCAAAGACCTAGAATGGCCTAACACCCTCTTTTCAACTTAGCTAATCACTTTTATCATTCCAAACACCATTTAACATTGATATCTTATATATATAGGTCATTGTGATCCCACTTTGGACATCGATCCTCACATTTTGCTTAGGACCACAGGCGAGTACATTCTCTGACAGTTTTCATGGTTGATTACTTCTATAAATTGTAGTGTATTACATACTTGATTCCGACACTATGGATACACGGGTTAGCACCCTAGATCCCCATCACGAGGAGTCGTGGTTGGAATCCATCGTGCTAGCTGGGGAATGGGGAACTATTAGTAGATTATGTGATCATATCCAAACATTATATGTACCATAGCTCACCCCACTTCTCACGTCGGGTGCAGCCTGACCACTTATATGCTCCATAGCTGTTATATATGATTAGCCTGACCACTATATGCACCATAGCTAACCATGCGGTTAGCCTGACCTAAAAGAATCATAGCTAATCATATATAACCAGCCTGATCCAGTCCCAAGCCGATCATATAATAAACTAATATTTCAAACACTTAGCTAGATGTTTATTTTATTCAGATTTACTTGTTCTAGCATTCACTATTTATTGTTCATTGCTAGATGCTCTATTGTCTATTTCATTTCTCCAGTACTTCACATGTTCAGCTTTTATTTCCATCTTGTATCTCTTACACTGTTTATAGATTTTGTCAATTTAATGAAACTGCTGTTAGTGCTTGTGCTCCGCTCCAATCCTGACTGGGTAAACATTTTTCAGAGGACCTGGAGAACTTTTGCCCTACTCATTACGGTCCAGGAATAGAGGAGGATTTCACCCCAGAAATTCCAGAGGAGGTGCCTATCCTAGAGGAGAACTTACCAGTCTGTCCTTAGATTACTTTTCAGCATTATTGTTTTAGACTGAGACTGAGATGTATTTATTTTATTTGTGACTTTGTGAGGTCATTTAGACCAGGATTTGAGTTGGACTTATTGTGGTTGGTTTTTATATAGAACTCTTCTCAATTCTCATCGTGCCATTATGTTTATAGTTGTGATTGAGTATATTATAGAACTGTGGATTATTTATCATTGTCCTCCGTACGGAGTTGAGACTATTGACAGGATATACTATGTTTGTGACCTAGACAGCGTTCTACCGCCGATGCTGCGGCGTAGGCTGGACGTACCCACGACTCATGCCCAATTTCCGGGTGCGGGTCGTGACAGTGTAGGTCGTATACCGATAATTTGACGATACGGGTTGATTTTGGAATTTTCTTTCGACACGGGGGCTTGAGCATGTCACATTTTGACACGGGCACGTAGATGAGTAGCTAACATTTTGTGTTATTTCTAATTATGATTCTAGACTTGCTCGTGTCCTTCGGGATACGTTTGGTGATGTAGTGGAGCCGTATCACAAGCATATCATAGATTGAGTGTGATACGGGTGCGGTAAACTCCACGTGTTTGATACTTTGCATTCTAATTTAATTTACCTTGGTTATAGCAATTAGAGTATTATAATTATAATTGTTATATTATATAGATATATATATGTATAGTTATATGTATGTTCTATATTTTATTTTGATATGTTGGTGGTCATTGGAGAGTAGAAAGTTCATATGCATCATGGTGTTGATAGGTGTGTGATAGGTGTAAGCATATATATATATATATATATATATGTATGTGTGTGTGTGTGTGTGTGTATGTGTATTAGTAAGTGTGTATATAAGTGTATATATGTATAGGTGTGTGTATGTATGCTAAGGGGGTGTGTGAATAAGCAGTGAATAAGCAGGAATAAGCAGCAGAAAGCAGCAGCAAAAGCGGCAGGAAGCAGCATCAAAAGAAGCAGGAAGCAGCAGCAAGAAGCAGAAGCAGCAAGCTGCAGCAGCATAAGCAGTAAGCAATAGCAGCAGTAGCAACAACGATAAGCAGAAGCAGCAGTAATAAGCAGCAGCAGCGATAAGCAGAAGCAGTAGCAATAACCAACAGTAGTTTGAGTGCTTAGAAATTAAGTTGTAGATAAGTTAAGTTAAGCTAGTTAATAAGCTAAGTTAGTTTATATATATATATATATATATATATATATATATATATATATATATATAAGCACTAGTTAGCATTGGTTAGTATTATTTCTAGATTACCTTGAGTTACACCAAGGTAATGAGAGTTGAGGTATCTTGGGTATGGGTATTGAATATCCGAAGGGGTATGTTAGTATGTATAGTATTGTTATAAGTATAAATACATGCTAGTATATAATGAGGTATGTTGGTTAGTTAGCTAATGTTAGATATTGTATTACATTGTGATACCAAGGTAATATCAAGGTATTAGTTTATACTCAAGGTATTGGGTTTGTGTATCAAGATAGGTGTGTAGGTGGTGTGATACCACATTTGGTTCAAAGCCAAGGTATCCACTTAGCATTAGTTTGGCTAGGAGTATTATATATTTTATCTTGTATATATATATTATAGTATTTTTATATCTAATAACTTACGTATCTTATGATACGGTATTTTGTTGGTATCCTAGTATCCTAGCATAGCTAGTATAGCCTAGTTACATAGTGTATGGACCCAATATCCTAGAGATGGACTCATACAACCTCAAAATAACTAGTTTAACCAAGTTTGACTAGTTTGGCCTAGAGTTGACTTAGTTTGACTATTTTGACTTAGAAATGGCTTTATGACATAGAATTGAGCTAGTTTAACTTATTTTTATTCCAAAACCTTGTATTAATGCAATATTCCATATATTGGTTTGTGTGACACCAGTTCTGATATCGATTTGCATTATTTTTTTTGGACCACAGGCGAGTACATTCTCTAATAGTTTTTATTATTTGATTACTACTATAATTCAAGTATTTAGAAATGTTACTTATGATTCTTTGACACATTGGTACACTGATTGGTATTGTTATTGGATTGTAAGTTATGAGATATTACCTTGATTATCGAGATGGTATCTAATACTGCTCCTTTTTGGTATTGGATAACATTGGATATTATAGGTTAAACCTTGGATACATTGGCTAGTAACGTGTCATAATTCGATCCATCGTATCAGTCAGGACAGGAGAAATACTAATTAAATATGTGATAAAAAACTATCGGCTAGTAGTGTAATCATTGGCTACTAACTAATCATACACTTCACGTATGGTTGAGTTAGCTCTTTTGTGTAATCATTGAATATCCCAAGCCGATCACATATTTAGTTAGTATCTCAAACACATGATATATTATAGATTTCATATTTAGTTCATAGATTACCCTGTTATATTTCTGACATTATAGTTCATCTTCTTTATTCTAATACGCATTGATTTATATTTCTGTTGCTAGTTTTGCCGGTTCCTTCATTATTCTTAGATCATCAATTATATTCTCATCATATATAGTATCCCCTATTTTACTATTTTATAATGTTCTCAATTAATTGGAACTGTTATTGGGTTATACTTTGCTCCATTTCTGATTGGATAACATTTTTAGAGGATTCAGGAGATTGGTGTCCGACGTACTACGGACCTCGACCTATAGATGGTGCAGATATGGATCCTCTAGTTTTGGAGTGACTGCCAGAAGATCTAGTCGAAATCACTAGTTATCATAGTTAGTTTTCTTTAGCATTTTGGTACCGGATTTGTTTTTATTTTATTGTTGTTATATTTAGACTGCATAGTTATGTTAGGCTTCTTTGATATCTTATCGTGCTATAGATTTATGATTAGAGTATTGTGTTGCATTAAGTATATTTTTCTCCTTCTTGGAGTTGAGATATTATTGACAAATTATATATTATTGTGAGATGATTAGATAATATAGTTGACCTAGACATCGTTCTACTGCCGATGCTGCGGCGTAGGATGGACGTACCCACGTACTCATGCCCCTTCAACGGGTGTGGGTTGTGACATATTTTTGTGGTGGCCTATGCAGGTTAGACTTCATAAGTTGTGCGATATCGTGGTAGTGCGATGACTTAGTTGTACCACTGCGAGCCTGCGATAGGATATAGGATATAAGATATTAGGATGAGAGGATACTCAATCACAAATTTAAGATTTCTTGAGAGATTCCTGGGATGACCCTTGAGAATCTTATTATAAATTTTAATTGAAATATTTTCCCTTGTTTCAATCTGCTCTCACTTGTTGTTATTGAATTTGATTCTTGGCGATCGGTTGTTAAATTTAATTCTTGGTGTTCGTTGTTGAGTTTGATTTTATATCGAGATAAAATTTATGGACTAAATTATGGTATCTTCTGATGACATATATTGATGAGGACAGTGAGAAAGGTAAAACATCTGCTTTGTTTATGGAGCCTAGAGTTTATCGCAGCAATATTAGCTGGCGTGGCAGAAATGTAGGAACCTGACTTCGGAGATACATATCTTAGTTATGAAATTTAGAGTTTCTCGCAGCCATACTGGTTGGCGTGGTGAGGATTCTAGATGACATAATTATAGGATTTGCATACCTTAGTTATGGAATCTATTGTTTATCACAGCTATGCTTACTAGCGTGACGAGGATTCTGAGTGTCATAATTTTGGATAGACATGTATGATTATCAGGTTGTATCTTAAATTGGTTCTTAAAGTATCATCTCAATACTTATTCACTCCTGTTATTGTAGGATTTTCTCCCATCATTCTTTAGCTTAGAAGTAGAGCCTTGATGTGAGTAGATAGGAGTGTACCAGTATATGACTAGTGATGGGTATATTACCTGATATTGAGGCTAATGATGTGTTGGAAGCAATAGGTGGAAGAAGTTTCTAGAAATTTTGTGCAGAATGCTTAGTGGGTGTTGATTGTCATTGTATAAGTCTATAAGTATCAGAAAATGGAAGCCTGAGTATTAGAAATTTTAATAGTGTGTCATGGGTTGAGAAATATCAAGATTGGTCATGGAAGATATGTAGTGTATCATTGATTAGTGTATCAGTCTGTAAAAGGTATAAGGGGAGATACATATACATCATTAAAGATATAGAACCATGTGCCTACCTTTGAGAGTGAAGTAAAATATGTGTATTATATAAGTTAATAACTAGTGCATTGGATGGAAGTGATCATGAGCTCTAGTGAGTGTGATGAGGTGATCTAATAATAAAGCTAGTATCCAGAATAGTAGTAGTATTGTGGTAAACTGTTGTAAGTATTAGGAAGCTAGTGTCCTAGAACATTAAGTGCATATATTATGTAGTTAGAAAGCTAGTGTTACTATATCAAGAGTGCTAGTATTTCTATATCAGGGATTAGTTGAGTAATGTGTTAGTAACAGTAATTACCTTGTGTTATAATATTAGATTGGTGTATCAGTTAATATGGACAGAAAATTATTTGGAAGTAATAGTACAACTGATCCAAGCAGTAGAGGAGAGAGATAATATATATATATATATATATATATATATAGAAGTAAGTAAGTTTAGTAGGTATAGTACCTTGCTAATTTTGAGTATAAAGGTCGTATGTATCAGAGAATAGTACGAGGGGTATAAGGATACCAGTGAGTTGTCATGGTATCGTAATGGCTAGAAGGTAATTGTGTATGTATTGTGATACTAATGTATAGATGAGAACCTTAGGGTGATTAACAAGTATTAGAGTATGAGTTGCACCAAGTATCAGATAGAAAGAGTACCCTAGTAATAAGAGCCGGAGTATCTTAAGTATTATGAAAGTATAGGCACAAGCATTTTAGTAATTAATATAATAGTATAGAGGAGAGACGCGAGTAACTTGGTATGAGGATGTCATCTAAAGTGCCATATAAGAGCTGGTGCCTCGTGTAGACAGTAACAAGATTTAAGTATGTACCATATTGGGGGTATTCAAGTTGGACAAGGGCGTGCTAATAAAACACATGATTGAAAAAGTATACAAGTGTTTCTTGCATGAGAATGGTTGAGAAATTTTGGTTATTACAAGAACTGAAACATATAAAAGAGGTAGTATCTTAGTGGTATTTTGTATAGTATCCTAGGTAGCAAGTGCCAGTGAGTTAAGTATGTCCATGACCTAGAACAATAGTATATCACTAGTATTTGGTAACCCTCAGTATTAAAAATATCTTGACTAGGTTGATGATTAGTGAATGCTTATTGTGAGATGAACTAGGACACCGTTGGCATAGCATATTACCCCGTACCAGTAGAGGGAGACACCCCAGTAGCGCAGGTTTTTTTATAATGGAGGTCAAAAGGACCAATGCTACGGGTGTTGGGTTACCAGGTTCTATTCTTTTTATCTAGTTAATCTGTGTGATACCTGGTGGATTATAGTTTTCTTAGTGATTTATGCTATGGTATGTTAAAACCTTGACAAAGACTAAAATTTATGATAGTTAGAGACTATATCCAAGTATGGGTTCTCTTTCAGTAGAATGGTAGGATTGTATATTATATGATAGGACTATTTTAGACTATGATTAATGGGGGTTTGACCATAGTAAAATTACTTTGAATAGGTTATGACTGGCCCAAGAGAGAGGGGTGAGAGTTTTAATTTAGAGGACAAAATTCTGATGAGGGTAGAGTTGTCACTACCGCTTTCCGGGAAAGGAATATTTTTGTATTTTCCTATTATTGGTAATATTATAATATTAGTATTTCAAAAATTATTATATTGAATGGTATATCATAATTATTTATTTATGATGCATGTTATATATTTATTTATTGTAGTATTTAAATATTTTTATGTTACTTTAAATTTTGGACTTGTGTTAGTGGACTAACTAGTTTAGAATTGACATTTGGACCAACATTTATTTTAGTTAGACTTGAGCCCAACCACAAGTCCAATTCATTAGGAGAATGATTTAATTAGTCAAACCATTAAGAGTAAAAACTTTTTCCTCAATCCTTTTCTTTATGATAAGCCCCAAAGAATATTTTGGACATTTTATATTTCTTGGACATGAAGAAAGGGGCCGACCACTACATAAAGGGGTGGAGACTCTCTCTCTCTCTTTTTCATTCCAAATTTAGATCTAAAAAATTTCTTTTCCAAATTTCCTCTTCCTATACCAATCCCTACCTAAATTGATTCTCAATTCCTTTTCTATTCATCATTGGAGGCTATTAGAACAAGGAGGAGCAAGGATCTACAAGTTGAAGGCTCTTGACACTCATTTGGAGATTTTATTATGAATCTATCTCCCAATAGGTATAATTCAATTTCTCTCTCTAATTGGACTCTAAATCTGTAATTTAATCATTAGGAAACCTCCCATATACTAAGGCTACCTATAGAAATTAGAATTAGGTTCATAGGAGGCCTATGGAGAAAGTTATTTGGTATTTTGTGTCAATTTTGGTGGAATTCCAAGATTGGCATATCTTGTATTTGTCAATAGGTCAATTAGACCAAATTGATATGTGTTTGGTTGTGTGTGAGTAGTATCGGTTCCATAATTGGATATATGTAGGTCGTATCCCGACAATTTGATGATACAGGTTGATTTGGGGGTTTTCTTTCGACACGGGAATTTGAGCATGTCATATTTTGACACGGACATATAGATGAGTAGCTAACACTTTGTGTTATTTCTAATTGTGATTCTAGACTTGCTCGTATCCTTCAGGATATATTTGGTGATGTGGTGGAGCCGTATCGCAAGCATATCATAGATTGAGTGTGATACGGGTGCGGTGCACTCTACGTGTTTGATACTTTGCATTATAATTTAATTTACCTTGGTTATAGCTATTAGAGTATTGTAATTATAATTGTTATATGATATAGATATATATGTATAGTTATTTGTATGTTCTATATTTTATTTTGATATGTTGGTGGTCATTGGAGAGTAGGAAGTTCATATGCATCATTGGTGTTGATAGGTGTAGGCATATATATATATATATATATATATATATATATATATATATATATATATATATATATATATATATATATGTGTGTGTGTGTGTGTGTGTGTGTGTGTGTGTGTGCGCTAAGGGGGGGGGGTGTGAATAAGCAGTCAATAATCAGTGAATAAGCAGGAATAAGCAGCAGGAAGCAGCAGCAAAAGCAGCAAGAAGCAGCAACAAAAGCAGCAAGAAGCAGTAGCAAAAGCAGTAAGCAACAGCAGCGATAAGCAGAAGCAGAAGTAATAAGTAGCAGCAGCAAGAAGCAGCACCATCAATAAGAAGAAGCAGTAGCAATAAGCAACAATAGTTTGAGTGCTTAGAAATTAAGTTTTAGATAAGTTAAGTTAAGCTAGTTAATAAGCTAAGTTAGTTTATATTGATAGTTAGTTATGTATATATTTTTTATGAGTTAAGTTATATATATATATATATATATATATATATATATATATATATATATATATATATATATATATATATATATATATATATAAGCACTAGTTAGCATTGGTTAGTATTATTTCTAGATTACCTTGAGTTACACCAAGGTAATGAGAGTTGAGGTATCTTGGGTATGGGTATTGAATATCCGAAGGGGTATGTTAGTATGTATAGTATTGTTATAAATATAAATGCATGCTAGTGTATAGTGAGGTATGTTGGTTAGTTAGCTAATGTTAGATATTGTATTACCTTGTGATACCAAGGTAATATCAAGGTATTGGTTTATACTCAAGGTATTAGGTTTATGTATCAAGATGGGTATGTAGGTGGTGTGATACCGCATTTGGTTCAAAGCCAAGATATCCACTTAGCATTAGTTTGGCTAGGAGTACTATATATTTTGTCTTGTATATATATATTATAGTATTTTCATATCCAATAACTTACGTATCTTATGATACGGTATTTTGTTGGTATCCTAGTATCCTAGCATAGCTAATATAGCCTAGTTACATAGTGTATGGACCCAAACCTAGAAATAGCTAGTTTGACCAAGTTTGCCCTAGTGTTGACCAAGTTTGACTATTTTGACTTATAAATGGCTTTCTGACCTAGAATTGAACTAGTTTAACTTACTTTTGTTCCAAAACCTTGTACTAATGCAATATTCCATATATAGGTCTGTGTGACACTAGTTCGGACACCGATTTGCATTATTTTCTCTGGACCACAGACGAGTATATTCTCTGATATTTTTTATTATTAGATTACTGCTATAATTCAAGTATTTAGAAATGTTACTTATAATTCTTTGACACATTGGTACATGAATTGGTATTATTATTGGATCGTCAGTCATGAGATGTTACCTTGATTATCGAGATGGTATTGAATACTGCTCTTTGTTGGTATTGGATAACATTGGATATTATAGTTTAAACAATGGATATATTGGCTAGTAACGTATCATGATTCGATCTATCGTATCAGTCGGGACGGGAGAAATACTAATTAAATATGTGATCAAGAACTATCGGCTAGTAGTGTAATCATTGGTACTAGCTAATCATACACTTCATGTATGGTTGAGCTAGCTCCTTAGTGTAATCATTGAATATCCCAAGCCAATCACATAATTAGTTAGTATCTCAAACATATGGTATATTATAGATTCCATATTTAGTTCATAGATTACCCTATTCTATTTTTTACATTATAGTTCATCTCCTTCATTCTTGTACGCATTAATTTATATTTCTGTTGCTAGTTTTATCTGTTCCTTCATTGTTCTTAGATCATCAGTTATATTCTCATCATTATAGTATCCCCTATTTTACCGTTTTATAGTTTTTGTCAATTAATTGGAACTGCTATTGGGTTGTACTTTGCTCTATTCCTGACTGGATAATATTTTTTAGAGGATCCGAGAGATTGGTGTCCGACGTACTACGGACCTCGACCTATAGATGGTGCAGACATGGACCCACTAGTTCTGGAGTGACTACCGGGAGATCTTGCCAAAATTATTAGTTATCATAGTTAGTTTTTTTAGCATTTTGGTACCGGATTTATTTTTGACGTATATTTGAGACTTGAATATTTTTTCTATTTTGTTGTTATTATATTTAGACTCCATATTTATATTAGGCTTCTTTGATATCTTATCGTGCTATAGATTTATGATTTGAGTATTATGTTGCATTAAGTATATTGCCCTCCTTCTTGGAGTTGAGATATTATTGGCAGATTATACATTATTGTGAGATGATTAGAAAGTATAGTTGACCTAGACAACATTCTACCATCGATGCTATAACGTAGGCTGGATGTACCCTAGTACTTGTGCCCCTTCACCGGGTGCAGGTAGTGACACGCACAGTCTGTCGCTTGGATGAGAGATCATCTAGAATATGCATCGACTTTTCATACAGCCCTGCCGCATGGACGAGAAATCATCTAGAACATGCGCGAGCTTTTCACCATGTGTCTGTCGCATGGATGAGAAATTATCATGCGTAGACTATGACTCTGCCGCACAGATGAGAAATCATCATGAACATGCGGCGACCATGATTCTGCCGCGTGGATGGACCTTGTCTAGATCATGTGCTAGTCAGACTCTTGTCGCATATATGGACCTCGTCTAGATCATTTGCCGGTCAGATTCTGTTGCATAGATGAGACCTCATCTAAAATATGTGCAAAAGTTACTTTGTTGATGATGCACATAACCTTTTGCTGCAATGTGCTGATGGCAAACACCAAATATTATTTCAGTAATTCTAACAATATCCTCTATTTTTTTGCAGTGAAACTACCCACAGCTTATTCTGGTGAACTTGTACTTGGTGATAGTCATATCACGTTGACTATGAACGTTGGGGACTTAGCTGCGCGATGCTATCCCTCTCCAAATAGATAGGGGTTTTTTGTCTGAAAGGGAAACGCTGATTGTAGACCAGACTGAATTCTTTCTCTTAAGTTAGATGAATTCCGAAAAGGCTGTTGCTTGGCAGGACTCTACCTTCAAGAAGCCTTATTTCTTATTTGGGGATTAATTGACTACTCTATTTGATGAACTAGGAAACTCCAAGAAGAACTGGTACTTTACCTACCGTAAGACAAAAAATTTCCTCTCCACTATCGAACGCTACCTGCCCTTGTCAGAGTTCAGGGTGGTAATGGGTCCGAGAAAGATGAATTAGGTTCTGACGCCTAAGCAAGATAGGGTCTTGATTGGTAAGATCCATTCTGGATCTGGGAAGAACAAGGATGATATTTTCTACCAGAAGGAGTCGCCATCCTACTCCCTCTTCGGACTGAAGCCAGGGGTCATTGGGAGTGACCTTGGACCAAACCTTAGTGTCTATGCTACAGAAATCTTCCTCCACTTTGGTTACCAAAAAAGCTGCAAACCCTCAGTTGTGCTCATTGCAATCCCTCATGGTATCACTTGTCCAAGTGGGTATTGATGACCTACGAGCAAGATCTCAAAGCGGCTAGGCTATTTTTTGCAGTAAGGGGCACGTGTTATAGGATAGAGACGAACCGCTCCTTATTCATTGCTCTGATGGAGTTGTACAACTATCGTACGATGACCTTTTTCATGCTTGGTGGTGAAATAGGGTTGGTTCTGTATGATATGTATGTAGTCTCGAAGCTTCCTTGGGGCAAGGTACCGTACGAGGAATATACTCTGAGTAATGACAAACTTGGAGAGCTTAAGAAGGAGAACTCAAAGATTTTGGCGGTGTACTAGAATAGGACCATCGTCTATTTGGAACCCTATCTACCCAGCCGGTTTGCCCGTCAGTTCGAGTATAGCCAATTCATGCTGGGTAACCCAAGCGCTTCCCTCAGATATTGCGGTGGTCTTCTTGATGGGGCTCGAGCGTGGAGCTACTATACTGTTGTCGTTAGAGAAGCTGAGTTCCTGCTGCCAATTATCCGTGCCTCACCGAAGATATTATATACAGCGGGCAGCTACTATTCCTCGGTGAACGCCTCATCCCCATACTTTATGCCTTAGAGGAGCTTCCTTGAGGGTACTGCCTTGATGCCTCAATCGATGAAAGGTCGAAGAACACCTAAGAAAGGTAAAGGTGTTGCTTGGTCCTTGCTGCTTGAGTCAGACCCAACGACTGGGGAGGAGACTCCTTCCGACGACCCTCCTACTTTCTAGCACAAGTTTTCGCGACTCACCTTCCTCGTCATTCCAAGAAGGCACGGGATGAAGTGGTTCCTGAAATAGAAGGTAGAAAGGGATCAGGGTCCTCTGCGAAGGACGTTGTAAGAGAGGAGGTAGGACCCCTTGCACTAGTAGTTTCCGAACTAGACCCCACTCTAGATGCTATGGTGGTATCCATAAAACCTCTCAACTTGATTACTGTGTCTCCTTCTTACATAATTCTTCCCTCTGGTTTATTTGGATTTGTATAGAGAATGGGAGCAGGAGCGAGGAGACTCCTCCGACGGTCTGCCACCTCGGGGATTTCTTATAGGGAAGAGGAGACGACATCATCCACTTTCGAACCTGATGCGGTTGCTAAAGAGTCTGCCGGCAAGACGGAGTAAGAGTCCGGCTTGTACGGGACGTCTGGTGGGCCTGACACTTCTTTGGCTGACATCTCATGTCACGCCCCAGTTCTAAAATACGTAGGACTAGGAATACATAACATGCCAACTACGTATTCAACCAGACTCTTGTCCGACTCGAATATGTATAAGCTATAAATAATGGAAATTTCCTAGTATGAAAAATCTAGCTATAACTCAATCCACATAAAAACAAATATCAAGATTGAATAATATATTTTATTATCTGCAGCCCACTAGCATATATCTTCGAATATACCCAAATAAAGAATACGAGTCTAATAAAAACTAGGCTATATCTGCAGGAATGAACAATATGAATAAATAAATATAACTCCGGTAGAATGATGTAAGTACCTGGTTTCAATACCCACATGACAAGGCAATACGCATCGACAACTCCAGAATCTCCACAATCATCTATGCTGTAAAACTGGCAAGGGACCAGGTCCTCAGAGGGATGTAATAAGATACAAGAAATATCATGCCAAAGTAATAGTAATAATATGCCAAGTGCTAAAGGGTAAATATCATAACCAACTATGTGAATGCATCTGAGAACGTACTCGTCTGCTAAACAACCTGGGCCTATAGGTCTGAATAGACACGACAATAACTGGGCAGAATAGTAGTAGTAGGTATGTATAGGCCCCGTCAAGGTACCTGCAGTACTATAGGGCCCAAAGCGCAAGCATCGGTAGCAAGTATTCTGTGGCAGCCCAACGGTACGGTAGGTTCTCCTGAATCCCCATGTATCTCACGTCTCATATCTATAACACGCAAGACAAATACTATGTCTCGAGTCAATAAGAAAGATACAATCAAGTCAATTATCTCATATCACGAGTCCTATCCTAACACAGAAGCCAAAAACCTCGAATCTCTCAAGTAAGATTTCTGTACATGAAAGTCGTGTCCAGTGTCCTAAGGTATATCGTGCAAGAAGTAGCACGAATAAGGTGATAAAATGATAATGCAATCTAACAATACCTGATTCTGCATACAGATGTCGACATCCGAATACAACTCGGACGCTAAGTATCGTAACAGTCCTAGGGTCACAATAAAATACATGCAAAGAACTAGAAATAAGCAAAAGCTAGTAATAACATAAAGCACAAAATACTGGAACAAAGGTGTCACCATCACTCTTCCAATTAGGGATAACTTGGTAATTTTGTCCTAGTTATTTAATTTTAGGAATATAATATAAATTAGTGTGCTATAAATATTCATTTGATGCTTGTATTAACTATTTATTTATTAGTATGTTATATATTTAATTAGAGACTTGTATTATTTATTTATAGATAGTGGGCTAGCCTATTAGTTAGACATGATACTTGTAAGCCCAATTAGACTTGTCATGACAACTTATTGAGCCCAACATACACCAAGCCCAATAGACCCATTCCCACCAATTAATTATAGAGAATTAGGCTAATTAGAAGTAATTAGAGACTTTCCAAATTAGCCATTCCCTAATCCTATCCATAACTAGCAAGTAGGGGCATCTTAGACATTACTTGGAGAAGGAGTAGAAGGGGCCGGCCACTATATAGGCTCTCCTCTCTCTCCTCTCTCTCTCTCCCCCCCCCCCCTCATTTGCATTCATTTTTGCTCTCGAATCTAGATCACCAATTTTTCACATTCCCTCCATCAATTTCTCTTTTAATTCACTTCCACTTCCATTCCCTCTTATTTTTTCATTCCTAAAGAAGTTTTGGAGCTTGAAGAAGTAAGGAGCACAAGGAGGAGGAGCATTGGTGGAGAGATCATGTCCGGATCGTGTCCATTTGAGTTTTTATTGGGAATCCATCTCCCAATTAGTAATTTTTGAATTCATCTTCATTGTAGTTTCTGAATCATGCACTTAACCCCTAAAAATACCCCAATAGCATAGGGCTATCTATAAAAAGAAGTTCTAGGCTAAATTGTTGTGTATTGTGATTTCTATATAGGCTTTTGTGTGTATTTTTGAGAAATTACGAGATTGACACATCAAGTGTGTATCATGACACTAATTTAGTCAAATTAGACTTAGATCAGGGTTGAGATACTAGACACATATCCACAAATGGATACGACTAGGCCGTACCACGATACAGTGTGATACCGTATGATACGAAGGCCATTTTATGTGAATTTGTACAATTTTCTTTATTTTCTATTGTGTTTAGTTCTAATAGCTAATATTATATATAATTTATGTGTAGGGATATTTACCATGGTGAATTGGTGAATTTTGGCTATTGGTTGGGTTTATATCATAGCATATTATATAGTGCACACATAGGGTTTGTCTTAATGACTAGTGTGTGGTATATATATACATATAGGTATATTTGAATTGTATGAGTGTTGTATATATATATTAGCTAGCTGTGTGTGTTTTTTCCAACATGGAATAGTGTGGTTGTGATGAGCAGAAGAGGATTTAGGCTCAGAACATGTATCATTCAATCCTTGTGTGTATGTGGTGTTTCAATCATGAGTGCCTGCAATACGTGTGAGTGTGAGTGTTACTGTGTAACTGTAACTGGGAAAATAGTGACTTGTGTGTGGATTTATCTTGGTTCTGAACTGCAATACAGTAAAGGAGGAAATATGGATGTGCTTATTGGTTAGAACTGTGTTGGTGGTAGGTGTGCAGTTTATTGATTTTGGTATCGAGTAGGTGTGTACCTGCAGTTGTTAAGAACTACCATTCAGTATAGTCATTATAGCAGTAAGGTTGAGGTATCAAGTTAATGTTAGGATAACTATTAGATGTTAGTGTTGATTAGCTAGTATTTGTTGTATATCAGTTGTTTAGTAACTAATTGATATATGTGTTAGTTTTGTGAATGCGGGGTATCTGGAATCAATTGTTAAGTGAGGGGAACATGTTCAGATATTATACTATGTACAGGTTGATAAAGTAGCTGTCAACTGCAGATAGTTGGTTCGAGCAGTTGCAGGTATGAGAGGGTGTAATAACAGTGGGGAGGATGGTTCTTGTAATTAGGCATTTCCTGGAAAGTCTTGTGCTTGAGTATGTTGAGCAGTTGGCAACTGCAAGGTGAGGGTGTTAGTGATTGGTTCCAAACTTTGGGTACCTTAGTGCACCTGGGTATTGGTATCAGAAATTATGGGAAGAGTAGTGATGATTAGTATAGTACTAACTAAGTAGCTTAGTGAGTTATCATAGCTTTAGCTATGTCAGTTAAAGTAGAAGCTTCAGTCCTTGATTTTAGTGTCAGATAGTGTATTGTGTATCTATTAGGGACAGTCGTGTGTATATATGTGATACCAGACACAACATAGTATCAGTTAGCTATTTATTGGTATATTAGATGTCCGTTAATAGTTGTAGTGAGTAGAATACTAGTTAGTAACTGTTACTATTAGTTCTCTTGTATTGAAGATGTTGGATAGATGTAGTGGAGAATTAAGTGAGTTAGTGCCAGAATTTTCAGATATCAGTTGGTATTAGATCATGCCAGGTAATAGATAGTATTTACTTGGTCAATTAGCAGTTTAGTATAATTAGTTAGTGTTAGTTAACTAGTATAGCTAACATGATTCAACTACCTTAGTATGGACTTAAGTTGACTTAGACCTATTAACCTAGTAGAAATGGCATAGAAGTGCATGTTAATGCATTTTAGTATTTTATCACTTTATATCACCCATTCTGACATAACTTTCATAACTAGGAGCGTGTGACATCAGCTTGGACATTGAGTGACATCATTTGCTCCGGAAAGAGGTAAGTACATTCTATGATAGTTTTCTTATTTGACAGTATCTATACTTCATGTATTTAGTATTAAGATGTTTGATTCCTGACATGATGGTTACACAGATTGGTATAAGTGGATCCCCGTCATAAGATATTTTTTTTCGTGATCACTTTATTATTACTTCGTGATTATGTGATTAGACCTTGACCAGTATGCATGATATTACAGACCGTGCATAGTGATTACCGTGTTTGAACGTATTGTTATTTGGATCCGTGTACTAGTCGGGGGTTGGAGGAAGTGTTAGTAGATATGTGATCATACCTTCTAGCCCGTAATATATTTATGTTGTAGCCCATGATAGCTAGTAGACCATGCAACTCACGCGTGGCCACGCTATCTCCTCTTTATGATTATATATCGTGTTAGGTCCAAGCCGATCACATATCTTGCTAATGTTTCAAGGCACAAGTTATTATTGTATTTTCTTCATTTCCAGTTCATTATAGTGATGTTCTTTACCATATTATTCTCAGTTATTCTATTCCTTGTCGTGATATTTCCTTTTGTAATGTTTACTATTCCAGTCATTTCTTTCCATTATTTATCTTTATTACTACTGCTGTTTCATAATTTTTGCCAATTATAAGAACTGCTGTTAGAGGTGTAATTTGCTCCATCCTTATTGGACATATTTTTCATATGACTCACTTGAGGACTGCTGCCCCAGGTACTATGGACCCGAGGGAGATTACCCAGTAGAGGCGGTTGAGCCTATGCCCATAGGGCCACCTGTTACAGATCCTCCTGTTGTAGACACTTAGATATTTTATGAGATATATTTGACTACTTAGGCTCTTTTGGCATGTATTATCCTATTGTAAGATTGTGGAGTTTAGACTTGGCATTGTGTTGTATTGTGAGACTCTTGTGCTTCTCTGTATTTCTATTCCATATCGTGCTCTTCTTTCCATAGTTTGATATTGTGATTAAGTACTATTTTTATTGTGACATTATTATATTACTCCTCCGTTTGGAGTTGAGATGACAATGACAGGTACCCTTATATATTATATGAGATAGATGGATCATATATTTGACTTAGAATAGTGTTCTACGTCTTTCTTATGACTTAGGCTGGACATGGTTTACCACTCGTGCCCTCATTCTGGGAGCGGGTCATGACAAAAGGCAAGGTACAGTTGTCTCCTGCCTGTTGTGCGGTACTGTCTCACTGGTGTCTTCAACCGAAGATGCAAGGGATCCAAGTTGTCCTATTATAACATGTAATCAATACTCATAATCTAATCTAATTAATATAGAAGAATAAGATTATTGCACAACGCCGACTACTATTACTACCTTCGTGCCAATAATCAAGCAGTCTCATGGCATAGGATATCATGCCAATAAATACGTACCAAGCTACTATCTATTATCTTGTGAGGGTCTCGTACATCGTGTAATCATACGTATGTGTAGGAAATTATAAGAGTTTAGATACTTATATTCCTATGCGTACGTAGATATACTATGATGTCCCAAAACTCGCAACAACACTATGCTATGCTTCGAACATGCATATTGCCAATCAAACACGCATGTCATCACCAAATAATACTGAATTAAATATGAATTAAATTCTAAAATTTATATTTATTTATTGAAAAATATAAAAACAGGCGTCGTTGCGTTCACAAAGTTCCGTTGCGCATTGACTAGGTGTTCTAGCTACTTGACAACTAGTTTGTGCATGTAAGGTTGCCAACTTGCATAAAAACTAATTTAATATATAAAATATATATTAATCAATATTCTGGAAATTATTATTTAATTTTTGGAAATTCATATTTTAATAATAAAATAACAACATCTATCAAAGCTTGGTTATTATGGTTAACACATTGCCATGCATTGGTTTTCGTGTAATCAAAGAGTAGTTTTCATATAAAATTAGGGTTTATCATGTATAGGTGTTTCATCGTTTGTCAAATAATATGTTTATGGGTTCATAAAAGGATTTTTACATGGAAAAAATAATTATTAAATAGAAGTTATGAAACTTACATGTTCGCGATTACCGCAGAGGCTCTTCTTGCGACACGAACCTTTTGGAGCGCCAAACGGACTCCAAATTTCACAAAAAATGAGTGGTCCCTTGGGGGATTCAAGTATGATGTAAATCTAGGGTTTTAAGGGGGTGGAGGGTTGCTGCTATGGGGGTGCCCAAACTGCTGCTGCAACCAGCATAAGTTTTTGGCCACAAATGGGTGGCCAAATGCTCCTTGTGGGTTGGTAGGTCCTTGGGGCTTACGTGGAGGCTTGGGGATAATGGAATACTGAAGTAGAGATGGAGAGGGAGTCTTTAGAACTCGTGAGAGGAGAGGGAGGGGTCAGCTAGGAGGTGGTGGCGAAGGGGGAAGCAATAGGGTTAGGGTTTGTGAAGGGGAGTTGCTATATATATAGTCGTTAGTTGTTGGGCCTCTTTGGTTGGGTTTGTAATTGGAAATAAGCCTAAAAGGTTTGATTTAGCCATTAGTAAGGCTTTGGGTGTACTTGGGTCTAGTTGTTTGGGTCTTGGTTGAGTTTGAGTGCAAGTGCACAAGAATGTTCACTTTTGGTGTCTTAAATAGGATAATTATTGCGTTATTGGGTTGTTGTGCATGTGCAAGGGTTTAAGTATATAAAAAATATATTATTAAGTAAGGGATGAATGTGGGATAGTATACATGTCTCATGGGAATTGTTAGAGAGTCCAAGTAGGGTGTTTGGGCTCTGTTGGGTTCAACTAGCCAATTGAAGGTAGTTTTACAATGTCAATGGTTTGCGATATTTCTCAATATTTTTGGATCATGGGGGAGATCAAACTAATGCAACACCCATGTCACAAGTTTACTAGGTACATTTTGGGTCAATAATGTGAATTTGGTTGGAAGGAAAAAGGTCGTGCATTGCTCAAAATATTCAAGCCATAAAAAAGTATCATATATATAAAAGAATTTTATAAATTAATACTTTCACCTTTTAAATAAAATAAACTAAATAATTAAATTAAAAAATACTACATTATCCATATTCCAAAATGAGGGAGCTTACATCTCGGTTGGTGATTTGGATGCCGTGGGGATGACCTTGACTACGCTGACCGGTCCATATAATCTGTTATCTCCTTCGGGTATGTTGTTTCACAAATTTACATGGGATAAGATTTTTTGGCTTCAGTTTTTTATTCTCTGAGTGAAGTTAATCACAGGTTGCTCTAATTTGACTGGCCCTTTCCTGCCCATAAAAATATTTAACGCGGTGACTGAAGAGGGTATAGCAGAAGAGAAGGAGCAGGGGCTTATTAGGACGAGATCTGCGTCCATCCTGCGTTCCTCCATAGCTGGAGAACCTTCTAAGGGACCTACCCCTGTGACAGGCATGGAGCCAATCTTTGATGTCAGTTTATCTAGTGCGATGGCCACTCCGCCGATTTCTGTTGTCAGGAAATCTAATGTCGGTTTAGCTGGTGCGATGGAAGCTCTGCCAACTTTTTTCGCCAGGCAATCTAATGTCGGGATATCTTCGGGTGTTGAAGCTGCGGGGCATCTCGAGGAGCTTGTTCCTGATGCTTTCGAAACTATGGTTCCTGAGTCATCTTCCCAGCTGGGCAATTTGAGATTGGCACATCTGCTGGTACTGAAGCTACTGGCATCCCGGGACTTTTGTTCCCGGTTGTGATGCCACATAACATGCTATTGCCAGGCTGCCTGGTGTCCAAACACTTCTGACAGCTGTAAAGAACTTGGCTGCAAGCAAGTTAGCCAGTTGTTTTACGGCTACCGCCTCCCCTAGTGGATTGTCGAATGATGTTGGGCCAGTTATTTTGCCTGTGGGAACTTCTGCTGTCCCGCATCCTTTAACTCTGTCTACTCTTAAGGAGATGAACAAAACTATATG
The DNA here is from genome assembly GCA_036927795.1 of Iris macrosiphon. Taxonomy (NCBI): domain Eukaryota; kingdom Viridiplantae; phylum Streptophyta; class Magnoliopsida; order Asparagales; family Iridaceae; genus Iris; species Iris macrosiphon. Next base: position 62,811,841 of record JAYESA010000018.1, read on the forward strand.
AATCCCCATATAGAGCTTTTATACGCTGTTAAAGCAAGGGGTTCAGAGCATGTTGGAGAAAAATATATATTTTGCCTGGGCTAAGAATTGTGTCCTGGGTCAGGTTGAGATAATGAAAGCGCTCCCTGGCCTTGAACAGACGGATAAATTGTTGCATCTGAAGTTAACTGAGGTAGAGCAGTGCTTGGTCGAGCTACAACGGGCCCAGCGAGCAAATATGTTAGCCATAACAACCAAGGAGCATGGTCTACTTATAGAAGCCATAGAAAAAAGAGATGGACATTTATACGATGTCCATGGAAGGTCTTTAGCATGACCTCGAGGGTTTGCGACAAGATCACGATAGGCTGAATGGTCTTGGGGAGGTCTGTCTTGTGAGGTAGGACGTCCTAACCCAGGAGGTGGCTAAGGTGACCGAGGAGATCAGGAAACTCCATGTTAAGCTCAAGATGTTGGATAATAACTTCAGGAGAGCCAAATAAGAGGGGGAGGCCCTTCGTGCAAAGTCAAGTGTCACGACCAGCACACGATGTAAGAATGCAAGTCGGAAACAACGCCCAGTTTATGCCACAGAATCGGCAGTAGAACGTTCTCTGGGTAATCTATCTAGCAGTATAATGAACCACCAACAAAACAATATACTCAATCGCAAGTCCAAGATAGAAACGAGCACGAATATGATAAAGAATAGAATAGTCACATATAACTCATGAGTCTGAAATAATACATCAATGAGTCTGAAAGAATACTAGCAAATAAGCTGGAGACAAATCCAGTACAAGAAATACTAAGAAGGTAATAATCCCAGGTCATCTGTCTCAGTCGGGATAAGTCTCCTGAGCTAGGGTCACTGACTCTAAGCCCACAACATCCTGAGGTCCATAATGTGTAGGGTACCAGTCCTCAGTGTCATCTGGAAAAATATATCCAGTCAGGAAAGGAGCATAGTACATCTCTTACAGTAGTTCTAATCAATGATAAAGACTATGTAACAGTAAATAGATGTGAATATGCAAGATGCACAATAGATACAATGAGATATATAAAATAAGAAAATACTGGAATAAATACAATAATGAGCAATATGTCAATAAACAAGAATACTAATGACTAAGTGTGTGGGTACTAGCTTTAACATGTGATCATCTTGGAAACATGATACAAGATTTATGGCCTGGCTAATTATATGTGCGATGTATAATTAACACTATTCAATGCAAGACTTGATACAAGGAGGGTATGATCACATATCTACACTAAAATACTTTCCACCCTCGACTGGTATAATAGATCCAACCATGGAGGTCCTTGGGGATACCATCACGCCTGCCACTTGTACCTATCAACTGAAGCCCCGGGCGCCTTTCCGTACTCCGACCTAACACTACCACATTCCTTACTCGCGCTCCTATTCTATTAACACGCGAGTGCCCAGGCTACGCTATGGCACGAGATTCCCCAAGAAGATAGATAGTCTTCCCGAGAATCAGTATCTGTACATGTACAAGATAATCAATGAAACAAGGCTTGTATAAGATACACCAAATACCAAGGAATAACATCTTATGACGAGATCCGGATATACCAATCTGTGTAACCATAGTGTCAAGAGAACATGGATATCTACACTAGATACAATAAACATAGAGGATATCATAAATGAGAAACTATCAAAGAATGTACTCGCCTGAAGTCCAAAGAATAATCTTACCGATGTCCGATACGGTGCCTCGAAGACCTAGATATTGAATACAACATCAATACAAGGTTTCGGAAAGAAAATAAGTTAAACCAGTCAACTTCTAGGTCAACAAGTCAATTCTAAGTCAAAGGTCAAACTAAGTCAACTCTAAGATCAATTATGGTCAACTATGGTCAAACTATGGTCAACTACCTTTTTTAGGTTACTCAAGTCTAATACAAGGATATTGGGTTCGAATACTAAAGTCTAGGTCACAAAACCAATATCTTAAATACTAGGATACCGTATCTCCGGATACATAAATCAATAGGTAAAATATTACATATATAAGTCAAACAATTATTAATAATATAAAATACTAATTACAACATTAAATAGATATCTTGGTTTTGAGCCAACTAGGTATCACAACATTAACTCATAATCTTGATACCCAAACCCAATACCTTGGGTATCCCCAATAACCTTGGTACTTACCTTGGTATCATAAGGTAATACCCCAAAACTTGTGTATACTAACTACCCATAATTATATACACGCTATACTAATTATTATACATATAGTATACTATAAATACTATTAGCAATTTAGGAATATATTTACATATATATTAGACACCATATATATATATATATATATATATATATATATATATATATATATATATATATATATATATATATAATAATAGGAAATCTGCCAAACTGTCACTAATGACCGCTGTTGACTGTCGCTGAAGCCACTGATACTCTGATACTCTGCTGTTTTAGCGACAGTTCTGCTGCCGTCGCAAAACTACTATCGTTACTGATGCTGTATGCTATTGTTGTTGCTGCTGCTTTGTTGCTACACTGCTTATGTCACCTTTGCTGCTGTCGCTGCTGCTGTTGTATGCTTTTGCGGCTGCTGCTTTGTAGCTACGCTGCTGTCGTCGCGTTTGCTGCTGTCACTACTGCTGCTGTATGCTATTAACAATATATATATATATATATATATATATATATACCACTATATAATTTATATTTACATCCTATAATTACCAATACATGAAATTACTACATATGAATATACATACACCCAAACATATATACTAATATATATATATATATATATATATATATATATATATACATGTATATGTATATATAATAATAAAATAATATGTATACATGTATTATATAAGTATATACATATAATATAACAACTTATATATATAAAAATACCTAATACATAACCACAACATATATACACTATAATATATATATACATACACTACACTATTAAATAGTTCATACATACGTAGAATAATAGCTACATACAATATACATAAATATATACTTAGATCTATAGATCTATGATATTTAATACATCCATATATGTAACAACAATATATAACAATAAATATATATATATATATATATACATATATACAATTACACAATACCAAGAACACAAAAAAATAGATCTACATATAATTTGCATATCTCATGGAACGTATCACTCTGTATCCCACTAGATCTAGAATACGTATGCGACACGAGTTCACCACACATCCAAACATACCCCGAAGGACACGAACAAGTCATATATATTATTTATGAATAATACAAAGAGTCAAATATAAATCTACATGTCCGAGACAAATATTATTACTCTGTATCCCACTATATATATCATTTATGTACAAAGTTTCGTGTCGGAGGCAAAACCCCTAAATCAACACGTATCACCAAATTGATGGGATACGATCTACACGTACCCAATTTTGGACACAATACTAGCCCCAAACACACAAGTACATGCCAAATTGATCTATAGGATCAATTGACACATACAACAAATGTCAATCTCAGAATTTCCTAAAAATTGACACAAAAAGCACCATAACTTTCTCAATATGTCTCCTATGAACACAAAACAAAATTCTATGGGTAGCCTATGCATATGGGTTAATTTCTCATGGTTAAACTCATATTTAGAACCTAAATTAAGGGGAAAAAACTGAATTGTGCCTATTGGGAGAGGATTCCCAATGCAACCTCCAAATATGATAAAATTGGCCTCCAACTTGTAGATCCTTGCTCCTCTTTGTAGATCCTTGCTTTCTTCTTCTAGATCCTTACTCTACTAGCTTTTAATGGTGATTTTGAAAGGATTTGGGATAAATTTTGGTAGGAAAATGAAGTAAAAATGAAGGAATTTGGTTGAGGGAATTTCTAGATCTAGTTTTCAAATGAAAAGAGGAGAGAGAATAATTTTCCCCCTCTCTATATAGGCCGGCCCCCCTTTTCCCTTCCTCAAGCTACTATGAATTGTCCAATATACCCCATGGGGCATCTCATGAAGAAATAATTAAGGAGAAAAGCTTCTAGTCTAATGGTTTAATTAATTTAATCTATCTCCTAATCAATGGGCTTTCTAAATGAGCTAAATTCTATCAATTACTTCATGTTGGTCCATGAGTCTAAACTAAACTAGTTAGGTCCATTAACACAAGTCCAAAATAAATAACTAATATCTAACAATAATTAAATAATACAACAAATAATTATTTATCATGCACAATATTTAATTAAATATAAAATTACTAAAATACCCTTTCCTAGAAAATATGGTAGTGACAAGTCTACCCTCCTTAAAATAATTTTGTCCTCGAAATTCAAAGACGAAACTACCCCAAAAAATAACAGAACATAAGAAATGAACAGAACTAAAGAACATAACTAACTATGAAAGAACATACCATAATTAGAAAAAGAACATACCTCAAAGCACAAACAAATATGGATAGTGCTCTCGCATTTTATCCTCTCTCTCCCAGGTAGACTCCTCCAGAGGGTGATGCCTCCATGCGACGTGCACCAAAGGAATAGTCTGGTTCCTCAGCATCTTCTTTCTCCGATCCAGAATCCTAACTGGCTGCTCTGGATAGCTAAGAGTAGGACCCACCTCTATCTCCGAGTGATCCAATACATGACTAGGATCTGCCATGTACCGTCTCAACTGTGATATGTGAAACACATTGTACACTTCCTCTAATGCAGGTGGAAAGTCTAGTTTATAAGCAACTGCACCGATCCTCTCTAGAATAGTCAAAGGTCCGATGAATTACGGACTAAGCTTTCCGCCTCCACCGAAGCGAATCGTGCCTCGTATCGGAGAAATCCTCAGAAATACCAAACCATTCACCTAGAAAAAAATACCACCTTAAGAACTTAATCTATAACAAACAACCAAAATCAACCACAAAACAAAAAATCTAACTATACCTCGAACTCCAAAGGTCTCCGGTGGCTATCGGCCCAATGCCGCTGTCTGTCCTGCGCCACACGAAGTTTGTCTCTGATCAACTAAACCTTCTCCGCTGCATCCACAACCATCTCTGGCCCAAGCAAAACTCTCTCCCCAATATTGTCCCATGACAAGGGAGTACGACACCTCCGACCGTACAGAGCTTCAAAAGGTGACATCTCTATACTAGCCTGGTAACTGTTGTTATAAGCAAACTCTACCAAATGGAGATGGTCCTCCCAAGAATCCTCAAAATCTAGTACACAAGTGCGCAACATATCCTCAAGAGTCTTAATAGTCCTTTCTGATTGCCCATCTGTCTGGGGATGATATACAGTACTGAACTTAAGCTGAGTGCCCAAACTCTCCTGTAAACTCCTCCAGAAATGAGAAGTAAAACGACTATCCTGATTCGAGACTATGTTAACGGGAACTCCATGTATCATAATAAAATGCCTCACATACATCTCTGCCAGCTTCTCCGTAGACAAACCCACTTTGAAAGGCAAAAAGTGGGCCGACTTGGTCAACCTGTCAACGATGACCCAAATCGCGTCTTTTCCTCCTGGAGATCGTGGAAGTCCGGACACAAAATCCATAGTAATATGCTCCCACTTCCACTCTGGAATGGGTAATGGCTAAAGTAAACCTCCTGGCCTCTGCCTCTCGGCTTTCACCTGCTGGCACACTAAGTATCTGGATATAAACTGTGCCACTTCCCTTTTTATGCCATACCACTACACACTCTCTCTCATATCCCGATACATCTTGTTGGCACCTGGATGCATGGAATATTGAGAGTGATGCACTTCTTGCAACAGCTTTTCACGCAGCTCCCCACTAGGCATACACAACCTAACTCCATGCCTCAAAGATCCATCCTCAGCAATGGTGAAATCATCCTCCAATCCTGCTCTCACCTGAGCTCTGATGCTCCTTAGAGATACATCCTCATAATGTGCTGTCTTGATCATGTCCATCAAATCTAAATATATCTGCAATCCCCATATCAGTATCGTACAACCAGAAACTATCACCTCAATGCCCAAGCTCTCCAAGTCTTCCAGCAGATATCGATCCTGTGTCAAAAACATAGCTACACATAGCTACCGGATACCTGCTCAAAGCAACTACATTAGCTTTCCTAGGATGATTGTCACGTCCCAGTCTTAAAATACGTAGGACTAGGAACACGTAAGCTTGCCAGCCGTATGTATATAGCAACTCCAATATATGGATACCATGATACACACGTACGCTATAATATGAATATAAACTCACATATGGTATAAATATATTATCGCAAGTCACAGATATACTAATCTCATCCACACAACAGTCACAAAAAAGAATATAACTAAACTAGAATAAAGAGTCTGAATAATCCATAACTAATAGTCGGGTGGAGACAAATCTACTACCAATGACTATATCAATAGTAAAATGAGGGAGAAGGATAAATCTACAATATAAATAAGATGATGATAGAAGTGCATCAGCGAAGCGATCCATCGCTAGAGATAATCACTGATGCTCAGAAGGTATGGCCTCTCTCCTCGGAAAAGATAAGTAGTAATTCCTGATCCGTGCTCCTGCGAATAGTCATGAACATCTACACCTGGAAAGGGACCAGGTCCTTAGAGGGACGTAACAAGATACATAGAAGCATGCCAATTTGAATACAGTAAATATGCATAATGTTTAAAAATATATAAGTATACTGTACAAGACAATCTATATGAATGCAAATGAGGACAACTTTTTGACGTATGGGCAAGGGTAGGCTACTCGATCTAAGCCTCACAACTCACACACATGTCTAGAACATCATCAGCCGACATACCTCGGGGGTAGCGACCCTCGTGACTCCATCAATCGACATACCTCGGGGGTAGCGACCATCGGATACGACCACCATAATGCATGCTAGTTACTACGGTTTACTAGAGTGGTTAAAACCCATATGCCTACTGATTGTCCTCTCATGATACTAAGTGCCATGTGTGTGTCAACATATCTAATACATAGTAATGACTGAAAGAAAACACACATGCAATGCATATACAGAAATGCAATAAATAAACAAAAATATAAATAGCATGCAAAATTACTGTAAGCAATTTGACAAGGTATCTTGCCTGGTCTGAAAAGGATGAAGTCCCAACTCAAGGCATCGTCCGATCTACCCGTCACATAAATTAAACAAGTTAGGTTACAAAAGTGGGTGAATAGTTTTTGCTATTTTAATCTATTTTAACTCTGAATAAAATAACCTAAATTAGTATTTTAATCTTATTATAATCTGATTTTATTGTTAAGCTCTAATTTTGGTCCAAAGAAAGTCAACTTTAAGGATTTGTGATCCGTGGCACGCAAATCGAGGCAATCCATTGACCAAAAAGTCAACCAACTCAAATCCTGGATTTGTGTGTGGAATCCTATATATTTCAATGCTATATGAACACTGGAATCGACAATTTCATAAAGTCACAAGTCGGTAAAGAGTTATGGCCACAAGGGCGCACAGATGATAGTTTTTAGTGGTTTCCTATTTACGTCTACGTTGCACAAATTTTACAGTAGATTAAATTTATATAATAAATTCTGTAAAATAATTTTATGAAATTTTATCATGTCACATTTTCGAAACATCAAACGGCTCATAATTCTGAGTTCGGGATCTCCCGTAATCTCAAAAACACCAAAATGGGTCTGCTTTCGGACAACTGACACTTTTAAAATTTTTTGGAAAAATAGGTTCATAAATTATTAAAATAAATTATATAATCAGAAAACTAACCTTGATATAGTTCTAACAAAAAAAATGGAGCGCGTTTGGAGTCCGGAGCTAGGAGATATCATCTTTTTAATTCGTCATAACTAGTAGAAAATGAGGTTGAATTTCTGACGAATTTTGACTATTTTTGGACGAAAAAGAGAGAAATTTGGGAAAGAAAAATATGAAGGATGAGGTATTTATAATGGTGGACACTACTTAATTAAATACGACTATGATTGGTTAATTTGGATATGATTATGATGAATTTAAATAAGGATAGGATATGCATGAAGTTGCTTTCCGAGTAGGTTCAGGATTTGAATTAATTTAAAATAGAGTTTGAATTTATCTCAATAATTTATAATCTTAAATATAATTAAAGATAATACAAATAATTTATAAAATCTTATTAATATCTATTAACACTAAATTAGCATATATCTAATATTAAGACTATATATATATCCAAATAAATCCTAAATAATTTTAAAAATCTAAATAAATTTCTTAAAATTCTAAATAAATTACAGAAAAATATAATTAAATATTTTAAACTAAAATAAATATTTTGTAGTAAATCATAGAAGTCCTAAAAATTTATGTTTCCTAAGTTTTAATTACCAAAAATTCTAGAAAAATCTCCAAAAATTTAAAATAACCTAAAATAATTCTAAATAAATATTTATATAAGTAAATATATCAAAAAATTTATTTTCTAATTAACTAAGAGAATACTCTAAAGAAATTTAATATCTATAATAAATATAATAATATAAAATACACAAAAAATATCTATTTTTGGTGAGGGGGTTTACAATATACCCAACTTACAAAAATTGCGTCCTCGAAATTGACACTAACCCATATTCATAATAATCACTATAGCTATTACACTACATAGCTATCTAGCAGTGCTTCCTAAAAGTCATGGTCTGTCATTCTAATACTTCTCATTTATTGTCCATACACTATCCTATTATCCTCTAACTCGTCTACACTACCCAACTTACAAAAGTTCTACTAGTAGTTACAGTCTCTTGAGGCTATTGTCTTGGTTGTAAGACAAATATATTTATTGGGTCGAGAATCTTGGGGTACTTGTCTTGAATCTCACAACCATAATTTTTTTTTGTAACCGTCAAGTATCATAGTCTAATACTGCCATGCCACCTGACCAATATGTCTACAAATACTTCGACTACTTTACTACAACGGTCTAGCTGTAGCTGTCGCTACTTTGCCAGTAATTTGTCATAGTTGTCAGTTCGTAACAAGTGCCTTCAATTCTTTCCTAGGCATAGTATAAGTTTTTGGGCAACAGTTAAAGTCTTGACTAACTTATAAAACTATTAAAGTATAAACTAGTTCAAACAGTCTAACAAATTCTTATTAGCCTAAGGGATGCTATACATGGTTTTTAAAATAATAATAAGATACAAATATTGCTATAGGTCATATACATAAGGGTTATTATTAAGAACTCATCCTTTAGTTATTAATCATCTACTAAACCATTTACGTTTTAACTAACAAAACTAAGGATAGGGTCGAAGTAGACCAACAATTCATGTTGGCACAAAAAAGATGTAACTACGATAGGGAGAATTAAGTACGAGATAATGAATGGATAGAGAAGAGAAGATGAGCCACCCAAGGGGCGAGATGGTGATAGAAAAAGAATACTACTACTGTTGCTCGCGTAATCTATTAGCATCGCGTGTATGCCATCTGGTTAAAATATCAGTATATTCTCATAACTGCTAAACCAATACCTATATAATTCTACGTCTACTATGCACCTAAGATCTTATGTCATAAAGGGGGTCATGAGTATGCAATGACACATATAACTAAGGTCGTACCTGTATCTACGGCTTCCTGTGGCCGCACTCTCTTGTACTATGGGGTATATCTAGTACTATTCGTGTATCAAACTTATACTAAGCACGAACGTTCGTCTTTCCGAAATAGGGGAAGACAAAAAATAACAATTAGGAGTTCAAGGAGGAGGTGATATAATACAAGTACGGGATTCGAAAGGATTAAAGAATTTTGAAAGGTAGTTGCCAAGGCAGTTGTGGATTAAAATCTTATTTTGGTAAATTCTTATATGCATGTTCATATCAGAACAGTTATGTACCTGACATGATATGCTATGACCAGTCTAGAGGGCAAGTATATTCGTCTAACAAGTTGAGTCAACTATATCTCAATCCACATAAAGTAGTAATACAAAGAGCGAACCAAGTGCACTACAGTTGATCAGACCATAATACACCGATTCTGATTTAGACAATGTATTAGTGTTGGCCCCCAATAATACATATGTCATGAACAAGCTTAATAAAAGAATAAGCTTGCAAAACTAGGCTATAATAGTAGCATAAGTCGAGGTAGTAAAAATATAAGTACGCTTGATTATGATGGAGGAAGGTACTGAATAATCTAAGTTCACTAAGAAGATCGGTGTTGTGCCTCTACAATTGCCATACTAATTTCTTGTCTAAGTCTAAAGTCAACCAAATGGGTGTATGGGCCTCTAAGTTCTACAGTCCAGAATAACACTAAAGTTTTATAATCTGGATAAACACTATCTTTTTATGCAAGTCTATAGCTGGTGTCATTCAATTATACTTCATTAATGGGGCAATAGGACTACGTGTTACTAGGTTATGAGACATACTATCCAACTTACAATAATTTAACTAATAGTGTTATTGAATACTAGAGGGTATATACCTAGTATAAGTCATCTTCCTAACCTCTATCAAGCACGAGAGAAGATCGACGTTGAGAAGGGATCAAGAAAGATGCAATACAAGCAATCAAATGAGAATGCCAAACGAAATCAAGGGAGGTGATAAATATGTGGATGAGATCCTATATTCTAATCCTATGCGCAGGCTTGCTCGGTACAGTGATGTAACTGAGACAATATGCTCTCGACCTGCATGGGCCACCACAAAAATATGTCACGCCCCAGTCTCAAAATACGTACGACTAGGAACACGTAAGCATGCCAGCCGTATGTATATGGCAATGTCACGCCCCAGTCCCAAAATATCGAGGGACTGGACACGTGACAATGGCCAGCAGCACGCACCGATGGATAACCCAATTTAATAGAGCCATCAAGGCGTACTTAAGCTGTAACGAAGGTCTACTACAACAAATCACACTAATCTCATCCATAAAGATAAAGAAATAAACTGCATAATAAAATGGAAATAAGTAGCAACAACAAGTTAGTCGGGGAAACAATCCGACTTATGTCTGAATACACTGGCTCAATAGGCCAGGAACAAAAGAGATAAACATAAAGTAAATACTGAGTATGGGATCAGGTACTCAGGAGAAGTCTTCGGCAGTCACCTCGTCTGCAGGGTTCAGTTCTACTCCAGTATCAAGTCCAGCAATAGCCTCGACTCCTGTCCCGTATATCTCAGGGTACTGCTCCTCAGCTAAACCTGGGGACATAATCCATTCCAGGTCCTCAGTGGACATAGCAAGGCACAAAATAAAATAAGCCAAATAAATGCAGTGCAATTAAATTAAATGAAACAGTAGGGTAAACTATGTAACCATCTATGTGATATGCAAATGAGAGCAACACTAGTACTCAGGCTGAGACCGCTACAAGCTCTGTGTCGGGGAGCCGGTAGCAGTAATAACACGTAAAGGGTCTAGCTCTGCTGGAGAGTCTACAACCTCACAATAATAGTAGATATATATAAAACAGCCTGTAGCCTGGGTGTCTCTCCCCACCCAATGTAATCACGCAAACCATGACCATAACATCTCATGTCCATGTCAGCGGGATTATAACTAATACAACAAGTCAAACTGTCTATAACTAAAATATCTCTGTCAAGTCCTGAATCCTATACAGAATCGCCACGAATATCTCGGGAAGATTCTGTCCATGTATAGTGTTAAGTGTCCTGGGTTGTAGGGTACTTGATAGGTCAAGTACAAGAGTAAAGGGTATCGTAAATCCATCTCTAAATGACGAACCCAACATCGCGTACGGTGTTGGCACCCGACTAGGATCGGACACTAGGTACGTCATACGTTTCCTAGGTTAAGCAGTTTAAACAAGTTTATATGAATTTACATAAGACATCCAGCAGAGTATTATTACAGGAAATATGAAGATAAAGACTGCAGGTTTGGCAAGGTGCACTTGCCTGATGTTTGGATTCCACTTAGGTCCTGTTCTCGGAAATTTCCAGAGATCTTTTCAAAAGCTGAAATAAATAGTACCATCACGCTCAGAAGGTGTCAAATAGCTAGGAGCGCCTGTCCTTGGGTCCAATTTGGAGACAAGGGCAAAAACGGTAATTTCGGGCCAAAACGGGGTCTAACGGTGGGCCCGCTTTGCACCGAAAATGTGTCAGGGTCAACTGTCTCCAAATTCACCAAACTTAGTGTCAATAGGTCAGGAACGCTGATACGAACCCAACGGAACTTCCAGAATTGAATTCCGATGAGCCGATCACAAAATCGCCCGTCGAGTGGGGCCTGTAGGACCCACGACATGCAATTTTGTCAACGTTCTCAGAATCGAACCAAACTTGACCCACAGGACCAGCGTATTGCTACGAGTCTGATGGCGTAAGTTTCGTCTCGATCCGACGTGTGTGCACAAAGTTAGGATGAGTTACAGAAAAGTCGGATACGGGGCGATGTCCGCGGATACGCACTGATTTGGTGTGCACGCACATCCGAATCAGCTTCTGCGAAATTCCACACATCTTTATTGACGATGCGCATGTATCTGTGAAGACCGCACACGACCAAGTCGTCCCGTTTGGCGGGGCGTACTCAGTTCCGGGGTGAAACAGGGTCTGGTTTTTCCTGTTTTTGGATAGCGGTGTGCGATCACCACAGGATGCGATGCCCCGAGCGGTTTATCCGGGCACCGAGAGGGTCATACAGGCTTCGCAACGCAATTTACGGAATCAAAATCCGAGCTACGAGCAAGAAGATACACGCACCTGAACGGGGTCGAAAAATTGAAAATAAATCGTGTCCGACTCGTGTCCGACACGAGTCCAACTACGTATAGGGTTTCGGGGTCTGTCACAGGAGCTGAGGCCGGCCGAAGGTGGGCTGGGCAACGCTGGCGGCCGAGGGGACCGGGGACAGTGTCGCCGGGGGCTCGGGATGCGGGAGGCACCAGCAGCGGGTCACCGGAGGCGGAGGCGACCGGCCTGGAGTCGGGGCCGGCTGCTGGGAGAAGAGGTAGGAGGAAGAATGGGGCTCGGGCTCTGGCGACTGCGGGAGGAGGTCGGCACTGGCTGGGGGTGGCCGTAGGCGAGGTCGGCGAGCTCGGGGGTGGCCAGTGGCGAGGTCGCCGGAGTTAGGGTTTGGTTAGGGTGAGATGAGGGAGGAGGAAGGGGGAAGCTAGGGTTTATATAGGGAGGCTCGGGGGAGAGTCGTGGCGGAGGAGGCGGGCCGAGGGGAGGTCGTGGGGTCGTGGGGGTGAGGCCGGGCGGTCCTCCGGCGACGTGGCCGGAGAACGCGGCGGAAACCGCGGGGGGGGGGGGGGGGGGTCTGCGTGGGGGAGAAGGGGGTCCGGGTCGGGTCGGGCGGCGGGTTCCGGGTTGGGCGGACCCGCCCGACCCGATAGCAACTGCGGGCTGGGTTTTGGGCCCAATGGGCCGGGCCAAAACAATAAAAATAATAATAATAATAATAATAATAATAATAATAATAATAATAAAACCATTTAATTAATTAATAATTAGTTTAAATAGTTTTTAGGCATTTAAAAATAGGTCAGAGGCCCAATAAAATCCAGAAAAATTACCCTAAGTCCGGTTTTCTATTTTACCCCATAAAATCATATTTTCATTACATTTTAATGTTACTTATTAGCAATTAAAAATTATAAAATCACCACAGCACCTATGTAAATTCCTGAAAAATTGCAAAAAATTCCCAAAAATTGATTTTAAAAAATCTAAAAATTTTAGGGTGATTACAATCTACCCCCCTTAAGAGGATTGCGTCCTCGCAATCGAAGGGTAAACTACAAAGGCACGAATTTATAGAATTAAAGAATGCTTAGGTTTTACCTGCATCTGCAAATAAGCGTGGATATCGCTGGCGCATAACATCTTCTCGTTCCCAGGTCGATTCGCTAGGAGAGTGCTGTTTCCAAGCTACCCGAACCAGTCTGATTGTCTGCCCTCGTAGTGTCTTCTCACTGGTGTCGAGTATACCCACTTGTTGTTCCTCATATCTCAGGCTAGGGCCCACCGAAATCTCAGAATGATCAACTATGTGACTTGGGTCAGTCACGTATTGCCTCAGCTGTGAGACGTGGAATACATCATGCACTCCCTCTAAGGATGGAGGTAATGCAAGACGATAAGCCACCTCACCAATGCGCTCCAAGATATCAAATGGCCCAATATACCTTGGGCTTAACTTGCCTCTGCTGTTGAATCTGATAGTACCTCTAGTGGGCGAGATCCTCAAAAATACGTACTCTCCTTTCTTGAACTCCAGGGGACGTCTGTGCGCATCGGCCCAATGCTTCTGTCTATCCTGGGCTGTACGGAGATGATTCTGAATCTGCTTTACTTTCTCCACTGTCTTCGTTACCAACTCTGGACCCAGTAATTAACGTTCGCCAACGTCACTCAAGCATATCGGCGATCTGCACTTCCTTCCGTACAACGCCTCGAAAGGTGCCATCTGTATGCTTGCCTGATAGCTGTTGTTGTAGGAGAACTCCACTAAGTGTAGATGATCTTCCCAAGATCCTCCGAAGTCTAGTATACATGATCGCAGCATATCTTCCAAGATCTGAATTGTGCGCTCTGATTGGCCATCTGTCTGAGGATGATAGGCAGTACTGAATTTGAGCCTGGTGCCGAGACTCTCTTGCATGCTTCGCCAGAAGTGAGATGTAAATCTCGAGTCTCGATCTGATACAATACTAACCGGCACTCCATGAAATTTTATGATTTGTCGCATATACATGTCGGCTAGTACTTCCGTGGATTGTCCGACTCTGAATGGCAAGAAGTGAGCCGACTTAGTGAGCTGATCCACGATGACCCATACCGCATCCTTTCCACCAGGGCTTCTTGAAAATCCAGTGACGAAGTCCATGGTAATATGCTCCCACTTCCATTCAGGTATGGGTAGTGGCTGCAACATACCTGCAGTCCTTTGGTGCTCGGCCTTCACCTGCTGGCAGACTAAACATTTTGCCACAAATCGGGCAATCTTCCTTTTCATTCTATGCCACCAGTAATATTGTCTTAAGTCCCGGTACATCTTGGTTCCTCCTGGATGAACAGAGTATATGGAGCTATATGCTTCAGTCATCAACTCCTGCCTTAATTCTCCATTTGGAACATATAGGCGATTTCCGTACCTTAATATCCCGTCCTTGTGGATGCGAAGTCCCGTTTGCATGCCTGCTTCGGTTCTCTCTTTCAGCCTTCAGAATCTGGTATCATTAGGCAAAGCTTCTTTGATTCTCTCCACCAGTGATGACTTAACATTGAGGTTAGCCAGCAAACCATTTTATCCAGGTAAAATAACCTCTATCTGAAGATCTTGCAAGTCTTGTAATAGCTGAGGCTGCTCAGTTAAGAAATAAGCCGAGGGTTTTCTGCTGAGGGCGTCGGCTACAACATTTGCTTTCCCCGGGTGGTACTGCAGATCTATGTTAAAGTCCACAATCAACTCAAGCCAACGCCTTTGCCTCATGTTGAGCTCCTTTTGAGTATAAACATACTTCAAGCTCTTATGATCAGTGAATATTTCGACCTTCTCTCCATACAGATAATGTCTCCAGATCTTCAATGCAAAAATCACTGCAGCTAGCTCCAGGTCGTGCGTTGGGTAGTTCTTCTCGTGGACCTTCAACTGCCTCGATGCATAAGCGATAACCTTGCCATGTTGCATCAAGACACAACCTAGTCCACTACCGGACGCATCACTATAAACATCAAAACCTCCTGACCTGAGAGAAGAGTCAAGACTGGTGCTGTTGTTAGACGCCTCTTCAATTCTTCAAAGGCATTATGGCATTCTTCCGTCCATATGAACTCCTGATCCTTCCGTGTCAGCTTAGTCATCGGCTCTGCGATCCTTGAAAAATTTTCTACGAACCGCCGGTAATACCCAGCAAGTCCAAGAAAACTTCTCACTTCCGCAACAGAGGTAGGGGTAGGCCAGGTTTCTATAGCAGTGACCTTCTCTGGGTCCACAGACAGTCCTTCACCCGAGATAATATGTCCTAAGAATGGTACCTTGTCCATATAGAACTCATATTTGCTGAGTTTGGCATATAGCTTCTCCCTTCTCAATGTTTCTAGCACAATTCTAAGGTATTCCTTGTGCTCTTCGTGGTTCTTGGAGTAGATTAGAATATCATCAATGAATACCACCATGAACTTATCCAAGTACTGATGGAAGACTCCGTTCATCAAACTCATAAATACAGCAGGTGTGTTGGTTAAACCAAACGGCATTACTAGGAATTTATAGTGTCCGTACTTAGTCCTGAAGGCCATTTTTGGGATATCTTCCTTCTTCACCCTAATCTGGTGATAACCGGATCTAAGGTCAATCTTTGAGAATACCCTAGCACCACTCAATTGGTCAAACAAGTCATCAATGCGTGGTAAGGGGTACCGGTTCTTAACAGTTACAGCATTAAGGGCTCTGTAATCAATGCACAACCGCACAGTTCCATCCTTCTTGGGTACAAAAAGTATAGGTGCTCTCCAAGGTGAAACACTGGGCCGGATAAATCCTTTCTCCAGAAGATCATCGACTTGCGCTTTCAATTCCACTAACTCCTTAGGTGCTAGCCGATATACCGATGAAGTGATAGGTTCGGCTCCTGGAGTTAGGTCTATTGTGAATTCTATATCCTGATCAGGTGGTAAACCTAGAAGGTCGTCAGAAAATACATCCACAAATTCCGTTATGACTCTTGGGTAACCTGAATCCTCTTCTACAGTTAATATCCTAAGAGTTGGCGGGACCCCTTGCTCTACAGCTCCTCGGAGAAATTCAAACTCAGGAAGGCTAGGGGGTCTAAATATCACTTTTCCAAGCCGACAATCCAGTGTCGCATGGTACTGACTTAACCAGTCCATACCAAGTACAATATCGTAATCAGGCATAGAAAAGATCAGGAATTGGGCTCGCATCTCTCGGCCACAGACTACTACCGAACATGATCTACAGACATCACTAACCGGGATAATTCCACCTCCCGTTAGAATTCTCTTCATCTTCGAGAGAGGTGCGGTAGCTACTCTATGTGTGGCTACGAAGCTAGCAGCAATAAATGAATGCGAGGCTCAGAATCAAATAATGCTACAGCAGGAATTGAAGCTACTAATATGGTACCTGCTATCACTTCGCCTGCAGTAGCTTCCTCAGTGACTGCTAGTGCATATGCCTGACCTCGTCCCTGAGCGGGACCCCTTTGCTGACGAGCCTGCTGGAACAAAGCTGCCTGAGGTGGTAGTGGTGGCCTGGCTCCTCCAGGCCCTGTCTGTGTTGCTCCCCCAGCTGAAAGAGCTGGCCTAGGTGCAGGTGGAGCTGATTGATTCGGGACTCCCTCTCGACGTTCCGAGCAGTCCTTTGAGAAGTGTTGTCCGGATCCGCAAACCAGGCAGAGTCCCAGCTTGCGTCTACATTCTCTTTCAATATGTCCTACTTTGCCGCAGTAATGACAAGTAGGTAGGTTCTTTGATGCTGCTTTCTGAGGCAGGTTCTTCTGGGGCCGTTTAGCAGATTCCTCTGGTGATGACTTAGACGGTGCTGAGAAGAATGGACGTTTCAGGCTTGATTCCCTCCGAGTAACGTGCTCCATCCAACGTGCTGCAGCTAGGACGTCGGAGTAAGATGTGGGCACGACCGATCCGATTAACTTCTGAAGCTCAAACCTGAGTCCATCAAAGAACTTCTCTGCCTTCTCTTCTTCGGTAGGAATTAGAGAAGGGGCGAAGTGGCTCAGGCGAATGAATTCGGCATTATATTCCTCCACCGTCATGTTACCCTGGATCAGGCGGTTGAATCTGTCTTGGAGTTCTGACCGAGCCACAGCAGGGATGTACATTTCCTGGAAGAGTCTGGAGAACTCCTCCCAGGTGACCTAATCATGTCCAAGCCTTCTTTCTTTGGACAGCCACCAATGGTACGCGTTGTCCGTCAGTTGCATCCGGACGACAGTCATCCATTTGTCCCTTGGTAGTTCAGTGGCCTCCAACTGATGCTGCGTGTTTGTAAGCCATTCATGAACTTCAGTTGGTCCTTCCTTGTCCGAGAAGGTACGAGGTTTGAGTTGATGTAAATCTGTGATAGATCCCGTCGCTGGTCGCCTATTTGGTGGATTTGCATATTCCAATGCTGCGACTATGCTATTCCTTAGGTTCTTGGCCTCATGACATTGGGCCTCCTGTTGGATCTGTTGTTGTGCCTACATCATGGCGTAGAACATCTGGAACATTTGCTGTCCGTCCATTGCCTGCCCTGGAGGAAAGACAGGCATCGTAGGAGAGAACTGGGGTGGAGGCGGGATGTCATCACGCCTGAACCTGGAACTGGGCTGACCAGATTGATTGCTCTGAGAGGATTGTCCTCTGGTATCTGGCGTCATTCCAGCTTCACAGGTAACCACAGCTTCAGGCGGTGTACCCAAGGGATTTTCGTCACCACTTCTGGGATCCATTACTCTGCATAAAAAGAAAACAATGAGAACGCACAGAGGAATCAAATCAGGATGCAATTCAAGCAATTAAATTGAATTTGACATAGAGTCCAAAAATGATTCAATCAATGGATGAGATCCTATAACTTATCCTATCTTATTGCAGGTCTGTTCGGTCCCTAAGTTGAAACCGAACAATTTATTTGGACCTGCATGGGCCACCACAAAAATCATGTCACGCCCCAGTCCCAAAATATCGAGGGACTGGACACGTGGCAATGGCCAGCAGCATGCACCGATGGATAACCCAATTTAATGGAGCCATCAGGGCGTACTTAAGCTGTAACGAAGGTCTACTACAATAAATTACACTAATCTCATCCATAAAGATAAAGAAATAAACTGCATAATGAAATGGAAATAAGTAGCAACAATAAGTTAGTCGGGGAAACAATCCGACTTATGTCTGAATACACTGGCTCAATAGGCCAGGAACAAAAGAGATAAACATAAAGTAAATACTGAGTACGGGATCAGGTACTCAGGAGAAGTCTTTGGCAGTCACCTCGTCTGCAGGGTTCAGTTCTGCTCCAGTATCAAGTCCAGCAATAGCCTCGGCTCCTGTCCCGTATATCTCAGGGTACTGCTCCTCAGCTAAACCTGGGGACATAATCTATTCCAGGTCCTCAGTGGACATAGCAAGGCACAAAATAAAACAAGCCAAATAAATACAGTGCAATTAAATTAAATGAAACAGCAGAGTAAACTATGTAACCATCTATGTGATATGCAAATGAGAGCAACACTAGTACTCAGGCTGAGACCGCTACAAACTCTGTGTCGGGGAGCCGGTAGCAGTAATAACACGTAAAGGGTCTAGCTCTGCTGGAGAGTCTACAACCTCACAATAATAGTAGATATATATATAGAACAGCCTGTAGCCTGTGTGTCTCTCCGCACCCAATATAATCATGCAAACCATGACCATAACGTCTCATGTCCATGTCAGCGAGATTATAACTAATGCAACAAGTCAAACTGTCTATAACTAAAATATCTCTGTCAAGTCCTGAATCCTATACAGAATTGCCACGAATATCTCGGGAAGATTCTGTCCATGTATAGTGTTAAGTGTCCTGGGTTGTAGGGTACTTGATAGGTCAAGTACAAGAGTAAAGGGTATCGTAAATTCATCTCTAAATGACGAACCCAACATCGCGTACGGTGTTGGCACCCGACTAGGATCGGACACTAGGTACGTCATACGTTTCCTAGGTTAAGCAGTTTAAACAAGTTTATATGAATTTACACAAGACATCCAGCAGAGTATTATTACAGAAAATATAAAGATAAAGACTGCAGGTTTGGCAAGGTGCACTTGCCTGATGTTTGGATTCCACTTAGGTCCTGTTCTCGGAAATTTCCCGAGATATCTCCGAAAGCTGAAATAAACAGTACCATCACGCTCAGAAGGTGTTAAATAGCTAGGAACGCCTGTCCTTGGGTCCAATTTGGAGACAAGGGCAAAAACGGTAATTTCGGGCCAAAACGGGGTCCACCAGTGGGCCCGCTTTGCACTGAAAAATGTGTTAGGGTCAACTGTCTCCAAATTCATCAAACTAAGTGTCAACAGGTCAGGAATGCTGATACGAACCCAACAGAACTTTCAGAATTGAATTTCGATGAGCCGATCACAAAATTGCCCGTCGAGTGGGGCCTGTGGGGCCCACGACACGCGATTTCGTCAACGTTCTCAGAATCGAACCAAACTTGACCCACAGGACCAGCGTATTTCTACGAGTCTGATGGCACAAGTTTTGTCTCGATCCGACGTGTGTGCACGAAGTTAGGGTGAGTTACAGAAAAGTCGGATACGGGACGATGTCCGCGGATACGCACTGATTTCGGTGTGCACGCACATCCAAATCAGCTTCTGCAAAATCTTACACGTCCGTATCGATGATGCGCACGTATCTGTGAAGACCGCACGTGACCAAGTCGTCCCGTTTGGCGGGGCGTACTCAGTTCCGGGGTGAAACAGGGTCTGGTTTTTTCTGTTTTTGGATCGCGGTGTGCGATCACCACAGGACGCGATGCCCCGAGCGGTTTATCCGGGCACCCAGAGGGTCATACAGGCTTCGCAACGCAATTTACAGAATCGAAATCTGAGCTACGAGCAAGAAGATACACGCACCTGAACGGGGTCAAAAAATTGAAAATAAATTATGTCCGACTCGTGTCCGACACGAGTCCAACTGCGTATCGGGTTTCGGGGTCTGTCACCAGAGCTGAGGCCGGCCGGAGGCAGGCTGGGCAGCGCTGGCAGCGGAGGGGGCCGGGGACAGCATCGCCGGGGGCTCGGGATACGGGAGGCGCCGGCAGCGGGTCGCCAGAGGCGGAGGCGAGCGGCCTGGAGTCGGGGCCGACTGCTGGGAGAAGAGGGAGAAGGAAGAAGGGGGCTCGGGCTCTGGCGGCTGCTGGAGGAGGTCGGCGCTGGCTGGGGGTGGCCGGAGGCGAGGTCGGCGAGCTTGGGGGTGGCCGGTGGCGAGGTCGCCGGAGTTAGGGTTTGGTTAGGGGGAGATGAGGGAGGAGGAAGGGGGAAGCTAGGGTTTATATAGGGAGGCTCGGGGGAGGGTCGTGGCGGAGGAGGCGGGCCGAGGGGAGGTCGTGGGGGTGAGGCCGGGCGGTTCTCCGGCGACGTGGCCGGAGAACGCGGCAGAAACTGCGGGGGGGGGGGGGGGGGTCTGCGTGGGGGAGAAGGGGGTCCAGGTCGGGTCGGGCGGCGGGTTCCGGGTTGGGCGGACCCGCCCGACCCGATAGCAACTGCGGGCTGGGTTTTGGGCCCAATGGGCCGGGCCAAAACAATAATAATAATAATAATAATAATAATAATAATAATAATAATAATAATAATAATAATAATAATAATAATAATAAAACTATTTAATTAATTAATAATTAGTTTAAATAGTTTTTAGGCATTTAAAAATAGGTCAGAGGCCCAATAAAATCCAGAAAAATTACCCTAAGTCCGATTTTCTATTTTACACCATAAAATCATATTTTCATTATATTTTAATGTTAGTTATTAGCAATTAAAAATTATAAAATCACCACAGCACCTATGTAAATTCCTGAAAAATTACAGAAAATTGCCAAAAATTAATTTTAAAAAATCTGAAAATTTTAGGGTGATTACAGGCAACTCTAATATATGGATACCAAGATACATACATACGTTGTAATATGAATATAAACTCACATGTGTTATAAATATAGTGTTGCAAGTCACAGATATACTAATCTCATCCACACAACAGTCACAGAAAGGAATATAACTAAATTAGAATAAAGAGTCTGAATAATCCATAACTAATAGTCGGGTGGAGACAAATCCACTACCAATGACTATATCAATACTAAAATGAGGGAGAAGGGTAAATCTAAAATATAAATAAGATGATGATAGAAGTGTATCAGCAAAGCGATCCATTGCTAGAGATAATCACTGATGCTCAGAAGGTATGGCCTCCTCGAAAAAGATAAGTAGTAAGTCCTGATCCGTGCTCCTGCGAATAGTCATGAACATCAACACCTGGAAAGGGACCAGGTCCTTAAAGGGACGTAACAAGATACATAGAAGCATGCCAATTTGAATACAGTAAACATGCATAATATTTGAAAATATATAAGTATGTTGTACAAGACAATCTATATGAATGCAAATTAGGAAAACTTTTCAACGTATGGGCAAGGGTAGGCTACTCGATCTAAGCCTCACAACTCACACACACGTCTAGAATATCACCAGCCGACATACCTCGGGGGTAGCGACCCTCGTGACTCCATCAATCGACATACCTCGGGGGTAGCGACCATCGGACATGACCACCATAGTACGTGCTAGTTATTACGGTTTACCAGAGTGGTTAAAGCCCATACGCCTACTGATTGTCCTCTCATGATACTAAGTGCCATATGTGTGTCAATATATCTAATATATAGTAATGACTAAAAGAAAACATACATGCAATGCATATACAGAAATGTAATAAATATACAAAAATATAAATAGCATGCAAAAGTACTGTAAGTAATTTGGCAAGGTATCTTGCCTGGTCTGAAAAGGATGAAGTCCCAACTCAAGGCGTCGTCCGATAAATTAAACAAGTTAGGTTATAAAAGTGGGTGAATAGTTTTCGCTATTTTAATCTATTTTAACTCTGAATAAAATAATCTAAATTAGTATTTTAATTTTATTATAATCTGATTTTATTGTTAAGCTCTAATTTTGGTACAAAGAAAGTCAACTTTAAGGATTTGTGATCCATGGCACACAAATCGAGGCAATCCGTTAACCAAAAAGTCAACCAACTAAAATCTTAGATTTGTGTGTGGAATCCTATATATTTTAATGTTACATGAACACTGGAATCGACAATTTTATAAAATTATAAGTCGGTAAAGAGTTATGGCCACAAGGGCGCACAGATGACAGTTTTAGTGGTTTCCTATTTACGTCTACGTTGCACAAATTTACAGTAGATTAAATTTATATATTAAATTCTGTAAAAATAATTTTATGAAATTTTATCATGTCAAATTTTCGAAACTTCAAACGTCTCATAATTCCGAGTTCGAGATCTCCCGTAATCTCAAAAACACCCAAATGCGTCTGATTTTGGACAACTGACACTTTTAGAATTTTTTGGAAAAATTGGTTCATAAATTATTAAAATAAATTATATAATAAAAAAACTAATCTTGATATAGTTCTAACAAAAAAAATTGGAGTGCGTTTGGAGTCCGGAGCTAGGAGATATCATCTTTTTAATTCGTCATAACTAGTAGAAAATGAGCCTGAATTTATGACAATTTTTGATTATTTTTGGACGAAAAATAGAGGAATTTAGGGAAGAAAAATATGAAGGATGATGTATTTATAATGGTGGACACTACTTAATTAAATACGACTATGATTGGTTAATTTGGATATGATTATGATGAATTTAAATAAGGATAGAATATGCATGAAGTTGCTTTCCTAGTAGGTTCGGGATTTGAATTAATTTAAAATAAAGTTTGAATTTATCTCAATAATTTATAATCTTAAATATAATTAAAGATAATACAAATAATTTATAAAATTTTATTAATATCTATTAACACTAAATTAGCATCTATCTAATATTAAGACTATATATATCCAAATAAATCCTAAATAATTTTAAAAAATCTAAATAAATTTCTTAAAATTCTAAATAAATTACAGAAAAATATAATTAAATATTTTAAACTAAAATAAATATTTGTTAGGAACAACATGCAAGTATGGTCGTATAGTAAATCATAGAAGTCCTAGAAATTTATGTTTCCTAAGTTTTAATTACCAAAAATTCTAGAAAAATCTCCAAAAATCTAAAATAACCTAAAATAATTCTAAATAAATATTTATATAAGTAAATATATCAAGAAATTTATTTTCTAATTAACTAAGAGAATACTCTAAAGAAATTTAATATCTATAATAAATATAATAATATAAAATACACACAAAATATCTATTTTTGGTGAGGGGGTTTACAATGATATTGCAAAGATATATCAAAATCCTTCATCAGTTCCAATCACCGACGCTGCCTCATGTTCAACTTCTTCTGCGTGAAAACGTCCTTCAAGCTCTTGTTGTCTGTGAAGATCTCCATACTCCTTCTGTACAAATAATATTTTCACAACTTCAGGGCGAAGATGACTGCTGCCAACTCCAAATCATGGGTAGGATAGTTCTTTTCATTAGAACACAATTGCCTGGATGCATAGGCAATCACTTTCCCATTCTGCTGAAGAACACAATCCAAACATTTTCCTGATGCATCACTATAAATAGTGAAACGTCCAGACCCTGATGGCAACGTCAAAATAGGAGTAGACGTCAACCTCTTCTTCAACTCCTCAAAAGCAATCTGGCAATCCACCGTCCAAACAAACTCTACATTCTTCCTGGTGAGTTTGGTCATCGGCTCGGCAATCCTCAAAAAATCTTGCACAAACTTCCTGTAGTAGCCTGCTAATCCCAAGAAACTCCTGATCTCTGCTACTGAACTTGGGGTCTTCCAAGATTCCACTGCTGTGATCTTCTTCAGATCCACTGAAATACCATCACCTGTCACAACATTCCCCAAGAATTCTACCTTGTCCAGGAAAAACTCACACTTGGACAACTTCCTATACATCTTCTCTTTCCTCAGCACATCCAACACAATCCTCAAATGCTCCTCATGCTCCTCCGGTGTCTTCGAGTATATGAGTATGTCATCGATGAACACCACCACGAACTTGTCAAGGTACTGGTGGAACACCTTGTTCATCAAGTTTATAAATACCGTCGGTGCATTAGTCAACCCAAACGGTATCACTATAAATCCGTACTGACCATACCGAATTCTAAAAATAGTCTTCGGTATGTCCACCAGCTTCACCTTCACCTGATGGTAGCCTGATCTCAAATCTATCTTAGAAAATACCTTGGCACCACTCAACTGATCAAACAGATCATTAATCCGTGGCAAAGAGTACTTATTCTTGATAGTGATATTATTCAATGTCCTGTAATCAATGTACATGCGCACCGATCCATCCTTCTTTGGTACAAACAATACCGGGGCTCCCCACGGTAAAGAACTCGATCTGATAAACCCCTTATCCTGTAATTTGTCTACCTGCTTCTTCAGCTCGACCAACTCGCTGTTGTTTACTCTATAGACATGTTGTAAAATTGGTTCTGCACCTGGCACCAAGTCTATAGAGAATTCAACATCTCGATCTGGGCAATCCTGGCAATTTTTAAGGAAACACATCCAAGAACTCTTCTATCAATGGATGAGGCAACTCTTCGTCTTCCACCATAGCTCAACAAATAATGCCTTCTCCCTACTTTGTAGCTCCTCTAGCAAACTCGAACTCTGGATCTCCTAGCGGACCAAATAAAACTCTACCTCCTCTACAATCTATGCTAGCACGGTGCCTACTCAACCAATCCATCCTGAGTACAATATCGTAGCTCAAAAGTGGCATTACAAGTAGACACACACTCAACTCTTGCCCCCCTAGAGTAACTCTTTGATCCTTCCAAATATCATTAACCAGGATAATGCCTCCCCCGGTCATGATCTTGTAAGTCCTAAGCAAAGACTCAGCTACCAAACTATGCTTCAGAGCAAAAGAAACAGATACAAAACTATGGGAACCACCACTATCAAATAAAGCTAAAGCTGGAATAGAATCTAGAAGAATAGAACCTGCGATGACATCTCCGGTGGCTTCGTCCTCCTCGATGGTCATAGCAAACGCTCATCCCAGATGTGTACCTCCCTACTGCTGATATTGGACATAACGCTGCTGCTGTGTCGGAAGCGGTCCCCTCGGCGTACGACAGGTGGTCTCATCTGTGCCCTCGGAGCTGAAGCTCCTCCCTGAACTGTACGACGAGGATTGGAAGGACACTCCCTCAACTGATGCCCTTCAGTACCATAATACAAACAAACTCCGAGCCTCCTCATTCAAACTTCCTAAATATAGCCAGACTTCTTGCAGAAGTGGCAGGAAGTTTGTTGTAATTGTCTCTGCTTGTTGTGGTGCCTGGTGAAAAGGCGGATTAGCTGGAGTCTGGTGCTATTGTGGCTGCTAGAAAGGTCTGGACTAGAAATAAGAATGTTTGAAAGATACTGTACTGCTGTCGGCCCCCATAAAAGAATCACAGTCTTTCTTGGGCTTCAAACCCAACTCCCGCTCAACCTTGCGCACCTCCGCAAGTATCTCTAAGTATGCCTTATAAAAATACGGAATGAGGATCTTCACTTCCTAGTTTAAACCCTCATGAAAATGAATAGCCCGAACCTTCGTTTCCCTCACCAAATACTCTGTAAACCGGCTCAACCTGCCAAACTCCGTAGCATACTCCTCCACAGATATGCTCCCCTGAATGAGACTCTCAAACTTCCTCCCTAAGTCTAGCCTGTCTGCCCTGACGAAAAACTTCTTTTTGAAGAGGTCCTTGAATACCTCCCAAGACTGTCCCACGTCAACAAGAATCGGCTCATTCTTGAACCAAGTGCGAGCGACGTCAAACAGTTGAAGTCCTACCGCCTCAACCTTCAGATCCTCAAAAAAATGGGACACCCTCATAAGACGCTTAATGTCCTCGAGCCAATTATCATTATAGATGATACCATCTGTCCCCTTGAAGACCTTAGGCTCTAGCTTCTTGAAGTCGTGAATATTTCCTGGCCGAAGCTGAGCAACCTGAGGAACATCCTGCTGCTGGACCGGAACTCCTCTCTCGACTACGGCACGAGCAAACTGATGAGCACTCTCGATGTCCTGCCGTTGAACGTCGGTCTGCCTCTGATGTGCCTCAGACTGAGCCCTTTGTGTCTCGAGCATCTCACGAAACAGTGTAAACATTTGTGTCGCCTCTACAGGCACAGGAGGTGGAGATGGAACCCCTCAGATACAGCTGGCACAGTCCTCTGAGTAGGTGGTGGACCTCCAAAAGCAGCTGACACTCCAATCACCGGAGAAGTGACTGGTGCAGGCCCTCGGGATGTCACAGACCTCTCAGAAGTTGCTCTCCCCTGCAGCGATCTAGTCTTAGGCGGCATCCTGAGACAAAGCGAAAGAAAGAATCAATATGGCACAAGATGTAAGACACTCAAGGAAAGGACAGATTAAGAGATCAAGTATCAATATCAAAGGAGAATAGTTGAATCAAAAGAATTTTCCTAGATGTGATTGAGTATCTCAGCCTATATCCTATATCCTATCGCAGGCTCACAGTAGTACAACTAAATCGTCGTACTACCATGACATCGCATAACTTGCAAAGTTAGACCTGCATGGGCCACCACTAAAAACGTGTCACGATCCGTACCCGATGTAAGGATGCAAGTCAAAAACAACGCCCAACCTACATTGCAGAATCGATGGTAGAACACTGTCTGGGTAATCTATCTAGCAGTATAATGAACCACCAACAAAATAATATACTCAATCACAAGTCTAAGATAGAAATGATCATGAATAGGATAAAGAATAGAATAGTCACATACAACCCATGAGTCTGAAATAATACATCAATAAGTCTGAAAGAATACTAACAAATAAGTTGGAGATAAATCCAGTACAAGAAATACTAAGAAGGTACTAATCCCGGATCATCTGTCTCAGTAAGTCCCTCCTGAGCCAGGGTCTCTGACTCTAAGCCCACAACATCCCGAGGTCCATAATGTGTAGGGTACCAGTCCTCATTGTCATTTGGAAAAATATATCCAGTCAGGAAAGGAGCAGAGTACATCTCTTACAACAGTTCTAATCAATGATAAAGACTATGTAACAGTAAATAGATATGAATATACAAGATGCACAACAGATACAATGAGATATATATAATAAAAAAATACTGGAATAAATAAAATAATGAGCAATATCTCAATGAACAAGAATACTAATGACTAAGTGTGTGAGTACTAGCTTTAACATGTGATCGACTTGGGAACATGTTACAAGATTTATGGCCTGGCTAATCATATATGCGGTGTATGATTAACACTATTCAATGCAAGACTTGATACAAGAAGGGTATAATCACATATCTATACTAAAATACTCCCCACCCTTGACTGGTACAATAGATCCAACCATAGTACGCTATGGCACGAGATTCCCCTAGAAGATAGCTAGTCTTCCCGAGAATCAGTGTCTGTACATGTACAAGATAATCAATGAAATAAGGATTGCACAAGATACGCCATATACCAAGGAAAAATATCTCATGACGAGATCCGGATATACTAATCCGTGTAACTATAGTGTCAAGAGAACATGGATATCTATACTAGATACAACGAACATAGAGGATATCATAAATGAGAAACTATCAGAGAATGTACTCACCTGAGGTCCAAATAATAGTCTCACCGATGTCTGATACGGTGCCTCGAAAACCTAGATATGGAATACAATATCAATACAAGGTTCCGAAAAGAAAATAAGTTAAACTAGTCAATTTCTAGGTCAACAAGTCAATTCTAAGTCAAAAGTCAAACTAAGTCAACTCTAAGGTCAAATATGGTCAAACTATAGTCAACTACCTATTTCTAGGTTGCACAAGTCTAACACAAGGATATTGGGTTCAAATACTAAAGTCTAGGTCACAAAACCTATATCTTAAATACTAGGATACCGTATCTCCGGATACGTAAATCAATAGGTAAAACATTATATATATAAGTCAAATAATTATTAATAATATAAAATACTAATTACAACATTAAATAGATACCTTTGTTTTGAACCAACTAGGTATCACAACATTAACTCATAATCTTGATACCCAAACCCAATACCTTGGGTATCCCCAATTACCTTGGTACTTACCTTGGTATCACAAGGTAATACCCTAAAACTTGTGTATACTAACTACCCGTAATTATATACATGCTATACTAATTATTATACATATAGTATACTATAAATACTATTAGCAATTTAGAAATATATTTATATATATATTAAGCACCATATATATATATATATATATATATATATATATATATATATATATATATATATATATATATATATATATATATATATATCTAATATCTAATAATAAAAATTCTGCCAAACTGTCACTAATGACCACTATTGACTGTCGCTGAAGCCACTGATACTCTGATACTCTGCTATTTTAGCGATGGTTCTGCTGCCATCGCTAAACTGTTGTCGCTGTTGTTGTTGTATGCTATTGCTGTTGCTGCTGCTTTGTTGCTACACTGCTGCTGTCGCCTTTGCTGCTGTCGCTGCTGCTGCTGTATGCTTTTGTGGTAGCTGCTTTGTAGCTACGCTGCTGTCGTTGCCTTTGCTGCTGTCGCTACTGTTGTTGTATGCTATTAACAATATATATATATATATATATATATATATATATATATATATATATATATATATATATATACCACTATATAATTTATACTTACATCTATAATTACCAATACATGAAATTACTACATATGAATAAACATACACCGATACATATATACTAATCTATATATATATAACTACACATACATGTATATATATATATAACTATATAATAATATATATACATGTATTATATAAGTATATACATATAATATAACAACTTATATATATAAATACCTAATACAATATACATAAATATATACTTAGATCTATAGATCTATGATATTTAATACATCCATATATATAACAACAATATATAACAATAAATATATATATATATATATATATACAATTACACAATACCAAAAACACAAGAAAATTGATCTACATATAATTTGCACATCTCATGGAAAGTATCACTATGTATCCCACTAGATCTAGGATACGCATGCGACACGAGTCCATCACTCATCCAAACGTACCCTGAAGGACACGAACAAGTTATATATATTATTTATGAACAATACGAAGAGTCAAATATAAATCTATGTGTCAGTGTCAAAATATAACATGTACAAAGTCCCGTGTCGGAGGAAAACTCCCCCAAATCAATACGTATCACCAAATTGATGGGATACGACCTACATGTACCCAATTGTGCACATGACACTAGCCCCAAACACACAAGCACATACCAAATTGATCTATAGGACTAATTGACACACACAATAAATGTCAATCTCGGAATTTCTCCAAAATTGACACAAAAAAATACCATAACTTTCTCAATAGGCCTCCTATGAACACAAAATCAAATCCTATGGGTAGCCTATGTATATGGGTTGATTTTTTATGGTTAAAACTCAGATTTATAACCTAAATTAAGGGGGAGAAATTGAATTATACCTATTGGGAGATGGATTCCCAATGCAACCTTCAAATATGATAAAATTGGCCTCCAACTTGTAGATCCTTACTCCTCTTTGTAGATCCTTGCTTCCTTCTTCTAGATCCTTGCTCCACTAGCCTCCAATGCTGATTTGGCAAGAAATTAGGATAAATTTTAGTAGGAAAATAAAGTGGGAATGAAGGAATTTGGTTGAGAGAATTTCTAGATCTAGTTTCCAAATGAAAAGAGAGGAGAGAATAAATTTTCCCCCTCTCTATATAGGCCGGTCCCCCTTTTCCCTTCCTCAAGCTACTATGAATTGTCCAATATACCCCTTGGGGCCTCTCATAAAGAAATAATTAAGGAGGGAAGCTTCTAGTCTAATGGTTTAATTAATTTAACTATCTCCTAATCAATAGGCTTTCTAAATGGGCAAAATTCTATCAATTACTTCATGTTGGTCCATAAGTCTAAACTAAACTAGTTAGGTCCACTAACACAACTCCAAAATAAATAAATAACATCTAACAATAATTAAATAATATAATAAATAATTATTTATCATGCACAATATTTAATTAAATATGAAATTACTAAAATATCCTTTCCTAGAAAATATGGTAGTGACATCAAGTCAGGTGGCCAGGAACACTGCTTCTATTAAAGTTACCTTGAAGAAGCTGGATAACAACCACAAGGCTTACGCCTATTTTCAAGACCCTGAGGCTATTGCTAGAAAAGGCTATTGCTAGAAAGGCAGATCACTGGTCCAAAGCGTGAGTGGAGAATACCATCGTCAGTGTCATGACCCACACCCGGTGTAAGGACACGAGTACGTGGGTACATCCAGCCTATGCTGCAACATCGACGATAGAACATTATCTAAGTCAATAATATTATCTATACATCTCACACATGATAAATAAGGTACATGTCATGCTATCTCAACTCCAAATAGAGGACAATATAATAATATATAATTGTAAACAATACTCAATCATAATACAAACTAGACGATGATACGGCATGATATGGAATAGAAGGAACGAAAAAGAGTCACAAACACATCACAAGTCCAAGACTAATCTTATCACAAGAGATCAAAAAATAATAATACAATATCAAAGTCTAACTGACATATACAATCTCATGAATAAACTAACTATGCCTCATCAACTGCTGGTACTAACTCAACCGACTCTACAGGTGATAACTCAAATAGCTCGCCATTATGTGGCCCATAGTACGTAGGAAACCAGTCCTCTAATGAATCATCTAAAAATATATATCCAGTCAGGATTAGAGCAAAGTATAACCCAAATAGCAGTTCCAATAATTGACAGAAACTATGAAACAAAAATAGCAATGAACATAAATGATGGAAGTAACTTAACTAGCATGTATCACAAGAAAGATCATCACGATAAATAATGGCAAGAACTGAGAATAATATGGTAAGGGACAACAATATAATAAACTGGAATAAAGAAAATAATATATATTTATATATATATATATATATATATATATATATATGTGTGTGTGTGTGTGTGCCTTAAAATATTAGTAAGATAATGTGATCGGCTTGGGCCTACCATGGGCTATATATAAAAGGTGAGCTAACGTGATCACGCGTAAGTGACATGATCTGCTAACTATCAAGGGCTATGCTAAATCACGGGCTATAAGGTATGATCACATATCCACTAATACTTTCCCAACCCCGACTAGTACACGAATCCAAATCATGACACGTTATAACACGCATATCATACTGCACGGTCTATAATATCATGCACTATGATCACGGTCTATATAATTACTAAGATATCACGGTAATCACGAAGCACGACACGGTGATCACTGAGTCATCACAACAATAATATCTCATGACCAAGATCCACGTATACTAATCCGTGAAACCATTGTATCAAGAATCAAATATATCAATAATAAATATATGAAACATAGAGGCTATCAAATAAGGAAACTATCAGAGAATGTACTCGCCTGTGGTCATGAGCAAATAATATACCTCGGTATCCGAGCTGGTGTCACACACACCTAAATAGGAATATCATGTTACTTGTGTAATAAAGTGAGAAATAGGGCTAAATGCACTAATATGAGTTTCTAGGCCATTTCTACGTCTCACTAGCTAAACTAGGGCAAAATGGTCAACCTTTATCAAACTAGCTATTTCTAGGTTGTATGAGTCCAACTTTAGGTGTTTGGGTCCATACACTACTTATCTAGTCTATACAAGCTATATTAGGATACTAGAGTATCATAACTTACTAAGTATCCATATATAGTACTATCTATATTTATATTACTAGTTATATATATATATATATATATATATATATATATATATATATATATATATATATATAACTTATCTAACTGATATATTATCTTACTAATGATATCACACTAACTTAACTTAACTATTACCTAATATAACTGAGCCCTTATCTCCATATACTACTAATACCTTGTCAATACCCGAGCATCCTTACTGATACAATAGACTACATCCTCCCATATACTGTTGTTAGCAGCTGCTAACCCATACTCTATGATATAGTTGTATCAGAGTGCCTCTATCTCCCAAACACCTAAACACCTAAACGCTCCTACTATAATAGAGCATTACTCCATCCTCTTGCTGGCTCGAGTAAAACTGGTACTGCTACATCTGATAATAGTGCACATTGATGCACTGCTACTGCTGCTCTAGTGTTACCCCTTCCCGAGTCCACCTGCAGTCATCCCTTCACTACTGCACTCTAATACTTCTATTGTTGTTGTTGCCTATGTTGTTGTTGCTAATACTGCTATTGATGTTGCTGCCTATATTGTTTCTACTAATACTACTATTACTGTTGCTGCCTATGCTGCTGCTACTAATACTACTATTGATATTGCTGCCTATGCTGGTGCTGCTAATACTGCTATGGCTCATGCCTATACTACTTTTGCTAATACTGCTATTGCTACTGCTGCCTATGCTAACAGACAGTGCCCACAGTGAATTGTCATACTGAAACAGTCCCCCTCCTCTCACTCTCAGCATACCTGATCACATAGTCTAACACAACTCACCTACCTTAGCACCACTACTATCCTATTGGAAATACTTGCATACTGATACACCCCATCCATATATTCAGTATCATCCCCACACTTCCAAAATCCAGTTGCTTGTTGACCACAGGAACACAAACTAACCCGTACACATACACACACACATGCAAACCAATACATAGATATAACTCATGTATTATCATGAGCATAGATTTATATACTAAAATATATAAATATATATACACAATTTATATGGAGTGAATACAAACTCGCACTAATAGCCATACAATCAGACACTTATAGTGCATTTGCAAGATACTCTATGATACGTATCCAAACAAAGTGCCCAATTCCCAACTACTCCAAAATATACATTCCTATATAGCAAATACACTATTTAATAATTAATACAACTTGCTAAACTAAGAATTGAAGAGAATTATACAAATCAACAAAAAATGAACCCCTCATCACACCGTATCATAAATTACCATGATACGGCCTTCTCGTATCCATTTGTTGACACATACCTAGTCCCTCAATCTCGATCTATATCTAATTAGATCTAATTGGTCTCATGACACACAATTGATGTGTCAATCTCGTAATTTTCCTTAATTGGACATAAATCACCATGTAACTTTCATAATACAAGTCATATGGACCTAATTCTTGATCCTATGGGTAGCCCTAAGCCAAAGAATGATTTATATTGGTTAAATGCATGAATTAGAGTCTAAATTAAGGTTTGGATTCAGAATTTACCTATTAGAAGATAAAATCCCAATAAAATACTCAATGGACACAATTAGGACACGATCTCCTTGCCAATTCCCCTTCCTTCAAGTGCTTCTTGTACTCCAAGCTCCAATGCTTCTTAGATGATGAAATTGAGAGAGAATAGTTGTAAATTAGGTTAAAATTATGGAGAGATGAGTCAATTTGGGGAAGAACACAATTGGGGATCTAATTATAATAAACTAATGAGAGAAGAGAGAATAAGGAAGCCTTTATGTGGCCGGCCCCTTCCCTTCCTTCACAAGCAACATCAAATGTCAAGGTTCCCCTCTCTAGCTAATTATTAAGAATAAATAAGAAGGGATATATTGGAAAGGCTCTAAACTAATGCAAATTAAACTAATCTCCTTATGTAACTAAGGAAGAGGGTCTAATGGGCTTGGTCTCAAGTTGGGCTCAATATGTGATAATGATCCAATGGGTCTACTAATGGCAAGTCCAAATAAACATAGGCTAGCCCACTAATACATAATTAAATAGCACAAGCAAAATTTAAATAATTAACATAATATAAATAAATATTAACACTAAATAATAATTATACTAAATGACCAAAATATTCTCATCTAGAAATGTGGTAGTGACAAGTCTACCCTCCTTAGAAAAATTATCCTCATAGCTCAAAGAGATAATGATGCCTCGCGGCTCAAAGAGATGAGGATATCGCTCTAGCATCTCAGCTTCTCTCTTCCAATTAGACTCTCCCGGAGAGTGATGACTCCAAGCGATGCGTGGCAAAAAAAAATGTCTGGTTCTGCAGCACCTTCTCCATGCTATCCAGAATCACCACTGGCTGCTCTGGGTAGCTGAGAGTCGGACCCACCTCGATCTTAGAGTGATCCAATTACGTTACTAGGATCTGCCACGTACCAGCTCAACTGTGACACATGAAACACATCATTCACTCCATCTAATACAGACAACAAGTCTAGTCTATAGGCTACTACACAGACCCTTGCAAGAACACTAAAGGGTCTGATGTACCGTGGACTAAGCTTTCTGCCTCCACCAAAGTAAATAATGTATTGTGTCAAAGAAATTTGTAAGAACACTATATTGCCAACCTAGAACAAATATAATATTAACACTCAATTTCAAACAAATCAATCACAAGCAAGCAAACAAAATCTATACCTCAAAATCTATCGTCCCAATGTCGTTGTCTTTCCTGCTCCACCCGAAGTCTATCCCTCATAAGCTTCACTTTCTCAGCTGCATCCACAATTATCTCGGGTCCCAACAAGACTCTCTCACCAATATCATCCCAAGATAGAGGAGTGTGACATCTCCATCCATATAAAGCCTCGAATGGTGATATCTCGATACTGGTCTGGTAACTGTTGTTGTAAATAAACTTTACCAGGTGAAGATGATCCTCCCAAGAGCCTCTAAAATCTATAACACAAGTGTGAAGCATATCCTCGAGAGTATGAATAGTCCTTGATATTGCCCGTCTCTCTGGGGGTGATATGCGATACTGAACTTGAGCTGGGTGCCCAAGATAGACTACAAACTCCTCCAAAAGTGGGATATGAAGCGACTATCCCGATCTAAGACTATGTTCATAAAAACTCTATGCAATCTGATAATTTGTCACACATATATCTCCACTAGCTTCTCCGTAGACGTACCCACTTTGAATGGCAAGAAGTGGGCTGATTTAGTCAACTTGTCCACAATGACCCAAATCACTTTTTTACCTCCTGAAGAAAGATGGAGTCCTGAAACAAAATCCATAGTAACATGCTCCTATTTTCACTCTAGAATGGGTAAAGGCTGAAGTAAACCACCTGGCCTCTGCCTCTTTGACTTTACCTACTGGCACATTAAACATCTGGATATGAAGTGCGCTACCTCTCGCTTTATACCATTTTATCATATATGCTCTCTCAAATTTCTATATATCTTTTTGGCACCTGGATGTATTGAGTACTGCGATTGATGCACCTCCTGAAGAACCTTCTCGCACAACGTTCCACTTGGCACACACAACCTGATATCATTCCATAGTGATCCATCCTCAGCAATAGTAAAGTCCTCGGATAATCCCATCCGAACCTATGATCTGATGCTTCTAAGAGACTCATCATCATACTACGTAGCTCAAATCCTTTTAATCAGCTCTGACTGTATCGGTAGTCTCCACATCTGTATCTCGACACCTGGTACCAGCACCTCAATACCCAAGCTCTCAAGATCTTCTAATAAATATATGTCTGTAGTAAAGCACACAGCCATTGGATACCTGCTCAAAGAATCAATGACTACGTTGGCCTTCCATGGATGGTACTTCAATGATATATCAAAGTCCTTCATCAGCTCTAACCATCTCTTTTGTCTTATGTTTATCTCTTTCTGGGTAAATGTACTTCAAGCTCTTGTGGTCTGTGAAGATCTCCACACGCGCTTCGTATAGATAGTGTTTCTATAACTTTATAGCAAAAATAATCGCTGCCAACTCCAAATCGTGGGTAGAATAATTTTTCTCATGAGGTCATAATTGCCTAAAAGCATAGATAATCATCTTTCCATTTTGCAGCAAGACACAACCTAAACCCTTCCCTAAAGCATCACTATAGATAGTGAATCCACCTGCTTCTGATGGCAACATCAAAACTGGAGTTGTCGTCAACCTCTTCTTCAACTACTTAAAAGCGGTCTGACTCTCCTCCGTATAAAGTAACTCTACATCCTTCCTGGTCAGCCTATTCATGGGCTCTGCAATCCTGGAAAAGTCCTTTACAAACCTTCTTTAATAACCTGCTAGCCCCAGAAAACTCTTGATCTCTGCTACTGAACTCGGAGTAGTCCATGACTCTAATGATAAAATCTTCTTTGGGTCTACTGAGATCCCGTCACATGTAATCACATACCCAAGAAATTCAACTTTGTCAAGGAAGAACTCACACTTTAAAAGCTTACCATAAAGATTCTCTTTCCTAAGAGTCTCCAGAACTATCCTCAGATGCTCCTCATGCTCTTCTGGGATCTTCGATATATCAGAATATCATCAATAAATACCACCATAAACTTATCCAGATATTGGTGGAACACCTTATTCATCAGATTCCTGAATACCGTCGGGGCATTGGTCAACCCAAATGGTATCACCATGAACTCAAACTGGCCATACCGAGTTCGAAAAGCTATCTCCGGAATATCTTCCTTCTTTACTTTCACGTGGTGGTAACCTGACCTCAAGTCTATCTTCAAAAATACCTTCGCTCCGCTCAACTGATCAAAGAGATCATCAATCCTCAGCAGCGGGTATTTTTTCTTGATAGTGAGGTTGTTCAGATCCTTATAATCGATACACATACGTACCGATCCATCCTTCTTCGGTACAAACAATACCGGAGCATCCCATAGTGATAAACTGGATCGAATAAAGCATTTATCCTGCAACTCATCCACTTGTTTCTTCAACTCTACCAATTCGATATTTTTAACTCTATAGATGTATTGAGATATCGGCTCTACGCCTGGCACCAAATCTATAGAGAAATCAATATCTCGGTCTGGCAGCAAATCTGCCAACTCCTCCAAAAAAATATCTATGAAATCTACTATCAATGGATGTGCCAACTCTTTCTCTTCTATTATGACTCCATATATGGCATCCCCACTCTGCTTTGCTGCTTCTCTGGCAATCTCAAACTCTGGCACTCCTGGTGGTTTAAACAAAACTCTGCCTCTATGATAATCTAATTCTTGTAAACATTATTGACTAGGATAAAGCCTCCCCAGTCATGATCTTGCAAGTCCTAGCCAAAGGTTCAGACTCTAATTGATGCTTAAGAGCAAAAGAAACAGATATAAAAGAATGGGAAGCACCAGAATTAAATAAAGCTTAAGCTGGAATATAATCAAGAAGAACAAAACCTGATATCGCATCTCCGACTGGATCCTCCTCCTCAACTTCCATGGCAAAAGATGGCCCTCGTGGTGCACCTCTCTGCTGCTGTTGCTGCTGTATAAAACGATGTTGTTGAGTATGTAAAGAAGGTCCCCTCTGCTGTCCCGTAGGTGGTCTCGCTGGTACTCTCTATGTCGGTGCTGCTCCCTGGCCTATTCGTAATGGAGCCACTAGACACTCCCTCAACTGGTCGCCTGGCTCTCCATAATAGAGGCACACTCCAAGCCTCTTCCTGCAGACCTCCAGTGTATGTCCAATCTTCCCATAATAAGTAAACTGCAGGGCCTGCTATGCTGGTTTTGGGACCTGGTATGCCTGCTATGTTAGTACAAAGAATGGTGCATAAAAATATTGTCTCTGCTGCTGGAAGGTCCTTTGCTGCTGGAAGTGGGGTTTTTTAGCTGGACCCATACTACTGCTAGCTCATCCTGATGCGTCTTGCATCCTCTTGGATTTGAGCTCCAAGTTATCCTATGCTCTTTGTGCGTCCATCAGGATATCCTCAAATGTCATGGTATGGTGTCCTCTAGTAAGAGATTTGATATCCCTCATCAAACCCTTCCGAAACTTTTG
This sequence comes from Iris macrosiphon, assembly GCA_036927795.1. Lineage (NCBI taxonomy): Eukaryota > Viridiplantae > Streptophyta > Magnoliopsida > Asparagales > Iridaceae > Iris > Iris macrosiphon. The sequence continues at coordinate 62,850,553 of JAYESA010000018.1, forward strand.
GGCCTTTTCTAGAGGATTTTGTCCCTCTATAAATCTGCCTAGTTTGCAGAACTCCACAGCGTATTTATCCACCGTCATATTTTCTTGGATGAGATCTAGGAACTGGCTTTCTAGAGCACTCAGAGCGACATCTGAAAAGAACTTCTCCTTGAAAATCTTTTTGAAAGCTTCCCTAGTTAGTCCTGGTGTCATGATCCTCGGGTCTGTACGAAACTATGTCAGCAGAATATCGAACATCTGGCTGCCCGCTGCCTCCACCTGTAAGCCCTCCGGGATTTGTGCTAGCCTTAGGGCTCTCTCGACATCCTCGATCCAATCGTCCATGTATAATATCCCCTCGAGGCCCTTGAAGTCCTTGGGCCCCATTCTTTTGATGTCAATAATGGTATCCGGCCTCGGTTGGTGTGAGACTCAGTCTCACTGTATCTATATTGGTATATGGATATGTATTTTATACTGCATTTTTTATTTTTCTAGATTTTATGGGATTTTAAAATTTGAAAAATTGAAACTTTACTACCTTACCGGCATACCGACGGTATACTACAGTATACTGATAGTATACTGCCCGGCAGATATTTGTTTTACTTTATCAAGATTATTCTATAAATAATGCTTAGTTTTTTTATTTCTCTTTTTACTTTCTCTCTCTTCTCTTCATCATTTTTCTCTCGAGCTTGGAGCTTGGCCTTGAGACCTGGAGAGTGGTTTATGAACCCCTTCGTGGTGGTGGAGTGGAAGAGTTAGGCTGGGAGCTCACTGTAGGCAAGTACATCTTGCCTAATATATGATCTTCTTTTGCCTTCTAACATTTTTCTTCTTAGAGCTTTGGTTGTGGCTTTTTAGCTTAGACTTGTTTTACTAATATTGTTCACCTTATGATTTTTAGTATTTTGACCATTTTAATTTTGGTTTCGGATAGAATTTGGCCCCATTCCTTTTTGGTAACTCGGTAACAAAGACGGTACCGAAGTTGTGACCGTGAGATCTAGTCCAGATTGTGATATGAGACTTACCACTAGACTTGACTTTTGTTAGACTTGGTTCTGGTTATTTTCGAGGTTCGATTTGGTCCCAGAATCAGATTTGACTTTGGCATAGTTTTTCTAGAAAACTGGCATACCGACGGTATACTGGAATATACCGATAGTATACCGATTTTAACCGGCTTAGATTACAGACATTTTCCTATGAACCTTATCGACATTTTGACCGTATACTGGAGATACCGACGGCATACCGATCCTTCTGACATTTTTAGATATTTGTCTTGACCGGCATAACGACGGTATACTAGAGTATACCGACGGTATACCGATTTATTGGAATCCAGAACCTGTTGTCTTTTTGGTAGCTCTTGGACGGTATACCGACGGTATACTGGAGTATACCAACGGTATTCCAATTTGTTAGAATTTTTAGTTACTGTGTTTATATTGTCTCTGGACTGGCATACCGACGGTGTACTGGTCAGTACCAACGGTATACCTATTATGCACTCTTTTTTATATGCTTTCTGTTCTTGTGCTATTCATTGTTCTTGCATGGTGCTTATGTGTAAACTGCTTTACCCTGTTAGTTACTTATCGGCGAGTGACTAAGAACTAGGATCGACTCGAAAAAGATCTATAACCCCGATCCTTGTTTGGTTTAAGGGTTATAATATTGATTTCAAGAAGTTCCCAAGTTTCTTATCGCTTACCGGCCTATCGAGAAAGACCTATAACCCCGATCCTTGTTTGGTTTAAGGGTTATGGTTTCGGTCTCGATGGGATTACATTTATGTTTCCTTATGGCTTCACTTGGCTTTACTAGGTTGTACATGGCTTCACCTCATTTCTCATGGCTTTATACTGATGTGTTTATGGTGACTTGTCGTAGTGCACTCCTGCTTGCTTGTACATATATTCCCTGTTGTAGCATGTCTTGCTTGCGCTTTGAATTATTAAATTCCTGGTCCAGTCTTGCATGTGTGATTAGGATAGATTCAGCGGAATGCCATACCCAAAATCTTAAAAGAAATGGTTAAGGATTAATAATTAGTATGAAAATTAGATCATGGGAGGGAAGGTTTCTTGGTTGCATGCAGTCCCGTTATCCCAGCCCCACTAGTGGATTTGTAGCCTGCCGTCGAGTAGGGAAAAATTTTAGCTCATCGTCGAGTAAAACAACCCAGCTATGACATGTCATGTATATTGATATTGATTTTGCTTTTTTATTGACTTTGTCCTTAAATTATGTTTCCTTAATTATGCATTTTAATTATATTAATTCTGTCTTTCCATTACTTTGCCTTTACTTTTATCTGGTTGTTATTTTTGCGATTTCTGCCCTCGGACATCGCTATTCTTGACATGGACCTTGCCTGGATAACCGGGACAGAATGCAGGGCGTGCAACCATAGATATCCTCAGTAGTATATTTGTTAGTAACTAAAATTTGTGATAACACTAGTTAGTTAACGTATCAAGCTGTACTATTGCTTGATCGTGCTTGTTGATTATTACTTTATGCTACCATAAAGTCCTTTATCTTATCATATTATCTTATGCATCGGTGGGTTGCCAGAGGATAAGTTCAACTCGGAAAAGGTTCCATAACCCCGGTCCTTGTTTGGTTTATGGGTTATAATTCTAATTTCGAGAAGTTTCCATGCTCTCTTATAACTTGCCGACTTTTCCTTTCCTAAAGTTATTTTTATATCATCATTATTGTAGTTGTAGATTTGAAACACGTGAACGGTAATGGGGGTGATCTACCTTTTGTCCTTGTTTGGTATAAAGATGGAAAACCATGCCTATTGCTTTTTACGGGTTTTGTTAGTTGCTTAGTTATTTTCTTTCTGCTATTGTACTTTCATATTCCTAGATTATGCCATATTCTAGATCTTGTCCTGTACATGCCCACTAGTCTCGGATGTTTTGCATGTTCCTAGTCTAGTTTCTCGATCCTGCATATGTACTCAGTTTTGTTCTGACACATTACATGCTCACATGTACACGATTATGTTTAATTGCTTCATATTTATTTCTATGTTACCAGTAGCTTACTATATCATCGGTTACTTAGCTTATTATCTTTTCTTCTCGAGATAAGTGCAGTTGTAGCACATGACTCTCGATACGCATTTATTTACTTATGTCTTTAATTGTTGTTGTGATAAGATAGTATGGTTTTAGTTTATAGTTTTGGCCTTCCTTTGTGGTATTTGCTATTGGGGGTCTGACCCCACTGGTTTTGCATGGCCAGATCTCGTAGCCGAACCAGAGGATACTCCTTATCTTTCGTTGGATGGTGACCACCCGGAACACCAGGCGACTTGAGTAGGTTTCTTCTTGATCACCCACTAGATCTTGTACTATATTCTTTTGAGGCATTTAGCTACCGAGCACATGTTTAGCTCATATTTTGGACTTGACCTTTAGCCTACGGGCCAGACATGGTTAGCTTATTCTAGACTATGAGTTGATCATGTATACTTACACTCTGCTAGTTCTTTATTTTGTATTACTAGCTTAATGATTATCTATGTATATTTGGTTTGGGACACTTTATTATCTTGCTCCAGATGATCATATTCCTTGTATATTATTGGTTGCTTGTGATTGAGACACCTAGGACTGCTTGACCTAGGACTGACTGATGGTTTATAGCATTAACCCCCTTGTTCTACAGCTTCACCATATATGCAGAGTACCAGCGTGCTCTTATTATACGTAGCTGGCCGTTGTCCGTCCCTGCTCTCCAAAATTATGGTTCTGGGGCATGAAATGGTTTTACTGGTGGCCCATACAGGTCTATTTTTCAGACTTGTGGGGGTTATTATGATTAGAAGTCTCAATCCTGATTATTTCTTCTTGATATCTCTTGTCTTATTCTATATCTCTAATTTGGACATGTTATCTGGTTTGATCGTTGATCTATCTTGTCCCTTCAATTTATTCCTTGTGTTTTTTAATTTTTAGGGACACTGTTCCTGATCCTTCAGATCAGATCTTTCAAGCTCTAACGATGGCAGAGCAAAGACCAGTAGGACAGCAGATTCTTGAGGATCAACCCCAACCTTTAGGAGCAGAGTTTAGGATAGATCCAGGAGCAGAGTAGTATGTTTAGCCCAACTAGTCGGCACCACCGGTTCAGCCAGAGCAGACTGATGTTGTTCAATCCCTTATGGATATTCTAAGAGACTTTATGGGAACACATCAGCACCAGAGTGATGGTCTCACTTACTCAGTTCAGACGACCCTTGAGTGAGGTAACCCTTAGATGTCTAATTTTACGAGGGACTTCAGGCGTCTTCATCCCCCGTATTTCTATGGTACAGAGGATATAATTTTGTCGATACATAGCTTCAGGACACTGAGACTATTCTTGAGGTGGCAGGGACTCTGTCTCAGGAGAGAGTAGTAGTGGTCAAGTTGCAGTTATTGGACTTGGCTAGAGATTGGTGGGGAGCGCAGGAGAGTACCATGGTGTTTCCAGTATTATGGACAGACTTCAGTGAGAGGTTCCGGACGCGATACGTCAATACGGTATATCAATATGATATTCAGCAGAGGTTTAACAACCTCAAGCAGCAGAGGAGGTCAGTTGATGGCTACGCGGTGGAGGTCTGTCAGTTGAGTCAGTTTTCTACTACTCTGGTGGCAACCGAGTTGGATCATGCCAGAAGATTTTAGCAGGGCCTTCACTTGGAGATTATTTTAGCGATAGAGCAGCATGAGTTTCAGACCTTTGACGCCGTGGTGAGGGCAGCACGGAGGCATGGGTACACTTCTCAGAGGATTTTTGAGAGGATCGGAGGCCAGAAGAAGACTCATTCTACTTGGAGGGACTCTTCTACCCAGACCACAGCACCAGCACCAGCAGTTAGGGAATTGGAGATTATATCTCAGAGGGGACCAGCACCAGTGCTATCTTCCCAGCAGGCACCTCAGACCCGTCCTCGGCATCGAAGGACACCATCATCAGTTCGATGTAGTAATTATGGGAAGTTGGGGCATATTCTATCTGAATGTTGCCGGGTTCGTGGTTTGTGTTTGGCATATGGAGCTTCAGACCACATGATTAGGTCGTGTCCTTGGAGGTATTCTACAGAGCCATTGTCGATCCAGGCATTAGCTTGGATAGCCCCAGATCCGTAGTTCAGGGCTCCAGTACCAGATCAACAATATCCGAGTCTGAGGCCTTTGCCGAATCAGACTCAGACCTTTCAACAACAGAGTCCACAGCAGTATGCGCAGGCTCAGGCACAGGCCAAGCATGGAGTCCAGCAACAGAGAGGACCAGCACCTAAAGCTTAGGGTCAGCAGTAACCCAGAGCAGCAGTCCCGAGGCAGGTGCATGGAGAGTTTGGCATCTTGGAGCAGGTGTCGATCGAGGATGGTCAGATTGTAGGTGATATCCTGAGCATCCTTTTGATCCTACCTATTTTCTTGGGTTTGCATATTTCTGAGAGTGAATCTTGAGTCACTCTTCTTTCTACGTATCTCGTGATACGTAAAATTTATCATATATTACAACTACGAAGGAATGTCTTAGGCAGAGTCATGTCTTTGATTTAGTCATTGGTACCAACTTATCTCGAGACTTGACCCTTGTCTATTTTTGGGAATCAGCGTTGGTCAGCGAGGACAGATTCCTACTTAGCTGATTTGAGAGTCATATTTATTCTTGTGCCTATAGCCTTTCTTTCTGGTAGTATAGTTGCTTGGGCATTTATTATGTTGCTGATTGTTTCCATTTCATGCCTATATGCCATGCTTGTTTTCTTGAGTTAGTTACATTTTCTGGAGCTCCTTATTTTTTGCGTCTTAGTAAAATTCTGAGGACAAATTTTTTTTAAGGATGGGAGAGTTGTGAGACTCTGTCTCACTGTATCTATATTGGTATATGGATATATATTTTGTACTGAATATTTTTTTCTAGATTTTATGGGATTTTAAAACTTAAAAAATTGAAACTTTACTATCTGACCGGCATACCAATGATATACTATAATATACCGACGGTATACTGCCAGACAGATATTTGTTTTACTTTTTTAAGATTTCTCTATAAATAGTGCTTGGTTTTTTTCATTTCTCATTTCTCTTTCTCTCTTCTCTTCATCATTTTTCTCTCGAGCTTGGAGCTTGGTCTTGAGACCTGGAGAGTTATTTTTGAATCCCTTCGTGGTGGTGGAATTGAAGAATTAGGCTGGAAGCTCGATGTAGGCAAGTACATCTTGCCGAATCTATGATCTTCTTTTGCCTTCTGTCATTTTCCTTCTTGGAGGTTTGGTTGTGGCTTTTTAGCTTAGACTTTTTTTGTAATATTGTTTACCTCATGATTTTTAGTGTTTTGACCATTTCGGTTTTGATTTCTGACAGAATCTGGCCTCGTCCCTTTTTGGTAACCCGGTAACGGAGACTGTACCAGAGTTGTAACCATAAGATCTAGTCTATATTGTGATATGAGACTTACCACAAGACTTGACTTCTTGTTTGACTTGATTTTGGTAATTTTTGGAGTTCAATTTGGGTCCCGAAATTAGATTTGACTTTGGAATAGTTTTCCAAGAAAACCGACATACCGACGGTATACTAGAGTATACCGACGTTGTACCGATTTTGACCGAATTAGATTCTATATATCGACTTAGATTCTATATATTTTTCTGTGAACCTTATCGGCATTCCGACGGTATACTGTAGTATACCAACGACATATCGATCTTGCCGACATTGTTAGGTATTTGTCTTGGCCGGCATACCGACGGTATACTAGAGTATACCGATGGTATACCGATTTGTTGGAATCCAGAACCTGCTATCTTTTTGGTAGCTCTTAGCTGGCATACCGACGGTATACTGGAGTATACCAACGATATACCAATTTGTTAAAAATTTTAGCTGTTAAGTTTATATTGTCTCTGGACCGGCATACGGACGGTGTACTGGTGAGTACCGACGGTATACCGGTCATGCACTCTTTTTCATATGCTTTATGTTCTTGTGCTTATGTGTACACTGCTTCACCCTGTTAGTTATTGATCAACAAGTGACTAAGAACTAGGATCGACTCGGGAAAGATCTATAACCTCGATCCTTGTTTGGTCTAAGGATTATAGTATTGATCTCGAGAAGTTCCCAAGGTTCTTATCGCTTATCGGCCTATCGAGAAAGACATATAACCCTAGTCCTTGTTTGGTTTAAGGGTTATGGTGTCGGTCTCCATGGGATTATATTTATGTTTCATCATGGCTTTACTTTATTGTACATGGCTTTACCTGGTTTCTCGTGGCTTTATACTAACGTGTTTATGGTGACCCATCGTAGTGCACTCCTGCTTGCTTATACATATATTCCATGTTGTGGCTTGTCTTACTTGCGCCTTGAATTATTAAATTCCTGGTCCAGTCTTACGTGTGTGATTAAGATGGATTCTGCGGAATGCCACACCCAGAATCTTAAAAGAAATGGTTAAGGATTAATAATTAGTATGAAAATTAGATCATGGGAGGGGAGGTTTCTTGGTTGCATGCAGTCCCCTTATCCCGACCACACTAGTAAATTAGTACCCTGCCGCCGAGTAGGGTATACTTCTAGCTCACCGTCGAATGATGCAACCCAGCTATGACGTGACATGGATATTGATATTGCTTTTACATTGACTTTGTCCTTATATTATGTTTCTTTAATTATGCACTGCTAATTAGATTAATTATGTCTTTATATTACTTTGACTTTACTTTTACCTGGTTGTTATTTTAGTGTTGTCTGCACTCAAACATCACTATTCTTGACATGGACCTTGCCTGGATAACCTGGACCGACTGCAGAGCTTGCAACCATAGAAATCCTCAGTAGTGTATTTGTTAATAACTCGGATTTATGACAACCCTAGTTAGTTAACGTATCAAGCCGTACTATTGCTTGACCGTACTTGTTGATTGTTTTTTTATGCTACTGTACAGTCATTTATCTTCTCATATTGTCTTACGCATCGGTGGGTAGCCAGAGGCTAAGTTCGACTCGAGAAAGGTTCCATAATCCCAGTCCTTGTTTGGTTTACGGGTTATGATTCTGATTTTGAGAAGTTTCTATGCTCTCTTATCGCTTGCCATCTTTTCCTTTCCTGCAGTTATTTTCATATCATTATTGTTGTAGTTGTAGATTTGAAACACGTGAATGGTAATGGGGGTGGTCTACCTTTTGTCCTTGTTTGGTGTAAAGGTAGAAAACCAGGCCTATTGCTTTTCACGGGTTTCGTTAGTTGCTTAGTTATTTTTTTCTGCTATTGTACTTTCATATTCCCAGATTATGCCATGTTTTAGATCTTGTCCTGTACATGCCCACTAGTCTCGGTTGTTTTGCATTTTCCTAGTCTTTGTCACTACCACATTTTCTAGGAAAGGGTATTTTAGTAATTTTATAATTAATTAAATATTGTGCATGTTAAATAATTATTTATTGTATTATTTAATTATTGCTAGATGTTAGTTATTTATTTTAGACTTGTGTTAGTAGACCTAACTAGTTTAGTTTAGACTCATGGACCAACATGTATTAATAGTTAGAATTGAGCCCAACTAGAAAGCCCATTGATTAGGAGGATGATTAATTTAATTAAACCATTAGATTAGAAGCTTCCTCCTTAATTATTTCTTCATGAGAGGCCCCACGGGGTATAATGGACATTAGATAGTGACTTGGGGAAGGGGTAAGGGTGGCCGACCTATTAAAAAAGAGGGAGACAGTTTCTTTCCTCTTTTCATTTGAAAACTAGATCTAGAATTCCCCTCAACCAAATTCCTTCATTCCACATTATTTTTCTATCAAATTTTATCCCAATTCCTTCTCAAATCACCGTTGGAGAGTAGTAGAGCAAGGATCTAGAAGAAGGAAGCAAGGATCTACAAAGAGGAGCAAGGATCTACAAGTTGGAGGCCAATTTTATCACATTTGGAGGTTTCATTGGGAATCCATCTCCCAATAGGTATAACTCAATTTTTCCTCTTAATTTAGGTTCTAAATCTGATATTTAACCATGAGAAATTAACCCATATGCATAGCCTATCCATAGAATTTGGTTTTGTGTTCATAGGAGACCTATTGAGAAAGTTATGGTATTTTTTGTGTCAATTTTGGGGGAATTCCGAGATTGACATTTGTTGTATGTGTCAATTGGTCCTATAGATCAATTTGGAATATGCTTGTGTGTTTGGGCTAGTGTTGTGTCTATAATTGGGTACGTATAGGTCGTATCCCAATAATTTGGTGATACGTATTGATTTGGGAGTTTTTCCTCCGACACGGGACTTTGTGCATGTCATATTTTGACACAGACACGTAGATTTGTGTTTGACTCTTCGTATTGTTCATAAATAATATATTAGACTTGATCATGTCCTTCGGGGTACATTTGGATTTGTGGTGGACTCGTGTCGCAAGTGTATCCTAGATCTAGTGGGATACGGGTGTGATATGCTCTGTGTGTTGTGCAATTTATTTCTAGATCTACTTTCTCATTGCTTTAGTCATTATAATATGTAATTATATGAATGTGTATATATATATATATATGTGTGTGTGTGTGTGTGTGTGTGTGTGTGTGTGTGTGTGTGTGTGTGTGTATCATGTATCTATTTTATCTATATGTTATGTATATATGTAGCTATATTTTTACATATGTAATAGCTAGTAATTATATTAATGTATGTATATATAGTAGTGTATATATGTATATGTTAGTATATATATGTTATCTATATATATATATTTGTATGTTATGTTATATATATAGATATTTGTATGATTATATATATGTGTACGTATTAGTGATATTATGGATATGTATATATATGTTACTATATATTATGTGTATGCTATACTATTGGTATTATTGTGGGTATGTAAATATGTATATATAGTTTTAGTTAGTGTGTATATATATATATATAAGTATATATATATTTATGTGTTATATATATAAGAGTAAGAGAGGGGGGGACAACAACTTTTAGTGACAGATTTAGCAAAAGCAGCAGCATTAACAGCAGCAGCAGATTTAGTGACAGCAATAGCAGCCGCATTAGCAACAGCAGCAGCGGCTATAGCAACAGCAGCAGTAGCAATAACAGCATTAACGACAGCAACAACAATAGCAACGGCAGCAGCTTCAACAACAGCAACAACAGCGCTTCAGCGATAGCAACAACAGCAATAATAGCAGTCGTATCTGCAGCATTAGCGACTGGCAGTAGTGGCTTTTAGCGACAGTTATGCGGCTATATATATAGTTATGTATTAATTAAATGATATATATATATATATATATATATATATATATATATATATATAGTATTAGTGTATACATATATATTCCTAATTGGTATTTATGTTTTAGTATACTATATTTGTAATAGATAGTTGTTAGCATATAGTTATTAATAGGTAGTTAGTATAAATAAGATTTTGACAATTACCTTGAGATACCAAGGTAAGTATCCAGGTATTTTAGGATAACCAAGGTATTGGGTTTGGGTATCAAGATGGAGGTTAAGTTTTGTGATACCAAGTTGGTTCAAAACCAGAGTATCAACATAGCTTTTGGTAATTAGGATTTATTATGTAATATTGTTTGATATATGTATATATGATATTTTATATCTCCTATTTGCGTATCCTGAGATACGATATCTTAGTATCCTAAGATATAGCTTGTATGACCTAGATTCATAGTGTTTGAACCCAATATCTTTAAGATAGACACATGCAAACTAGAAATATATAGTTTGGCATAGTTTGACCAAGTTTGACCGGTTTGACTTAGAGTTGACCAAGTTTGACTTTTTGACATAAAAATGGCTTGTTGACCAAGAAGTTGACTAGTTTAACTTATTTTTATTCTGAAACCTTGTATTGATATTGTATTCCATATCTAGGTCTTCGAGGCACCATATTAGACATTTGTGAGACTATTCACCAGACTTCAGGCGAGTATATTCTCTGATAGTTTCTCATTTATGATATCCTCTATATTCAATGTATCTAGTGTAGATATCCATATTTTTTGACACGATAGTTACACGGATTGGTATATCCGGATCTCGTCATGAGATATTATTCCTTGATATATAGTGTATCTTGTACAAGTATTGTTTTATTGATTATCTTGTACATGTACAGACACTGATTCTCGGGGAGACTTGCTACCTTCCTAGAGAATTCCGTGCCATAGCATACCATGGTTGGATCTACTATACCAATCGGGGGTGGGGAGTATTTTAGTGTAGATATGTGATCATACCCTTCTTGTGCAAGTCTTATTTTCCTGTGAGAGTTGGTCATATACCGCACGTATGACTAACCAGGCCTTTATTCCTGTACAAGTTTTCTTGTGCAAGTTCCCAAGCCGATCACATATTAAAGCTAGTACTCACTCACTTAGTCATTAGTATTTTTGTTCATTGTCATATTATTCATTATTGTATTTATTTTTAGTATTTTCTTTATTATTTATCTCTTGTATCTATTGTTGTATCTTGTATATTCACATCTATTTACACATAGTTTTTATCATTGATTAGAACTATTGTTAGAGATGTACTCTGCTCCTTTCCTAACTGGATATATTTTTCCCAGATGACACTGAGGAGTGGTACCCTACACATTATGGACCTCAGGATATTGTGGGCTTAGATTCAGAGACCGTAGCTCGGGAGGGACTTATCCCGACTGAGACAGATGACCCGGGACTTGTAGCTTCTTAGTATTCTTTGTACTGGATTTGTCTCCAGCTTATTTTTATTAATATTCTTTCAGACTCAGTGATGTTATTATTTGACTCATGAGTTGTATGTGACTATTCTATTCTTTATTATATTCATGCTCTTTTTTATCTTAGATCTGTGATTGAGTATATTGATATTATTGGTGGCTTATTGTATTGTTAGATAGATTACCCAAATAGTGTTCTACCGCCGATTCTGTGGCGTAGGCTGGGTGTTGTTCCCGACTTGCATCCCTACATCGGGTGCGGGTCGTGACAGTCTTATTTCCCGATCCTGCATATGCACTCAGTTTTGCTCCGGTACATTACATGCTCACATGTACACGATTATTTCTAATTATTTTATGTTTATTTCTATGTTACTAGTAGCTTACTATATAATCGGTTACTTAGATTATTGTCTTTTCTTCTCGAGATAAGTGCAGTGGTAGCGCACGACTCTCGATACACATTTATTTACTTTTGTCTTTAATTGTTGTTGTGATAAGATAGTATGGGGTTTAGTTCATAGTTTTGGCCTTCCTTTGTGGTACTTGCTATTGGGGGTCTAACCCTACTGGTTTTGTATGGCCAGATGTCGTAGCAAAACCAGAGGACACTCCTTATCTTCTGTTAGATAGTGACCACCCGGAGCACCAGGTGACTTGAGTGGATTTCTTCTTGATCACCCACTAAATCTTATACTATATTCTTTTGAGGCATTTAGCTACCGAGTACGTATTTAGCTCGTATTTTAGAGTTGACTTTTAGCCTGCGGGCCAGGCATGGTTAGCTTATTTTAGACTATTAGTTGATCATGTATACTTACACTTTGCTAGTTCTTTATTTTGTATTACTAGCTTCATGATCGTCTATGTATATTTGGTTTTGGAGCTTTACTATCTTGCTCCAGATGATCATATTTCTTGTATATTGTTGGTTGCTTGTGATTGAGATACCTAGTTGTCACTTCTTGACAAGGGAACAATTTGGAGATACGGGTTAATTTGGGGGTTTTCCTCCGATACGAAAATTTGTGCATATCACTTCTTGACACGGACACATAGTTGATCATTTGGTTCTTCGTATCATGCATAATTAGTATTCTAGACTTGCTCGTATCCTTCGGGATACGTTTGGTTGTGTGGTGGAGCCGTATGGCAAGCGTATCATAGAATGAGTGTGATACGGGTACGGTACACTCCACGTGTTTGTTTTATTACTCTTTAAATGCATGTGACTTGTGTATATATATATATATATATGATATATATATATATATATATATATATATATATATATATATATATATATCAGTATGTATTTATATTATATTGTATAGATGAGTATATGTGGCTTGGTGTATAGATGTATCTCTATGCGTATGTGTTATGTATATAGATAGATAAATATATCTATATATCTATATGTATTGTTATATATATATATGTTGAATATATATATTTATAAGAGAGAGTATATATATATATATATATATATATATATATATATAAATATATTGGTATATATATGTATTGATACTTATATAAGTTAGCATATGGTTGTATGTGTTTATGGTGGCATGTCATGTGTGGATGAGTGAGTGAGCAATTTTGTGAGGGGCTCGGGGTAGTAGAGGAGCAGTGCACAGTTTTCAGTGTGCATCAATTGGCAGTGTTCAACTGAAAGGGGAGCAACCTCCCTACAGTAGATTACAGGGAGCTAGCCAATGTAATGTATACTACGAGCAGCTCGGGTACAACAGTGCAGTGGCCAACTGCACAACAATCTAGATGAAGCAAACTATATCAATTTAGCAAGCACAATGTTCATCAGTAGAGAACAACTTCACCAGTATGCTGCAGACAAGCACAGCAAGGTAGGGAGCAGTACAGTTTTAGCACATTAGCAGCAAGCAAGGGTATCAACACTGCAGCTTGAAGTGTACAGCAGTATGCATTCGTGCATAGCAGCTTGTGCACAATAACCCATGACAGGGTGCAGTTAGAGCCAACTGGAAGATCCAGCAGGGAGCAAGCGAATGCAGCACTGTGTTGCAGATCAACAACAAGAGCTTCCACCTCGAGATACAGCAGGTTCAGCAGTCTGCAGTAGCCAAGGTAGCTCGAGCACAACTCTGTACAGCACAGCAGCTAGCAGGCACTACAGGTAGCAAATGTATCAGGCCAGTGCAGTAGAGGAGACCAACTGTAAAGCAGCAAAGTAAGGAGCATCAGCTGAGCAAGGTGAAGCCTCGTACACAACAGCAAGTCAATTTGTGTAGGCATCAATGCACAGCCATCACAATAAGAATAGAACAGTAGCAGCTTGTTCAGGATACCTGCAACACAGTATCAGCAACACAAGGTATTTCAGTCAGTTAGCTACTGGGTTCAGTATTTCAGTCAGTGAGGTTAGTTCAGGTGGTTTAGTAGTTATGGCTAGTGTAATTAGTTGTTAGTTAAATAGTTAGTTAGATATATATATTAGTATATGTATGATATGTTAATAGTTAGTAGATTTGGGTAATAGTTAGCTTAGTAACTATATGTAGATATGTAGTATTAAATGGATAGGTATTATAGGATAAGTTAGCAGATATGTATCATATGTTAGTAGTTAGTAGGTATTGTATTAATATGTAATATATTATAGTAGTTAGTTGTGTTAGCATATTTAGTTTATGGGTATTAGCTATATATATTAGGATTTGATTTACCTTGGGATACCAAGGTAATTTTAAGGTAATTGGTCGATACTCAAGGTATTGGATTTGAGTATCAAGATGGGTGTGTAGGTAGTGAGATATGCATTGGTTCAAAGCCAAGGTATCCAAGTTGCTTTAGTTAGCTAAGATATTATATGTATTATCTTGTATATATATATAAAGTACTATTTTCATATATAAAAACTTGCGTATCCGATGATACGCATTTTGTGTGTATCCTAGTATCTTAGCGTAGCTAGTGTGGCTTAGTTTCATAGCGTGTGGACCTAATATCCTAGAGTTAGACTCATATAACCTAGAAATAGCTAGTTTGACCAAGTTTGACTAGTTTGGCATAGAGTTGACCTAGTTTGACTGTTTTGACTTAGAAATGGCTTCATGGTCTAGAATTAAACTAGTTTAACTTATTTTTATTCCAGAACCTTATATTAATGTAATATTCCATATATAGGTATGTAACACCAGTTTAAACACAGTTTGATATTCACGGCTCTGGACTACGGGCGAATACATTCTCTGATAGTTTTTCATTTATGATATCCTCTATGTCTCTTGTATCTAGTGTAGATATCCTTGATTTCTTGACACGATGGTTACACGGATTGGTATATCTGGATCTCGTCATGAGATGTTATTCCTTGGTATGTATGGTGTATCTTGTATAAGCCTTGTTTCATTGTTCTTCTTGTATATGTACAAATATTGGTTCATGAGAAGAGTAGCACCCTTCTTGTGGAAACTAGTGTTATAACGTACCATGGTTGTATCCACTATACCAGTCGGGGACTGGGAGTATGTAGTGTAGATATGTGATTTACCCTCCTTGTATAAAGTCTTGTTCATTGAATAGTGTTAATCATATACCGCATGTATGATTAGCAAGGCCATAAATCTTATATCAAGTTCCCAAGCCGATCACATGTTAAAGCGGGTACTCACTCACTTAGTCATTAGTATTTCTTGTTCATTCCATATTTCTCATTCTTATATTTATTTCCAGTATTTTCTTTATTGCGTATCTTTTGTATATGTATATGGCATCTTATATATACACATCTATTTACTGTTACATAGTTTATATCATTGATTAGAACTACTGTTAGAGATATACTTCACTCCATTCCTGACTAAAAAATATTTTTCAGAGGATCCCGAGGATTGGTGTCCGACATACAATGGACTTCGACCTATAGATGATGCAGACTTTGACCCACTAGTTCTGGAGTAATTGCTGGGAGGTTTATCCGGATCACTAGTCTTTCATAGTTAGTTTTTTTAGCATTTTGGTACCAAATTTGTTTCCGGCATATGGTTTGAGTTTTGGATATTGTTTTTATTATTGTTATATATTTTTGACTGTATAATTATGTTAGACTTCTTTGATATCTTATCGTGCTATAGAATTATGATTGAGTATTATGTTGAATTAAGTTTATTACTCTCTTCTTGGAGTTGAGGTATTATTAGAGGATTATGCATTATTATGAGATAATTAGATAGTGTAGTTGACCGAGACAGCGTTTACCGTCGATGCTACGGGGTATGCTAGACGTACCCACGTACTCGTGCCCCTTCACTGGGTGCGAGTTATGACAGAAGACCTGCATGGGCCACCACAAAAATGTATCACAACCCGCAACCGGTATAAGGGCACGAGTTTGTGGGTACGTCCAGCCTACTCCACAGCATCAGGGTTAGAACGCTGTCTAAATCAACAATACTATCTACACATCTCACACATGATAAATAAGGTACCTGACATGCTATCTCAACTCCAAATAGAGGACAATATGATAATATGGTAATAGTAAACAATTCTCAATCACAAAAATAAACTAGAGGATGATATGGCACGATATAAAATAGAAGGAAAAAAGAGACACAAATACATCACAAGTCCAAATCTAATCTCAACACAAGACATCAAATAATAATACAATGCCAAAGTCTAACTGGCATATACAATCTCATGAATAAACTAACTATGCCTCATCAACTGCTGGTACTAACTCAACCGGTTCTACAGGTGATAACTCAACTGGCTCGCCATCCTGTGGCCCATAATACGTAGAACACCAGTCCTATAATGAATCATCTGAAAAATATATCCAGTCAGGATTGTAGCAAAGTACAACCCTAATAGAAGTTCTAATAATTGACAGAAACTATAAAATAGTAATAGCAATGAACATAAATGATGGAAGTAACTGAACTAGCATGTATCATGAGAAAGATCATCACGATAAATAATGGCAAGAACTGATAACAATATTATAAGGGACAATAATTTAATAAAATAGAATAAAGAAAATAATATATATATATGTGTGTGTGTGTGTGTGTGTGTGTGTTTGTGTGTGTGTCTTGAAATATTAGTAAGATAATGTATCAGCTTGGGACTAACACGGGCTATATATAAAATGTGAGCTAGCATGATCATGAGTGAGTGACATGATCTGCTAACTATCACGGGCTATAATAAATTATGGGCTATAAGGTATCATCATATATCCACTAATACTTTTTCAACCCCTAACTAGTACACGAATCCAAACCAGGACATGTTACAACACGTATATCATACTACACGGTCTATAATATCATGTACTATGATTACGGTCTATATAATCACTAAGATATCACGATAATCTCTGAGTAATCATGAAGCACGATATGGTGATCACAGAGTCATCACGATAATAACATCTCATGACCAAGATCTACGTATACCAATCCATGAAACCATCGTGTCAAGGATCAAATATATCAATACTAAATACATAAAATATAGAGACTATCAAATAAGAAAACTATCAGAGAATATACTTGCATGTGGTCCTGAAAAATAATATACCTCGGTATCTGAGCTTGTGTCACACACACCTAAATAGGAATATCATTTTACTTGGTGTAATAAAGTGAGGTGAGAAATGAGCCAAAATGCATTAATATGAGTTTCTAGGCCATTTCTAGGCCTCACTAGCTAAACTAAAACTAGTCAACCTTAGTCAAACTAGCTATTTCTAGGTTGTATGAGTCCAACTCTAGGTGTTTGGGTCCATACACTACTTATCTAGGCTATACAAACTATATTAGGATACTAGAGTATCATAACTTACTAAGTATCCATACATAGTACTATATATATATATATATATATATATATATATATATATATATATATATATATATATATATATAACTTAGCTAACTGACATGTCACACTAACTGACACTTACACTAATTGATATATAATTATACTTACTATAACTAACAGTTGGTAACTAATATACATATTAACTAGTGTATCTAACAAATACATTATCTTACTAATGATATCACACTAACTTAACTATTACCTACTACAACTGAGCCCTTACCTTCATATACTGCTGAGAACTTGTTAATACCCGAGCATCCTTACTGATACAACAGACCACATCCTCCCATATACTGCTATTAGCAGCTGCTAACCCATCCTCTCTGATACACTTGTATCAAAGTGCCTATGTCTCCCAAATACCTAAACACTCCTACTATAACAGAGAATTGCTCCCTCCACTTGTTAACTCGACCACAAATTCTACTACCATATCTGATAACAGTGCAAGTTGATGCACTGCCACTGCTGCTCTAGTGTTACCCCTTCCCGAGTCCACCTGCAGTCATTCCTTCACTATGCACTATAATACTTCAATTTTTGTTGCTGCCTATGATGTTGTTGCTAATACTATTATTGTTGCTGCTGCCTATGTTGCTACTACTAATACTTCTATTGATGCTGCTGCCTATGTTGCTGCTGCTAATACTGCTATTGTTGTTGATGACTATGCTACTGCTAATACTGTTATTGCTATTGCTGCCTATGCTAACAGACAGTGCACACAGTGCACTGTCATACTGAAATAGTCCCCCCTCCTCTCACTCTCAGCATACCCGATCACACAGTCCAACACAACCCGTCTACCTTAGCACCACTCCTATCCTATTGGAAATACTTGCACACTGATACACCCCATCCATATATTCAGTATCATCCCCATACTTCCTAAATCCAGTTGCTTGTTGACAACAGGCACACAAACTAACCCGTACACATACACCCACACATGCAAACCAATACATATAACTCATGTATTATCATAAGCAAAGATTTATATACTAACATATATAAATATATATACACAATTTATATGGAGTGAATACAAACTCACACTAATAGCCATAAAACCAAACACTTATATTGCATTTGTAAGATACTCTATGATACGTATCCAAACAAAGTGTCAAATTCCCAACTACTCCATAATACACATTCCTACATACCAAATACACTATTTAATAACAAATACAACTTGCTACACTAAGAATTGAAGAGAAATATACAAATCACCCAAAAATGAACCTCATATCATACTGTATCATAAATTACTATGATACGGCCTACTCATATCCAGTTGTGGACATGTACCTAGTCCCATAATCCTGATCTACGTCTAATTAGATCTAATTGGTCTCATGACAAAAAATTGATGTGTCAATATCGTAATTTATCTTAATTGGACACATATCAACATGTAACTTTCATAATACAAGTCATATGGACCTAATTCTTGATCCTATGGGTAGCCCTAAGCCAAGGAATAATTCATATTAGTTAAATACATAAATTAGAGTCTAAATTAATGTTTAGATTCAGAATTTATCTATTGGGAGATGAATTCCCAATGAAATGCTCAATTGACACAATTAGGACACAATTTTCTTGTCCATTCCTCTTTCTTCAAGTGTGCCTTGCAATCCTAGCTTCAATGCTTCTTAGATGATGAAATTGAGAGTGAATGGTTGTGAATTAGGTTAAAATTATGGAGGATCTAATTAGAATGAACTAATAAAGAGGAGAAAGAATGAGGAAGCTTTTATGTGGCCGGCCCCTTCCCTTCCTTCCCAAGCAACATCAAATATCCAAGGTACCCTTATCTAGCTAATTATAAAGAATAAATAAGAAGGGCTATATTGGAAAGCCTCTAAACTAATGCAAACTAAACTAATCTCCTTAATTGGCTAAGGTAGAGGGTCTAATGGGCTTGGTCTCAAGTTGGGCTCAATATGTCATGATAATTCAATGGGTCTACTAATGATAAGTCCAAATAAGCATGGGCTAGTCCACTAACACATAATTAAATAACACAAGAATAATTTAAATAAATAGCATAATATAAATAAATATTAATCACTAAATAATAATTATACTAAATGAACAAAATATCCTCATCTAGAAATATGGTAGTGACAGTCAGGATCCGTAGGGGAATAGAAGAGTTGTGTACCGATGCATAGAATTAATAGTCTTGTACTCTCTATTTTTTCTCTTTTGCTTTGTTTTGATTAGGGCATTAGTAAACCCTCAGTATAGTTTGCTCCTTTTTTTGAAAGGAATAAAAGCTTTCCTTTTTGTTGCAATTATGTGTGAACCGTGGATATTGTTCTAGAGGTAATATGGACGTAATACAACACCGTAGTTATCCGGGTCATCCCACTAGGGGTACGTTGTTGGAGATATTTCTATTACGTACTTGAGTGCGAATAATAAGTTCGAGGTAAAACCCTATCAGAGGTGATATGGACATGGTAGATTTTATGGCCTTATCATCACTGGCGTACTTAGAGTCAAGTACGGATGGTAAGTTTAGATGACAACCAACATCAGAGGTATTATAGAGGTAAGGTTTGCTCAGAGCTAAGGTGGACATGGAAAACTCTACTAGGGAGACTGTTAGGACTCTAGTTCATAGGTAGTATGGACGTAAATTAGAGCCCAAGGGAACTGACTTTTAAGCGATCCACACAGGAGTGTGTAGATGGACTTGAGGGCCGCCCCACTAGGAAGCTTTTGAGGATCCATTATGTATTGCATATTCAGGACTCCTGAATACAAATAATAACATTTATAATAAGTTATGGGAGAAAAGCTTGTGATGTACATATGCACTTGCTGGAGATAAACAAAAAAATAATATAAATAATGTACATCTTAATTGCTCTACTAGGGATAAGGGAAGTACAAGTCTAGCTTAGACATAGTATTTTTTAAGGAACTTGTCGTTGATCGGAATCATGAGCAAGTATCCATTAGGTTTTGCGAGCTGGTAGGCACCATTGGAATACATTGATTCCATAACAAAGGGGCCTTCCCATTTGTCTTAGAATTTTTCGGTTGCCTTGTGCGTCATAACCATCAGTTTTCTTACTGCTAAGACGAGATTACCTACTTGGAATATTCTTTTCTTAACTCATTTGTTGAAAGCCCTCAAGAGACGTGCTTGGTATAATTCAATTCACTGTTGAGCTAAGATACGCGTCTCATCGAATGCTTCCAATTCTTGTAGTCGTCGACGGTAGTTATCGTCAACTATCAATTGGTTGGAGAGGGCCACCCGGAGTGAGGTAATTTAGACCTCTAGAGGGAGTACGGCCTCGCTTCCATATATTAGAGAGAATGGTGTACTGTCAATCGGTGTTCTGACCATTTTATGATAGGCCCAGAGATATTTGTCCAGCATTCACATTTGTTGGATGACACAAATTTCTTGAGTAGCTTTATGATAGTCTTATTGAATGCTTCTTCCAGCCCATTCACTACAGGATTGTAGGCAGTCGAAGCTACATTCTGAATTTGATTTTTATCACAAAAATGGTAGAAAGTATGACTTACAAACTGTGGCCCATTATCGTGGATAATCCTCCACGGCAGTCCAAATCTGTATATAACGTTATATTTCATGAAGCAAATCACGTTCGACTTTTTTACTTCAGTGAGTGGTATGAATTTTGCCTACTTTGAGAAGTAGTCAGTTATTGCAAGAATAAACCGATGCCCTTTTGATGATGGTGGGCTAATCGATATAATGATATCCATTCGCCATGCTTCAAACAACTAGGGTGCTACCATCGGGTACAAGAATTTTGAGGGCCGATGGATAAAGTCTGCAAGGATTTGACACATCCTGTATTTTCTTGCATAGTCGACAGCATCCGCTACCATTGTCGGCCAATAATATCCCATGCGTCAGAGATGATCATGTAACTTTGGACCGGGTTGATGAGCACCACAAACACCATCGTGAGCTTCACAGAGTTTATGCTTTTCTTCTATATTTGAAAAGCATCATAGCAAAGCTCGTCATACGAATATCGATAGAATATTTTGGTAGCCATATCATAATAGAATTAGCTTCCTTCTGGTCCTCGAAAATAATTCTGTAAACTGCGTAGTCTATAAAAGAAAATCTCTAGTCTTGGATGTTGATGTTTGTCTCCACTGAATAGATCAGACACAAATACAAATTATTTTTAGGGCAGACCAATTCTTGACCAATCACTGTTGTTTCGGATAAAAAATAAACGAAAGTGAAAAGTACGAGAAACGACAAGGTCCTTTATTTTAAAGAAAACCCCGCTCAAACTTCGTCGGTGTTTACAAATAAGATTGTACAATTTTGATCCTACAGGAGGAATGTCGAAGTACAATTTATTTAATCTGGGTAAATATTGCTATAGGTGTCTGATCTGCGGTCGATCACTTTAGCCCTTGGACCACACGATATTTTGAAGAAGTACCATGGAAGACAGAAAACAGCTTCGAGGGTTGCTAAAGAGGGTGGATGTCCGATGCCAAAGTCGTCGATCCCTTCTCTTTGCCTGAGTTCTGGACTCTTCTCTCTCTCTCTCTCTTCGATCCTAATCTCCTTTCAATTTGTCGACCTTTTCCTCTGTTGATAGAGGTCTCTATTTATAGAGTTTTTAGTGACAGTGACCACACAGTCAGTATAAAAACCGAGTAGTGGAAAGTACAGCACCCTTTTACATGACGGTTTAAAATAACCAATGCCTGCGTATAGATGACCTTCTGAGTGAGCATGTGACGCGTGTCCAACTAAGGGACAAACGCGTATAGCTGCTACGAAGATCACGGCATAGAAGCCACGTAGATAGTTATCCCTTGTGTAGAAGAGGTTGGCGTAGAAGCCAATAACTGTCACTATGGCATAGAAGCCAAATAGGCATAGAAGCCGAGTAGGCGTAGA
Organism: Iris macrosiphon; assembly: GCA_036927795.1. Taxonomy (NCBI): domain Eukaryota; kingdom Viridiplantae; phylum Streptophyta; class Magnoliopsida; order Asparagales; family Iridaceae; genus Iris; species Iris macrosiphon. The sequence continues at coordinate 62,873,122 of JAYESA010000018.1, forward strand.
AGCCGAGTGGTCATAGAGGCCTAGTGGGCATATAAGCCGAGTGGGCATAGAAGCCGAGTGGGCATGGAAGCCGAGTAGGCATAGAAGCCGAGTTGATGTGGACGCTTTAGCCAAAATTATGGCTCTTGGAGATATAATCAAATCTCATGCATTAAATGCAGAGATCTGCCCCCATCCTACGCATTAAATGCAGAGGCATGTTTTCGAAGCTTTGCTGTACCGCAGATTTACCATCATTCTGCGTATTAAATGCAGATACGTACCTCGAACTTTGTACGAAGAGAAACTGATGACGTGGTAGCCTGTTTGTCTTTCGTGGAGCGTAAGAAGCTCACATCTGCCTGTGTAAAACTAGGCAGCATATCCCCTTGTCTGCGTAAAAGTAGTTTACGCAAAGGGGATGCCACTAAACGATGGTTCGGTGACATTTAATCAAATCCCCAGCATTAAATGTGGAGATCCGCCATTATCCTGTGCATTAAATGTAGAGGCATGTTTTGAAGGTCTGTCACTTGGCCTGAGCAAGGTGCAGAGACGTGCCTCGGGCATCTGTCAGTATTTGGCACTTTAAATGAAGAGACGTACCTCAAGAACCTGTCACCGCTCTGTGCATAAAATGTAGAGACGTGCCTCGAATCCCGTATGAGGTGCAGCTTTTGACGTGGCAGGCGGTTTGTCGTCTGCAGAGCATAAACAGCTCATATCTGCCTGTGTAAAACTAGGCAGCGTATCCCTTTGTACACGTAAAAGCGGTTTTACGCGAAGGAAATGGCGATAAATGACAGCCTGGGTTACAGTGTCGCGCCATCATCATAGCCGTCGCTTGGGTAGTCGTACAGTACTTTTTGTCAGAAGTCCAGACATCAGGTTCATTATACGATCTGACAGGTTTATTTCGAAGAATACGAAGTGTCCCTCGTACACTTCAATGCTGTATTAAGAGCGGATAAGTTTTACGCCATAAAGGCGAGGAAGAACCTTGTTTATGCTGAAGTAGCCTGGACATACTGCTTTACACGGATGGTCCTTGAGCTCATATTTTATGCTGTGCTCAGCGAAAAAGCTCTTTTGCACGTTGATGGCTCTGAGGTCCTGTGTTTATGCTGCTCAGCCTCAATACGCTGCATATAGCTATCAGCGTTTTTTTTATGCTTCTACAAGACCCCCTTCAAAGCTTTTAAATTCCTCATAATTTAAAATGCTTTGAATGAAGCATGAACGTTCCTCGTAATTCGAAACATTTCTGAATGGAGCTTTAAAACGGTCAAGCCTGACATGTTCTTTTATGGCTGACTTTATGGCGGAGTTATTGGGGATCAGGGTGATCTCTTTGGCCTATAAAAAGGCTGAGGAGTTAACCTGTTCTTCCCACATTTCCTTCACCATACAGAGATGATGGCCGGAGTTTGTCGGGTCAACTTGAGGAAGAAGAAGACCATGCTCTTCCAGCATGTAAGGAGCCAAAAAAGACCGCATCTTCGAGCAAATATCCTCTGCAACGATGGATCATTGAAGGATATCATAGCCTCCTTTGCTCGGGATAATCAGCAACTTTGTATGGTGGTTCTTCGGGAGAGAAGAAGGATCACATTTCACCACGCTGCTTGCAAGTGGTGCCTTCTTCCGTTACCTGTGGACGAGGGTCGGCAAACTGGCGGCTATCCAGGATTGAGTTGGGTAAAATATCTCAACTCAATCTGTGACGGCGTTGGATGTAAGAAAGCATATTTACTCTGCTTTTCTTCTGTTGGCGGATGGGTCTATGCCCAACTTTGTATCCTACCGTCGTTGACCAATATGTCAGTCAGTTTGCGGACATTGACTGACTGCTGGAGAAGATGGTGAAGAATTGTCGCCCATGCGAGAACTTGGCAGAACAGATTCTGGGTACGATCTTCAAACGACGATGAGGAAGCCCTTTGTAGATAGGATTTCCGTCATGTAAGGTCATGAAAATAAAGAAAACCCTTGTAGACTGGATTTCCCTCATGTAATCATGTTTTTAATTTTAATAAAATCGTCTTTCTCCTTTGCATATGATCATGTTGCCATACTTTGCTGTGAAGTCTGAATATGTGTAGCTTCGACACGTCTGATTCTCTATGCCGACTCTGTATAGAAAGAGCGCTAGGTCCTGTCCTGTCTTTTACGCATAACTAAGGATGCACAGAAAGCCGCTTTAGCAGTCGAGTGTTTGAACTGTCTTACTGCGTAGAATTCTGAACTATTTTTACTTCTGATAAACAAAAATTTTGTTCAGACCGTCGTCTTCAAGAGTGACTTCTCGAAAATCCCTTAGAACAGGGCGAGAAATGGCTGTTAAGAACTGAGCTACCATCTTGAATTTGCAGACGAAATATTCAGACTGGATTTCTGGATGAACTTCGAATCGACCCATGAAGAAGAGTAATTTTTTAATGTTAAACTTTGTATACTTTGGGCACTTGGGATATCTTGAGGTCAAGAAGGAGTATCTTCTGTGTGAACTCCTGCAATTGACCGCCTTTGATAACTGTTCAGATGTACTGTACTGGCCGGCGCATTTTTCAGATATACGGAAAGCCATAGAGCGTGGAATCATAAGTTTACAGCCTCTGAGCATAAACTAAGCGCCACCGAGCGTGAAATTATAAGTTGTAGTTCCTGAGCATGAAGTCGTAGGTTTGTAGCCTCTCGAGCATAAAAGCTACCGAGCATGAGAGCATCCGGGCGTAAAACCATAGACTTGTAGCCTTTGAACGTAAAATCGTAGATTTGTAGCTGTCGAGCGTAGAAAGCTCAATTAGCGTAAAAACTGTAGATTTGTAGCTCCCGAAAAGAAAATTTTCTAAGCGTGGAGTTGTGGATCTGTTGTCTCTGAGCGTAAAAAGCCACCGAGCGTGAGATCGTAGATTTGTAGCTGCTGAGCGTGAAGTCGTAGGTTTGTAGACTCTCGAGCGTAAAAACTACCGAGCACAAAGGCATCCGGGTGTAAAACCATAGACTGATAGCCTTTGAGCGTAAAACCGTAGATCTGTAGCTGTCGAGCGTAGAAAGCTCCTTAGCGTAAAAACCACGAATCTGCTTTGCGCGAGAACTTTTCGAATTCGCTGACTGTCCGTCTTCTCTGAGTAAATAGGCTGACATAGTCCCCAATCATAACCGAGTATTAATTGGGCGATTTGGTTCGGGATTCGAGGAGTCCATCCGAACTCTATATATATCCCAAGTTTCTGAGAGAAAAACTTTTCGTCCGTCTTCTGAGAAAGAAAGCCTTCGGCTGTTCGAGTTCTCCTTCGTTTCTTCTCCGAGATTTCAATGTTTCCAGTAATGGCCTCTAAACAATCCTCCTCCACTAAGGGAAAGAAGGTTGATTCTTTTTCTCGTTATTCTGCTCAAGTGAAAGCGTCTTCGGTCGGGCACGGCGAACTTCATTCGGGGCGAAGTATCCCGCCGATGAGCAGTGCACCCGGCCTTCAAGGTAAAGCCATTGGGACGAAAAAGAACGACTGAAAATCCTTCACACACGTTGTACGTGACCGCGCTAGGTCGTCTTCTGTGCGGATAACCTCTTTGAGGAAGATGATGCACAGAGACGTTTCATTTTTTTACGCCCATATTTCTAATGTGTCAGCGCAAAAACTCCATATTTTTGCAGTCTGGCGTAAAAATTTTGACTGTCGAAAGTTGGAGTATAAAATTTGAGTGTTACGCTTCTGGATGGACATTCTGGCATAATAACTCAATTTTATCAGTCTGGCGTAAAGCACAGACCGTATACTGCCAATCTTGAATTTTACGTTTAGGAAATGGATTCCAGCGTAAAAGCTCAAGTTTCACAGTCTTGGCGTAAAGCACAGACTGTTGATTTTTGGCGTATGCTGCAAGATCTGTGACATCTAGTTCATAGGAACTGATGCATTTTTCTTGCACTCTTGCAGTTGATTTGTAGGTGTCTCCGCTAGCCGATGTAATGGGTTTTGCCGCCGGGATGCTGCACTCCAATTATCTGGAGGATCTGTCACACGTGACATTTCCTATCTCCGGGCCCAATATCCCGAAGGAAGGGAAATCTTGATATCGGCCCAGGGCGAGCGAACGCTGCTGAATTTGATCAATGGATAGCCCCTGATGTACATAGACGGGGACCAGTACATAAAGTCAGCTTTCCTCTTCGGGGACATGATTGATAAGCAGTCCCAGACGAAGCCCAAGAGGGAACTCTGGGTTTTCCCTGCTGGGAATTTGGTTTTGTATCTGCCCAAGATGCCGAGAGACTATCCCATCTCGGCATTCTTCCATGCTACACATCCCAGGAGGATGTTGTGGACGTTGACTCCTGATCTTCACGGCAGGCCGGGGAAGATATTTTATCTGAAAGGAGCGGACCAGGAGTCGTTTGTCAGCCGCCTTACCGGTAACGTGACGATGTTTAGGGGACTGTACCCGGACAGCGTCCCGAGTGAAGATAGTCTAGTGATCCAGCCGGTGTAATTATCGACTTTCTGTAATGATTTTATGGGGTACGGGGGAGTATACCCCAAGGTGAACCCTCGGTGCGGTGGGTGGATCACCCCTACAAACCTTCGATGGGCTCGTTTAGTTGATTGGGCCCTGAAGCATTTTCAGACTGAGCTGGAGGGCATTGGTCTGTACAAAGCTGTGAGTGTCACTAGTGTTGGGTTACCTCCCAACCCCAACCTGTTTCTAGCGCTGATGGAGAGATATATTTCGCTTACCGGGACTTTCGCCACTCCACTGGGGGAGCTGGGATTGGCCCTCCATGAGATGGCGGCCATCTCGAGACTGCTGATGGGGGATACTCCATATGAAGAGTATGTTCCCATGAACCGGGAGCTGGGGGATGCAGACCCTCTGGTGGTGGAAGTGTACCAGGAGTTGATGTGCCACTACCTTGCTTGCACCACTTTTTATGGTGAGCCCTCGGATTTGGCTCACATCAATAAATGGACGTCCTACCTCTTCTTTCACCAGTCCAGGACTGCTAAACCGGAGAAGGTATTGGAGGGCAAGGATCAGCCTGTGAATCCTCTGAGCGTGCTTAATGCTTAGGTAGTCGACGATCTCATGGTAGATGCTGGGGCTCCGGACCGGCTCCTCGATGAAGGGATAGAAAAGTATCCTGTAGGCACTAAGGCCTATAGTTATTTGAGGCGCTGTCGCAGGCCTCTGTCCAGGAAAGCTCAACTGGCTGGCTTTCTCTCCATATGGCTGCGCCGAGTAGTAGTTCCCGGCATCGCATCTACGGACCGCATTCACCGTAACACGCTATGGCCTGCAGTGCATTTGGTATTCAGGGCAAGACTGAGCTTGCTCCCTGCCATGGTATGCCGCATCCAAGCTGGCCTGAGGGCCATGACTGACGGGCTGCTCGCCGATGAAACCCGGCATGATAGCTTTCCCAGGGTAGAATTACCATACCTATACTTGATGGGGTGGTTAATTCTCCATAACCCCAGGGTTATGTCTCCCGGCTCTGGCAGTAGTTCGGGGGGTAGCTTCTTGTTGAACTACCAGAAGTCTCCCTGGAACGTGACCATGGTGATAGACTGTCAGCGGGTGCTGGGCTTCAGTCACAGCTGGAAGCTCTTCTGCACTGTCCCCTCCATATATCACAATCAATCGGGGATTAGGCTTGAGGATTCAGGTAGAGAGAAGACCATTCTTTCTCCTGAAGCTTTTAATTGGTTGGTCGGCATTAGGCCTTCCCATCTACTATACAGAAGTGAAGATCATTGCTTCTTGGAGCCCTACCTACCTAGTCGGTTTGCTAGGCAGTTTGGGTATGATCAGTTGCACGTGGGCAACGCCGTCACTAGCTTTCGGTCCAGGGGTGGACTCATTGATGGGGCGAGAGGCTGGCGATACTTCCTCATGGGTTGCATTGGAGCAATTTTTACTGTAACGATCATTACCCTCTCTACGAAGATGCGCATCTTGCACTCGTATGCCCAGTTCTACGTGGCAACGAACACCTTCCATTGCGATTTTGATATGAATGGAAGTTTTAGGGTGCCCTCTTCCAAGTCTGGGGGAAGAGTAGAAGTCCCCTCGGTTTCGTCTGACGAGGGTGAGGAATCCGTCGATCCAGATGAGCCTCTGTTGGCGGTGTCGAGGGGTGAAGTACCTCTGCCTGTGGGGCCTTTGGTAATCTCCGGGAAGCGAAGGGCTCCTACTCCGATGGAGACTTTCTGTCACGCCCCAGTCCCAAAATGCCGAGGGACGGGATGTGCGACAATGGCTAGCAGCACGCACCGATTGACAACCCAATTTAATGAATCCATTAGGGCATGCTTAAGCTGTAGTCTAACAGTAAATAGAACCAATGATACAGGTCACAGACTATTCTAATCTCATCCACAATAAATAATTACAGATTAAATGCCAGAGTAATGCAAATAGAAATAACTATCAAATCTCAAATAAATATCTCGGGAAACAATCCGAGAATATGTCTGATACATCAATGCCAATAGACAGGAAATAAAGGAACTGGAAAGAGAAACAGAAATAACCGACTATATACAGCCAATGCTCAGGAGAAGGACTCTAGTGCGAGCTCGTGCTCAGGTCCTGGTACAACTCCTGGAAGTGCTCCTGTACGATGTATCTCTGGATGGATCTCTTCGGCTATACCTGGGGACATAGTCCATTCCAGGTCCTCAGGGGACATAGCAAGGTACAGATAATACAAGCCAAAATATAAGCAGTGCAAAAATAAATGAAACAGTAGGGTAAACTATGTAACCAGCTAAGTGATAAATGCAAGTTGAGAGCATCACTAGAACTCAAGCTGAGACCGCTACAAGCTCTGTGTCGGGGAGCCGGTAGCAGTAATAACACGTAAAGGGTCTAGCTCTGCTGGAGAGTCTACGACCTCACACTAATAGTATATATATATAAAAACAACCTGTAGCCTGTGTGTCTCTCCTCACCCAATGTAATCACACGTCCCATGTCCATGTGGCCCCATGTCCATGTCACGTAAGATCATATCTAATGCAACAAGTCATATAGTATCTAGGAACATAATGTCAATGCCATAAAGTCTGTATCCTATACAGAATTACCATGAATATCTCAAAAAGATCCTGTCCATGAATAGTGTCAAGTGTCCTGGGTTCTGTTGTACTTGATAGGACAAGTACCAAGAGTAAGGGTATCAAATGTCCATCTCTAAATGACGTACCCAACACCGCGTACGGTGTTGGCACCCGACTATGATCGGACACTAAGTATGTCACTCGTTTCCTAGGTTAAGCAGTTAAAACAAGTTTATATGATTTACACAAGAAATCCAGCAAAATATTATCACAGTAACTACTGAGAATTTACAAGCTTTACTTGCCCACTGATGCATAATTAAGTCCAAAAAATAAATAGCAAACTGCAGGGTTTGGCAAGGTACACTTGCCCACTGATGTAAAAACACGTCAAGGAAATAGGTAGCAAGCTGCAAGTATTGGCGAGGTACACTTGCCTGTGGTTCTGGTTCCAATTGCGGCTCTGACTTCAGCTGGGATGGCAGGCGGTACTCCAGTTGCTGAAACAAACATCACCATCAGATTCAGAAAATATCAATCAGCTAGAAACGCCTGTCCTTAAGTCTAATTTAGAGAAAAGGGCAGAAACGGCAGTTTCGGGTCTAACGGGGTCCACATGTGGGCCCGCTTTGCACCGAAAAATGTGTCAGGGTCAAAGATCTCCAAATTCACCAAACTTAGTGTCAATAGGTCAGGAACGATGATACGAACCCAACGAAAATTTCAGAATTGGATTCCGATGAGCCAATCACAAAATCGCCCGTCGAGCAGGGCCTGTGGGGCCCACGACACGCGATTTCGTCAACGTTCTCAGAATCGTACCAAACTTGGGTCACAGGACCAGCGTATCGCTACGAGTCTGATGGCGCAAGTTTTGTCTCGATCCGACATGTGTACACAAAATTAGGGTAAATTACAGAAAAGTCGGTTACGGGGCGATGTTCGCGGATACGCGTTGATTCCGGTGTGCACGCACACCCGAATCAGCTTCCACGAAATCCCACACGTCCGTATCGATGACTCACACGAATCTGTGAAGACCGCACGCGACCAAGTCATCCCGTTTGGCGGGGTGTACGCAGTTCCGGGGTGAAACAGGGTCTAGTTTTCCTGTTTTTGGATCGCGGTGTGCGATCACCACAGGACGCGATGCCCCGAGCGGTTTATCCGGGCACCGAGAGGGTTATGCAGGCTTCGCAACGCAATTTACGGAATCAAAAACAGAGCTACGAGCAAGAAGATACACGCACCTGAACGGGACCCGAAAACCGGGGTCGAATTATGTCCGACACGACACAGGACACGTGTCCTGTGTCGGACACGGGAGGGAAATTTGGGAATTAGGGTTTGGGGATTCAGCCGACTCCGGCGGCTCGGGGCAGCGCTGAGGCGGGGAGCGGCTAACCGGGGCAGTGGAGGCACGCGGCGGAGGCGACGCGGTGGCGCAGGGTCGGTGGCGGAGGCACGCTGTGCGGTGGCTGGCTGCTGCTGCGGCCGCTGTTGCTGTTGCTGGGTGGGGTGGACGCTGATGGAGGGACGAGGAGGACGGGGGAGAGGCGTGGCGGCGGAGGCGACGGTGGTGGACGACGGCGCTGTCTCGGCGAGGGCGGTGCGGAGTGGAGGGGTGCGGTGGAGCGGCGTGGTGGCGAGGCCGGGGGCTACGGTGGAGGGGACTCGGGGTCGGAGAGGGTTTTATAGGCTGCCGGGGGTGAGGGGGTCGAGACGGGCGGGGAGAGTGGGTGGTCGAGGCGAGCGAGGCGGGCGGCTGGCCGGGCGGGGCGCCGGACGACGCGGGCATGGCCGGAGTCTGCGGGGAAGAGGGAGAGAGGGGAGACGGGTTAGCGGGCGGGTCGGGTGGCGGGCAGACCCGACCCGACCCGGTAGGGGAGTGGGTGGGCCGTGGGCCGGGCTGGGCTGGGGGAATGGGCCGGGCTTTAGGGTAATAATAATAATAATAATAATAATAAATAAATAAATAAATAATTAGTTAAATACTTTTTAGGTGTTTTAAAATAGGTCCGGGGCCCGATAAATTCCAGAAAAATTATCCTAAGTCCAGTTTTTTATTTTACACCCAAAATATTATTTTTATAATATTTTAATACTGTTTATTATCATTTAAAAATCATTTGAATATTAAAACCCTGTTTTTAATTTATAGAAAATTCCAGAAAATTATGAAAAATCCAGTTTTAAAAATTTTGAAAAATCAGGGAGTTTACACTTCCCCTCGCAAGAGGAAGAAGACGACGGTTGCTCGTCCCCTCCGGATTCCTGGTATTGAGGCTCCTAGAAGTGAGCCTGCATCTCCCCATGTCGGGGATGATTCTTTGATTGGGGGTTCATCGCCTTTTAGAGAGGGACCCTCAACAGTTCCGGCTGGTGGTGCCGGAGAATCTCTGTTGGAGGCCGCCGTCGCTGCTACTACTTCTGGTAGTGGAACGAGGTCGCCTCCGGGACTGAATATACCTTTATGCGGATCGGCGTCGGGAGGGACCCCTGCCGTGCCTGTAAGTGCACCTAGCGAGATTCCAGCCGATGAGCCTCGGTTGGATTTTGACGAGGACCTGGAAGACTACTTGCCAGCATCAGTTAGCAGACCCCCTTCTCCAGGTATGACAGCTTGCTTAGCATCATTAAGAAATGATTTAGCTGTAATGGCTGCAGATGCGACATATATGTCGTCGGCCATGGGTAAATATCGTCTTCACGCCTTTTCTTTTAGGAAAAATCAACATTATGCCGATATTAACCTCCTTTTATTTTCTTTTCAGGGGAAAACATCTTCGGGGAGGGCAGTGTAGATGCGCTCTTTGGCTCTGTGTCAGGTCCTGGTGGTGACACGGAGGTGCCTGACTTTAAAGAGGAGACACTTTCGGGTGCTGGCTCGTCTGTCGAAGAGATTTCGACATCTCAAGAGGAGGACGAGCTTGTCATTGCGACAATGCCTCCTTTGAGGATGCCGGTCACTTGGTCCGGTTTTGGCGCTTATTCTTTCGTCGCACCACCTGTTGAGGCGACGGCCGTGGCGACATCGTCTGAGGATGTTCCTGGAGGGGGATTTGCCAATGTCGAGGCCACCCCGGCGTCCATTCGGATCTAGCTGTGCTGATCGAGCAGTAGACCGGCATCTTCTATACCACTTTGAAAATGTTAATATCAAGGGTGTTGGCGAAGAATCTGAGCTTTGCATCGCTGAAGAGGTCCTCCCAGTCCGTGATAATGCCGATCCGAGAATTCGACGACACTAGGCTAGCTGAAACGCTGGAGGAGATAGTTAATGGTTTGGAGCGACCCATTAACGAATACTTGTAGCTACTCGAGACAATGTTGAAGATCTGGTCTAGGCTAGATACGACTCCATGACCGCGCGGCTTGCCAAACAGATGGTAGGCATAAATAAATCCATCCAGACACATCAGCAGGAGATGGAAGAAGGAAAAACCATCCTGGAGGAGGCCATTGCTCTTCAAACGAAGTGCCGTACCGAGCACGAGGGGAATGTAGCGAGGGTCCAACGGCTGGAAACAAAACTTGCTCAGGCAAAGGAGTGGGCTTCTCAGTCGTCGGAAGCTCTAGGTGTGGCGAATAGCCGGTTGGGCGTAGCACAACAGAACTTGGTACGTGCAGGAGCCGCCCGTGCTGGTTTTCTTAGGGCTAGAGTCGAACTGTCCCTCCTGAGCAACGATGAAGCACGGCTGGAGCGGGCTCGCACTGATGTCTTGGATTCCAGGACTGAGAGGATGGCCGCACTGGTGCAGCAGCTTCGCGACCTGACTGCTCCCCCAAATTATGTACTTTTGCTTTTGCTTTTTAATGTACTTTCGCTCCTTTTTGGGAATAATAAAGAGGCTTTCATCTGACTTTGTGGAATCATTATTTTGGAATATAAATGACAGGTTTGGGCGAATGTGATATCAGAGGTAATATGAACATGATATACTCTCGGTAAGTTTCAGCGGGACATATCTATTCAGAAGTTATATGGACATGATAGAATATGCTTCTAGCTAAAATTTGTACACAAAATACTATCAGAGGTAGTATGGACGTGATAGGTCTTGCAGTTCCAAATTAGTCAAATATATCTATTCAGAGGTAATATGATCATGATAGAATATGGTTTAACTAGTTTCATTTTGGAAGTAGTTTTGTCAGAATAAGACCTTCATTAGACTCCATTTTGAGCAGAGGAGTTTAAGCGTAGTACCTTTTTAGGAATTTGCCATTGATAGGAGCTATTAGCAGGTCTCCATTAGGCTGGGATAACCTGTAAGCGCCGTTTGAGAACGTCATCCCGATCACAAAAGGGCCTTCCAATTTGGGCTGGAATTTGCCCTTACTCCTGTGAGTAAGAATCATCGGCCTTCTTACGGCTCAAACTATCTCGCCGACTTTGAACACTCTTTCCTTACTTTTTTATTTAAAAGCTCTGGAAATGCATGCTTGGTAGAACGCGATGCGCTGTTGAGCTTGGAGGCATTTTTCGTCTAATCCTTCTAGCTCTTGAAGCCTTAACAGGTCATTCTTTTCTTGAGTTAACTCATTAACCATGGCTATCCTGAGCGACGGAATTTGGATCTCGATGGAGAGAACTGCTTCGCCCCTGTAAACTAACGAGAATGGGGTGCAACCTGTCGGAGCTCGTACCGTTGTACGGTATGCCCAGAGACACTCTCCCAGCTTCTCATTCCAATCCCTCTTGTTCGAAGAGATGAACTTCTTTAAGAGCTTGATAATGGTTTTGTTGAAAGCTTCCACCAAACCATTAGCAGCAGGATTATATGCCGTAGAGGCCATATTTTGTATCCGATTTTTATCGCAAAATCGATGAAACGCTTGGCTGATGAATTGAGGCCCATTGTCATGGATTATCCTCCGGGGTATCCCGAAGAAATAAATAACGTGATGCTTGATGAAGCTGATCATATTAGATGCCTTTACCTCAGCAAAAGGGATCGCCTCTGCCCATTTGGAGAAGTAATCCGTGACTGCCAGTATGAACCGGTGACCTCTGGAAGAAGACGGATGAATAGGACTAATGATATCCATACCCCATGCTTCAAAAGGCCAGGATGCAACCGTAGGATGTAGATGCTCAGGAGGTTGATGGATAAAGTCTGCATGGACCTAACAGGCTCTGCATTGTCTTGCATACTTTATTGCATCTGTGATCATAGTAGGCCAGTAATAGGCCATTCTCCTGATGCGATCCTGTAGCTTAGGACCGGGTTGATGGGCTCCGCATACGCCATCGTGAGCTTCACAGATCATCCGATGTGCTTCATCTCCAGAGAGACATCGTATTAATAGTCCGTCATAAGACCGACGATATAGACATTGTGAAGATGCGTCAAAATAGAAGCGCAATGATCTTCTTTTGACGGATACTGCTTCTCTAGGGTCTTCTGGCAAGATTTCGTATGCTACGAAATCTATAAAGGGACTTATCCAGTCTCTCTTTGGAAGATCTGTGTCCAGCGCGTAGCTGTGTTCTATGTGAAAGTTATTTTTCACACAGAATAAATCTCTGTTAAGAAGGATTACCGAATTATGCCTTCTTATAGGGGTGGCTAAATCTGCAGCTAGACTAGCTAGAGCATCAGCTTTCAGATTCTGAGATCGAGGTACATGCTCTAGGAAGAATCCTTTGAATGTCATGGCTATCTCGACCGTTGCTCGGTGATAGGGGATGGGGTCTGGATTCCGGACTTCGTATATTCCTCTGACTTGGTTGACGATTAGCAGAGAATCACCGAAAGCTTCCAGAGATTCGACACCCGATTCTTTAGCGACTTGGAGGCCGATTAGTAGAGCGTTGTACTCTGCCACATTATTGGAACATGGCTCGCTAAGAGAATATGCTCGGTAGATGACGAGTTTATCAGGAGTAACTAGGACAACTCATACCCCCGAAACCACGTTTCCCCTGGGACCAGTTCTGGATGAACCCACATAGTCTCGCCTCGCTGGGTAGTTAGGGGTAGCAGGTCATGATTTTGACCTTTAGTAGGGGGAAGATTAACGATGGTCATCGTTGTCCAGGAGATTGGTGTAACGTCGTCCGGGGCCTCTTGGGGAGGTAGGTTGCCAAATTGCAGAGAGATCATGTTGGTCGTGACCGTCTTCTAGCTGTTGCGCAAAGTGATGGTCTTAGCATCGATCAGCTCCTGGTTCTTCCTTTTCAGTATATAACACGCCTTCGTGGGGTGGTGTATGTACCTATGGAAGATGCAGTACTTGGGATTGTTGGTACTGCCGGCCTTGCTGGGCCGTCTCACCTCAGGAAGGGTAATCTTGTCGCTTTTGACGAGACATTCGAATATGCTTGGAATATTGTCGTCGTCGAAAGAGTATACTTCAATGGGCCTGGTAGTCCCGGTTTTTATCTGTGTGGTAGCCACAGTCTTTTGACTAGACGTGTTGATCGCCAGAGCTTCTTTTCCTTTGGAACTGCGAGGATGGTCGCTGTTGGAGGATGACCTTTTGCCTTTATCAGAGGCTGAGATCATGATGCCATTATCGCGCGCCTTTTGACTATTGTCCTCCGCGACTACCGCTAAGATAATGAACGAGGGCCAATCATGGAACTGATATGGTCCTGTGAATACCGAGATCACGGGGAGAAGGTTCTTCCTGCAGATGTCGACCAATGCCGAGTCCGGAACTCCTGGAGGCATTTGCAAAGTGGCTTAACAAAAACGTTCGATGAAAGTACGAACATTCTTTTTTTCCTTCTGCTTGACTTCGATGAGAGAGGACATAGACATGTCTATCCCTCCTTCGTAGAATCGTGTGAAGAATAAAGCCTTGAAGTCTTCAAAAAAAGTAATGTAGTTGTCCGCCAGACTGCGGTACCACTAGTAAGCTACCCCCGAGAGACAGCCTTTGAACACCCGAGTGAGGAGGGCGTCGTTCCCTTGTAATAACACTGTCATCATACTGAAGTAGTTCATGTACTGACTTGGTAACATTTTTCCTTCGAACAAAGCCATAGTTTGTGGTTTGTATCTAGGAGGGAAAGGGACCTCTTCCCAGATAGCTGGGTAAGGTTGGTTGATTCCTAACTTCTTGAGCTGATCTTTGTGCTTTAGGGTATCAAATTGGGCTTTCAACTCCCGTACTGCCTGCATCGGATCTTCAGTCGGTAGCGGACCACGTAGTAGTAAGGGATCGATTGTATTGCGACTCCAGCGGGAGGTAATACATTCTCCGAGTGAGGAAGCGGAAGAACTGCTGACTCTTGATCTAGAGCGGGCTTTTGGATCGTGTTGGATGGTGGTAAGTCCACCCCCACGCCTATCTAGGTTGGAGAAACCGATGCTTGAGTCATGGCAGCTGTGTGTTGAGTTAGCATCATCTGGTGCATGTTCTCCATCATGGATTATATCTCCTTCAGAGACGTCTCCAGTGTAGTGATGCGTTGCTCAGCACTCCCAGACGGGAAAGCTTCCTTGCGTTCATCTCCAATGGCATAAACTCCCATCTCCCTGGGTGTCATTGAAAGATTAGTATAGGTCTCTGTAGAAGTTGACTCTGTACTTTCGACGTCTGATTCGGGAGACTGGCGACTCCCAGCGTCAGAATCAGAAGAGTACGAAGCCGGTTGTTGCGAACTCGAATGAGTGTTTTAGAACACCCCAGCTTCGGTGTTCCTAAGGAGCATGTTGAATCTCCTTCGACTCAAAGTTCTAGAGGGATGACGTCTTAAGCACGACCCTCCTCTAGGTATATGTGAAGCCATGTTCACAGATGCATGCGTGGGGTCTCCTTCCTGAAAAGATGGGGAGTAGCTCAACCGGTCGAAAACTGACCGTTTTGCTTCAGAACAGCAACAATTAATTATAATTCTATGACTATTACAACAGTGCTCGTTAGGAGGCGTAATAGACATGTTGGAAGATCCCCTATTCTTGCATTTCGGGATCAGATAATTGCGCAGGTCAGGAGGAGTTATAGAAGAAGAAGATGATGGCTTGTTCCTTCTGTTCACTTTAGTGGGCATGCGGATGTTGGGGACCATAGTTTTCCCTGTGCCACCCATGTACAGCAGGTTGGCCATCTGAGTGGCGGATAATCCTCGAGGAGAGTGTCTTCCCGCAAATTGAGCCTTTTTTACGTCGAGGAGCTTCTCCTGGCATAATTTGGAGCTCTGCTCTGGTTGGCGTAAAGCCGAAGAGGTCGTCAGTCGGCCATCAGCTTCTCGCATAATCCGGAGGTTGGGCAGATTGTTTCCTTGCTGGCGTAAAGGCCGAGAAGTTGATCGGTCCACCGCTTGCTTTCCCTTGCGTAGATTGCAGGGATCATCTGCTCTTCCGCAGAAGGTCGATGCATTTTTATGCGCGGAGCGCGTTTGTGACTCCTGATTTGGCGCTGAGGCATCATCAGAAATTTTGTCTATTCTACCAGGGACGGGAGACTGAATTTTACGCGCAGAGCGCGGAGTAGGCTTCTAGACTAGCGCTGAGGCATTGTCTAAAGTTTCGTCTTTTCCGCCAGAGACGGGAGACTGAATTTCATGCACAGAGCGCGGATTATACTTCTGGGTTAGCGCTGAGGCATTACCAGAAGTTTTGTCTGCCCTGACAGAGACAGGCGACTGAATTTTATGCTCAAGGCGTGGAGTATACTTCTGGGTTAGCGCTGAGGCATTGCCAAAAGTTTTGTCTGCCTGCCAGAGGCAGGCGACTGAATTTTACGCGCAAGGCGCGGAGTATACTTCTGGGTTAGCGCTGAGGCATTGCCAGAAGTTTTGTCTGCCCTGCCAGAGACAGGCGACTGAATTTTATGCGCAAGGCGTGGAGTATAGTTCCGGGTTAGCGCTGAGGCATTGCCAGAAGTTTTGTCTGCCCTGCCAGAGACAGACAACTGAATTTTATACGCAAGGCACGGAGGGAGCAATGCTACAACCTCATTGGTCGGAGAGATCGGAGAGTCCACAGGAATAGTAGAGGATGTCTTGGGCATCCAGACCTTGCGCAGCTTCCTGTTGTTTTAGACTGAGAGGGAGTGAGAGCTACCCCTATTCGAAGCATGTCTTCATAGGCAGACCGGTCGAACTGGACGACTAGTATCTTCTTCACGGATCCCACAGATACCGTATCGTGTTGAGCAATTACTTCCTCATCAGAAGAGAAAGACGTCCCCAGCAGAGTCACCATCTTGTTTCGGATAAAAAATAAATAAAAGTGAAAAGTACAAGAAACGACAAGGTCCTTTATTTTAAAGAAAACCCCGCTCGAACTTCGTCGGTGTTTACAAACAAGATTGTACAATTTTGATCCTAAAGGAGGAATGTCGAAGTACAATTTATTTAATCTGGATAAATATTGCTATAGGTGTCTGATCTGCGGTATATCACTTTAACCCTTGGACCACACGATATTTTGAAGAAGTGTCGTGGAAGATAGAAAGCAGCTTCGAGGGTTACTAAAGAGGGTGGATGCCCGATGCCAAAGTCGTCGATCCCTTCTCTTTGCCTGAGCTCTGGACTCTTCTCTCTCTCTCTCTCTCTCTCTCTCTCTCTCTCTCTCTCTTCAATCCTAATCTCCTTTCAATTTGTCGACCTTTTCCTCTGTTGATAGAGGTCTCTATTTATAGAATTTTTAGTGACAGTGACCACACAGTCAGCGTAGAAACTGAGTAGTGGAAAGTACAACACCCTTTTACACGACGGTTTAAAATAAATAATGCCTGCGTATAGATGACCTTCTGAGTGAGCATGTGACGCATGTCCAACTAAGGGACAAACGCGTATAGCTGCTGCAAAGATCACGACATAGAAGCCACGTAGGTAGTTATCCCTTGTGTAGAAGAGGTTGGCGTAGAAGCCAATAACTGTCACTATGGCATAGAAGCCAAATAGGCATAGAAGCCGAGTAGGCATAGAAGCCGAGTGGTCATAGAGGCCTAGTGGGCATAGAAGTCGAGTGGGCATAGAAGTCGAGTGGGCATGGAAGCCGAGTAGGCGTAGAAGCCGAGTTGATGTGGACGCTTTAGCCAAAATTACGGCTCTTGGAGATATAATCAAATCTCATGCATTAAATGCAGAGATCTGCCCCCATCCTGTGCATTAAATGTAGAGGCGTGTGTTCGAAGCTTTGCTGTCCCGCAGATTTACCATCATTCTGCGTATTAAATGCAGATACGCGCCTCGAACTTTGTACGAAGAGAAACTGATGACGTGGCAGCCTGTTTATCTTCCGCAGAGCGTAAGAAGCTTACGTCTGCCTGTGTAAAACTAGGCAGCGTATCCCCTTGTCTGCGTAAAAGCAGTTTACGCAAAGGGGATGCTACTAAACGACGGTTCGGTGATATTTAATCAAATCTCCAGCATTAAATATGGAGATCCGTCATTATCCTGTGCATTAAATGCAGAGGCGTGTTTTGAAGGTCTGTCACTTGGCCTGTGCAAGGTGCAGAGACGTGCCTCGGGCATCTGTCAGTATTCAGCGCTTTAAATGCAGAGACGTGCCTCAAGAACCTGTCACCGCTCTGTGCATAAAATGCAGAGACGTGCCTCGAATCCCGTACTAGGTGCAGCTTTTAACGTGGCAGGCGGTTTGTCGTCTGCGGAGCATAAACAGCTCATATCTGCTTGTGTAAAACTAGGCAGCGTATCCCTTTGTACACGTAAAAGCAGTTTTACGCGAAGGAAATGGCGATAAATGACAGCCTGGGTTGCAGTGCCGCGCCATTATCATAGCCGTCGCATGGGTAGTCGTACAGTACTTTTTGTCAGAAGTCCAGACGTCAGGTTCATTGTACGATCTGAGAGGTTCATTTCGAAGAATACGAAGCGTCCCTCGTACACTTCAATGCTGTATTAAGAGCGGATGAGTTTTACGCCATAAAGGCGATGAAGAACCCTGTTTATGCTGAAGTAGCCTGGACATACTGCTTTACGCGGATGGTCCTTGAGCTCATATTTTATGCTGTGCTCAGCGAAAAAGCTCTTTTGTACGTTGATGGCTCCGAGGTCCTGTGTTTACGCTGCTCTGCCTCAATACACTGCGTGTAGCTATCAGCATTTTTTTTATGCTTCTACAACTGTGATCAATTGATGGATTTTGATTGGGATTGCTAAGGAAGCTGAGAGACCGACAAGGGCATCAGCTTTAATGTTTTGCAGCCATGGTACGTGCTCTATAAAGAATCCATCGAAAGTGGAGATTATACTGAGTGTGGCTTGATGGTAAGGAATTAAATCCCCATGACGGACTTTGTACTCGCCTCAAACGTTGATTATCAGTTTGGAGTCGTCGTATGCTTCCAAGTAGTCGACCTCCAGTTGTTTAGCCAGCTGGAGTCCAATAAAGAAGACGTTATATTCTACAATTTTATTGGAACAGGCTCTACAAGTGAATAAGCGCGTTGGATGACCAAATCATCAAGAGAGATCAATGCTACCCCTACTCTGGAAGTGAATAAGCACGGTGGACTCTAGTTTAAGCCCTGTCCTTGAAGCACCGTCGAAGAATATTTTCCAAATGGGCTCTCCCATCGTCGTGTTAGAGTTTAACACTTCGTCCGGGATCTCAATATAAAGCTTGGAGGTTTCTGGCACCGGATGAGCTGCCAAGAAGTCAGCCAATGTCTGGCCTTTGACCGCCTTATGTGGAATAAATATTATGTCATATGGTGACAACAGTATTGCCTATGTGTCCAAGCAAGAGTCAAGTACCCCAACTTAGTCATGAGGACCCTGAGGGGGTTAACTCGAGAGATCACATGAGTTGTTTGCTCAGCCACGTAATAACGGTCTTTTGGATAGCGAAGACCAGAGCGAGGCACTCCTTCTCAACGGGATTGTACCTATGCTCCACGCCGACCATTATTCTGCTAAGATAATAAATGGCCTGTTCGTGACATGCATCATTCTTTTGGGCTAGTAGAGCAGCGAAAGAATGGTCCATCGCACGTACGTAATGTAAGAAGGGTCTTCCCACATCTAAAGCTACCAATACTGGGGGGTTTGTGAGATACTTTTTGATGTCGTCGAATGCTTGCTAGCATTCTTCAGTCCCGACAAAGGAGACTTCCTTTTTCATAAGATGAGTAAAGTGACATCACCCAGAGAGGTTGGCTATGATCCTCCTAATGTATGTCAGTCTTTCTTATAGGCTATAAAGTTCTTGAATGTTCTTCGGAGGGTGCATTTCAAGGATCGCCTTGGTCTTATCAGGGTTTATGTGAATACCCTTCAAGGTTAAAATAAAAACCAAGAACTTGCCACTAGAGACTCCCAGAAAAGACTTGGTGTGGTTCATTTTCAGTTGGTGCACCCGCATTAAGTCGAACACTGTCTTTAAGTCCTGGAGGTAGTTATCCTAAAAATGTCTCTTGATAGCGATGCCATCTACATAATACTCGATTTTCTTACACAGATATTAGTGGAAGTTGGTATTTATAGCTTATTAGTATGTCGCACATACATTCTTCAGACCGAAGGACATTATTGTATAATAGTGTACCCCTATTGGTGTTCGAAATGACATGTTCTTCTTATTGTCTGGGGACATCTTGATCTGGTTGTACCCCGAGAACCCGTCCATGAAAGACATATGCTTTAAACCACGTGTTGTCGATCATTACATCTGTGATCGGGAGGAAGAATTCGTCCTTTGGGCAAATTGCGTATAAATCATGAAAGTCTATACAGACTCATATTTTACCGTTCTTCTTGATGACATGAAAAATGTTAACTATCAAATCTGGATACTGCTCCTCGCGAATAAAGCTACTTTCTATCAACTTACTCACTTCAGCCTCAATAGCATTTATGATGTCTGGACGTGACCATCATTGTTATTGCCTCACTGGCTTATCATTCGACAAGATTTTGAGTTTGTGTACTACAATTTGGGGGTCCAAACCCGACATGTCTTTAAAGATCCAAACGAAATTGATGTATTCCCTCACGAATTATACCAAGGATTCATGATCCTCACCAGACAGACTCTTGCTAATGAAGATGGGTCTAGGGGAGGATTGATCGTCCAGATTGACTTATACTACTTCGTCTTCAGTGGGGGGTTCTCGATGTTCAAAATGCAACTTTCATTGTGAGTTTAGGCATTTGGACCATGGTTCTACTTCAAAGAGTTCAGATGGCAGGTTGTTATCTTCCTCAGTATGAACGGATACCATATTAATAGACAATGTTTGTTTAATCATATCTTTGATACTTGTATCAGAGTCCCAAGCGGAGGACTTTGAAGTGTGAGAATGCAATTCGTCTTCTTCTTAAGAGCCTTCGGGAGTTGTTGATGGTGTAACGTACCCAGGCAATGACCCGTTCTTTGCTATAGTTTAAGCCTTGGTCGCACTTTAGGTCAAACCCCATATTCTTTATGATGTATTGGGTTTTGAGGTGTAGCGGCATAGCCGCATTTTACCACTATCAGGTTCTAGTTCTTCTATGAGGAGGTATCGACGACCTTCTACCAACCCAAAGATGATAGAATTTTCACCCTTCTTTCTTGCAGGAACTACAAAGTAGGTATCCTAACTTAGAAAATTTTGGTTCACCGCGTAAGCGGTAATCACTTGTGTGTGCAGTTGTAACCCTAGACCGTATTCTAAGAAGTACATTGTACTTAAATATACAAAATTAGAGTAGATAAAAGATAACCCTTTATTAATAAAGTAAGATATCTTTTCCATGGGGATTACATCATCTAAAGAAGGGACGTCAGCATGAGCATCCATGTACTCTCCCAACTCATCTTTTTCAGGATCCGCCTCTAGTGAGTGATGGTTTTAGAGGTCTTTTGTGAAGCTTTACCACTAGGGGTTTGTAAGCAGTAATAGATGCTGGATCCTTTTTTGGTGGTCGACTCGATCTTCGAATGCGGATGACCAAAGGTTCTTGTGCCTTTATATGAAGTTTTGCCACGATGGGAGCGATCGTGTTAGGAGCACGTCCTTTGAGACGGACCCTTAAGGGTTCGTATGGTATCGTAACAGCTTTCGCTTCACCATCAGCATTGTTACCTCCTTCATCTTGGTGGACTTGCTTATACAGGATTGAGTCAGAGTAGTATGCTTCATCCCCCTTAAGGGATCCACATCGGCGAACTCTGTCTTAATGACGTCATCATTGTTGACATACTTCAGACATTGGTATAGAGTAGATGGCACAATCATATATTCATGTATCCACAGACACCCGAGCAAGACGTTGTAGGATATATCTACGTCTATGACATAGCAAGTGACCTATGTTCGAAGGTCGCCGATCTGACACTTTAGGCAAATCTTTCCCAGATGATAGCTCATTATGGCATTAAAGCCACTGATGGTCGTGTTGGTTGCTGCCAACCGATGCATTAGGATTCCCAACGTCTGTAGTAGACTTCGTGGGATGATGCTGAGAGATGACCACGGGTCAATGTGCATCTGGTCCACTTTGATGGCTCTGATATTTCCTGTATAGTATAGAGGGTGATCATGCTTGTTATTTTTCAGCAACATATCTTGTTTCGAGAATGTAATTTTTTATATCGTCTCCACCATATTTTTGTAGTGGGGGCATGCAACGGGATTCTCGACCGACATCTTGACTTGGGCTAGGTCGGATTCAGCGTTCTGTAATACCTCACTTAGAGCATCGTAAGTATCCTTGGAGAGACGAAGGAGCTCAAAAAGTGACAGTTTTGCTGGGGTATTAGCAAGTTGTGCCAATATGTCAAGATTTTAGGACTTTTCCAGCCCCTAGGTTGTATCCTTTCACAAAGGTTTGTGAAAGAGAATCTCCTTTTTCTTTTTTTTTGTCCGATGCAGGAGGCTGGGACAGAACCGGATCAGATGCCCCAAGAACAACGGGTACAGCGGTTGGAGGTGCACTGTCCTCAGGAACTGTATCATAGTTGCGCTGGTAGGTTTGGCCTGACCTAGTCACCCCTACTAGGGCTTCCTTGGTGGAGGAAGAAACCATATGGCAAGCTTTGGACTTCTTTTCTTCAACCTTGGTAGTAGATGGTGTCGCTTGCTGTATCAAAGTCTTGAGCATGATCTGGGTGAACCCACATGACCTCGCCTTATGGTGTAGTAGGAGGTACCATCCCAGTTACTTGGTTATGAGCTGGAGGGATGTTAACGACCTCCATCATTTCCCTTGAGATTGGGATAACACCATCTTCGGCCTCCGTCGCTGGGAAGTCGCCAAATTAGAGATATAGCAGTAACTGTCTTGTCCTCAAAGTCTACGGAGAGGGATTTAGAGTTGAGCAAGCGTTGGATATATCTTTTTAATATGTAACAATACCGTATTAGATGGTGGACGTACCAGTGATAGTGACAGTATTTGGGGTCATCGACCTGATCTGCCTCTTTGGGATATTTGATGTCGGGTAACCGGAGCTTGTTGTCTTTCATCGGTACATTATAGATTTTGATTACATCATCATCATCGAAAGAGTAAGTATTTTTTGGTTTTGGGGCTTTTGTCGGCTTTTGAGCAGGTATGGAGGGCTTTTTGGACACATTGACGGTAAGGGCCTGCTTTCCTTTGCCGTCATGGCCGTTATTGTTATTTTTGTTGTTGTTGTGATTGTAAGAATGCTTTCTCCTATCAACTGCGATGGGGATCTATATTCCCAAAATTCGGACGTCCTTCACATTCTTCTCAGTGGTGACAAACTTATGATGAACAACGTCCAATCCTCGGACCAACTGTCACGACCCGCACCCGAAATTAGGGCACGAGTACGCGGGTACATCCAGCCTACGCCGCAGCATCGGCGGTAGAACGCTGTCAAGGTCTTGATACTATCTAGCCAATCTCACACAAGCATCCAATCTCCATAAGGAGGCACGGATGACACAAATAAAATGAACACATACTCAATCACAGGATTACAGCACGATAAGATAGCGAACAAAAATTAAATACAACACAAGTCTAAAGTAATAATCAAACTCAACAATATCCAAGTCTCATCAAAATGCCGGAGACAAATCCGGTACCAATTAGTCTACTTAAAGAACTAACTAAAAATAGTAATTCCGGCTAGACCTCCCGGAATCATAACTAAACTACCAAGTCTGCAGCTACTCACCATATGGTCCATAAAGAGTCGGACAGCGGTCCTCTAAGGCATAGTCTGGAAAAATATTTCCAGTCAGGAAGGAGCAAAGTACAATCTCAAATAACAGTTCCATTAAATTGATAAGGACTATAAAGCAATAAACATGTGATGCTAGCTACTGAGAAGACAGTGAATTAAATGCAATGGCAATTAAAAAGAGACAGGCAATGTAAAGAGACAGGCAATAGGCAATATGATACAGTCAGTGCATGTATAAAAATGAAAAGAACAAGGAACAGTATCATATACGGGTGATGTAGTATATGATTTAAATAGAGAACTGTAATCTATTCTAAGTGTTTGAAATAGTAGTTTCAAAATGTGATCGGCTTGGGAACATGTACGATAGCTATAGGGCCTGGCTAATCATGAGTGAAGAGCATGATTAACACTTACATTGTTCTATACTGTATAAAGGGTATGATCATATTTCTTACTAACTACTTCTCCGCCCCCAACTAGTAATGTGGATCCAACCATGACACGTCACGATACACGAGCAAGTCCAGTCTATCATGTACGATATCTAATATACATGTCGTGTACAATGTCAATATGATAATTAATATAACATCTCATAACTGCAGATCCAAGCTATACTAGTCCGTGTAGCACAGTATCAAGGATTCAGATATAATATTTCATGATTATTGAACTTATAGAAATTATCAAGGAATTGGAAATTATCAGAGAATGTACTTGCCTTGGGTCCTTAGCTGGTAATTATTGATGTCCTATCCCAGAATATCCCCTGGGTGAAGCAACAGTCCTAAAAACATATCACAATAACACTTATATCAGGTGCTACCCTAACACACAGTCTATAAACACTGGCCTCAGGGCCATGCCAGGCAGGGCACTAGTCAACTAGGGTCATCTAGTAGGGATACATATATACATATTATACTATACCAATTGAACAATAAAGATATATATATATACCAAAATAGTACGTATACTATTACATTTTATATACCAAAATGCGTATATATCATATATGTGCAAAAGTACATTTTTAGAATATACATATATATATTGTCAACATCATTTTTAAACATACTAATATTAATTCACCAAATTAATTTTATACCATATAAAAATACCCAATATACATACATATACATATGCATTAATTCAATACATATTTATACAATTAATTATACATACTTAATTATACAATTTATTTAAATACATACTATACTCATACAATTAAATAAAAATAAATAATATACATATTCATATTTGAATACATACATTACCAATGTATTTATATACTATACATACATGCGTATTAAACATTAATTAAATAAATAATATACATATACATATATGAATTTATACTCATACGTATATACATATATTTCTACACATTAATTATATACATACAAATACATATACATTAGTCATATATGCACATACACATTACATTTGTTATATATACATATATATATATATATATATATATATATATATATATATATATATATATATATATATATATACAACATCTGTGAAGAGGGAAGAGGGGAGGAGGAAACTCACAGCAGAGGGAGGAATGCTTGCCGGCCGGAGTACGGCAGGAGGGAGGACTGGCCGACGGAGGAAGTAGTGGTGGTAATGATTGAGAGCAGCGGGGGGAAAAACTGGGCTTGATGGTGGTGGTTGGCCGCCTGAGGGAGGATGAGGGAGGAGTCGAGGGGGTTGGCCGGTTGATGGCCGGGGTCGATCTCGGCTCGTGAAGCCGCGGGGAGAAGAGCAGCAGGGAGCTGCTGTTGCTGCTCCGGTCGCGTGGGGGCTCGGGCCGGAGGGTGGCTGACCACGCCGGAGAGGGAGCTCGGTCGCCGGAGCACAGGGGAGCTGTCCGGCGGAGGGAGGAGTTGCAGAGGTGAGGGGCTCGGGGCTAGGCCGGGCCGCCGGAGTACAGAGAGGGCCGCCGGAGCACAGAGGAAGTCGGGGTAGGTGAACAGTGTTCCCCCCCTTTTCTATCTCTTGAATTTAAATTCAAAGTAAAAAAAGAAGAAGAAGAAGAAGAAGAAGAAGAAGAAGAAAGGAAAGAGAAGAAGAAAGGAAGAAGGAGAAGAAGAAAGAAGAACTCCTACGTTGGAGGCTTGTGAGAATGTGGGGGCTTGTGAGTAAGTGGGGAAACCTAGGTTTTCTAGGAATTAGGGTTTGATGGGACATGACATTAAATAGGGAGAGAGAGAGTGTGAAATCAAGGGTTAGGATTGGCCCATTAAATGTGTGGTCCAGATTGGTCATGGAGAAAATAATTCATGTAGGAATGAGGGTGAGATTTAATTAAAATTATTAGGGCTCCCTCATTGGTTTAAACAAATGGGTGTTGACACCAAAAATATAAATTTACAAATTAGCCCCCTTAAATTTGGGTATTTGCACAGACGCATAAAATGACAAAAATTTGGCGGGCGATTCGGTGTCCGGTGTTTTGTAGGGTCAGGGGGCGATGTATGATCGGTATGGGCTCAATTAGCAGAGCACTGGAATTAAATTAGGATTTCAGAATTGGTTAAAATAGTATCCTCAATTTAATTAGAAATAAATGCAAGTTGTGTTCTAAAATTAATTAGGAGTACATGGGGCCAAAATCAGGTCAGGTCATTAATACCAATAATGAAGAAGACTCAGAACAGAATATTATCCTAATTTGGACCGCACAAAAAATAGGTCAAGATTGTCTCCAATTTTGATTGGAACACACAATGATACAAAAATGGGAATTTATTAAATAAACGTCCGCGACGATTTCTGTGGCTAGAAATAAGGTACAGAGAGCATAATTACGAGTTGCAAAAATAGCAGAATGGAAGGCGGGCATGTCTAGGGCAAGATTGTGAAATTTGTTGGAAGATAAAAGTCAGGGTAGCGCTCCAAATATCGAAGCAAAGGCAAGGCGCAATAATTAATTAAAATACGGTAGTTAATTAAAATCTCCAATAATTAAATTCTAGATAAAACAATTTAATACCGAATTCCATAATTCGGACAGGCGTTCATCTACTGGCTTCTAGGTCAAGTCTGTTAGCTCAAAACAAATAAACACTGTAATAATTTTATATTTAACTACACATCACATAATTATTTAAATTAAATATACTGTCATGCAATTACTTAATTATAATTACCATAATATTAAATATTATTAAAAGTCAAAAATATCCCTATTTTCGGAACGTGGTAGTGACAAGTCTACCCTCCTTAAAAGAATTTCGTCCTCGAAATTTAAAATCCTCATAGTAGTGTTTATTCATACACATTATTATTTTCCCTCAAATTTTAAATTCATCAACTACGAAATCAGGTAATAATCCACAATGCCTTTTCACAATTTTTAAAAATTCTGAAGTTATTGCATTCCTGAAAAATCCTCGGAATAAAATCACAGTCCATTTTTATCAAAAATTTCCCCTAAATTTTTAGTTAATAATTCAATACTCGGAATTTAATATCCGCTCCTCTGACTTGATTTTTATCAATGCACAATTATAAAATGTAATCTCGTACCACAAAGTTTGAATTTAAACGTTTATCCATCAAAATTTTATTTATCGATTTTCTCTTCCTCAAAACACTTAACAATGCGATACTTAAGGATTCTCTAATGCAACATCCAATATAAAATTCTAAAATTCATAACTTGAAATCAAATAAATATATTGATAAATCTCCCAAAATTTTCAAATTTAATAACCAATTTAAGCATGTCATAATCTTTCTGGAATTAATAAACCACCAATTATGCAATGTTAATTTCTTAACCCTGTATTTAAATCAATGGTTATCCTAGAATTTTAATCATCTTGCCTCTCTTGTCAAGTCATAACTCCTTCATGAATTTTGTCATGGTCAAACCCCAATACTCCTGGTAAAAATCTTTTCTATAATCATACAACATGCAACCTAAGGGAATACGTACGGTCATGGTATCTTTTGTCATGGTATTGCAATCTCTGTATCAGGGTGTACTACTAACTACATTCTAACAAGAAAATCATGCATACAACTTGTACTAAGGAATCAATCAATCAATCAAGTAGAGAGGGACAGAGGGAAGGAAAGAACAGAACCCGCTAACACATTACCTGCAGTATCGGTCTCCTCGACCGTCATCGCAAATGTCCCGCCCTGCTGGGGTGGTTCCCTTCGCGGGTGCTGAGTAATATATGGTTCCACAAGTAGCCTAACTGGATCTATATAATCTGAAGCTGCGCGCTGGCCGGGAAGATAAGGGGCTAGAAGACAATCCCTTACTCGATGTCCCGCAGCGCCGCAGTACAAACAAAGTCCTAGCCTCGTTCTACAGCTCTCCCAAAGGTGACCTGGCTTTTTACAGAAATGACAAGTCTGTTGTGTCTCTCTCGGAGGCTGTTACTGATTCTGCTGAACACGGACTGGTGCCTGGTACTGCTGTTGATACTGATACGCCCATGGATGTTGCTGGATATGAACTGGTGCTAGGTACTGCGGTGGATGCTGAAATATCCATGGTTGTTGCTGAATATGAAATGGTACTTGGTACTGCTGTTGGTGCTGAATACGGGGATGCTTGGCTGGTCCTGTGCTACCATTCGTATCTCCAAAAGTATTGTGACTCCTCTTAGGCCTGAGATCCAGATCCTCTTCTGCAATCTGAGCATCCATCAAGATAGCCTCAAAGGTAGCGGTACGACGACCAGAAGTACGCGACCTAATCTCTCTCGTCAGCCCTTTTCTAAATTTTCGAGCTCGATCTCCTGGGTCTCGAATCATGGACGATGCAAAACGGCTCAATCTACAGAATTCTGCAGCGTACTCGTCGACCGACATATTTCCTTGAACTAAGTCATGAAACTGACTTTCCAAGGTTTCCAATGCCACATCGGAAAAGAACTTCTCCTTGAAGAGCTCTTTGAAGGTCTCCCAAGTAAGTCCTTGCGCAGTAATTCTCGGCTCTGTGCGATACCACGTGAGTGCGATATCGAACATCTGACTGCCAGCAGCTTCTATCTGCAAGTTCTCCGGAATCTGGGTCAATCGCAGGCTCCTCTCTATATCCTCTAGCCAGTCGTAAGCGTAGAGTATCCCTTCAGTGCCTTTAAACTCTCGAGGCATCATCCTCTTGAAATCCACTATAGTGCCTGATCTCTGCTGTTGGTGGCCAGGAAACTGCTGGTACTGTGCTACTCTCTCCAAAGCTTGGAGAGTCACCTAATGAGCATTCTCCATGTTTTCTCTCATCAGCTCGATTTGTGCCTGGTGCGCTTCTGCTTGCACCCTCTGAGCCTCAGCTTGAACTCGTTGAGCGTCTGCCGTCACTCTCTGGGCATCTACCATGCCCTGGATCAAGGTAAACATCTGCGTCCCGTCAATGGGTAAACCTTCGGGAATCGAAGTCGGTGGAGGAGGAAGGTTGTCCATCACAGCTGCGGCAATCCTCTGAACAGGTGGGGGAGGAGGATCCCCGAAAAGTGCAGACACACCTACGTGCATTGGAGATGTAGGAGGAACTATGGATGTCTGTCCATCAGGTGGAGAGGTGGCAGTCCCCTCTAAAGCTGATGTTCCCGCTCTCATAGATCGTGTCTGCAGCGACATCCTGAAGACAGATCCCAAAGAATCAATTAAGGCAAAATGCGATGTCATCAAGGAAGGACAGTATAGTTCTAAAGAGCAACATTCAAGATAAAAGATTGGAAATAAACCCTAGTTGTGATTGCACAGGTCAAAGATACATCCATGGTCTGATACCTCTACTCCCTAGGTACCACAGTTCTACTAGAAACATACTCACTGCTAGCTTCCTTACCTACTGCAATCGCTGATACTAGTTATCCTTATCACTCAAGTGCATAACAATTGCAACACACTATACTAAGTACTGCTCTCTCTCCAATACAATCCTAGATGAACACCTAAGCCAGTTGGCAGTGAAATCTCAATCATGCTCAAACCAACATATCCTTACATATGCACCTCATCTATTATATACTAATATATCTCTCCCACTATAAGATTTTATCCTCCAAACAAAGTCCTCGAAACTAACTCCTCAAAAAATTTAAAGTATAATGCATATACCTTCCTCAAAGTCAAACATTTAAATACTGAACGAAAATTTAACACTTCCAAAAATCCTTACAGTTTTGTCTATGTTCATTAAATCGAATCTGAATTCCTCAAAATAAATTTTAATAACATAATATCTCAACTTCTCAAAATTCAAAAATGCAATTCGTTTTCAATCTTCAAATTATAATTTAAATCCATATCTAGTAATCCAATAGCCCTAGTGTTAATCTTCCTCGCTGTCCTCATCGACATGCGTCATCAGATAATACCATAAATCAGTCTGCAAATTTATCTTGATATGAAATCAAACCCTATAATGAACCCAAGATCTTAATTAACTAGTCAACAAGAATCAAATTCAATTTCAGTAAGTGAGAATGGACGGAACAAGGGGAAATGTTTTAAATTGGAATTTAAAATAAGATTCTCTGGGGTCATCCCAGGAATCTCTCAAGGAATTATGATTGAGTATTCGCTCTCGTCCTAGTATCCTATGTCCTAGATCCTATCGCAGGCACGCATTAGTGTAACAAGGATACCACACTACTACGATATCGTACAACTCGCGAAGTCTGACCTGCATGGGCCACCACTAAAAATGTGTCATGACCCGCACCCGAAATTAGGGCACGAGTACGCGGGTACGTCCAGCCTATGCCGCAGCATCGGCGGTAGAACGCTGTCAAGGTCTTGATACTATCTAGCCAATCTCACACAAGCATCCAATCTCCATAAGGAGGCATGGATAACACAAATAAAATGAACACATACTCAATCACAGGATTACAGCACGATAAGATAGCGAACAAAAATTAAATACAACACAAGTCTAAAGTAATAATCAAACTCAACAATATCCAAGTCTCATCAAAATACCGGAGACAAATCCGGTACCAATTAGTCTACTTAAAGAACTAACTAAAAATAGTAATTCCGGCTAGACCTCCCGGAATCATAACTAAACTACCAAGTCTGCAGCTACTCACCATATGGTCCATAAAGAGTCGGACAGCGGTCCTCTAAGGCATAGTCTGGAAAAATATTTCCAGTCAGGAAGGAGCAAAGTACAATCTCAAATAACAGTTCCATTAAATTGATAAGGACTATAAAGCAATAAACATGTGATGCTAGCTACTGAGAAGACAGTGAATTAAATGCAATGGCAATTAAAAAGAGACAAGCAATGTAAAGAGACAGGCAATAGGCAATATGATACAGTCAGTGCATGTATAAAAAGGAAAAGAACAAGGAACAGTATCATATACGGGTAATGTAGTATATGATTTAAATAGAGAACTGTAATCTATTCTAAGTGTTTGAAATAGTAGTTTCAAAATATGATCGGCTTGGGAACATGTACGATAGCTATAGGGCCTGGCTAATCATGAGTGAAGAGCATGATTAACACTTACATTGTTCTATACTGTATAAAGGGTATGATCACATTTCTTACTAACTACTTCCCCGCCCCCAACTAGTAATGTGGATCCAACCATGACACGTTACGATACACGAGCAAGTCCAATCTATCATGTACGATATCTAATATACATGTCGTGTACAATGTTAATACGATAATCAATGTAACATCTCATGACTGCAGATCCAAGCTATACTAGTCCGTGTAGCACAGTATCAAGGATTCAGATGTAATATTTCATGATTATTGAACTTATAAAAATTATCAAGGAATTGGAAATTATCAGAGAATGTACTTGCCTTGGGTCCTTAGCTGGTAATTATTGATGTCATGTCCCAGAATATCCCCTGGGTGAAGCAACAGTCCTAAAAACATATCACAATAACACTTGTATCAGGTGCTACCCTAACACAGTCTATAAACACTGGCCTCAGGGCCATGCCAGGCAGGGCACTAGTCAACTAGGGTCATCTAGTAGGGATACATATATACATATTACACTACCAGAAAAAGTCAAATTAGCAACGTCTAAAAACGTCGCTAAATAACCAAAATTCGTCGCTAATTAGGTTTAGCGACGTAATTAGCGACGTTTTAAAGCAGTCGGAAAATACCAAGTCGCTAAAACAAAAAACGTCGCTAAACGTCGCT
Organism: Iris macrosiphon; assembly: GCA_036927795.1. Lineage (NCBI taxonomy): Eukaryota > Viridiplantae > Streptophyta > Magnoliopsida > Asparagales > Iridaceae > Iris > Iris macrosiphon. The sequence goes on from JAYESA010000018.1 coordinate 62,904,393, forward strand.
ATGCCGACGTTTTTTAGCGACTTTAATGTGTCGCTAAATTTAGCGACATTTTGCGACGTCGAGTCACTAAATAGCGACGTTCAGAAAAGTCGCTAAACGTCGCTGATTAGCGACGTCTATCGCGACGTTACACCGACATCTTTAATGACCTGGCTATATTGCCATGTCAGCAATTGACGACGTTTAGCGACGTCATTAGCGACATTATTAGCGACGTCCTTAGCGACATTTTACAGCATCGCTAATTAGCAACGTATTTAGCGACGTAACTTAACGTCGCTAAACGTCGCTAAACATCGCTAATAACATCGCTAATTTTTAAAAAATAAATAAATAAAATAGTATCCAGAAGCAAACATTGGTGATTCTCTGCAGTTTTACATCATCTTCATCATACACACCAACATGATTCAATCTAGTTAACTATATAATCCAATTAAATTAAAGACCACAAGAAGTATCAATCCAATTAAATATGGATAACTATATAATCCAATTAAATTAACTAAAAAATTAAAGATCACAAGAAGCATCATACATCATGTCTATTGTTGAAGTATCAATAATTCATAAATAATAATAAAAATAACTATACTACTACGGATCTGCAGGAGGCTGACCACCGGCGCGCTTGAAGGATAAGAACTCCTCATACTCGTCCCGTGGAATCGACACCGATGTCGATGGAGAAGGCAGTGACGTCGGTGGAGGCCGTGCCCGCTCCAAGTCTGCGAGTAGCTGGTTGTAAGAATCCAAGGTAGATAACAGCCTCGTATTGCTATCACCCATTGAATCCTGCATCCTCGTCAGCTTCTCGCTCATCGATAGCTGTGACGCCTGCAGCTCCATGATGTTGCGATCATTGGAGGCTCTAATATTATTTGTCAATTTCTGTAGCTCCGTCATGCTGCGGTCGAGCATATCCAATCGTGCGATGAGCATCGGATCGTCCGCCTGCGGCTGGGACCGAGACTGGTCCTCCATACTTCGCAGCAAGTCGTCACGGAGAGACGCAATCTGACGGTCAACGGCCTCCTGGACGGCCTCCTGGACTCTGGTCGACGACTGCGAGGGCTGCGACTGCGTGGGGTGTGTGGAATGCGCAGCTGTCGGGGAGGCCCTAGATGACTGCGTCGCAACCAGGGCGCCATAGGAGCCCGTACCGTAGTACGTACCCCTCTGGAGACCACCAGCTGCGGTCACCCATAGGTCGTCCGCCGACGGAGATGGACCGGGCTGCGACGAAGCACCAGCCTCTCCAGGTGTATGTGCACTAGCAGTCGCCCGCTCACGAAGCCTAAGATACTCGGCCTAGAAAAGGTTTGGAAACTCAATAATTGCCTAAGTTATATTAAAATAAATACAAAGTAAAGTAATACTTACATAGGTCTGTGAGGCCCTCTCATCAATGAGATTTCCGTCCTTGCAATGGGTGGCCAAGAAGACGGTCACCATGTTTGCATCCTCACCCCTCTGTACCTGTTAAAAATATATTTTTTATTACTAAACTTAAATATTTTTTCCAAGTACCATTTTATGGTACTTATATTAAAATAATATATTTTAAAAGAAAAAACATACCAAACGATGGAAATGTTCCGTCATCGGAATCGAGCCACCACACCACTTGGCAGCATTCTGCCTAGCCGCCTTGGCCTTCTTAGACCTTTCCTTGTAGGTCGGATCGTCGAATCTAGCCCTCATCGCAGTCCACTGCTCAGGCGTGATCCAACCTTGGATCTATTTTCCAGCATGATCACGAGCCTTCTGGTCATCCAGAGCATCTCGGATAAGCTTGGCGGCAACGGTAGGAAAGAGCCACTCGATCAACTCGGCCCGGTGCGGAGGATAAAAATACATTTGCTACAATAAATAATTCATTAAGTTAGCATCACGAATATGCATAAATTAGAGGATTTATTTAATATACTTTTACCTGGAAGTGCGCAAACCAGAATGCCTTCCTCTCCTCCGGAGCCTCAGAGTAGTTGATCCAAGGGCCACCGTAGTTGTTCCTCAGAAATTGGCCCAGGCGTCTCTGAACCGACGATGGACGATATCTATACAGAGATAATAATTTAGATTACTGAAAAAGTCAATATACGATGAATAAAGAGAAACACAAATATATACTAAACCATCTAATTGACTTACTTTGTACCGTCGGCCCAAATCTCTGTCCTCGTCTCCTCTGGTGGTGCGCATGGAGGATCTTGCTAATGTTGGGACAACGTCGGCACGACCTCCTCTACATGCTCATCTGTCTCCATGGTTCCGTCAGCAGGAGGAACGCTGGACGAGGGAGTACTATCACGCCTGGAACTACTCGTCCCCGGAGTGATGCCACGCAACGTCGTCGCAGTTGGAGAAGTGACTGATCGATATACTGGAGTACTGGGCGACGATGATCCAGAACCAACAGTAGGCTGTACCGGAGTGGCACTCTGTCTACCTCGGGACCTGCCGAATCCTCCGCGCCGTCCTGTCATATCTGATAACAACATATGATGAATATAGAGAAACACAAATATATACTACATTCTACAATCGAAATGTGATACATATCTCAAAGCATTATACAGTCAAAATATAATACATATATTCGTTAATGTCAACATCTACTTCTACATGCAATATTTACAGTCCAAATATAGTTACATTCTACATGCAATATTTTATATTTTCAATCATCTTCAGAAAATTCATCTTGTTCGCCTTCCTCGTCCTGCTCTTCCCCTTCCTCGTCTTCACTTTCATCTACTTCGTCATCCTCTTCGGATAATTCTACATCTTCTACATTATTACTCGTGTAATGAGTAACTTCCGTTGAGTCCACATCTACAATATTTGTTACAAGAGGTAGATCGTCCTCCTGATAAGCTATTTCGTCAATGTCAAAGGTATTTCTAGCTTTAGTCTTGCATACTGCCCACCAATTCGACCTCGCTGTCCCCCATCTAGGATAAGTTGTGAAGTACACGAGCTGAGCCTGACTTGATAGGATAAATGGTTCGTAGCCTTGATATCTACGCTTGTAGTTTATATCCACAAGGCCATGCTTGTCAATTTTCTAACCTTGATCTTGAATCAGATCGAACCATTCACACCTGAATAGCACGATATTAGCAGGTTCTGGGCCATAATTATATGTCAACTCCACAATCTCTCGTAAGATGCTAAAAAAATCATTGCCCGGATTGACGTCATTGTAGTTTGAAGATTTGATACACAAACCACTATTTTTCATGGAATCAAGATCCAGAAAGCTGTCTCTGATAGGAGCATTTGTTGACTTGAACCTGAACCCATTCACACAGAAACTTGGCCATATTTTTACGGCAGTAATTGGTCCCTTGGCTAGAGTCCTAATAGATTCAGTCTCGGGTGATATTAGACGATCGACCTAAATACCAAAGTAGCGATAGTAAGTTATTTGTTTTGCAAGTACAAAAATAAAAAGTAATTACCAAGCATCTTACATATGCGCTCAACCAAGAAGGAAAATGGCATCTCATATCTTGTTCTACTTTTTCGTCTGTTATGTAGGGTCTAACCGACCTCAACTCATCATTATATGTGCTGAAAAACAATGAAGCAATTGCTGATTAGTAGCATAATAGTATCTTATACTATTACATTGAGATTATGTAAACGTTGACGTATTAATTACTTACCCCTCTAGCTTCTCCACTTCATCCTCGTCGCAATTGAGTAATATATACAATTGAGCAGCCCTTAGCTCATCGTCATTCAAATATCTCTTCTTCATTTTTCCCGAGGGCTTTCCGGATGCATTGAATACTTTGAGTATTGCATCATTAGATTCCTGATATGCGTCGTCGTTTCTGGGAGCTTTCGTCCTATTAGTAGCAACATGCGGTTTGAAATACGTCGAGCAAAAGTTTGTAATCTCCTCAAGAACATAAGCTTCACAAATAGAGCCTTCAACCCGTGCCTTATTTTTCACCTTTCTCTTTAGGTGATTCAGATGGCGCTCGAAGGGGTACATCCACCGATAACCGACAGGACCACCAACACGTGCCTCATAGGAAAGATAAATCGGCAAATGCTCCATAGAGTCAAAGAATCCAGGAGGAAACACCTTCTCGAGCTTACATAGTGTTACCGCAATATCCCTCTCTTGCTTTTCTAGACGATCGACGAGCAACTTAGTACAACAAAGATCTCTGAAGAATATGCTCAGCTCTGTCAATGGGTCCCAAACGACCTGCGGTAAGAATTCCCGAAATGCAATCGGAATTAACCTCTCCATGAATACGTGACAATCGTGGCTCTTCATACCTACTAGTTTGTTCTCCTTGAGATCGACGCATCTTTTCAAGTTCGACACGTACCCGTCTGGAAACTTTAGACCCTGAATCCACCTACAAAGTCTACCTTTATCCTCTTTATCCAGTGAGAAAACTGACTTAGGTTGCTTTAACTTTCCATTTCCCTCCTCTATCAAATGCAATACAGGACGTCTACATATGTCTTCTAAGTCCAACCTCGCCTTCGGATTATCTTTCGTCTTCCCCTTTACATCCATTACAGTATTAATTATGTTATCAAACACATTCTTCTCGATATGCATGACATCAAGGTTATGTTTGATCAGATTGGTGCTCCAATATGGCAGATCCCAGAATATACTCCTCTTCGTCCAGTTATGGGTGCGACCAAATCCGTCACACTTGTACCCCTTAGCAGGCTCTTGGATAGTACTTGATAAATTTTTTACCTCTTCCCATATCGTGTATTCGGGCCACCTTGGCGGTGGATTGGCCTTCTCCACAACTCCCGTACGAAAAGCATTCTGATTCCTCCGGTACGGATGATCCTTAGGCAAAAATTGTCGATGACAATCGAAGAAGCACGGTTTGCCTCCGTATTTCAAACAAAAAGCCTGAGAACGGTCCATGCAATACGGACATGAGAGACGACCATGGGTGCTCCATCCCGATAATATTCCATAGGCTGGAAATTCGTTGATGGTCCACATAAGTGCTGCCCTCATCTGAAAATTCTGCTTTCTAGAAACATCGTACGTGTTGGCACCGACTTCCCACAGCTGATTCAACTCATCTATCAAAGGCTGTAAATACACATCGATGTTCCTCTTCGGATTGTTCGGAACCGGGATAATAACGGTTAGGAACATATACGGAGTCTTCATGCACATCCAAGACGGTAGATTGTACGGAGTGACGATCACAGGCCAACACGAATACTGGGAGCCCGAAAGTCCGAATGGGGTAAAACCGTCAGAGCAGAGCCCCAATCTGACATTACGCGCTTCCTCGGCAAAATATGGATACTCTCGATCAAAGTGCTTCCATGCTTCTCCATCGGATGGATGATCCAATACTCCTTCGATCTGTTTTTGCCTGTGCCAACTCATGTTTTCTACAGTCTCCTTAACCATAAACAACTGCTGCAACCGCGACGTCAAAGGCAAGTAGTGCATCGAATCGGTAGGCTTTCTTGCACCAACAGACTTTTCTCTAACAGTGGCCTTGTAGCGATCAGCACCACAGAATCTGCACGCATCTTCATCCTTGTCGTCTTTGTAGTACAACATGCACCCATTGCGATATGCATCAATTTTCTCGTATTCCATCCAAAGCGATCTCACCATCCTCTTAGATCGATAGAAGTCTTTAGGCAACTTTGCACCCTTGGGCAAGATCTCTATAATCAAATCGAGCAGTCGATTATAGCATTCTTGCGACATGTTAAAATCGGACTTGATGCTCAATAATCTTGTAACCACCTCCAACGGTGAATGATCCTCACAACCAGGATATAGTGGAGTCCTTGCATTCTCAAGCAACTCCATAAACTTTGCAGCATCGGCATTCGGTGCCTCCTCAGCTGCATCATAATTGTCCGGATTGAAACTAGGTCCCGCCGTATCATAATTGTCAGGATTGAAACTAGGCCCCGCCGCATCATAAACCATGTTCACCAACCCGTCGTCGTAAGCATCGTGGTCTTGAACATCCATATACGGCTCCACATAGGGCTCCGACTCCGATGCTAGAGATACAAGTTCTCCGTGCGCGGTCCACTGATAGTAATTCGGCGTAAAGCCCTTCGAATATAAATGATATATAACTTCCACTTCAGGATGATATTTCCTGTTGTGACATCTCACACACGGACACTTAATTTTGGTACCGTCCATGTATTGAGGGAACGCCTTTGCGAACTACAGGAACTGCTGTACACCCTCAATGAATTCATCCTGCACACCGCACATGTCATCAGGATGACGGTTGTACATCCACGAACGATGACAAAAATAGTAATTCATATCTATTTCTAGAAACTTCTGCAAAATTGACAGTATGTATCATATAAATCATTACATGCAAAATTAATCGTACTATAAAAATCATAACTGATATAATATATATTTTTATTTATCAAAACTGCAGCTGCCCCCAACCCCATAGTACTATGAACTGCACTATAAGTGTGCAGTCAACACACTACAAATAGTGTGTCATACTATAGAACTGCAGCTGCCCCCAACCACACTCCTAGGTCAGTGTCCGTTATGGGAAAAGCAGTCATGGCATTGCACTAAGGCACCTGGTGCTTGAATAATTTTTGCATCAAAAGTTTCCCAAGTACACGGGCTATTGCTCTATGAAATGGATAACCCCATGCATTGTGACTGTACTCACTCACATTTACCGGCAGATTACTGCACTCCCTTTAGTAAAAAAACCTAATCCCCCAAACTGGCACACTGATACACACATACACTCTTAAGAATTCTGTAATCAAAACTCACCTGGTACCAACAACACCTATTAAGTACTCTAAATTCTATACTTCATATAAACACTCCATCTATACTCATATAAATACTCCATCTATACTCCCAGATCTGGGATACACCTATATGAATGCTCAACCTTCACACCTATTACTTATTCTCTTCAACACATATATTCACTCAAACACCTGACTAATACACCTCTTTAAATCAGTCACCCACTGCTACTGCTTACCTTCTTCCTCAATATTGGATTACCCCTTATCCCGAGCCACACACTCATGTGTGCACTATAGTATCACTATGAATACCCAATCTTCTCTCAGATGTTGGTGTTATATCTGACACTTGCCCTCATGTCCTTCAAATCATACGAGTTCAAACCCCATCTCAAACACATCCACATCCTGCCTTGCACTAGTTGCTGACTGGCTCAGTAAGTTGCTGCACAAGGATGCAGTGTTTATACTGTATTAGGACCCCCTCACACCTGCCTGCAGAAGCTAACAACCAACTATAATGCACCTAAACCTTAATGCACACTATGTTCAGCTGTGCAGTGCCTCCCCAAGTTGCCTGTTGCACATTGGGCTGATGTGCCTCAAGTCTCCCCCTGCTCACTGCTAGTAAGCAGTGCTCACTGCTGCTGTTACCTCTCTCGTCGACTTGGGCCAGTCGGCCCTTACCCTAACCCTAACCCTAACCCCATGTCAACAAACCTAACCCTAACCCTAACCCTAACCCTAGGTCCTGATCAGTGTCTGTGTCAGTGTGTGTGTGTGCCGTATCTGTGTCTGTGTCAGTGTCTGTGTGTGTGTCGTGTTTGTGTCAATGTCACATGTGTCCTGTGAGAGAGAGAGAGAGAGAGAGTAGGGTTTACCGGAGTAGTCGCGGTGTAGAGCGGGTCGACGGAGCGCGGGGGGGGGGGGAATTTTTTTTCTTTTCGAAATTTTAGCAGATGGGGAAAAATGAAACCGAGACCTAATTAACCAAATTTTAGCGACGTTTAGCGACGTCCAAGAAAAACGTCGCTACATTAAATTTTAGCGACGTCAATGACGTCGCTAAACACGTTGCTAAATATTTTTAATATAAAGGTCGCTATATACGTCGCTAAACGTCGCTAAATTAGACATATTAGCGACGTTTAGCGACCTTAATTGAACTTATAGCGACTTATCTTTTAAAATCTAAATAAAAGTTGCTAAACGTCGCTAAATGTCACCATTTAGCGACGTCTAGCGACGTTCTAATAAGGAGTCGCTAATTTATATATTATTAGCGACGTTTCTTTTGACGTCGCTAAAATACGTCGCTAATACCGCTTTTTCTAGTAGTGTTATACTATACCAATTGAACAATAAAGATATATATATATACCAAAATAGTACGTATACTATTACATTTTATATACCAAAATACGTATATATCATATATGTGCAAAAGTACATTTTTAGAATATACATATATATATTGTCAACATTATTTTTAAACATACTAATATTAATTCACCAAATTAATTTTATACCATATAAAAATACCCAATATACATACATATACATATGCATTAATTAAATACATATTTATACAATTAATTATACATACTTAATTATACAATTTATTTAAATACATACTATACTCATACAATTAAATAAAAATAAATAATATACATATTCATATTTGAATACATACATTACCAATGTATTTATATACTATACATACATACGTATTAAATATTAATTAAATAAATAATATACATATACATATATGAATTTATACTCATACGTATATACATATATTTCTACACATTAATTATATACATACAAATACATATACATTAGTCATATATGCACATACACATTACATTTGTTATATATACATATATATATATATATATATATATATATATATATATATATATATATATATATATATATATATATATATATATATATACAACATCTGTGAAGAGGGAAGAGGGGAGGAGGAAACTCACAGCAGAGGGAGGAATGCTTGCCGGCCGGAGTACGGCAGGAGGGAGGACTGGCCGGCGGTGGAAGTAGTAGTGGTGATGATTGAGAGCAGCGGGGGGAAAAACTGGGCTTGATGGTGGTGATTGGCCGCCTGAGGGAGGATGAGGGAGGAGTCGAGGGGGTTGGCTGGTTGATGGCCGGGGTCGATCTCGGCTCGTGAAGCCGCGGGGAGAAGAGCAGCAGGGAGCTGCTGTTGCTGCTCCGGTCCCGTGGGGGCTCGGGCCGGAGAGTGGCTGACCACGCCGGAGAGGGAGCTCGGTCGCCGGAGCACAGGGGAGCTGTCCGGCGGAGGGAGGAGTTGCAGAGGTGAGGGGCTCGGGGCTAGGCCGGGCCGCCGGAGTACAGAGAGGGCCGCCGGAGCACAGAGGAAGTCGGAGTGGGTGAACAGTGTTCCCCCCTTTTCTATCTCTTGAATTTAAATTCAAAGTAAAAGAAGAAGAAGAAGAAGAAGAAGAAGAAGAAAGGAAAGAGAAGAAGAAAGGAAGAAGGAGAAGAAGAAAGAAGAACTCCTACGTTGGAGGCTTGTGAGAATGTGGGGGCTTGTGAGTAAGTGGAGAAACCTAGGTTTTCTAGGGATTAGGGTTTGATGGGACATGACATTAAATAGGGAGAGAGAGAGTGTGTGAAATCAAGGGTTAGGATTGGCCCATTAAATGTGTGGTCCAGATTGGTCATGGAGAAAATAATTCATGTAGGAATGAGGGTGAGGTTTAATTAAAATTATTCGGGCTCCCTCATTGGTTTAAACAAATGGGTGTTGACACAAAAAATACAAATTTGCAAATTAGCCCCCTTAAATTTGGGTATTTGCACAGACGCATAAAATGACAAAAATTTGACGGGCGATTCGGTGTTCGGTGTTTTGTAGGGTCCGGGAGCACTGTATGATCAGTATGGGCTCAATTAGCAGAGCACTGGAATTAAATTGGGATTTCAGAATTGGTTAAAATAGTATCCTCAATTTAATTAGAAATAAATACAAGTTGTGTTCTAAAATTAATTAGGAGTACATGGGGCCAAAATCAGGTCAGGTCATCAATACCAATAATGAAGAAGACTCAGAATAGAATATTACCCTAATTTGGGTCGCACGAAAAATAGGTCAAGATTGTCTCCAATTTTGATTGGAACACACAATGATACAAAAATAGGAATTTATTAAATAAACGTCCACGACGATTTGTGTGGCTAGAAATAAGGTACAGAAAGCATAATTACGAGTTGCAAAAATAGCAGAATGGAAGGCGGACATGTCTAGGGCAAGATTGTGAAATTTGTTGGAAGACAAAAGTCAGGGTAGCGCTCCAAATATCGAAGCAAAGGCAAGGCGCAATAATTAATTAAAATACGGTAGTTAATTAAAATCTCCAATAATTAAATTCTAGATAAAATAATTTAATATCGAATTCCATAATTCGGACAGGCGTTCATCTACTGGGCTTCTAGGTCAAGTCTGTTAGCTCAAAACAAATGAACACTGTAATAATTTTATATTGAACTACACATCACATAATTATTTAAATTAAATATACTGTCATACAATTACTTAATTGTAATTACCATAATATTAAATATTATTAAAAGTCGAAAATATCCCTGTTTTCGGAACGTGGTAGTGACACCAACCGACGCTTGTCCAGAGCCTCACTAATGGAAGTAGATTTTTTGGCATGTGTCTATCAGTGTGGATTCAGGATTTCCAGGGGCAGTTTTTGCACCACCTGCCTGTATCGTTCTATGTAGTCACATATATGCTTATTTTTCCTTTGAGTGATATCCATGAGGGAGAAGATGGTCATGTCCATTCCTCCGTAATATAACCGGGAGAGGAAGAGACTTTTGAGATCTTCGAACGATGAGATACAATTATCCTGGAGATGGAAAAACCATTTGTAGGCTACTCCAGCCAAGGCACCGAGGAAGATCTTAGTAAGGAGGGCAACGTCTCGAGGTAAATATCTCGTCATCATATCAAAATAATTCATGTATTGATGAGGAGACGTCTTCCTGTCGAATAAAATAATGCATAAGGGCTTGTATTTTGGTAGGTACACTACATTTTTCCACTCTAGAGGATATGGTTGTCGTATCCCGAGTTTACGCAGTATCCCGGTTGCTCATTGAGTCCATGCGAGGTCAAAGTTCCCTGACTTCCCAAATTACCTCCCGGGCCTCATATACTGCTGAAGGAGCAGATAATCTTGGCATGGTATGATTGTCAATATTACACAAAGAATACTTGAAAAAGTTGAACGAACTTTTGTATTTATTAGAATTTGACAAATTGTACAAAAGAGTCTCTAATATGTAAAACCTAAGTACAATAAAAAAAGAATCTAGGCAAGTGTGACGGTGGATATCGAGCACTGTAGCGGCTCCTTTACTCTGTTGATAACCTGGGACCAAGAAGGTTGACGAGGCTTCAAGGTGCTTATGTATTCTTCTTCTCTCTCTCTCTTTTTGGTCGTGAATATGGCCTTTGCATGTGGGAAACACTCATTATCTATAGCCTTGAGAAGGCTTTATATAGGCGCATACGTGCGCAAATTGGATGTCGACGCATGTCCTCTTGTAGGCGCATGTTGTGTTAAGGCTGCAACATAGCAAGTCAAGCCCTGGGGTTGCTGATGTCTAGGATACTTGTGAAACATGTCATGCCTTAATTTTAATGACTGTGATTGCACCTTGGGAACGTTGTCGCTTGGCGCATGGAGATCACTAAGTTATAATAGTGGTGCATGGCACTGCTGGCGCATGGGAACATTGGAGAAGTAGTGGCATATGGCACAACTAGTTCATAGGAACACTGGAGAAGTAGTAGCGCATGGCGCTACTGGCACATGCAACACTACTTATGAGATGGTTGGCGTATAGCTTTGGATCTCTTTGGCACATGGGTCTTGATCACTGTGGTGCATGACTCTTAATTACTATTGGTGCATGGTAGAGATTTTGCATGTTTCTATAAGACCTCCTTCAAAATTTCTAGACCTAAACTTTGTTTGTTTTAAGTTTGGATTACTATGAACAGAGGCATGGAAAAAATTAGAGAAGTAGTGGCACATGGTGCTGCTGGCACATGCAATACTACTTATGAAGCAGTTGGCGCAGGGCTCTGGATCTCTTTGGCGCATGGGTCTTGATCACTGTGGTGCATGACTTGATTACTGTTAGCGCATGATAGAGATTTTCCATGCTTCTACAAGACCCCCTTCAAAGTTTCTAAACTTAAACTTTGTTAATTTTATATTTGGAATACTTTGAACAGAAGCATGGAAGAGATAGGCACGTAGGCTGCTATGGCGAATATATGAAACATTTTTTTGTTTGTCACATCTGGATATTTGGCACATCGGATGTAGCTTTGCTGTTGATATGGTGATAAGTCAGCATTTTGACTAGTTATTCCCTAGGTAGAGATTCATCCATTAAATATTTGGTTCATCCAGCAGTTTAGGTGCCTAGAAATTTGTACGCCATTAATGTCTCTCTTGCTATAAATAGAGGGCTAGGGGAGAGAGAGAATATTGCTTTTCTCCTTCGCCCAATGTCTTTGTGGGAGCCGAGTGCGTGGAGATTGGTTGAGTAGTTCATCGATCCCCTCCCTTTGATATTTGACTATCCATTTGTCGTTGGTGGAGGTAAGGAGAAACACTTAAGTCTTTCAGTTCCTGGATAACTCGGACACTTCGGTACTATCTATTTGCATGGGCAAAAAATTCCCCGCTCATGTGCAGGCACTTCTTCTCGGCTTGACGCACTTGGTCGTTGTCAAGGGGCTTCATCCTGAAGATGCAATGTCGGCGAAAGTTCTCTCTCAGTGGCATGGGTGGCGTTGTCTCCGGACACTCATCTGAAGTATGTGCTAAGAAATTATGTGTGACCATGCTGCATGGGTGCATTCACCTCTGCACTATGGCGATCATGAGCATATATACTAGACTTGACGTCCGTGTGTTTCTTTCCCCAGCGCATAGATGGCTAGATTTCTATGAATCATGAGTGGCGCATGATCTTGCAGATGTGCTCCTCCTGATATTTGTCTTCTTTTGCACATATTCTGACTCTTTGTGTGCTCGTCTTATAGGGGCTGCCTTGGATTGCTTGGGTCCTAATGGAGCACGGAAGAATATCATAGTTACTGTTGTTCGTAATGATCAAATACATTACCCAGAGGTTTGTTTCTAATCTTCCAACCTAGCTCACTGTAGCTATTTTCCGTACGCGGTCAGGATGTGATGGCTGGATCTCGGGTCAGGTACTGGCGACGCATCTGTGTGGTAGAGATGGGGCTAGTTATCCCAACCGATATTTCTAGTCGTGTCCTTTTACACGACATAGTTGGATCTGTAGGCTCATCTATGTGTTGCAAGATCCCTTGTTATCCATCGGTATGGATTTTTTTTCATGTAATGTAGCTTGCACTAAGGAGTTTTGCTGAAGTGATGACCCAGAATGCGTTGAGATACCGGCTTTACATGTGTTGGTACCAGAAATAACACAGAGAGGTCTCCTTCTTTTCAAAAGTACTAATCTTGAATATTAATAAAAAATCTTAAATGTAATGGACTTTCATATATTCTCATATTCTTGAATATTAATAAATTTTTTGCCTTCTTTCCTGTTTAGAACTTTTCTTATTGTTGTGGTTATCGCGATTATGAGTATTACACCATAACCGCGATAACACGAAGCCCTATTAGAGGTAGTATAGACGTAGCATAACATTATAATGGTGATAACATGAAGCCCTATCAGAGGTAGTATGAACGTGATAGGTTAGCGTAGTTCCATTAAGGAAGTTTGGTGGAGACATCATCTATGATGGTAAAGATACTTTGGTGTGGAACCGATAGTCAAGCAAGTTTGCTTGTCGTTGAGTACGACCATGATGAAGTATTTTGTGGAGAGAAAAGACAACGAGCTAGAGGTAATATGAACATGACTGCTTTCTTTTACCGGAGAACATGGGCAGCTCATAGTTCAGAGGTAATGTGAACGTGAACTACTTGCTTTGTAAAAATTTTATGGAGATAACAACAAAAGAAACAAGTCAGAGGTAGTATGGACGTGACTGCCTTCTTTTGATGGAAAGACCAGCTTATAGTTTAGTGGTGATGTGGATGTGAACCATTTTTCCTTTTGTGGATCTGTTACCCATTGCATACTCGAGACTCCCGAGTACGGATAACATATTTGTCTGCGTGTTACGGACGAAAATAATTTGCTTGGAAAGATATTAGCTGTGAACATTACACTTTTATGTCCCTCTTCTAGGGATAGAAATGACATACATCATTCTTTCTTTCTTTATTTCTTTTTGAATGCCCAACTTAGGCATAATTTTTCTTGAGGAACTTGTCGTTGTTGGCATCATGAGCAAGTCACTATTAGGCTTAGCGAGCTTGTATGTGCCACTGGAGTAGACCGTTTCCAATACAAAGGGACCCCCCCACTTGGGTTAGAATTTTTTTCCCTTCTTGTGGGTCATGATCATCGGTCTTCTCATAGTTAGGATGAGATTGCCAACCTGGAATGTCATTTCCTTCACCTATTCATTGAAGGCCCCAGAGAGTCATGCTTGATAGAGCTTGATTCGCTGTTGAGATGAGAGACATTTTTGTCAAGTGCTTCCAACTTTTGTAAACATCGACGATACTTGTCTTCAGCGGTTAACTGATGGTAAGGGCTACCCGAAGAGAAGGAATTTAGGTTTCTAAAGAAAGTACAGCTTTACTTCCGTAGACCAAGAAGAACGACGTGCTGCTAGTCGGGGTTTGGACTGTTATGCAATAAGCCCATAGAAATTTGCGCGACTTCTTATTCCAACCACGTTTGTTAATGGAAACAAAATTCTTGAGGAGCTTGATGATGGTCTTATTAATTGCTTCTGCTAATCCATTCACTGCTGGATTGTAGGCGGTTGAAGCTATATTCTGAATTTAGTTTTTATTGCAAAACCTGAAGAAGCGTGGCTTACGAACTGTGGACCATTGTCATAAATGATCCTGTGAGGCAAGTCAAAGTAGTAGATGTCATAATGTTTAAGGAAACTGATCACTTTTGATATTTTTACTTCTGCGAGCAGAACTGCTTTTGCCCATTTGGAGAAGTAGTCTGTGATAGACAAGATGAACCGGTGCCCCTTAGACCAAGGTGGACTGATTGGTCCTATGATATCTATACCCCAGGCTTCAAATGGCTAAGATGGCTAAGACACAATGGTCGGGTGTACAAACTCTGAGGGTTGGTGAATGAAGTCGGCATAGTTTTGACACATCATGCACTTTTTTGCATAATTAACGGCATCTGCCACCATCGTTGTCCAATAATAGCCCATGCGTCGAAGGCAATATTGAAGCTTTGGTCCAGGTTGGTGGGCTCGACAAACACCGTTGTGAGCTACACGAAGAGCTTGCTTTGCTTCTGCGTCTGATAGACATCGTAGCAGGGGCCTGTCATAGGCACGACGGTACAACCTCTTAGTGGTTGTATCATAGTAGAACAGGAGCGAGTGTCTTCTAACTGAAGTGGCCTCCCTTGGGTTATCTGGAAGGATTTTATAAACATCATAGTCCAAAAATGGGAGTCTCCAATCTTTGACATTAGTATCTGCGTTCACATAGTGGCTTAGACTCAAGCATAAGTTATTCCTCTGGCTGACCAGCTCTTGACCCACTACTATGATCAGTAGCTGGGTTTTGATTATTTTTGTTAAAGAAGCAGCGAGGCCGACGAGTGCATCTGCCTCGATATTTTATAGTCGTGGTACATGTTCTATGAAGAACTCCATAAATATGGAAATTATGTCGACAGCCACTTGGTGGTAAGGGCGTAGATGCTCATGGTGAACCTCATACTCGCTATGGACTTGACTGACTATTAATTTGGAGTCTCCATAGGCTTCTAGAAAGTCAACCTCTAATTGTTTAGCCAGCTGGAGCCCAATGATGAGAGCGTTGTACTATAGAACATGTTGGAACATGGCTCCATAAGAGAGTATGCACGATGGATGACTAGGTCGTCGGGAGCATTATAGTCGTGCTAATAGACTAGTCCCGACCTTGTTATGCCAGCGAGAGCTTCGTCTATTGACGGGAAGACCGTGTGACAGGACTTGGCCTTCTTTCCCTTGGACTTAGGAGCAAGAGGCACTGCCGGCTGTGTCATGTCTGGGAGCAGATCTGGATGAACTCACATGACTTTGTCTCTTGGAGTATTGAGGGGAAACAACCCGCCTTCTTGGGATAGAGGGAGGTTAACGACCTCCATGGTTGTCCTATGTATGAGAACAATACTATCTTGGGCCTCTATTGTCGGGAAGGTGCCGAACTGGAGGGACACTATGTTTATAGTGTTAGTCTAGTCTTTGAAGTCCAAAGTGAGAGCTTTGGAATTAATTAACCATTGTATGTGCCTCTTTAATATGTAACACTCTTTCGTGGCGTGATAGACAAATCGATGGTAGTGGCAATACTTAGGGCTGTCAACCTTGCCTGCTTCATCGGGGCATTTGACGTTAGGTAGCCAAAGTTTGTTGTCCTTCATCAATACTTTAAAGATTTCTAAGACATCACCGTCATTAAAGGAATAAGTCTCGTGTACTTTTGGTGGCTCTATTGGCTTGGTAACAGGTGAGGTCGGACTTTTGGATAAGTTAATCATCAGGGCCTGCTTCCCTTTACTATCACGACTGTTGTTAGCAGTGAAAGGATGCTTTCCCTTGTCTTTAATACTGGGATCTTAGAATCCGAATAGGAGGGCATCTTTTGTGCTCTTTTCTACATAATGGTACTTAAGATAAATGTCATCCAATTAATGAATGGGTCAGATGCCGTC
This sequence comes from Iris macrosiphon, assembly GCA_036927795.1. Taxonomy (NCBI): domain Eukaryota; kingdom Viridiplantae; phylum Streptophyta; class Magnoliopsida; order Asparagales; family Iridaceae; genus Iris; species Iris macrosiphon. The sequence goes on from JAYESA010000018.1 coordinate 62,921,052, forward strand.
TAGAGTCCTACTGCTGGTAGGAGGTTCTTTCAACATGTGTCCATCAGCGAAGATTCAGGGATGCTAGAAGGCCATTTCAATGTCGCCTATCGAAAACATTTGATGTAATTTCGTGTAAGTTCCCTGTCCCCTTGGGTAATGTCCATCAGAGAGGACATAGTCATATACATCCCTCCTTTATAGAACTGGGCGAGGAAAAGGGACTTCAGGTCCTCGAAAATGAAATGCACTTATTTGGGAAACTAAAGAACCATTCAAAAGCGACCCTGGATAGTGCTCCGACGAATAAGTTGGTGACTAAGGCATCATCCCGAGGTAGGTGACCTATCGTGGACTATAAGTATCTCATGTATTGAAAGGGCGATGTCTTTCCGTCAAATGGAGTCAGAGATAGTGGCTTATATTTGGGAGGGTATACCATATTATCCCATTCAGGAGGATTGGACTGTCGAATCCTAAGCTTCTCGAGCTTGTCTTGATTATCTTGAGCATCAACGCGGGCACGCAAGTCCCTAAAAGTCTTCTGGATATTATTTGGCCGAAGAGAGGAAGAGTGGCAGAGGATTGAGGTACGGTTTGGCTGCTTGCAACATAAGGAGCCAAATTAGGCATGCCGAATTCTTTGTTAGTTCTCTAGTCCAGGTTTGTTTGTCTCGGGGTCTATGGTTGTGTCAGGACTAAGTTTCCTTTGAGTTCCAATACAGTATGAGTCAGAGTTTTCATCGAGGTACTCAGCGTCTACATCATGGCTTCAAGGGCCCCAAGGCGTTGCTGGTTACTGGATCATGCGTCATGCTCGTCTCGTGCCATGTATAATGGCATTACGTAGGAAGAGGTAGACGGGAAGGTGGATGCCTAGCTTTCAGCCTCAGATTTCTGGGTCTTGCTGTCATCGGGGAGAGTGGGTAGTGTTACGTCACTTTCGTTATTTAAAGGATTGCTACCTCTAGTCTCAGTTGTAGGCTTATCAGGGAGAGTGGGTAGAGATTCATTGTCCTCTTGATATGATGGATTGACATAAAATACCGGAGGATTACCACCCTCTGCTCCAATTGCAACCTCGGTTGGGCGGACATGACTACCCCCAACTCTTATTCTCGAGCGTGTGCCTTGGAACACCCCTATCGTAGGTGTTTGTTTGCTAACCCATGGACAACGGACCGACTTTCCTCAGGTCAGGCAAACTTTTCTTTGAGATCTTCTTCATAGGAGGAGACCTCCATATTTAGCAACATGAAGCGATGGGCAGTTACTCCTTATTATGTAGTTATTTCTTGGAATACTGTCGGGTTGGTATCACGGGTTGCAATCGCTGGAACAACGAATGTCTAGTTGGAGGAACTGGCACCTTAGAGCGGCAAAAGTTGATGAAGATATTGGCGTAAGTGTGCCTTTGAGAGGACACGTCATGCGCAAGAGTTGTTTCTCTCATCTTACACTTGTGACTGATCATGTTGTATAAATCAGACGATGGAAGCTTCATTTTTAGCCCCATTTTATGACTCGGGCAACCCTTGCGCATGGAGGTAAAAGTGAGATGTTTGCTCCCTGACCCAGTTCTTCTACAGAAACTATAACTGGATCATTGGTGAAAGACTTAATGTGAGACGGACTAATTTTATGTGCACAGCCAAACTGGGCTTATGGGTCTGTCATCACGGTATTTGCTTCCTAACTTTGCTCAAGTACATCTACGACGGCCAAGTGGGTTGGGAAGGCTTTAAGAGTTAACCCACTTCTGGTGCATGAGTGCCTTGGCCAGTCCTATATAGTCTCCCATCAACAATGAGCATAAAAGCAGTGGCGCATGCTTTTGAAGGTCTGGTTGTGCAGCCCCTCGAGTGCGTATAGCTCGAGTTGGTTTGGGTTTTCTTGAAACATTTCTCTTAGGTGCATATGATAGGGAATCCAGGTTAGGACCATAAGAGTCCTTGGTAGAGACCGCTTTGCATGTAGAGGAATTCATGCGCCTATGTTCTGGCATGGCATGGCTTCTCATGCATGGGTCACACTGTGGGCTCATCTTTTGAGGTTCAGTACTGTTTCCTTCAAGAGTGGCTTTGGAGATGGAGATAGGATGCGCGCCAACCTTATGTGCACCTGCAGTGGAGGTTGGCAATGCTTCTAGGACAGATTTGGGGTTTGGCGCAGTGGCTTTGACAACCCAAATCTTATGAGCTTTGTGAGGTTATGAGGGCTTGTTGAAGAACTCGTCTTGTCGGCGGGATATATTTTAACCGTATTTGCATTTGTGATAGGGGTTGACAATGTATCGGCCATCGATCACGGGTGCAGCCCAGCGGCCTTGGTGGCCCGAATCTTACGAGTCTTTCGAGGTGGTATGGGCTTCATTAGAGAGCTCGGCTGGTATAGCATGTCTTTGAATGCCTGTTGGTCTAAGCGAATGACCAATATCCTCTGAGTCAAACCTAACTTGGTCACATCAGATCGCGTCACTAGCTTCTCGTTGGAGGAGAAGCTCTTCCCCAGTAAAGTCGCCATTTTTGTCGACATCGCACAAAGAATACTTGGAAAATTTGAACAAACTTTTGTATTGATTGGGAATTAACAAATAGTACAAAAGAGTCTCTAATATGTAGAGTAAGTACAATAAAAAAGAATCTGGACAAGTGTGATGGTGGAGATAGAGCACTATAGTGGTTTCTTTATTCCGTTGATGATCCGGGACCAAGGAGGTTGACGAGGCTTCGAGGCACTTCTGTCTTCTTCTTCTCTCTTTTTGGTTGTGATGGTGGCCTCTGCATGTAGGAAAGACCCACTATTTATAGCCTTGTGAAGGCTTTATGTAGGCGCATACGTGCGTAGATTGCATGTTGGCACATGTCCTCTTGTAGGCGCATTTTGTGTTAAGGCAGCCACGTAGCAAGTCGAGCTCTGGTGTTGCTGATGCACATGATACTTGTGACATATGTTATGCCCTAATTTTAATGACTATGATTGTACCTTGGGAACGATGCCTCTTGGCTCATGAAGATTACTGAGGGATAATAATGGCACATGGCACTGTTGGTGCATGGGAACACTGAAGAAGTAGTGGCGCATGGAACACTGGAGAAGTAGTGGCGTATGGATCTGCTGGCACATAGGAACACGAGAGAAGTAGTGGCGCATGGAACACTGGAGAAGTAGTGGCGTATGGCTCTGCTGGCACATAGGAACACGGGAGAAGTAGTGGCACATAGGATTGCTGGAAGTAGTGGCGCATGGAATTGCTAGACCCTAGAACATTACTTATGAAGCGGTTAGCGTATGGCTCTGGATCTCTTTGGCGCATGGGTCTTGATCACTACGGCACATGGCCCTTGATTACTGTTGGCGCATGGTAGAGATTTTTTATTCTTCTATAATAATTGCCATCAGCGGGGTCAGCGGTTGCATTTGACTCTCTGTTGGTCCCCGGATACTGGCTTACTTTCGCAGAGGTCATTGGCGGTTGTGGGAACATGCTTGCCCTGAGCTCTAGCATAGATTGGGTCAGAGTTTGCATCAAATAACTCATGGTTTGCATCATGGCTTCGAGTATCTCAAGGCGTTGTCGATCGCTAGTACCTTCGTTGTCCTCCCCTGCCATGTACACTTTCATCACATGGGGAGAGACAGAAGGAACGGTGGATCTCTCACTCTCTGCCTCGAATCCTTGAATCGAGTTATCCTCAGGAAAATATGGCAACTCTGCATCTTCTTCAGACTCGGAGGGAATGCTACCCCAGCATTAGAAGCTAGTTCGCCTTGACGAGGGTGACTACCCCCAGGAATCTCTGTATCCGTCCTTTGAGAATTACTGTCTTCTTGGAGTGACGGGTTATCATAAAGCTCTGGAGGATTGCTACCCCTTGCTTGCATGGATCTTGGGGAGGTAGCCCCCCCCCCCCCCCAGTTGACGACAATATTGTCTTTAAGCAGGTACCTAGGAATACCCCTTTCGTAGTAGAACCATTTTCCCTCATTTGGGTCACCTTCTCGATACGATGGCCGAGTGTGGAGGGTTGGAGGTGTTGGACTTCTGGCCTCCCTTTGTGGATGGAGACCTCCAAGTAGAACAACATGAGGTAAAGGGCAACTCCTCCTTCTCTGAAATTTGTACATGTTTTTTGAGACGTTGTCGGATGGGTACTCTTGGTTGTAGTCGCCAGAATGTCGACTGCTTGTTTGCAGGTACTTCAACTTTAGTACAACAGCAGTTGATGATGATGCTAGAACAGTGATTCCCCGGAGGGGATATATCACATGTCGTAGCTGCTTCCCTGGGTTTACGCTTTTGATTAATCACGTCACGCAAGTCGGGCAAGAGATGATTCACCTTTACACCCTCTCTAAGCGTACGGGTAAACGGTAAACCGAGCGCATGGGTGTGTAGGTGGTATTTTTTCTTCCTGGCATAGGGTTCGTACAAGAACTCCCCCTAAGTCATCAGTGGAAGACTTTTGAGACTGGCCCAGTCCACATGCCCCAGTAAGCTGGGCTCATGGGTCAGTCTTATACAACTTTTTGTCATGAGCACACATAACAGTTAGTGGCGCATGCTAACAGTCAGTCATCTAAGTAGTTGCATGAGATTGATGAGCTCGCACTTCCCTAGACTTATTTGACCTAGCACATACTGGTGCATAGTACGAAGAGTCCAAATTATATCCTTCTTTAAGATGGTACATAAGGTCGGTGCTACATGAGATTCTGTCAAAGATGGAGCCTTTATTGTTGTCTTGGGTGCATACAGTAGTCTTCTTACGCCTGGAGTTAGGTGTCGCATGCTTTTTCTTCTGCGCCCCTTGCTGTGGGCACGTGGACTGTGTATCAACCCCCAAGTTCCTGGCATTATAGTATTTTTCTCTGCCAGAACTTAGGTGCTGAGCACCTTTCTCCTCAGACATGGCTGTCGCATGAGCAGGGACAGCCTATGTAGATGCATGACGTGCGTCTTGAGTATCAAGTACAAAGACAAGGAGCGCATGCTTTGTTGTTTGGTGAGGCACCTGGCCTTAGCGACCCAAGTCCTACAGGTCTTCTTATGCTTTGTTAGCCTTGGCGAAGAACTTACGCTACCCTCAGAAAGCATCTCCTCGAAGGCTTGCTGGTGAAAGCGTACAACCAGCATCCTCTGGCTCGAACCCAGCTTTGTCGCATTGGATTGCATAATTATCTTTTTGTCAGTGGAAAATAATGTCCCCAGCAGAGTTGTCATTTTTGTTCCGATACAAAAAATAAGTTGCGCTAACTCAATTTTGTATATTGAAAACAAAGAAAGTACAAAGAATCCTTAAACAAGAAATCTAGGTACAATTAAAATTTTGGAGAGTGACGATGGAGATCGATTTCTACAGCTGACTCCTTCACTCCATTGACGGTCCGACGGCAAAGGAACTTACTAGATCTTTGACTCACCGGTACAAAAGACAGCAACTCGACTCCTGAGTGTGCTTTCTCTCCGTCTCCCTGTACCTCCTTGTATGGGAATGCATAATATTTATACCCACCTATATTGGATAGCCTATGCGTGCATGTTTGGTTGTCGCATGCTCATTCTTAATAGAATGCAGTTATAATTGTAAAAGCATGTCACGGTCAGGATGCCACATGGTATTTGGTTATAATTTGTTATTGATGAGATATTTGCCTGTAATCTGGGTTGTTTTCACCCATGGTGAGCATGACTTGGTCAACTTGATTCGTGGCCTGCACTAATTGTCGAGGATCTCTTCAATTATAATAGAAAGATTTGGCCGCATAAAACCTAATGAGGGCTAGACCGCATAGGGGATGAGCCTCATAGTGACTTAACCGCATAGACACTTGGCTACATAAGGACTACATCGCATGGAAATATTTGATGCATGGAGAACTTTGACGCATGGATAGTTGTCGTATGGGGGGCTATCGTATGGAGGTTTGTCGTGTGTACGCGTGGCATTGCACAGATGTATACAAACAAAAGTAATGATGACGGTGACGTAGACATGACGTTCACTATAATCATCGAATTTGAGGCATTTAGGGTCATTAATTACTGTCAGAATCATAAATGCGGTGACTGACAGAGATGACAGCATGCGTCAGTCTTGTAAGCGCCTAGGCTGTCTGCCGCATGCTCTTTTGCTTCCTTTTGGTGTCTCGTGTACCTCATGCCGCATAGATGCTTTGGTGCGTGCGACTTAAAGTATGAGTATATGGTTTTTGAGTTTTTTTATGCTTCTAGATGGATCATCGACGCGTACCCCATCATCGAGATGATATGGCAATCCTACACCAAACAAGGACAAGAAGTATTATATCACGTCAAGATAATATACGTCCCCTGATCCTGGTCAAGCTAAAGGTTTCTATGTCGTAGGTTTAGTTAATAGCCTATTGTAGCATAATAGCCCAACCCCCAAATAAACAAGGACAAGGGTTGGACCACCGCACCGCGACAGTCCACATCCCTAGACTAATAACATAATATACAATACACAAAAAAGTTTAGCTAATGCGGCCAACAATTCTACAGCTTACTAGGTGAAGCCTGGGATATCCCAGAAATATAATGCATAATATAGGAATCCTCAGATCATACTATGTTTGAGCGGGGTTAGCCAAGCCAATAATAATAATGAATTGCACATAGAGAATGCACAGATCCCTCGTAAGGCCACCGTGCTAATGAATCATTTATAATGCATAGCACATAGTAGCCAGATACTGAACCCTATTGGTGCGGATATTACACAGTATCCGGTGGTGGCCATCCTTGCACTCCCCAATTAATATCTGAGGGTTGATGTCATGCACGATCTTGAGATTCCTTCCTCCACAATGCTCTACCAATTTCAGTTCCTTAATTAACCTTAATATTGAGTGAAATCTCATGTTGTGGTCACATGATCATTTCTCCTAGATGTCATACCTTGATACGTGTACGATAGGTAGGAATCTACATTGCTCAATCTAGATTCACCCAAGCGTAACAACAAATCAACAAACATTCTAACCAGGCTAGGGTTACTTACCAACTACCATATCCTTTCCAAGAAAAATGAGAACGCGTAGCACATAGCACTTAGAATGTAGCACATAGCGAGATTGAGTGACACCTCGGTGCACAAGTAAGCCAAGAAGCACACTAGGTGCGAATAGGTGCATCAACACGGATACAGGTAGTCGAGTCAGGATATCCGGCCTATCAGTCGATCACATGAATTCCTCTTGTCACATTGAGTCATATTGATTAGGTCAAGTACCCATAGTCAGTCCAATAAGGTTCTCTATCCTCTTTGTAATACGTAGATTCGATTAGATGTATGATCAGTGCCTCTATGGCCAAGTTTATCACATAGTCTAATTATGCCTATATATTCATCGAGATATCTCAGGTACTGGACACTTTTAATGAAAGTCTTGGCATTCAGATTACTTAGCTCTTTGGTACCCTAAACTTGCTAGGGTCAAGTCAAGAAGTTGGAATAATTGGGAGAGAACATCAAACCAAACAAAATCCACATTGAAAAATATACAAGCCACACACAAATGGTCCATTGATAGCAAGCCATGCACAAAATATAATAACAGGGCCATATGTGCCAAAGTACGCAAGACAAAGTCCTCGCGCACTTTTACGTAGAGGGATGCGTACTTTTGTGAAAGAAAAGTATATATATATATATATATATATATAAAGAGAAAGTGAGAGAGAGATCGGGATCCCAGTTATTAAGCATCCTCTTTTTGGATCGTACATATTAGTTCCTTAACTACCCAATTTTTTTGTAAGATTTTTAACTAATTTGTACAGTCAAAAAAGACAGATCCAACGTACTATTATTTCGATGACGTCGGGAAATGCTTAATAGCATGATCATGTTATATATGTATATATATATAACCTTAATGAGAAGCTCATCTTCAGGTGACGACGGTCACAGAGATATTGTTGTTATCCCTATCAAAGGCCCCTCGCTTTTTTTTGTTTTGATAGGAGAGGAGGATGGCGGTGATCTGGTAGAGGTATAGACAATGTTCCATGGTATAAGCTCCAAAAAGAAGCAAAACTCAACAGAGCATGACAATGAAGAAGCATTGAAGGGGCTGGGGAGCTCGGTTGCAGCCTCTGTTGCCGTGTAGTGCGTTGGGAAGTGCACATTGTGCAACCTAATATCTCTTTTCATTAGAGGGTCAGTGTTCATAAAGAAGTAAGTGAAAAAGTGGGGTTATTGACAAATTTTAATGGTTTATTTGATGTTGCTCATGAAGGAACTGTTTGACAACATAAGAGAGAGAGAGAGAGAGAGAGAGAGAGAGAGAGAGCCTTTGATCATTCGCAAGAAAAAAAACCTAAAATCTATAAAGAATTATGAAAGAAGGGGAGCTCGTTTGGTCGATTCAACGTGTCTTAGACCCCCGACTGAATTAGAGGGTAGAAGGGTTGTCTATTTCACAACTGCAGATCTGTCTCTAGAAGATAAGAAGTGGGGTCAAACTCTTAACTATTTATGTTGTATGTATAGCATCCTTCTTACCCCCTTATGGTTGATTATTTCTGTCATACTTGGAGCACAAGATGGAAGGAGTTATTCTCACGAGAGAATAGCTACTTCTTCCTTTGATTCGAATGAGAACAAAAAATGTTGTCTATGCTTGAAAGGGTCCCCTAGCTCATCTAGGGTCGACTTGTGGAAATAAGTGATGGTTGTCGGACATAGTGCTTGAGCTTGACCTTCTCGCATTAGTCCAAATATTGGTTCATATGCCCAAATTATCGTTGGCATTATGGACTTATCCTGTGTTGACTAAGTTTGTGAGTTATGTGGGTGTGTTGATACGTAGCGATATTCCTATATCAGATCAGACCTGTCTCGCTTAAACCCGTATTCTGGTAGAGGTTATTGCCACCCGACCTTTACTGTAGGAAATACTTGTTTTCTTGTAGACTGGGAAACAACTTGAGATACCAGTCACGGATGAGATAGTTCCACTAAGCTTTGTATCTTGCTACTGCTTTGGACGTACGTGGAGCTTCATTATCCAGACCGTACAAGTGAGGGAATTAGAGAAATACTCATAGAAGTGCTACAAGAACAATCTATGAAATTGGTTAGATGATTATTTTTCCAGACTCGTTGCCTAAGAATAGAGAAGCCTTTATCACTCATTTGCAAGTATGCACAAACTCTTCACCTAATATAGGTAAAATATCGGCTGGAGGTGACAAAACTTCTTTACAAAATCCTTGTACCTCAGTCTTTGTCACGATCCGCACCCAAAATTTGGACATGAGTCGTGGGTACGTCCAGCCTACGCCGCAGCATCGGCGGTAGAACGTTGTCTAGGTATCAATAATACTAAACATAACTCACAACCTGTCAATGATATCAACTTCATAAGGAGGACAATAAAATAAACATCTCTCAACATCTCATAATGTATACTTAATCACAATAACTATAAGAAATAAATGGCACGATAAAAGATAAGAAGTACTGACATAAGTCAAGCACAACGACTCAAATAGAGATAAACTACAGTCTAGCTATCTAACATAAATAGCCTCAACGAAGTCTCAACATAAACTCAACATAACCTCAACATAAGTCTCAAATAAGTCTCAACATAAACTCAATGCATAAAATAATAACTGTCTAAATAGCTGCAGGTAGTGTCTCCTCTAAGGGAATGGACTCTTCTAAGCTCTCTGGTATGTAGTCTCCATCTATACCTGGTCCATAGTGTGTAGGACAGAATTCCTCAAGATCCTCTGAAAAAATATATCCAGTCAGGATTGGAGCGAAGTACAAACACTAACAGCAGTTCCATATATATTGACAAAAACTATAATACAGTGTAAAGAAATATATGATGGATATAATACTGGAAATAATGAAATATTGGAAATAAGGAAATACTGGAAATAAGGAAATGCTGGAGAACATATCATAATCAATGGTACAACTAGCAGTGAACAGAAATACAAGTGAATACTAGAACAATGAACTGGAAATACATGAATAAATATCTAGCTAAGTGTGTGAAACATCAGTCTATCATGTGATCGGCTTGGGACAGATCAGGCTTGTTACATATGATTAGCTATGATTCATGTAAGGTCAGGCTAACCATTCGGCTAGCTATGATGCGAGCAATAGTCAGGCTAATCATATATAACAGGCTATGAGTCATGTAATGGTCAGGCTGCACCTGTCACGCCCCAGTCCTAAAATACCGAGGGACCAGACGGGTGGCAATGGCCAGCAGTACGCACCGATGGACAAACCCAATTTAATGGATCCATCAGGACATACTTAAGCTGTAAAATAAGTCTACGACAATCATGGCACGACTAATCTCATCCACACAAGATATAAAATATGATCCACAGAATAAATAAGGAATGTAAATCATCAGCTAGTCTCACAAAGTACTTCGGGGAACAACCCGATAAATATCTAGTACAATGGTTCAACAGACCAGAAATAAATGACTGAAATAAATAAATAAAGGCTGAGCATGAACATGGATGCTCAAGAGAAGTCTTCAGCTAACACCTCGTCCTCGGATGGCGGTACCGCTCCTGGATCAGCTCCTGCTCCGGTCCCGTATACCTCGGGATAGATCTCGTCCTCAAATCCTGGGGACATAATCCGGATCCAGGTCCTCAGGGGACATAGCAAGGTACAAGAAAGCTCATGCCAATAATAAATAAGCAGTGCAGCAATAATAAATAAAATAAAGCAACAGCGTAAATATGTAACCATCTAAGTGCAATACAAGTGAGAGCATCACTAGTCTCAGGCTGAGCCACTACAAGCTCTGTGTCGTGGAGCCGGTAGCGGTAATAACAAGTAATGTGTCTAGCTCTGCTCCGAGAGTCTACGACCTCACAATAGTAGAAGATATGTATATAAACAGCCTGTAGCCTGTGTGTCTCTCCCCACCCAATGTAACCATGCATATCATGACCATAACGTCTCATGTCCATGTCAAGCGGGGTCATAGCTAATGCAACAAGTCATAAGTATCTATAGAAATAGTATCTCGGTCAAGTCCTATAGCCTACACAGGATCACCACGAATATCTCAAGAATATCCTGTCTCATGAACAGTGTCAAGTGTCCTGGGTCATATGGTACTTGATAAGACAAGTACGAGAGTATAAAGTGTCACGAATGTCCATCTCTAGATGACCGTACCCAACACTGCGTACAGTGTCGGCACCCGACTGATAATCGGACGCTAAGTACGTCACACGGTCCTAGGTAAGCATGCACAACAATATAATGAAGCCAGAAAAATATATAATAATACTGCAGAGTTTGGCAAGGTACACTTGCCTGATGTTTGGATACCAACGACTGTCCCTGTATTAATGGATCCGGTAGGTGCTACTCCAAAAGCTGTAATAAACATCACCAACAGTCTCAGAAGGTATCAAACTGCTAGAAATGCCTGTCCTTACGTCCAATTTGGACACAGGGGCAAAAAGGTCATTTCCGGGCCAAAGTGGAGTCCACATGTGGGCCACTTTGCACCGAAAAGCGTGTCAGGGTCAACGGTATCCAAATTCGCCAAACTTAGTGTCAACAAGTCAGGAACGATGATACGAACCCAACGGAACTTCCAGAATTGGATTCCGATGAGCCGATCACAAAATCGTCCGTCAAGTGGAGCTTGTGGGGCCCACGATACGCAATTTTGTCAACGTTCACAGAATCGAACCAAACTTGGGTCATAGGACCAGCGTATTGCTACGAGTCTGATGGCGCAAGTTTTATCTCGATCCGACGTGTGTACACAAAGTTACAGCATGTTCCAGAATGGACGGATATGGGGCGTTGTCGACGGATACGCGTTGATTCCGGTGTGCACGCACATCCGAATCGACTTCTGCAAAATCCCACACGACCGTATCAACGTCGCACACATTTGGTAAAGACCGCGTGCGACCAAGTCGTCCCATTTGGCAGGGCGTACTCAATTCCGGAGTGAAACGGGGTGTTGTTTTTCCTGTTTTGGATCGCGGTGTACGATCACCACATGACGCGATGCACCGAGCGAGTTGCACGGGCACCGAGAGGGTTACACAGTCTACGCATAGCAACTGACGGAAATGAAATCGGAGTTGCGATGAGGGAGAAAACGGTACTTGAACAGGGCTCCGTGAACGCTGAATTCCAAGTGTCCGAACGTTAACTCCGTGTCCTGGTTGAGGGTTTCTGCGTCCTCGTGTCCGTTGTGAGTCAGAACTAGGGCTCTGACCGCGGAGGGCTTCGCCGGGGGTCAGCCTCGAGGTCGGCTAGGGCTTCGGATGTCGACAGGCTGGCGGCGGCGGGGTCCAGGGGCTGATCGACGACGAGGGCTCTGGAGGCGGTTCGACGCGAGGAGCCGAGGGCGGTCGCGGCGGCGCTCTAGGAGAAGGGTCGGGGGCTCTGGATTGGTCGACGGGGATGGGTGTGGTGCAGCGGCGGCGTCGATCGGTTAGTCGACGGTGGTCCGGGGTCGAAGGAGCGGGTCTGCGTGGAGGGGAGGAACGAGGCGTCGACGGCGAGGTGCTCGGGAGTCTCGGCGGAAGGAGATGGGAGAGGGTCTGGCGGCGGGGTGGCACACGAAAGCCGAGGCAGGGGTTCAAATAGGCTACAGTGTTCACGGCTAGGGTTCGCAGCGGGTCGGATTCTACGGCGGTCCGGGTCTGACCCACTTCGATGGGTTTAAACTGGGTTGGGCTGAGCTTGGTTTGGTTCGGTTTAGAAATCAATAGTCTCAAAGGCTTAAAATACCACTACGGAGTCCAAATAATTCACCGAAAATTACTATAGGTCCGATTTTCCATTGCGCATCATATTATATTATTTCTATAATATTTAAACACCAATTAGCCACACTTAAAATTCTTTAATTCGCAATCATCTTTGCTTTAAATTCCAGAAAATACCAAAAATTCGTAATAACTCATTTTTAAAATTATTCTTAAAAATTCGGGTGTTTACAATCTTCCCTCCTTAAAAGGATTGCGTCCTCGCAATCAAAGAATAAGCTACTAAAGAATAATTATGGAAATACAAGGTTGCTTAGTTTACAACTGCCTCCTCAAACAAGTGGGGGTATCGCTGGCGCATGCTATCTTCTCGTTCCCAAGTCAATTCGCCAGGTGAATGATGTTTCCATGCTACACAAACCAGTCTGATTGTCTGTCCCCGCAATGTCTTCTCGCTGACGTCGAGGATGGCAACTGGTTGTTCTTCATATCTCAAGCTTGGGCCTACTGCGATCTCTGAATGATCGACTACGTGACTTGGGTCGGTCACGTACCTTCGCAGCTATGAGACGTGGAATACGTCATGCACTCCCTCTAAGGATGGAGGTAATGCAAGACGATAAGTCACCTCACCAACGTGCTCTAGAATGTCAAATGGCCCAATATACCTTGGGCTCAGCTTGCCTCTGCTCCCGAATCTGATAGTACCACGAGTGGACAAAATCCTCAAGAACACGTGCTCTCCTTCCTTGAACTCTAGGGGACGTCTGTGCGTATCTGTCCAATGCTTCTGTCTGTCTTGGGTTTCTCGTAGATGATTCTGAATCTGTTTCACCTTTTCCACTGTCTGCGTTACCAATTCTGGACCCAGTATTTGACGTTCACCAACGTCACTCCAACATATAGGTGATCTGTACTTCCTTCCGTATAATGCCTCGAATGGTGCCATCTGGATGCTGGCCTGATAACTGTTGTTGTAGGAGAACTCTACTAAGTGCAAATGATCTTCCCAAGATCCTCCAAAGTCCAACATACATGATCACAACATATCCTCCAAGATCTGAATGGTGCGCTCCGATTGGCCATCTGTCTGTGGGTGGTATGCGGTGCTGAATTTGAGTCTGGTGCCCAGACTCTCTTGCATGCTTCTCCAGAAATGAGAGATAAATCTCGAATCTCGATCCGATACAATACTAACAGGCACTCCATGTAATTTGACAATTTGTCGTATATATATGTCGGCTAGTACCTCTGTGGACTGTCCAACTCTAAATGGCAAGAAGTGTGCCGATTTAGTGAGTCGATCCACTATAACCCATACTGCGTCTCTTCCGCTGGGGCTCCTCGGAAATTCGGTGACAAAATCCATCATGATATGCTCCCACTTCCATTCTGGTATAGGCAGCGGCTGTAACATTCCTGCAGTCCTCTGATGCTTGGCCTTTACTTGCTGGCAGACTAAACATTTGGCCACAAATCTTGCAATCTCCCTTTTCATTCCATGCCACCAGTAATACTGTCTCAAGTCTCGGTACATCTTGGTTCCTCCTGGGTGAACAGAGTACATAGAGCTATGTGCTTCAGTCATTAACTCATGTCTTAATTCTCCATTTGGAACATACAGGCGATTTCTAAACCTCAATGTCCCGTCTTCGTGTATGCGAAGTCCTGTCTGCATACCTGCTTCTGTCCTCTCTTTGAGTCTTCAGAATCTAGCATCGGTGGGCAGTGCCTCTTTAATCTTCTCCACGAGTGATGACTGAATCTCAAGATTTGCCATCAAGCCATTCTGTCCTGGTAAGATAACCTCTATCTAAAGCTCCTGTAGATCTCTCAATAACTCGGGCTGCATCGTCAAGAAATAAGCTGTAGGCTTTCTGCTGAGCGCATCTGCAACAACATTCGCCTTTCCCGGATGATACTGCAGATCTATGTCAAAATCTACCATCAATTCCAGCCAACGTCTCTGCCTCATGTTAAGCTCCTTCTGAGTATATACATACTTCAGGCTCTTGTGATCTGTAAAGATGTCTACTTTCTCACCATAAAGGTAGTGCCTCCAAATCTTTAATGCAAAAATAACTGCTGCTAACTCCAGATCATGTGTTGGGTAGTTCTTCTCGTAAACCTTCAACTGTCTCGATGCATAAGCAATGACTTTGCCATGTTGCATCAAAACACATCCCAATCCGCTACCCGATGCATCACTGTAAACAACAAAACCTCCTGACCCTGATGGAAGAGTCACGACCGGTGTTGTTGTTAATCTTCTCTTCAGTTCTTCGAAAGTCTTCTGGCAGTCTTCTGTCCATATAAACTCCTGGTCTTTACGTGTCAGCTTCGTCATCGGTTCTGCAATCCTCGAGAAATTTTCTATAAACCTTCGGTAATATCCCGCAAGTCCAAGAAAACTTCTCACCTCTGCAACTGATATGGGTGTAGGCCAAGTCTCTATTGCCGCAACTTTCTCTGGATCCACTGAAAGTCCTTCTCCTGAGATGATATGTCCCAAGAAAGGTACTTTGTCCATACAGAACTCACACTTACTAAGTTTGGCGTACAAGTTTTCCTATCTCAAGGTCTCTAACACGATTCTGAGATGCTCCTCGTGCTCTTCGTGGCTCTTGGAATATACTAGAATGTCGTCAATGAACACCACCATGAATTTATCCAAGAACTGATGAAAGACTCTGTTCATTAAGCTCATAAACACTGCTGGCGTGTTGGTTAAACCAAACGGCATCACCAAGAACTCATAATGTCCATACTTGGTCCTGAAAGCTGTCTTCGGGATGTCTTCCTTCCTTACTTTGATCTGATGATAGCCGGATCGAAGGTCAATCTTCGAAAATACCCTTGCACCACTCAACTGATCGAATAGATCATCAATGCGTGGTAAGGGATACCTGTTCTTGATGGTCACAGCATTCAGTGCCCTGTAGTCAATGCACAATCGTACTGTTCCATCCTTCTTCGGCACAAATAATATGGGTGCTCCCCAAGGTGAGACACTGGGCCGAATGAAACCCTTCTCCAGAAGATCATCAACCTGCTCTTTCAACTCCACTAACTCCTTAGGTGCTAGCCGATATACTGATGAAGTGATAGGCTCTGCTCCTGGAGTTAAGTCTATTATGAATTCTATTTCCCGATCAGGCGGTAAACCTGGAAGATCGTCGGGAAATACATCCACAAATTCTGATATGACTCTTGGGTAACATGTATCCCCTTCTACAGATAGTACCCTAAGAGTAGGCTGAACTCTTTGCTCTACTGCTCCTCGAAGAAACTCAAATTCCGGATGTCCAGGCGGTCTAAATATAACCCTTCCCAACCGACAATCAAGGGTCGCATGATACTGACTTAACCAGTCCATACCAAGTACGATATCATAGTCAGGCATAGAAAAGATCAGAAATTGAGCTCGCATCTCTCGGCCACAAACTACTACAGAACATGACCTACAGACATCGCTAACCGGAATAATTTCACCTTCCGTAAGAATTCTCTTCATCTTCGGAAGGGGTACGGTAGCTATTCTATGTGTGGCTACAAAGCTAGCTGCTATAAATGAATGCGATGCTCCAGAATCAAATAATGCTACAGCTGGTAATGAAGCTACTAAAATAGTACCTGCGATGACTTCGCCCGCAGTAGCTTCCTGCTCGACAGCTAATGTGAATGCCTGGCCTCGACCCTGAGCTGGTCCTCTCTGCTGCTGCTGTTGCTGCTGAAATAGGGCTGCCTGTGGTGCCAGTGGTGGTCTCTGCTGGTAGCCTCCTGTAGCTGGTGGTCTAACTCCTCCAGCTCCTGTCTGCTGTGCTCCTACTGCTCCTGTAGCTGGTCGTGGTGCAGGTAAAGCAAGTCTTGGTGCTCCCTCTCTTGGTTTAGTGCAGTCTCTAGAAAAGCGCTGATCTGATCCGCAAAGCAGGCATAGTCCCAACTTACGCCTGCACTCTCTCTCAATGTATTCTACCTTGCCGCAGTGGTGACAGGTAGGAAGAGATATGGCCCTGTGTGCTGCTCTCTCCGGTATACTCCTCTGGAATCATTTTGCAGAATCTCCTGGTGCTGTCTTGGATGGTGCGGATGTGTTTGGCCTCTTCAGATTCGATTCTCTTCTAGTGATGCGTTCCATGCGTCGTGCTGCTGCAAGGACCTCAGTATAAGATGTAGGTGCGACTGAGCCAATCAATCTCTGAAGCTCGAACTTCAGTCCATCAAAGAACTTTTCAGCTTTCTCTTCCTCTGTCGAGATCAATGTCGGAGCGAAGCGACTTAGGCGTATAACTTCGCGTTATATTCTTCCACTGTCATACTGCCTTGGATGAGGCGGTTGAACTTGTCTCTAAGCTCTGATCGTGCAACTGCTGGAATGTACATCTCTTGGAAGAGTCTGGAGAACTCTTCCCATGTGACTCGGTCCTGTCCGAGCCTCCTCTCTTCTGCTAGCCACCAGTGATGCGCATTATCGGTTAACTGCATTCTGACTGCAGTCATCCACTTCTCTCTCGGAAGTTCAGTGGCTTCCAACTGATGCTGAATGTTAGTGAGCCATTCATGAACTTCTGTTGGCCCTTCCTTGCCAGAAAATGTGCGAGGCTTGAGATGACGGAAATCGGTGATAGATCACGTCGCTGTTCTCCTCGTTGGTGGATTTGCCTGTTCCAATGCGGATACCAGGCTGGTCCTCAGATACTCTGCCTCCTGTCGTTGTGCCTCTTGCTGAATCTGTTGCTGTGCCTGCATCATGGCATACATCATCTAGAATATCTGTTGTCCGTCCATGGCTTGTCCGGGCGGGAAAACTGGCATCTGGGGAGTGGACCGTGGTGGAGGTGGGATGTCATCTCTCCGGAACTTTGTATTAGGCTGTCCGGTTTGATCGCTCTGCGATGCTTGTCCTCCATTTCCTGGAGTCACTCCGTCTCCATAAGTAACCACAGCATCATGTGGTGTATCCAAAGGAATCTCGTCTCCGTTCCTGGGATCCATTTCTCTGCAACCAAAGATAAACTGTAAGAACGCACAGAGGAATCAATATAGGATGCAGTTCAAGTAACAATTTCGAGTTCGATATAGAGTGCAATAATGGTTTAGATCATGGATGAGATCCTATGACTTATCCTATCCTTAGGGCAGGCTGGTTCGGTCCCTAAGTTGAAACAGAATAATTTAGTCGTAGACCTGCATGGGCCACCACAAAAACCATGTCACGCCCCAGTCCCAAAATACCGAGGGACCGGATGCGTGACAATGGCCAGCAGTACGCACCGATGGACAAACCCAATTTAATGGATCCATCAGGGCATACTTAAGCTGTAAAACAAGTCTACGACAATCATGGCACGACTAATCTCATCCACACAAGATATAAAATATGATCCACAGAATAAATAAGGAATGTAAATCATCAGCTAGTCTCACAAAGTACTTCGGAGAACAACCCGATAAATATCTAGTACAATGGTTCAACAGACCAGAAATAAATGACTGAAATAAATAAATAAAGGCTTAGCATGAACATGGATGCTCAAGAGAAGTCTTCAGCTAACACCTCATCCTCGGATGGCGGTACCGCTCCTGGATCAGCTCCTGCTCCGGTCCCGTATACCTCGGGATAGATCTCGTCCTCAAATCCTGGGGACATAATCCGGATCCAGGTCCTCAGGGGACATAGCAAGGTACAAGAAAGCTCATGCCAATAATAAATAAGCAGTACAGCAATAATAAATAAAATAAAGCAACAGGGTAAATATGTAACCATCTAAGTGCAATGCAAGTGAGAGCATCACTAGTCTCAGGCTGAGCCACTACAAGCTCTGTGTCGTGGAGCCGGTAGCGGTAATAACAAGTAATGTGTCTAGCTCTGCTCCGAGAGTCTATGACCTCACAATAGTAGAAGATATATATATAAACAGCCTGTAGCCTGTGTGTCTCTCCCCACCCAATGTAACCACGCATATCATGACCATAACGTCTCATGTCCATATCAAGCGGGGTCATAGCTAATGCAACAAGTCATAAGTATCTATAGAAATAGTATCTCGGTCAAGTCCTGTAGCCTACACAGGATCACCACGAATATCTCGAGAATATCCTATCTCATGAACAGTGTCAAGTGTCCTGGGTCATATGGTACTTGATAAGACAAGTACGAGAGTATAAAGTGTCACGAATGTCCATCTCTAGATGACCGTACCCAACACTGCGTACAGTGTCGGCACCCGACTGATAATCGGACGCTAAGTACGTCACACGGTCCTAGGTAAGCATGCACAGCAATATAATAAAGCCAGGAAAATATATAATAATACTGCAGAGTTTGGCAAGGTACACTTGCCTGATGTTTGGATACCAACGACTGTCCCTGTATCAATGGATCCGGTAGGTGCTACTCCAAAAGCTATAATAACGTCCAATTTGGACACAGGGGCAAAAAGGTCATTTCCGGGCCAAAGCGGAGTCCACATGTGGGCCACTTTGCACCGAAAAGCATGTCAGGGTCAACGGTCTCCAAATTTACCAAACTTAGTGTCAACAAGTCAGGAACGATGATACGAACCCAACGGAACTTCCAGAATTGGATTCCGATGAGCCGATCACAAAATCGCCCGTCAAGTGGAGCCTGTGGGGCCCACGATATACAATTTTGTCAACGTTCACAGAATCGAACCAAACTTAGGTCACAGGACCAGCGTATTGCTACGAGTCCGATGGCGTAAGTTTTGTCTCGATCCGACGTGTGTACACAAAGTTATAGCATGTTCCAGAATGGACGGATACGGAGCGTTGTCGACGGATACGCGTTGATTCCGATGTGCACGCACATCCGAATCGACTTCTGCGAAATCCCACACGACCGTATCAACGTCGCGCACGTTTGGTAAAGACCGCGTGCGACCAAGTCGTCCCGTTTGGCGGGGCGTACTCAATTCTGGGGTAAAATAGGGTATTGTTTTTCCTGTTTTGGATCACGGTGTACGATCACCACAGGACGCGATACACCGAGCGAGTTGTACGGGCACCGAGAGGGTTACACAGTCTACGCATAGCAACTGACGAAAATGAAATCGGAGTTGCGATAAGGGAGAAAACGGTACCTTAACAGGGCTCCGTGAACGCTGAATTCCAAGTGTCCGAACGTTAACTCCGTGTCCTGGTTGAGGGTTTCTGCGTCCTCGTGTCCGTTGTGAGTCAGAACTAGGGCTCTGACCGCGGAGGTCTTCGTCGGGGGTCAGCCTCGAGGTCGGCTAGGGCTTCGGGTGTCGACAGGCTGGCGGCGGCGGGGTCCAAGGGCTGATCGACGATGAGGGCTCTGGAGGCAGTTCGATGCGAGGAGCCGAGGGCGGTCGTGACGGCGCTCGAGGAGAAGGGTCGGGGGCTCTGGATTGGTCGACGGGGATGGGTGTGGTGCAGCGGCGGCGTCGATCGGTTAGTCGACGGCGATTCGGGGTCGAAGGAGCGGGTCTGCGTGGAGGGGAGGAACGAGGCGTCGACGGCGAGGTGCTCGGGAGTCTCGGCGGAAGGAGATGGGAGAGGGTCTGGCGGCGGGGTGGCGCACGGAAGCCGAGGCAGGGGTTCAAATAGGCTACAGTGTTCACGGCTAGGGTTTGCAGCGGTTCGAATTCTACGGCGGTCCGGGTCTGACCCACTTCGATGGGTTTAAACTGGGTTGGGCTGAGCTTGGTTTGGTTCAGTTTAGAAATCAATAGTCTCAAAGGCTTAAAATGCCACTACGGAGTCCAAATAATTCACCGAAAATTACCATAGGTCCGGTTTTCCATTGCGCATCATATTATATTATTTCCATAATATTTAAACACCAATTAGCCACACTTAAAATTCTTTAATTCGCAATCAACTTTGCTTTAAATTCCAAAAAATACCAAAAATTCGTAATAACTTATTTTTAAAATTATTCTCAAAAATTCGGGTGTTTACAGCACCCGACGTGAGGTGTAGGGTGAGCTATGATGCATGTAGAGTGGGGTATGATCACATAATCTACTAATATTTTCCCGTCCCCAACTAGCACGATGGATTCCAATCACGACTCCTTGTGACAGGTCTCGATGATGCTAACCCGTGTATACATAGTGTCAAAATCATGTACGCTATACAACTAGAATCATAGAGATGATCAACATAATAAAAACTGTCAGAGAATATACTCGCCTGTGGTCCTCTACTGGCAATACCAATGTCCTGTTTCCGAAGTTGTCTGAATAATCCAACAGTCCTATAGACATAATATAATAATAATATAGCATCAGTCGTTACACTAGCATACACACAACATAATACACTGAACTCAGAAACTACGCTAGGGGTGATACTGGTCATCTAGCAGGGTCAAGTGTGCGTCTAAATGTACAGGTTTCATGTCCTCAATTGCTGTCCATAACACGCCAGTAACTAGCACTAACACATGTCCAGCCAGTACATTAGTGTACACAAGGCAGACAATTCACTAACAACTAAGGTCATGCAAATACACATAAATAAGGGACACCCACAATTATCACTTATGGTCATACGATATCTAAAATACTGCTATACATAGTACTAGTAATCAATTTCCACACAATATATATATACTAAATAATTATTAAACACACACGCACGCACACGCAACTAGTTTTTAGGTTTACTTGCATAGTGCCTTGAAATCAACCAAACTTTCATGAAGCAAGATGCTAATCCTAAATAATATTCACACATGCACACACACACACACAATCAGGAAGGAAGGGCAAGTCGAAACTGCGTGTTAGCGTGCACGTGCACGAGGTCGAGGGGGCTACTATGGGTTGTCGAGGAGAGGTTGTTGTCGAAGTCATCGAGGAGAGGCTCAGCTGCTCGTCGTGGGGGCTCAGGCGGAGTCTGAAGTCATGGGGGAAGTCGAGACGAGGGGTCGGGGGATCCGGCGAGGCGGTCGGAGGAGACCGACAGCGGGTCGAGTTGGAAGATGTCGTGGCCGGGAGTTCCACGGTGTCAACGGTTGAGTTCAGGCGATCAGGAAGGCTGCCATGGAGAAGAAGGGCCGTGGTCGACTGCTCGTCGTCAGGCTCCGTCGGTTGCAGCTACTCCGGCGGTGAAGTTAGGGATGGAGGGATGAAGGTGATGGCTTGAACAGTAGAGGGGGTGTAGTCGACTAGAATTAGGTTTAGGGTTTTGATGTTTGGGATGGTGATATAAATACAATGGAAAAAGTGTATATATATATATATATATATATATGGAGAAAATAGGGTGATGTAGACCTAGGAAATTAGGCCTGTCAACCACTCCTTAGGATGGGGCTTGCTTTTTACATGAAAGAATTTGAAGGGCTAGGATTTAGTGGGTTTGAATGGAGGACCAAGATGGAGAGGTGGAAGATGTTGAGTATTGCACACTCCAAAAATTATGGAGAAATATTGCACATGACCGGTCAAAGAAGAAGGGAGGGGTTTTTAGAACGCCAATCGTATCTAATTTTAATTAATTAAATCCAGTGACCCACCCCTGTGCAATTTTTTAATTGTTGGAGGCTTAATTACAAATTTCAACGAGGTGTCACCATCCTATTGGTTTAGCCAAATGAAGAAAGCAACCCCCTCATTTTTCTCCATATAGAATCATGGCCACCCATTCTAGATGGAAGCCATCACCACCATTCATTCCCTCTCACATCTCCCTATAAAACATCACATCACCACACTCTTCCCTAGGAAAACCCTAATCCCTAAAAACCTAGGCTAGCCCTCACCCAACCGTAGCCCCCATTTCTTTATTTTCCTTTTCCCTTCTTCTTCTTCTTCTTCTTTTCTTCTTCTTCTTCCTTTCTTCTCCTTCTCCTTGCTTTTGAATTTAATTAAAAGGGGGGAAAATCCAACCCCAGCTTCACTGTTCACCATATAACCCCTCCCCACAGCCACTGTTCCCCGGGCCCCGACCCCAGCTGCATTCCCCGGCGTTGTTACTCCCCTCTGGCCAACAGTCGACTCCCAGCCATCCCCATCGAGCCGACGTCGAGCCTGCAGTCGACATCCCCTCCTCCATCTCCTCCGCGTCGAACCCCGACCCCGCTCCCGGCCAGCCGACGTCGAGCCACCCCAAGCCCGCTGTAACTCCCCTCGACATAGCCGGCACCTCCCTCCAGCTCCCCTTTTCGACTGCGTCCACCACCATCAGAGCTCCTCCTCCTAGCTCCTCCACCATATCACCACCACCACCATCACTCTGGCTTGTCTCAGCCAGACGAACCACCCTGCTGTCTCCGCTCATCCCCGCTGTATCTTCTCCACCCGGCCGAGCCCCGTCGATGACCACACTGCTCCACCATCGACCTCCCTACACCGGCCAAACGTTCGAGTCCAACCTCGCTGAACGTCTCCTCCTCCACCATCTGTTCAGATCATCGACATCCTCCCCTTGACTCCATAGTCGAGCCTGCACCACCGACACCGGACTGCAACTTCGGCTCTTCCCTGCATCTCCGGTCCGGCGACCCAGGGCTTCTCCTGCCTCCCATCCTTCCCTGCCTGAACCACCTGAGCACCTCCATCTCCCTCCTTGCTCTCCTCCCAACTTCCCACGATCCGGCCAACCGAGTTGTGCAGCACCCACGACGACCCCGGCGAGCTACACTCAGGCCATCTCCTCCACACAAACTACTGCAGCTCCACCACGACCTGTCATCAACTCCGGCCAGCCCCCTGTGAGCTGCTCTCCTCTCCCTCTTCCCTCCTTTATATATGTATGAATACATATACGCGTATATGTGTATATATGTATACGTATATATATATATATATATATGTGTGTGTGTGTATGTGTGCGTATATATGCGTATATACGTGTATGTGTCGTATATGTGTATATACTAATATATGTATATGTATAAGTATATTAATTAATGTTAATATGTATATGTATATGTATATGTATATGTATATGTACATGTATATATTTAATATGATTTATATATATAAATACGTATTCTAGTATATGTAATATTGGTATATGTATATGTATATATTTTGTATATACTTAATATATTTTCAATATAAAAATTGGTATATATGTATTGTTCAAAATGTATATATTATACATGTAATTAAATGGTACATATATATATTGTATAAGTATTACCTTGGTATAAATATATATTCTTAAATAATGGGTGTTATGTATATCTTTAACATATAAATGTATATAATATATATATTTCTACTTAATGTATATATACTTATACATATTTTGTACGCAATTTTGCTAACCCTATATATGTATTATATTTAATTATTGAAATTGGTATATATATATATATATTATAGGCGACATAGTGTAAATACGGAAACCCCGTAACTACACCTGACCTATGACCCTGTGAACTACTAGCAGATTGCCACACGTACACTGACGTATTGGCAAGCCCCGTACTATTTTGATCGTCTGTCTTGTCCAGCAATCGTAGATGTGACGCCCGTGCAATTTGACGCACACTGACCCTAGATTGACCAGTGCCATTCCTGGCATAGCCCCTGAGTTATGTATTTGAGTTGTGTTAGTGTAGCATCTGATGCAAATTTTGTATTGTTTATGATATGTCTATAGGACTGTTGGTTCATCCAGGCGATACTCTGGAACAGGACATTGGTATTACCAACTAAGGACCCAAGGTGAGTACATTCTCTGATTAGTTTCTTATTTATGACATCCCCTATGTTCACTGTATCTAGTGTAAATATCCATGCTCTTGACATGATGGTTACACGGATTGGTATATACGGATCTCGTCATGAGATGTTATTCCTTGTTCATGGTATAGCTTGTACAAGTCTTGTTTCATTGTTATCTTGTACATGTACAGACACTGATTTCCGAGAAGATTTGCTACCTCCCTAGGAAATCCCGTGCCATAGCGTACCATGATTGGATCTACTATACCAGTCGGGGGTGGAGAGTATTTTAGTGTAGATATGTGATCATACCTAACTCTACATGCATCATAGCTCACCCATGCCTCACGTCGGTGCAGCCTTACCATTACATGCCTCATCACTGTTATATATGGTTAGCCTGACTATTACTCGCATCATAGCTATCCGTACGGATTAGCCTGACCTCAAGGATGATCGCTAACCAATGTAATAAGTTTACCAGTCCCAAGCCGATCACATGTTAAAGCTAGTACTCACACACTTAGTCATAGTATTTATGCTCATTGACATATTATTTCCTTTCCTGCATTTACTTACAGTATTTCACGTATATCCTTTATTGTATGTTTCTCGTACCTATACATGCATCTTGTATATTTCTATTTATATACTGCTACATAGTTTATATCATTGATATAGAACTGCTATTTAGAAATATACTTTGCTCCTTCCTGACTGGAAAACATTTTTCCAGACTATGCCTAGAGGACTGGTATCCGACACTTGTGGACCATCAGGGTGAGTAGCTGCAGTCTTGGACATTAGTAGTGTAGTCATGATTCCGGGAGGTCTAGTCAGAATCAATAGATATCTAGTTAGTTTTCTTCAGTAGTTTATTTGGTACCGGATTTGTCTCCGGCATTTTGTTGAGACTTGGATTTATTGTTGAGTTAGATTTTTACATTAGACTTGTGTTGTATTCTTATTTATTTTCTTCGATTTCTTATTGTGCTGTAGTTATGTGATTGAGTATGTTATTCTATATAGTTATCCGTGTCTCCTTATGGAGTTGGATACTAGTGCGAGATTATTTAGATAGTGCTTGACCTAGACAGCGTTCTACCGCCGATGCTGCGGCGTAGGCTGGACGTACCCGCACACTCGTGCCCCTAAACTGGGTGCGGGTCATGACAATACCCCATGCTTCGAAAGGCCAGGACGCAACCGTAGGATATAGATATTCGGGAGGTTGATGGATAAAGTCTGCATGGACCTGACAGGCTCTGCATTGTCTTGCATACTTTATCGCATCTGTGATCATAGTAGGCCAGTAATAGCCCATTCTCCTGATGCGATCCTGTAGCTTAGGACCGGGTTGATGCGCTCCGCATAAGCCATCGTGGGCTTCACGGATAATCCATTGTGCTTCATCACCAGAGAGACATCGTAATAATAGCCCATCATAAGACCGACGATATAGATATTGTGATGATGCGTCGAAATAGAAGCGTAATGATCATCTTTTGACGGATACTGCTTCCTTAGGATCCTCTGGCAAGATTTCGTATGCTATGAAATCTATAAAGGGAGCTCTCCAGTCTCTCCTGGGAGGATCTGTGTTCTATGTGAAAGTTATTTTTTATACAGAATAAATCTCTGCTAAGAAGGATTACCGAATTCTGCCTTCTTATAGGGCTAGCTAAATCTGCAGCTAGACTGGCTAGGGCATCAGCTTCCAGATTCTGAGATCGAGACACATGTTCCAGGAAGAATCCTTTGAATGTCATGGCTATCTCGACCGTTGCTCGGTGATAGGGGATGAGGTCTGGATTTCGGACTTCATATATTTCTCTGACTTGATTGACGATCAGCAGAGAATCACCAAAAGCTTCCAGAGATTCGATGCCCAATTCTTTAGCGACTTGGAGGCCGATTAGTAGAGCGTTGTACTCCGCCACATTGTTGGAACATGGCTCGCTAAGAGAATATGCTCGGTAGATGACGAGCTTATCAGGAGTAACCAGGACAATTCTTACTCCCGAGACCACGTTTCTCCTGGGACCAGTTCTGGAGGCACCATCGAAGAACAGTTGCCATGCATCACTATCCATTGCAGAATTACATTCTGCAACTTCGTCGGGAATGTCCTCGTATAGTTTGGAGGCCTCCGGGATCGGATGAGCAGCTAGGAAGTCAGCCAACGCTTGGCCCTTGACGGACTTCTGAGGGAAGTACACCATGTTATACGGTGTTAATAACATTGCCCAAGTCGCGAGTCGGGAATTAAGAACACTTGGCTTGTTCATCAGTACCCGAAGAGGATTAATCCTGGAGATGATGTGAATGGTTTGGCCTGTGACATAGTATCGCATTTTCTGAATAGCGAACATCAGAGCCAAGCATTCTTTCTCCACTGGAATGTACCGGTGTTCGGCTCCGACCATCATCCTGCTGAGGTAGTAGATAGCCTGCTCGTGACCTATCTCGTTCTTTTGTGCGAGAAGAGCTCCCAGAGAATGATCCATCGCTCGAACATATAGCACGAATGGTCTTCCCATGACAGGAGGCACCAGAACTGGCGGACTAGTGAGGTAGCGCTTGATATCACCGAACGCTTGCTGACAGGCTTCGTCCCATACGAAGGATACACCTTTCTTCATGAGACGAGAAAAGGGCTGACATCTCCCAGAGGGTTTGGATATGAATCTCCGGATATAAACCAGACGACCTTGAAATCCCCTGAGTTCCCTCAGATTGTGGGATGGTCGCATTTCTAAGATGGCCTTGACTTTATCAGGGTCCACTTGAATGCCTTTGGCGGTTATGAGAAATTCCAAAAATTTGCCACTAGATACCCCCAGAAAGGACTTTGTAGGATTTATTTTGAGTTGATGTTGGCGCATCAATTCAAATACTTTCTTCAAGTCTTGGATGTGATTATCCTTGAGGCGGCTTTTGACAGCTACATCGTCCACGTAATACTCCACTGTCTTGCGTAAATGCTCATGGAATATGTTACTCATAGCCCGTTGGTACGTAGCCCCGGCATTCTTCAATCCGAAGGGCATGACCGTATAGCAATATACCCCCAATGGTGTTCAGAAGGCAGTATATTTCTCGTCTTCAGGATGCATCTTGATTTGATTATATCCTGAAAATCCATCCATGAAAGACATACGTTCAAAACCGCATGTATTGTCAATCATGACGTCTATGATGGGAAAAGGAAACTCATCCTTGGTGTAGGCTGTGTTCAGATCTCGGTAATCGATGTAGACTCGTACTTTCCCATTTTTCTTTATGACCGAGACAACATTGGCGACCCAGTCGGGATGTTGTTCTTCACGGATGAAGTCGCAGGCTATCAACTTCTTAATTTCAGCTTCAATAGCGTCCATTATATCTGGGCGGAACCGGCATTGGTGCTGCTTCACAGGCTTCGAATCGGACAATATATTGAGCTTATGAGTAACAACTTTTGGATCAAGGCATGGCATGTCCTCGTAATTCCACGCAAAGATGTCAATATATTCTTTTATCAGCTGGATAACTTCTTCCCTTTCTGCTTCGGAAAGATTATTACTGATAAATATAGGCTTTGGCGAAAGTTCATCCCGACGTCAATCTGGATAACTTTGTCTTCAGTGGAAGGTTCTCTTTGCTCGAAGCAAAACTCCCATTGTGTATCTATTTGCTGAGCCCAAGCGTCATTCTCAAACAGTTCAGATTCTTGTTCGTCTGATTCGAAGGAATCCGTCACTACCATATTTACTGATAATGTTCGCTCGAGAGTATGAGATGAGTCGGAGGGCGCTGAGCCGTTTTGAGAGGAGAAAAAGATATCCTCGTTTGACTCAGGAGCTACGAGGGAGGTGGTATACCCTAACCCAAAATGAGTTCGTTGATAGTAGGGATCACCGTACAGCGGCATTCGTATGCCTTTCCTGTAGTTGAGACCCGGTTCCAGCTTTAAGTTATAACCCATATTTTGCATGATCTTCGGAGCTTGCAGGCTGTATCTGTGAACCTGCATTTTATCGACGTCGTCGTCAGAAGAATCCTCTTGCACAGTCGGTTCATTGCGCATGCGGCCGAAGACTATTGAATGCTGACTGCTGCAAGTAGGCGGGACAGTGAAGATAGAATCCTTATGCGGTCCATATGTCGTGGTGACATTGGATGATGACGCCACTTCCCATATACGAATGATAGGAATCTATAGCTTCCAAGAATTTTTGCGCTATAGGTTCTATATCATCGTAGGGAGAGGATTCCTGATTTAGAATTTGGGCATCAATATACTGGAAAAGAGGATATTTATTATCATCTGAAACTCTGTTCCCGGTTTCATTTACATCACTCGGCTGCCTGTTGCGCCGGAGGTTGATGACCAAGGGTGGAGGCTTCTGGTTCAAAGTGATCACTAGAGGATCACCCTATTTTCCTGACCTGGTCTCGTTCAGGTGGATAGCCATAGGTTCTATGGCTTTTGGACGAGTAGTCCATCCTTTCACCTTGATTGACAGAGGTTGCTTGGCAGAGGGTTACTTTGGCTCCCGGTGGGATTCGTTCTCTGCTTTGGCTGATACCTCTTTCGTGCAGTCTTGAGAGTATAACACGGCATTAAAGTAGTAGGATTCTACTCCTTTGAACGGGTTCAGGTCAGCAATCTCCGTTTACACTGTTCTTCGGGCGTCTACATATTTGAAGCATTGGTGTAGAGTTGAAGGAACGATGTTGTGGTCGTGGATCCAAGGTCTACCCAGCAAAATATTGTAGGATACCTCTGAATCAATGATGTAACATGTAGCCACCGATCTGAGGTTGCCAATCTGGATCCTCAAGCGAATTTTCCCCAACGGCTTACTTCTTTCGGCGTTGGAACCCACGATCGTAGTGGTGGTATAAGCCAATTCGCTAGTAGTAATCCTCAGCGGTCTGAGCAGACTATGAGGAATGATGCTGATTGATGATCCCGGATCTATGTGAATCCGGTCGACCTCCATGGAACCGATGTACCTGGTGTAATAGAGGGGTCTGTCATGCTTGTTATGTTTTAACAGGATATCATCTTGAGTGAAAGTGATGTTTGGGACCACCTCCATCACACTGTGGCATTGAGGATACGCCACGGGTTCTTTGGTAGACCTATTATTCGTTGCGCACGAGAGTACAAATAATAGGTTCGGGACAAGCCCTGCCGGAGGTAATATGGACATGGCAGTCTTTGTGGACCTAACACCACTGGCGTACTTAGAGTTAAGTACGGGAGCTAAGTTGAGATGACAACCGATATTAGAGGTAATATGAACATGATAATCGGTAGCCGAAACCAAGAAGGTTTGTTCAGAGGTAATATGAACATGACAAACTTCTGGGATGCAATTCCATCGGGAATGGAGGTGCATATCTGCTCAGAGGTAATATGGACATGGCAGTCTTTGTGGACCTAACACCACTGGCATACTTAGAGTTAGATACGGGTGCTAAGTTGAGATGACAACCGATATTAGAGGTAATATGAATATGATAATCGGTAGCCAAAACCAAGAAGGTTTGTTCAGAGGTAATATGAACATGACAAACTTTTGGGATGCAATTCCATCGGGGATGGAGGTGCATATCTGCTCAGAGGTAATATGGACATGGTAGTCTTTGTGGACCTAACACCACTGGCGTACTTAGAGTTAAGTACGGGCGCTAAGTTGAGATGACAACCGATATTAGAGGTAATATGAACATGATAATCGGTAGCCAAAACCAAGAAGGTTTGTTCAGAGGTAATATGAACATGACAAACTTCTGGGGTGCAATTCCATCTGGGATGGAGGTGCATATCTGCTCAGAGGTAATATGGACATAGCAGTCTTTGTGGACCTAACACCACTGGCGTACTTAGAGTTAAGTACGGGCGCTAAGTTGAGATGACAACCGATATTAGAGGTAATATGAACATGATAATCGGTAGCCAAAACCAAGAAGGTTTGTTCAGAGGTAATATGAACATGACAAACTTCTGGATAAACAAATGAAATGCTTGGATGATGAACATAAACTTATGTCTGGACAATTCACTATGGAGTGAGAAGAGTCCTGGAGAATCCATTGGAGAGACTTTTAGGGACTCTTCCTCAGGTATATTTTTGAAGAGAGCAAATTGTCACATAAAAAAGAATGAAAATCCAATTGGTAAGGACCATCCCTTTGTTTACAGATGCAGAGTGATGACCTTGGCCTCGATCAAATCCTAAATTTTCTTTTTTAGCACATAGCACGCCTTTGTGGGGTGATGAGTGTACCGATGAAAGAGACAATAATCTGGGTCATCAACTTTGCCAGCCCTCTCAGGATGTCTGATGTTGGGTAGCTGAATCTTGCGTTCTTTCATCAACATATCGAAGATTTCAATGATGTCGTCTTCATTGAAGGAGAAAGTCCCTTTTGGTCTTCGGGCTCCTGATGCCTGAATTTTACGGTCTTCCGGGAAGATCGTCGTCGTTGCATCATCTTCAGATCTTGAGGGAATTCTATCCCCAGCTTTGGATGCCGCCCTATTTTGTCGAGGTAGGCTACCCCCAGACATGCCGTGGCATCTGTCCACAGAAGCTGATTTAGCAGGTCCTGCCTCTAGTTGTACAGGACTAGACTTTGAAGATTTGGGTTTCGCATAAGATGCAGTATACCCCAACCCAAAATGAGTTTGTTGACGGTAAGAGTCACCATGCAACGGTGTTCGTCTGCCCTTTCCATAGTTGAGGCCTTGTTTCAGCTTCAAATCGTAACCTATGCCTTGTATAATTTTTAACGCCTACGGGCTATATCTGTGGATTTATATTCTGCCAGTTTCAGACTCGCAAAATTCTTCCTGCATGATCGGGCTGTCCCACATGCGACCGAAGACTATTGGATGCTGGTCGTCGCGAGTTGGAGGAATAATAAAGATAGAATCTTCACGTGGTCCACCTGTCATGACGATATTAGATGTTGATGCATCTTCCCACAAGATCTCCCCGCGTTTGACCGTTAGGGGAACTGAAGCCTGTTCATGACTCTTGTCTTCGTGTTTCTGGATCAGATAATTGTGCAGGTCAGGAGGAGTTACAGAAGAAGAAGATGATGGCTTGTTCCTTCTGTTCACATCAGTGGACATGCGGATGTTGGGAACCATAGTTTTCCATGTGCCACCTGTATACAACAGGTTGGCCATCTGGGTGGCGAATAATCTCCGAGGAGGGTATCTTCCCATAAATTGAGCCTTCTTTACGCTGAGTGGCTTCTCCTGGCGTAATTTGGAGCTCTGCTCTGGTTGGCATAAAGCTGAGGATATCCTCAGTCGGCCATCAGCTTCTCGCATAATCCAGAGGGCGGGCAGATTGTTCCCTTGCTGGCGTAAAGGCCGAGAAGTTGAGTAGTCCGCCGCTTGCTTTCTTTTGCGTAGATTGCAGGGATTATTTGCTTCCCTGCGGAAGGCAGACACATTTTTATGCGTGGAGCGCGTTTGTGATTCCTGATTTGGCACTGAGGCATCATCAAAAAAATTGTCAATTCTGTCAGGGACGGGAGACTAAATTTTACGTGCAGAGCGCGGAGTATACTTCTGGGTTAGCGCTGAGACATTGCCAGAAGTTTTGTCTGCCCTGCCAGAAATAGGCGACTGAATTTTACGTGCAAGGCGCGGAGTATACTTCTGGGTTAGCGCTGAGGCATTGCCAGAAGTTTTGTCGGCCCTGTCAGAGACAGGCGACTGAATTTTACGCGCAAGGCGTGGAGTATACTTCTGGGTTAGCGCTGAGGCATTGCCAGAAGTTTTGTCGGCCCTGTCAGAGACAGGCGACTGAATTTTACGCGCAGGGCGTGGAGGGAGCGATGCAAAAACCTCATTGGTCGGAGAGATCGGAGAGATCGGAGAGTCCACAGGAATGGTATAGGATGTCTTGGGCATCCAGACCTTACGCAGCTTCCTGTTGTTTTGGACTGAGAGGGAATGAGAGCTATCCCCTGTTCGAAGCATGTCCTCGTAGGCAGACTTGTCAAACTGGACGACCAGTGTCTTCTTCACGGATCCTACGGATACCGCATCGTGTTGACCAATAGCTTCCTCATCAGAAGAAAAAGACCTCCCCAGCAGAGTTGCCATCTTGTTTCGGATAATAAACGGAAAAGATGATATATAGAAAACAAGGTCCTATACGAAGACCCGCCCTTCTTTTATGTTTACAAACAAGATTGTACAATTTGATCCTATACGAGGATGGCTAAGTACAATTTATTTAATCTGGGTAAATATTGCTATAGGTGCCTGATCTGCAGTCGATCACTTTAGCCCTTGGACCACACGATGTTGAAGAAGTGCCATGGAAGACAGAAAGCAGCTTTCGCAGGTTGCTAAAGAGGGTGGATGCCCGATGCCAAAGTCGTCGATCCCTTCTCTTTGCCTGAGCTCTGGATTCTTCTCTTTCTCTCTCTCTCTCGACCTCCAATTTTCTACCTTTCGACCTTGGATCTGATACTGGATTCCTTGACCAATTTTTGATCGTTCGACCTCTTTTTTTGATCTTTAGTCTTTTTTTCTTGATCACTTGTCCTCTGTTGATAGAGGTCTCTATTTATAGAGTATTTAGTGACAGTGACCACACAGTCGGCATAGAAACCGAGTAGTGGAAAGTACATCACCCTTTTACACGACGGTTAAAATAACCAATGCCTGCGTATATATGACCTTTTGAGTGAGCATGTGATGCGTGTCCAACTAAGGGACAGAACGCGTATATCTGCTGCGAAGATCACGGCGTAGAAGCCACGTAGGTAGTTATCCCTTGTGTAGAAGAGGTTGGCGTAGAAGCCAAATTACTGTCACCATGGCGTAGAAGCCAAGTAGGCATAGAAGCCGAGTAGGCGTAGAAGCCAAGTAGGCATAGAAGCCGAGTAGGCGTAGAAGCCGAGTGGTCATAGAGGCCGAGGAGGCGTAGAAGCCAAGTAGGCATAGAAGCCGAGCAGGCGTAGAAGCCGAGTGGGCATCGAAGCCGAGCAGGCGTAGAAGCCGAGATGATGTGGACATTTTAGCCGAAGTTACGGCTTTTGGAGATATAATCAAATTTCTTGCATTAAATGCAGAGATCTGCCCCCATCCTGCGCATTAAATGCAGAGGCTTGTCTTTAAGATTTGTCATTATTCTGCGCATTAAATACAGATACGTGCCTCAAATTCTGTACGAAGAGTGACTGTTGTCGTGGCGGTCTGTTTGTCTTCTGCGGAGCGTAAGAAGCTCATGTCTGCCTGTGTAAAATTGGGCAGCGTATTCCCTTATATGCGTAAGAGTAGTTTACGCAAAGGGGATGTCACTAAACGACGGTTCGGTGACATTTAATCAAATCTCCTGCATTAAATGCGGAGATCCGCCATTATCCTGCTCATTAAATGAGGAGGCGTATTTTGAAGGCCTGCCACCCTTCTGTGCATCAAGTACAGAGACGTGCCTTGGGCATCTGTCAGTATTCGGTGCTTTAAATGCAGAGACGTGCCTCGAGAAACTGTCACCGCTCTGCACATTAAATGCAGAGACGTGCCTCGAGCCCTGTACGAAGTGCAGCTTTTGACATGGCAGGCTGTTTGTCTTCTGCGGAGTGTAAACAGCTCACATATACCTGTGTAAAACTAGACAGCGTATTCCTTCGTATGTGTAAAAGTAGTTTATGCAAAGGAAATGGCAGTAAATGACAGCATGGGTTGCAGTGCCGCGCCATCATTATACCCGTCGCCTGGGTAGTCGTTCAGTACTCTTTGTCAGGAGTCCAGACGTCAGGTTCATTGCATGATCTGACAGGTTCATTTTGAAGAATACGAAGCGTTCCTCGTACACTTCAATGCTATATTGAAAGCGGATAAGTTTTACGCCGTAAAGGCGATGAAGCACACTGCTTACGCTGAAGCAGCCTGGATATACTGCATTACGCGGATGGTCCTTGAGCCTATATTTTTACGCTGTGCTCAGCGAAAAAGCTCTGTTGCATGTCTTGATGGCTCTGAGGTCCTCTGTTTACGTTGTCCTGCATCAACATGCTGCATATAGCTATCCAACGTATTTTTCATGCTTCTACAAGCGCCATGCTTTCTTTAGGTCTCATTCATTTTATTTGTTCATGCCACTAGCCTCCTTCTTCCCCAAATATTCCCTCTTCCAAATTTTCCCAAATTTTTATCAAACACTAATCAAATACACTCATCCTTCTCCATTTCAATCACCGTGGAGAGCAAGGAGTACATTGGAGAGGAGCTTGCTAAGAGGAGTTCGTGTCCATTCCATTCCTACGTGTCCATTTAGAGGAGTTTTATTGTAATTTGACTCCCAATAAGTATAATTTCTATTTTCCATCAATTTCATGGCTAAATTGTAATATTAGACCCTTAGAAACCCATCCATGGTTAAGAATCACCCTTAGGGAGAATAACTAGGTGCTAGAAGTCTCTATTTCAATAAATATAGTGGTTTTTATGGCCAAATTAGGGGAAATATGAATTTGGTACACCAAGTGTTTGAGGAATGACCTATTGAGTATTAGAGACGCTAATCCATGTATTATTTGGGATGTACGTGTCAATAATTGGATACAAGAAGGCTACATGTCATGGTACGTGTCGGTAGAATAGATTTATTATGCCAATAGTGGTTAATTCCTATTATATTGCTCTTAATTAGTTATAATATGTGTTTATATATATTAATAGGCTTGTGTTGAGATTATAATCATTTGGGAATGGGTGTACCATATTGGTGTGGCTATTTATGGTGTGTATCGTGCATACCGAAGATGATACGGGTGCGTATCACAAGTGCACACCAAGTGTTTGGTATTAGGATTAAGGAATATTTCTATATGTATATTTGTATATATGTTTATATATATATATATGTGTGTGTGTGTGTGTGTGTGTGTGTGTGTGTGTGTGTGTGTGTGTGTGTTGATTTATATGAGTATGTGTGGAGTGTTATATGTGTGGGAGTGTACTGTGCAGATGTTTAAGTGTGTGGCTAGGTACTAGTGTGTGTTCCAATGTCTCTCGAGTATCAGGTTGGGAGTAATTGCATAGGTTTATATATATGTGTGTAGATACTATAGGTTCATGTGTTGTAGCTAGCATACACTTGTTCAGTGTATATCAGACCTGGGGAGATAGGACTGAACCTTTGGGAAAGAGTAAGGCGCTCGAAGGTGTCACCCTCAGTTTTTCAGCTAGGGGTAGTTTGATAATTTGGCATGGGTAAATAATTTTTAGGAATAAATATTAATATTAGTGTGTTATAGTATTTATTTGATGATTGTATTAATTATTTAATTATTAGTGAGTTAAAACTTATATGTGACTTGTATTAAGTATTTTGATAGAGTCTAGTCCAATAATTAGACTTGTCATGACAACTTGTGAGGCAACTTGGACCAAGCCCAATAGACCCTTTTTTACTAGCTAATTAGGAGGATTAGAGTTAATTTTATTAGTTAGAAGCCTTCCTAATTAGAACCTACATGACACTAGTAGGGGCATGTTAGACTATTGCTAGTTGCCTAGAGAAGGGGAGAAGGGCGCCGGCCACTATTAGAGCCCCTCATTCTCTCTCTCCTCCTCAATTGTATTTTTATTTGATCCAAAATTAGATCCCCAAATTTTCCAGTTTTTCTCCATCAATTTTCCTCTCAATTCCTTCATATTCCCTATGATTGTCATTCCTCAAGGAGTTTTGGAGCTTGAAGAAGCAAGGAGCACAAGGAGGAGGAGCTTTGGTGAAGAAATTATGTCCAAAACGTGTCAAATTGTATTTTTATTGGAAATCCATCTCCCAATTAGTAATTCCTAAATTTCTCTTTCATTGTAGCTTCTTAATCATGCATTTGACCCCCTAGGAATTACCCCATGGCATAGGATTACCTATAAGAACAAGTTCTAGGCTAATTGGTTATGTATTGTGAGTTCTATGTGATAATTTGTGTGCATGTTATGGAAATTATGAGATTGATACATCAATATTATGTCATGGGGCCAATTAGACCTAATTAGACCTAGATCGGGGTTGTAAGACTAGGTACGTGTCCACAAATGGATATGTGTAGGCCGTATCATGGTATTTTGTGATACGGTGTGACACGGGACCCAATTTTGGATGTTTTGCACAATTCTCTTCAATTTCTATTATAGCAAGTTACATTGGTTATATATAGATGTTATATATGTGTATGATTGATAATTATAGGGTATTGAAAGATTTGGCACTTTAGTGGAGTGTGTATCATTGAGTATCACAATTATACATACCAAGTGCTTGATCAAATAGTTTATAGTATGAATGTATATATATAGACATTGTGTGTGAATTTTGATAGCATGGAGGTGATGGTGTTGTGATCAGTGAGGTGAGGGGATTCATTGTGTGTGTGTGCGTGTGTGTGTGTGTGTGTGTGTGTGTGAGAGAGAGAGAGAGAGAGAGAGAGACTGAAACATAATGTACAGAGGCTGTGTGCATAGATTTGAGAGGGGTGTGAATGCTTGATTCAAGTGTAGACAGATAAGGAGGAAATTATAGGTTTGTGCAAAGCTATTTTAGCAACTGCTACAAGTAACAGCAAGGTAAGCTCGGGTTTGTTAGACATTGTATGTGTAGAGTACCAACCAAACACTACAGTACAAAATATTAACGGAAAGGTGTTCAGTTGGGATAGTAATGTTAGTTGTGTGTATCTAGTTTAAGTGTTGTGTGGTGAATATATACATTAGTTATATGTGTTAACAGATTGTGTGAGGGGTCAGGCAATGTATCATTCAATCGAAGGAATGCAGTGAATGGTGTGTTAGCTGAGGTTATATTCGTGGGTAATTAGCAGAAGTAGCTGCATTGGTTACAGTTGTGAGAAAATAGATAGTAGCAGCAACATGAGTCGCCAAGCAACCAAATGTCAAGTTTAGCAACAACAACAGCAAAGCAAGAGTGAGTTTAGGTAGCAAGTAAGAAATTAAGGTATTTTGCTAGTTGAGCACTGTATTCCGGTGTCAGTGAGTATCTCGTATCAGAGGGATATCTGGAAAAGAGTATTCTATTTAGAATGGGGGTTAAGGTGTAATAGAGATTGTGTGAGGGTGTATATTCACACAAGTGTGTGTATAGTATATATGAGATATGTGTGAGTATAGATATTGGATGCACAGGTGTGTCTGTATATGTTAATATGGGTGAGTGAGAGAGACTTGGTGTTGAGGGAGTGGTGATTGGTATATACATCAGTGGTATCAGGAAGGAGTGTAGTGTTAGTACACTAGTTTATTAGTTAGTGTAAATAGGTTTTAGTCATTAGTCTATACTAAGTTAGTTGCTAGTGTTGTTGTAGAAACAGTTCAAGCATTTGGAGTACCATATGAAACTTGGGCTTTTGAGACAGTTGAAGATCTGATATGAAGTAGCAGTAGCAGCATTCAGTGGAAGGGGACTGGACACTGAAATAGGAAGCAGTTTCAGCCTTGGGTATAGACTCGGGGCAACTATGTGCAGGTGATTTGCATATTAGTTTGTGTAGTCGAGTATTTCAACAGCTGCAATAGTGTTAAGTTGGGGAGTTGTGTAAACCCCCTCGTCAAATATAGTATTTATTTAATTATTTTATTAAGATACAACCATAACCCAAATCCTACGTACCCAAATTAGGGTAGCAGTCTACACCAAGCTTGTTATGCCACGACTCCTGTGTACCACCCAAAAATCTAGATCTTTATGTTTCCGATGCATTTGGAATTACCAAGTTGAATTGTTAATTAATTTAAATTTAAGGCCAATTTACCTCCAGCAGAACCAAACCAAGCCCACATGCGCCTTTCAAGTGGACAATTTCCATCCCAACAAGCCGGACAGGCCCAACCCTCGAGTCCAGCACATAATCTCTATCACCAACTATAAATACAAAACCCCCTCATACAAAACCCTAATAAACTACTATTCATCCTCCTCCCCAATACCCTAGCCGACTTTCCCCCTGCCGACTGTCCCCATCCCGTTGGACTTCCCCATGCCAACTGCTCCCATCCCGTCGGACTTCCCCCTGCCGACTGTCACCATCCCGTCGGACTTCCCCTTGCCGACTACTCTCATCCCATTGGACTTCCCCCTGCCGACTGCTCCCATCCCGTCGGACTTCCCTCAGCCGACTTCATCCCAACCCGATTGGTGCACACCCCCGACCGACTGTTTCCCGACCGGTGTACACCCCAGCCCCCGACAGTTCCGACAGGAGCATTGCCGCAGGCCAACGCCGCTCGACCGCCCCGTGTCTAGACGACCATCCCCGCACGACTCCACCCAGCAACGTCGCTGTCGGAGCAGATGCTGCTGCTGCAGTCCCTGCCTTGCTGATCCAGCCACTGCCGCTGAAGCTGCTCGCTGACCGACGCCGGAGTTCCCATTCGTCGGAGGACGACCAGGCGACGAGAAGAACCTCGTCCAGCCAGCGAGGTAAATGCATATACTCTTGGTATCGTATTCGTTTGTAAGCATCATGTCATCACGAGAGTTGTATTCTGGACACAACTTAGTTAACCCTAAATTATATATATAGCGGTGATGATTAGCAAGAATTAGAACTCATCTAATAACTAGCGATTGCATTAATCTTAAAACCTGCAGTCAATGACCAATACTTCACCTGGACCCTGGACGTAAACCCAGTATGTTGAGCAAGGAAATCAAGGACATATTTATGTACAGAGTAGAAGTAGTTGCCAAACCTTAACTCGATAATCTATTGTTGCAAGGCGCACGTTGACCAAAGACAGAACGCGAGTACACCCTAGCTACGCACACATGTGATGCTGTAATCGGTCAACAGTAAACCGGCAACAATATCGAGGAACAACGTCATAATTAATTATGTATTTCTTAGTGTCTGATATTAGATTATTATATCATATTTTGTGTTTAGGACCATTGGACCAGCCGGAAGACACTGTAGGAACAGGCTTCTGGCACTCACAGATTGAGGACTCAGGCAAGATACCTTGCCATATTTCTGTCTAAATTAAATGCTGCATATGTTGTATGTTAGTTGCTGTTCTATTTTATATGACTGTACGCGTCCGAGATTGATTCGGATGCTATCGACGGATGCGTCGATGATTTAGTATACTTGACATAGTCACTAGCAGACTCACCCCATTGGAGGATACGCTGATATCTTCTGAGACCTGATACTTTACACGCTTCACTGTGACATTCATGTTGGGATGCGGGTCCGCGTATTCGACTAGCTATCAGTGCGTGTGACATGCATCATGGTTAGTACATAATTCAGGTCTATGTTTATTGTTAGTAGAGATAGGCATGTAGTTGCGTGGTATGCACGTCGAGTATTCGATTTGCGTATTTACATTGGGAGGGGATGACCACTAGTAGGCGTATGAGATACACCCATTGGAATTCGTAGTATCCAGAGGAACCACGGATCCAATGATTTTCCTTTATTCAGATTCTCCGTTCTTCGGAGCGGTATGGACGTATATATACTGGCAGATTCTCTATTCTTCGGAGTAGTATGGACATTATACTATTCAGATTCCCTGTTCTTCGGAGCAGTATGGACGTTATACTATTCAGATTCCCTGTTCTTCGGAGCGGTATGGACGTTATGCCTACACCTACTCATACGCACCAGTATTATCCTCATATTGCATCCACTTAGATGGTTAGCATACCCTTTATTGCATTTACTTTATTCAGTATTTATATATGGCTTGTCTCTCTGTATCTTGTTACGTCCCTCTGAGGACCTGGTTCCCTTCCAGATTTGGATGAGGCTTTCTACCCCACAGTATACGGCCTCGGACAGGAGACGAGATTTGCTACAACTGAGGAGTTAGAGGTGCAGCCGTCAGAGTTTCTGTGACCAGTTGGTTAGCCTTCAGCCAAGATTGGGAGCATCACTATCTAGAGCCGATGCCCTAGTCATTATCTTTTATACCTCATTTCAGTACTTTATTTCATCGTAGTAGTGGGTTTGTTCCCACCAGACATTATTGGTTGTATTATGATATCTTGAGACTGGTATTTATTATCCAGCAGTTTATTCAGTGCTTCTTGCTCTTGATTTTGTGGATGAGATTAGACTACCTGTTATTGAATGATATGGGACATGTTAGTATTATAGGACAGCATAGCACTCTTCGTGGATCCATTAAATTGGTATATCCTCGGAGATGTGTCAGCTGGCTATTGCCATGTGGCCTAGTTCCATATATTTTGGGACTGGGGCGTGACAAGTTGGGTACTAGATGTGCAATTTTGTGGTAGTTTATAGTGGGTATTTTGGTGGATGACTGTTAGTGCAGTAAGGTAAGCTATTAGTTAGTTGATAGTGAGAGTTAATTAGTGAGACTTCTGGTGAAGTCAGAGATTTTAAGTATCACATAGTAATAGGAGCAAATAGTAGAGACTCATAAGTTACATATCTATTAGCAGGTAGCTATTATAGTTATATTAGCTAAGTTAGTAAATATGTTAGATACTAAGTTATATGATAGTTACCTTAGTGTATAAGTTAGTATAGAATTAAGTTGATAGTTAGTATGAGTTAGATGGATGTTAGTGATGATATTTACTAACTAGTGGTTACCAGTTAATGCTTGTTAGAGTTGTTAGTTAGTATAACCAGTTAGTGTAGGTATTGACTGAGTTATCACTTATACATCTAGGTAATGACCTAGTATAGCTAGTATGAGCTAGTGTTAGCTTATTAATGACCAATTTAGACTTATAACATAGTATGGACCTAGAACTTCATCTTGTAGCTCATTTTAACATCATTTCTCTTTATTTCACTAATTAACATAATATTTCCTAAATAGGATTGTGTGACACCAGCTTGGGCATCGAGAGACACACCTTGCTCAGGACCAGAGGCGAGTATATTTCTTTGTTAGTTTTTATTTCATGATAGTGTATATAGCACATATTTTAGAATTGTATACTTGATTCTGACATAGTGGTTACACGGAGTGGTACTATATGGATCCTGTCATGGAATATTATCCACTAGCATGTTCAGCGGGTACTCCTTCATATATATTTTATCATGTGTATCAGGTATTAATTATCGTGTACGTCGTGTTCACACACTGCTCATATTCAGTGTACTTATATTCGTGTTCATAACGTGTCGTGATTGGATCCATAAGTATTGGTTGGGGATGGGGGAGTGGGAGTTGGTTATGTGATCAAGCCTAAGTGTATTCGTGTATATGTCGATTACACGTCACACGTGTAATTAAGTTACCGTATTGTATTCGTGTTCAACCCAAACCAATCACATAATGAACTTGTACTCTATTGAATAGTAGTTAGTTTATCTATTCCTATTTAAATTGCAGTTATTCCTATTACCTATTTTTTATTCCAGTACATCACCTGTTCACTCTAGTTCATTCTATTTCTTATGATTACTTATCTTGTATTCTTTTCTATTATCTGTTATATATGCTCGATTATGTATTTGGAACTGCTTTCAGAGGTATGTACTTTGCTCCAATTCTGACTGGATATATTTTTTAGATGATTGGCTTATGGACTAGTATCCCACCTAGTACGGGCCGTAGGACGACGTACTATTAGAGGATACTCCCTTAGAGCATGAGGACCTAGTGTCGGATACTGAGGAGGCCTAGACTTATTATTTAGACTTGTATTAGACTTTTATTAAGGTTATTGGCATGTATATATATTATTTCAAACTTGTGGATGTTTTGTGACTCTTTTCTTTTATTATTCCATATCGTGCTTTATCTTTCTTAGTTTGTATTTTGATTGGGTATAGTTTATCATTATCATATACCATATTGTTCCTCCGTTTGGAGTTGAGATGACATTGACAGGTACCTTACATATTGTATGAGATATTAGATTGTATGTTGACCCAGACAGCATTGTATCACCGGTGCTACGACGTAGGCTGGGCGTTGCTCACTTCTCGTGCCCTTATTTCGGGTACGGGTCATGACAGAAGGAAATAGCTAGACAAGTCGGTAAGAGTATCAGTGTGTGGGTTAGTGTGCAAACAAGGAAGGGATGTCTGAGATTAGTATTCCAGTAGGATGTACATTGGTATGGATCAATAGCAACAGTGATATGGAGAGTGTGCAGGTATGGCATTGCACCTAGGTGGATGTGCAGCACAGTGATGTAAGGTCGTGTAGCAATGTGCACTTGTGTGCATATTTGTGTAGGTGAGTTTATGTTAGGTGTGTTAGTGTATGAGATATGTATGTGCACAGGGGATGACTTAGTATGGTGTATCATATGGCTAATAGGTATATTTTCTGTGTATTTAGTATTAGAGAATAGTGCTTTTAGAATCAGATTTTGGTGTGCTCGTGGGCAAGTTAGAGTATCCTGGAATAGTGTAACATTTAGAAAAACACCTTAGAGTAGTGCCTGTGTTGATAGGTGTATCAGTTGGGTCTATAAAAGGATGTGTGTGGGTGCATGTTTTGCTTGGATTGAAGTGTGAGGGAATGCAATCTGTTTTAGTCAGACCCTGGTATAGTGAGTGAAAAGGGGAGCTCGAGAGGTAGTCCTTGAGGTACTTCCAAGAAGTTCAGTAACCTGGAGGTTAGATTTGTACTGGAATCTAAGTTCAGTCCAGAGTTAAGAGGGTTGTGAAGCCTGCAGCAAATTATAGTGTGAAGGTGGGGGTTTGGTATCAGGTGTTAGTAAAGAGGCCAGTGAGGGGTGTAGGTAAGAGTGTATTGGATAGAATATGGGGTACAGTAGGGTGAAGACTAGGTTTGAGTATTATTAAACCAATGTGTAATGGATATAGTGTTCAGATTTATGTAAAGAGAGTGTTGGATTCAGTGGTTGCCAATAGAGAGAAGGGCGTATCATGGTTGTATAGGATGTATCAATTCTTATCAAGAAGTAGGTATCTCGAGTATCCTAGTCTTGAGTGAGTCAAGACATTAAGTGTTGTGTGTAGGTAATAGTTTTGGATAGGTAAGGTTGAGTATCAGACTAAGGTGCTAAGTAGTGTTAAGGTATTAGTAGAGGTCAAGGTATTAGAGTAATATCAAGGTATGCCAAATGATAAGGTATGAGTCAAGGTATTGGTAGAGTGACTAGGTAGCAAGTAATATCTCAAGATGTTGTAAGGTAATAAGTAAAGTATTAGTTTATAGCTTAGATATTTTATAATACTAGTATATATGAGTGATATATATACTACTACTACTGGTAGTAGTAGTAGTAGTAGTAGTAGTAGCTAGTATAGCTAATACCAATATGGTATTGACCTAGATTAGACCTAGTATTGACTTAATATAAATAGTATAGCTTCATAGGCCAACTAAATAAGTAATTTGGAACCCAAATATAGGTATTGACTTAGTTTACCCCAATTGACCTATAATTGACCTAAAAATTCCTGGTAGCACTAGTTAAGAATATGTTTGACTCTTTTACACCAATAGATATTCAAAATTCATATTTAGGTCTTTGAGGCACCGATATGGACATTGTTTAATATTCAGCACCAGATTTCAAGAGAGTGCATTCTCTGATAGTTTTCTTTATTTGATATTTACTATGATTCCTATTTATAGTATCATTTTACTTGATTTCTCGACATGATGGATACACATAGTAGTATTATAGATTCATCTTTGAGAAACGTGATTTATACTTGTTGGCACATCATGACTCTTTTACTGGCACCATATTTATCAGGACTCTTCTGGCATTACTTATACTTGGCTGGCATCTTATTGATCTATGTGTCGGAACATAAATCTATTTTACTAGTCAGGCGAAGAAATACCTTAGTAGACGTAAATATTTCCAAAATCTGGAACTACTCCCTCAGGTCCAATCTGGAATGATAGCACTCGCACATTTTATGTGTGAGCTGCTGTACATTACACCCTAGCCGTTTACATGTCGAAAGTGGTATTTTAACATACTAGTTAGGTGCAGACTTTCTGGTTTCACTCTATACTTGTTGGTTATATTCGTATTTGTCATGTTTACTGGATTTGCATATTTTCTTGTCTTTACCTTCTTACTTACATGTTCACCCTATTTACATTTTTATGCTTCTATATTTATCTGTTTATTCTATTCATGTACCATAGTTCATTGCTTATCTATTCATCATGTATTACTTTATTATTACAATTTTATAGTCTTTATTATTTAATTGGAACTGCTGTTAGAGTTGTACTCATTTCATCCTGACTAGATAATATTTTTCAGTAGATTTGGAGGATTGATGTTCGACTTATTACGGACCACAAGAGGGAGTAGCAGCAACCTTGGACTATGTACTTCAGGAGTAATTGTCGGGAGGTCTAGCCAGTGTCACTAGTTATCTGAGCTATTTCTATTTAGTATTTTGTAGTGGATTTGTCTCCAGCATCTTAGACGATTTGGGATATTATTATTTGATACTATACTTGATGTTGTGTTGATTAGACTTATCTAGACTTATGATTTGGATCTTTTTTCTTTATAACTTATCATGTCATTTATCTTCCTTATAGTTTTTTGGTCATTGACAGGTTGTGATTATTATTGTATGAGATTT
Source organism: Iris macrosiphon (assembly GCA_036927795.1). NCBI lineage: Eukaryota > Viridiplantae > Streptophyta > Magnoliopsida > Asparagales > Iridaceae > Iris > Iris macrosiphon. The sequence goes on from JAYESA010000018.1 coordinate 62,966,043, forward strand.
ATAGATAGTTATATTGACCTAGACAGCGTTCTATGTCGTTTCTACTGTATAGGCTGGACGTACTCACATATTCATACCCGAATATATGGGTATGGGTCGTAAGAAATTTTTATGGTGGCTCATGCAGGTCAGGCTTCGCAATTAGTGTGATGTCGTGGTAGTGCAACAACTTAGTTGTACTACTACGAGCCTGCGATAGGATATAGGCTATAGGATGAGAGAATACTCAATCACAACTAGGAATTCCAATCTGATTTGAAACTACTAATCTTGACTCATTCTGAATAATCTTTGATAATTGTTATACTTCTTTGATTGATACATATCTTATGCCATATTGACTTCTCATTGTTTTGATCTGTCTTCAGGATGCCTCCGAAGATGAGGATCCGCGCGGAAGCAGCAGGAGCTTCTGAGAGATCAGCGACTTCCCGACCTACTACTCGGGGATCTATTGGTGTTGTTCTACCTCCATCTTCTCAGGGAGTTGCTCCAAATAGTTTGGGGAGTCTTCCTCATCCTCCAGCTTTTCCTTTCCCTAGAGGCGTGCCCACTAATGGGGCACAGATATTTTCACTAGTCCAGGGCATGGTAGATGCTCAGAGGATGCAGGCGGAGGCTCAGCATGTTCAAGATTAGACTTAGAGGGTACAGACCGAGGCACACTGAGATTAGACTACATTCATGAGGTAGGGCATAGAGAATACCCATCATATGACATTGTAGGCCGTAGAGAGAGTTGCTCAGCAGCAGCCCGCTCAGCAAGGGCAGGGCACTATTGTGGATTTCAAGTGGATGCATCATCGGGAGTTTAAAGGCACCGAAGGGATCTTGTATGATGATGATTGGTTGGAGGACATAGAGAGGATTCTGCGGGTGACCCAGATTCTTGCGAGTCTACAAATCGAGGCAGTAGGTTGCCAGATATTCGACCTTGCACTTATTTGGTTTCGTACTGAGCTGAGACTTGCCATAAAAGGACTAACTTGGGAGACCAGCCCGCCACCCTTTACAGGAATGCGAGGCACCATTTCTCTTCAAGTCTAGGTCAGGTTTATCGAAACCCTATTTCTTCAAGGAGAAGTTCTTTTCTGATGTGGCCTTTAGAGTTTTGGAGAGCCAGTTCCAGAACCTGGTGCAGGGGAGTATGTCTGTAGACGAGTACACTGTAGAGTTCAGCCGCTTGAGCCACTTCGCAGAGTATATGGTTCAGAACCCAGTGGAGTGAGCCAGGAGATTCAGGAAGGGTCTGGTCAGGGAGATCCGAATAGTTACTACTGTGAGCCATACCGCAATATTTGCTGACATCTTGGCGGAGGCTCAGGTAGATGAGGAGGACTTGGACCTTAGGCCCAAAAGGGATCGGGATGTGTTGGTGGTGGTGGTAGTAGTGCAGAACCGGCTAAGCATCTCTATGTTCAGAAGGTAGTTTCTCAGCCCCAGTTGGAGTACCACCTACTGGTTAGAGCTTCGGTTCAGCAGAAGCCATAGAGACAGATGTAGAGAGCACCCACTTGTGCCTACAGTAAGAAGTCTGAGCATATCTGGGATGTTTGCAGGAGGAGGGGGATGATATGTCTGTTTTGTGGGTCAGTTGCGCACAAGATGCGAGACTGTCCCATTGTTCTTCCTATCAATGGAGCACCAGATCAAAGGGGTCCAGGTAGGCCACCTGTGGCACAGCAAAATATCCAGCACTATGGGAGGGAGACACCCCAAAATGGCGGGACTTTTGTGATGGCAGTCGAGGGGACCGATGTTGCAGGTGATGGGTCAGCAGGTTCTGTTCTGTCCCTTCTTTTCCTTTCCTTTCCTTTCCATCTATTGATCTCTGTGATTCTTTAGTATCTTATTATTGCTTTAGTAATTTTGTTTTATAGTATAGTTAGTAGTAACTATGATAGAGACTGCAATCTCAGGACAGATAGAGACCATAACCATGCATGTTTGATAACTCATGGATGTTACTTTTCATTAGAATTGTATGGTTGTCTGATTTTAGATAGGACTTTCTTATACTATGAATAGATTGGGGTTGCGAACATTGAGAGGATTATCACAACTAAATTATAATTATCCAGGTGGGAGAGGACGGGATCTTTTAATTTCGATGATGAAATTATTTTTAAGGGGGGTAGAATTTGTAACCACAATTTCAACATGTAAGGGTATTTTGTCATTTCAATTGTTAGATCATTATATTAGTGCTAATAAATATTTATTATAATATTTTTTGGTTCATGTTCTAGCTAATTAGAATGGACTAGTGTTAGTAGACTTAATTAATGACATTATATTAGTTCATGACTTAGCACCTAATTAATTAAGGGAATTAGTATATGGAAAGAATATACCATTTTAGTTGTAAAGATGCTTTCTTTCATTAGTTAGATTTCCTTTATGATAATTGGAGAGAAAACTTTATACTTTTCAAATCAACTATAACCCTACTATAAGAGCCATACTTTCATTAGGGTTCATTCATTTCATTTTTTCATGCCACTAGCCTCCTTCTACCCAAAATATTTTCTCTTCCAAAATTTCCCCAAATCTCTACCAAAACCTAATCAAATCTACTCATCCTTCTCCATTTCAATCACCATGGAGATCAAGAAGCTTGGAGAGCAAGGAGTAGATTGGAGAGAAGCTTGCTAAGAGGAGTTCATGTCCATTCCATTTCTACGTGTCCATTTGGAGGAGTTTTATTGGAATTTGACTCCCAATAAATATAATCTCTATTTCCCATCAATTTCATGGTTAAATCATAGTATTGGAACCTTAGGAACTCATCCATAGTTAAGAACCATTCTTAGGGAGAATAACTTGGTGCTAGAAGTCTCTATTTCAATACAACTAGTAGTTTTTATGGCTAAATTGGATAAAATTTGAATTTGGTGCACCAAGTATTTAAGGAATGACCTACTGAGTATTAGAGACTCTAATTCATGTATTATTTTGGGTATACATGTCTATAATTGGATACAAAAAGGTTGTATCATGTCATGGTACGTGTTGGTAGAATGGATTTATAGTTCCAATAGTGGTTAATTCTTATTATATTGATCTTAATTAGTTATAATATGTGTTTATATATATATATATATATATATATATATATATATATATATATATATATATAGTCTTTTGGTGAGGTTCTGATCATTGGGGAATGGGTGTACCACATTGCGGTGGCTATTTGTAGTGTGTATCGTATGTATCGGAGATGATACGGACGCGTATCACAAGTGCACACCAAGTGTTTGTTATTAGGATTGAGGTGTATTTCTATATGTATATTTGTATATATTTGTATATATGTATATAAGTATATGTGTTGGTTTATATGAGTGTGTGTGGAATGTTATATGTGTGTGAGTGTACTATGCAGATGTTTAAGTGTATGGCTAGGTACTAGTGTGTGTTCCACTGTCTCTCGAGTATCAGGTTGGAAGTAATTGCATAGGTTTATATTTGTGTGTAGATACTATAGGTTAATGTGTTGTATCTAGCATACAATTGTTCAGTGTATATCAGACCTGGGGAGATAGGACTGAACTGAGTATCATTGTGTGTAGGATAGTATGCAAGTAGGGAGGATGTCTGAGATTAGTGTTACAGTAGTATGTACACTGGTATGGATCAGCAGCAGCAGTGATATGGAGAGTGTGCAGGTATGGCACTGCACCTAGGTCGATATGCAACACAGTGAGGTAAGGTCATGCAACAATGTGCACTTGTGTGCATATGTGTGTGGGTGAGTTTATTTCAAGTATGTTAGTGTATGAGATATGTTTGTGCACAGGGGATGACTTAGTATGGTGTATCATATGCTTAGTAGGTATGTTGTCTGTGTGTTTAGTATTAGAGAAGAATGCTTTTAGAATCAAATTTTGGAATACCCGTGGGCAAGTTAAAGTATCTTAGAATAGTGTATCATTTAGGAAAATACATTAGAGTAGTATCTGTGTAGATAGGTGTATCAGTGGGGTCTGTAAATGTATGTGTGTGGGTGCATGTGTTTCTTGGTTTAAAGTGTGAGGGAATGCAATATGTTTCAGTCAGACCCTGGTATAGTGAGTTAAAAGGGGAGCTCGAGTGGTAGTCCTTGAGGTACTTTAAGGCAGTCCAGTAACCTGGAGGTTAGATTTGTACTGCAATCTGGGTTCAGTCCAGAGTTAGAGGGTTGTGAAGCCTGCAGCTAATTTCAGTGTTAAGGTAGGGGTTTGGTATCAAGTGTTAGTGAAGTGGCTAATGAGGAGTGTAGGTAAGAGTGTATTAGGTAGAATATGGGGTGCAGTAGGGTGGAGACTAGGTTTGAGTATTGTTGAACCCATGTGTAATGGATATAGTGTTCAGATTTATGTAAAGAGAGTGTTGGATTCAGTGGTTGCCAATAGAGAGGAGGGTATATCATTGTTGTATAGGATGTATATATTCTTATCAAGAAATAGGTATCTCAGTATCCTAGTCTTGTATGAGTCAAGACATTAAGTGTTGTGTCAAGTTAATAGTTTTTGGTAGATAAGGTTGAGTATCATAGACTAAGGTGCTAAGTAGTGTTAAGGTATTAGTTGAGGTCAAGGTATTAGAGTAATATCAAGGTATGCCAAATGATAACGTATGAGTCAAGGTATTGGTAGAGTGACTAGGTAACAAGTAATATGTCAAGGTGTTGTATGGTAAAAGTAAGGTATTGGTTTATAACTTTGATGTTTTATAATACTAGTATATATTAGTTTTATATATAGTAGTAGTAGTAGTAGTAGTAGTAGTAGTAGTAGTAGTAGTAGTAGTAGTAGTAGTAGTAGTAGCTAGTATAGCTAATACCAGTAAGATATTGACCTAGATTAGACCTAGTATTGACTTAATATAAATAGTATAACTACATAGGCCAACTAAATAAGTAATTTGGTACCAAAATTTAGGTATTGACTTTGTTTACCATAATTGACCTATAATTGACCTTGAAATCCCTGGTAGCAATAGTTAAGCCTATATTTGACTCTTTTACACCAATTGACATTAAAAATTTATATTTAGGTCTTTGAGGCACCGATACGGACATTGTTTGATATTCAGTACCAGATTTCAAGCGAGTACATTCTTTGATAGTTTCTTTTATTTGCTATTTACTATGATGCATGTTTATAGTATTGTTTTAATTAATTTCTCGACACGATGGATACATGGAGTAGTATTATTGATTCATCTTTGAGATATGTAGTTTATACATACTGGTCCATCATAACTCTTTTACTGGCACCACCTTTATCAGGACTCTTTTGGCATCACTTATACTTGGCTGGCATCTTATTGACCTACGTGTCGAGATCTGGATCCATTATTACTAGTCGGGCAAAAAAATACCTTAGTAGACATGTAAATATTCCCAAAATATGGAACCACTTTCTCAGGTCCAATCTGGAATGATAGAAGTTGCACATTTTATGTGCGAACTGTCGTACATTACCCCCTAGTCATTTACATGTCGAAAGAGGTATTTCAGCACACTAGTTAGGTACAGACTTTCTGGTTTCACTTTATACTTGTTGGTTACATTCTTATCTATCGTGCTTACTGGATTTTGCATATTTTTTGTCTTTACTGTCATACTTACATGTTCATCCTATTTATATTTCCATACATCTATATTTATCTATTTCATTCTATTCATGTACCATAGTTCATTGCTTATCCGTTCATCATGTATTACTTTACTATTATATTTTTATAGTCTTTATCATTTAATTAGAACTGATGTTAGAGTTATACTCGTTCCATCATGACTGGATAATATTTTTTAGTAGATTTGAAGGATTAGTGTCCGACTTATTATGGACCACAAGAGGGAGTCGCTGCAACCTTGGACTCTGTAGTTCAGGAGTAATTGCCAGGAGGTCTAGACAGTGTCAACAATTATCTTAGCTATTTATATTTAGTATTTTGTACTAGATTTGTCTCCATTGAGATATTATTACTTGGTACTATACTTGATATTGTGTTGATTAGACTTATCTAGACTTGTGATTTGGATCTCTTTTCCATATATCTTATCATGTCATTTATCTTCATGGTTTTCTGGTGATTGAGTATTATCATTATATTATATATTATCATCTTATCCGCCTTATGGAGTTGATATATCATTGATAGGTTATGATTATTATTATGTGAGAATAATAGATAGTAATATTGACCAAGATAGCATTTTATGTTATTTCTACGGAATAGGCTGGATGTACTCACGTACTCGTGCCTGAATATCTGGGTGCGGGTCGTGATACCCTGAATCATCTTCACCTTCTCACTATGCTAACCACCAACTCTGGTCCCAATATCTAACGCTCTCCTATGTCACTCCATAGGAGACCTATACTTCCTACCATATAATGCTTCAAACGAAGCCATCTGAATGCTCGCTTGATAGCTTTTTGTCACGACCCGCACCCGGTTTAGGGGCACGAGTGCGTGGGTACGTCTAGCCTACGCCGCAGCATCGGCGGTAGAACGCTGTCTAGGTCGAGTACTATCTAAACAATCTCACGCTAGTATCCAACTCCATAAGGAGACTCGGATAAAAATATTAACAACATACTCAATCACAACTACAGCACGATAGAAATTTGAAGAAATAAAAGAATACAACACAAGTCTAATGACAACATAATCATACCTGCAAATCCTTAACTTCCAATCCCCAAGTGTGTCAGAAACCAGTCTACTAAGGTCACAGTCTGGAAAAATATTTTCCAGTCAGGAAGGAGCAAAGTACATCTCTAATTAGCAGTTCTATATAAATGACATAAACTATGTAGCAGTTCTAGATGGAAATATACCAGATGCATGTATAGGTACGAGAAATGTACAATAAAAGAAATACTGGAAATATTATAAGTAACTGCAGAAAAAGAAAACAATATGTCCAAGAGCAAGAAACCTGTGACTAAGTGTGTGAGTACTAGCTTTAACATGTGATCGGCTTGGGAACTTGATCAGGCTGGTTACATGTGATTAGCTATGATTCACGAAGGTCAGGCTAACCGTTGGTTAGCTATGATGCATGTAGAGGTCAGGCTAATCACACGTAACAGCTATGAGGCACGGAGATGGTCAGGCCGCACCCGACGTGAGATGTGGGGTGAGCTATGATGCATGAAAAGTTGGGTATGATCACATATCTACACTAAAATACTCCCCACCCCCGACTGGTATAATAGATCCAATCATGGTACGCTATGCCACGGGATTCCCTAGGAAGGTAGCAAATCTCCCCGGGAATCAGTGTCTGTACATGCACAAGATAACAAGGAAAACAAGTCTTGTACAAGCTACACCATGAATAAGGAATAACATCTCATGACGAGATCCGTGTATACCAATCCGTGTAACCAGCGTGTCAAGAGCATGGATATTTACACTAGATACAGTGAACATAGGAGATATCATAAATTAGAAACTAATCAGAGAATGTACTCGCCTTGGGTCCTTAGCTGGTAAAACCAATGTCCTGTCCCAGAGTATCGTCTGGAGGAACCAACAGTCCTAAAAATATATCAAATACAACATTTGCATCAGGTGCTACACTAACACATCACAAATACATGAACTCGGGGCTCTGTCAGGTATGGCACTAGTCAACTAGGGTCACCTAGTAATTTACCAATTAATCATATTATCAATAAATAAATTAATACATATATATATATAGTTATTCCAAAGTATACAAAATAGGTATAACTGTATGTACATAAGTGGAATTATATTTTATTTATGAAAAATATACATCACCCAATATTTAAGAATATATACATTTATATATTTATATACACTAAATAAAATATACTCATACCCTATATGTACACAAGTATATATATATATATATACCAATATACGTTTTTATACCAAAATACGTATATATCATATATGTGCAAAAGTACATTTTTTGAATATATATATATATTGTCAACATCATTATTAAATATACTAATACTAATACCGATTTAGTTTATACTATGTATATTAGGAATATAATAAAAGCATGTACAAAATATATATTTTTATACATATATACAAATTATATATGTTGAAAGTATGTACAAAACATATATACATATATCAATTAATACAATACCTATACTGCATATACTAAGTACGTATTTATATTTATATCAACCATATTAAATATATACATATACATACATATACTAATTATATGTATTAAAATATACTAAGTATTATACAAAATACATGCATATACATATATCAATTATACGTATATTATACATTATACTAATTTATCTACACTATACATTATATTAATTATATACACTGTTTATCATATTAATTATATACACTGTGAAAGAGGAGAGGGACTCACCGGGGTGCGATGGTGGTTCCGGTGAACGTGGAGGTCAGGGCTGGCCGAGGTGCAGACCGGACGGCAGAGGGAGGTCAGTGATCGGCTGCGGGGTCGTCTCTGGTTAAGCAATTTGCATCATGGTTCTCCGAAAGATCACAAATTTCAGAATCTTCTTTGGGATCCTGTGATTCGACCATTGGAATTGATGATGGGCCAGCATCTTTGTCATTGAAAGATCCATAAATACCTCTCTCTGCGGTGACGTTTAAACCTTCATCCTCAGAACTCAAACTAGAAGAGACTTCTGATGGCATATCTGCTCTAAAAAGGATTGAAGTCTAGGTCCTCGTGTTCCTCATCCTCCGCTTCAACTTCAAAATTCACATCACTGCCCATAGGTAATTCAGCATGAGAAGCAGCAAGACTTTGTCGATCATTCCCATTCTCTTCGTTTTGGTTAGCCATAGGCAATGACATCTTGGAAGGTGGGGAATCTGCAGGGGATGAAGTGGGTGTTCGGCTGAAGAATGCGGGGAGGAGCTCGGTTCGATCTGGCCGGAAGTGGCTAGTCGAAGCAGCCGCAGCAGGCCGGAGGGTGGTTTGAACCACGCCGGAGCAGCAGACCGGAGGGGTCGGCTCGGCCGGTTGGCAGTAGAGGATGGTGGTGATGATAGGAAGTTGATGGAGGTGGTGGTGTTTGGATGATGGAGGTGGTGGAGATGTAGCCGGAGGTGGTGGTGTTAAAGTGACCGGCCGGAGTCGAGGTAGGAGGGAGATGGAGGCAGCGGGGTCGGAGGGTCGGTACTCGACCGGAGTAGAGGAGATGGGGATGGGTCCACCGACCGGAACTGTGGCCGTCGGGAATGGGCTTGGGAAAAGGAGCGCTCGACTGGAGTAGAGCTCGCAGTGGCCGCCGGACGCGCACAGCAGCGCCGGCCGGGTCGGGCTCAGTCGCCGGAGAGGGAGAGGCCCGTCGGATGGATCTGCACAGTGGGGGAACTCGGTGAACAGTGTCCCCCCCCTATTTGAATTTGAAATTTTTTCTTTATGAAGAAATGAAGAAGAAGAAGAAAAAGAAGGAGAAGAAGAAGAAGGGAGAAGGAATTTGGTTTCCTACGGGTTGAGGATGGAGGAGGCTTGTGAGGTGGGGAAACCTAGATTTCTAGGGATTAGGGTTGATGGTGACATGACATTAAATAGGATGAAGGTGAGATGTGGATGAAGGGTGTAGATTGCATCCATCTAGAATTGATGGCCATGACTTGTCATGAGGAAAAATTAATTATTCATGGAGAGGGTTGTTGACTTAGTCAAATAATTGGGCTCTCCATTTGTTTGAACCAATGGGGTGTTGACATCAATTATGTAAATTTGCAAATTAGCCCCCCCTAAATTCGGGAAATTGCACAAACACATAAAATGACGAAATTTGGCGGGCGATTCGGGGTCCGGTGTTTTGTAGGGTCAGGGGCGCTGTAAGATCAGTATGGGCTCAATTAGCAGGTCACTGGAATTAAATTGGAATTTCAGAATCAGATAAAAAATGGTATCCTCAAATTAATTCGAAACAAATGCAAGTTGTGTTCTAAAATTAATTAGGAGTACATGGGATCAAAATCAGGTCAGGTCATCAATACCAATAATGAAGAAGACTCAGAACAGAATATTACCCTAATTTGGGTCGCACGAAAAATAGGTCAAGATTGTCTCCAATTTTCGATTGGAACGCACAACGATGCAAAATAGGGATTTATTAAATAACGTCCGCGACAATTTTTGTGCGGCCAGAAATAATCCACAGGGAGCAAAATTATGAGTTGCAAAAATAGCAGAATTGAAGGCGGGCATGTCTAGGGCAAGAGGGTGAAATTTGTTGGAAGACAAAAGTCAGGGTAGCGCTCCAAATATCGAAGCAAAGGCAATGCACAAAAATATTAAATAAAATACAGTAATCAATTACAATCTCCAAATATTAAATTCTAGATAAATAATTAAATCCAGAATTCCACAATTCGGACAGGTTCTCATCTACTGGGCTTCTAGGTCAAGTCTGCTAGCTCAAAACAAATGAACACTGTATATAATTATATATTTAATTATACATCACATAATTATTTAAAACAAATAATTATCATGCAATTACATAATTGTAACTACCCTAATATTAAATATTGTAAAAAGTCGAAAATATTCCTGTTTTCAGAATGTGGTAGTGACAAGTCTACCCACCTTAAAAGAATTCCGTCCTCGAAATTTAAAAACGTCATAGTAGTGTTTACTCATACACATTATTATTTTCCATAAATAGTGAAATTCAACAACCCCCAAAATCCTGAAATTATCCACCTTGTCGTTTCGCAATTTCCAAAAATTTTGAAATTACCGTATTCTTGCAATATCCTCGAGAATAAAAATCAGTTTCCATTTCCTCACAATTCCCACAAATTTAAATAAAAATTTTATACTCGGAATTTGATATCTGTTCCTCAAATTGAATTTCAATCAATGTACCGATTCTCGTCCCAAATAGTATGAATTCCAACAATAATCCATCAATGATCTGATTCTTCAGTTTCTTCTTCAGTTTCTTTTTCCCTCAAATACTTAATAATGCGACACTTATGGATCCTTCAAATGCAACGTCCGCAATAATAAAATTTAAATTACTATATTGCAATCAAATATATATACTGATAATTTTCCAAATTTTCTTTAATTTTGTAATGATAAATTATATCACAATCAACCTTCCTGAACTTAACAATCATCAATTCTGCCATGTTAAATTTTTAATCCTTTATTTAAATTAGCGTTTATCCTCAAATTTTAATCATACATCTATCCTTGTAAAACTAATGATCCAGCAATTCTGTTATATCAACTCATGAATGCTTATCCTTGAATTTCTAATTATCTTGTCCCATCTTGTTAAGTCATAACCCCTTCATAAAATACTATGGTCAACCCCAATAATCATGGTCGGAGAAAACTCTACCCACAGTCATACAACCTGTAATCTAAGAAAAATGTGTGCGTTCATGGTGTCTTGTGTCATGGCATTGCAGTCTTTGTCAGGGTGTACTAATAGCTATATTCTAGCAAGAAAATCACGAATATAACCCACGGTACTAGGAAATCAATCAAGACAAAACAACATGAGCAAAAGAAAGAACCTGCTAACATATTTCTTGCGGTATCTCCTATCTCTAACAAACACTTAACTCTATTCACTAACTAATTCCTATTCCTGTACACTGATACCCATATCAACTAATCATTAGTCCACAAGACATCCTTGATTACATCCTCGTTGTATACACCTGCCTATTGATACCTAAATCTGATACCAAGAATCTTTTTAATATATCCATGGTTTAATAATGCGTCCAAGGTTTGATACCTCTATCTCTTCAGTACCACACTCTCTGTCAGTTCCCATTCCTACTACAATTGTCCATACTATTTATTCTCATCACTCAAATACACGTCAAGTGTAACACCATACTAAGTGCTAAGCCCTTTCTAATATAACTCTAGATGGACACCCAAGTCAGTCTGCGGTGCCATCTCAATCATGCTCGAGTTATCAGATCCTTACACATGTATATCATCTACTCATATATTAATATTCATATCTCTCATCTACCATAAAATTAATCCTCAAATAATCGTCAAGGTTTAACTTCTCGATCAACTTAAAAATGAATTGTATATTCCTCCTCAAAATCAGATACTCAACATCAAAATAAATCTAATCATTTCTAAAATCTTTGTAGCCTTAACCATGTTTATTGAATCAATATTTAAAATCCTCAAAATTTTAATGACACAATCTCTACTCCTCAATTATTCTAAAAATAAAATTTTACTTCCACCTTTTAATTTATAATTCCACAAGTGTACATATCAGTGCTCACGGTCTCGGATACTCAAGGTGCACTCAACGCATCTAGTGTCTACAATTGTGTAATAAAATTGTACTGCCTGAATCACTTGTGCTATTACTTCCAATGATCAAAGTTATCATCCCTGTATTTTCTTTCGTGATTTCAATTTATGTCAACTGGTATATCATCTAATTATCATCACACAGAGTGCTTACTGTTATTAATGTCATCCTCGACTAATCCTCGATATAGAATCATTAGCACTCTTGGTATTAATGCATCATCTCTTCAAGCTCATTATAACTCATGATTACATGTATCTACCATAATACTTATGTTTCTTTACTCTCGTGGGTATGTGTATGGTTCCTCATCTCGATTGTTGTATATGTATTTCCCTGTAATCTTTTACAGCCTGTTAAACTGATCTGTGATACGCCTCACCAATTTCATTACCAATTCCGATATTTCTCCACTCATGACAGCTTATTAACTCTTTTATGCATATACAATTCCTTACCTTTAACACACCCGATATCAATCATCAATTGAACATCATGCTCCATTAATCCTTAACACAATTCCTGGATACTTAATCGTTTACATAGATCATTCAATTACATAATCATGATTATTCAGGACGGGTAATTGGCTCTGATACTAACTCTGAGAACTATCACTGATACTCTATACTCTCCTTAACTCTCAGTCTCTAATGACACTACTCCTAGAATCATTGGTACAAGGTACTATGCTAAGGGCTAACTCTAGATTAAAGCCTACTGCTCACATGTCCAACTAAGAAACACTTACAACTCACTAGCAACACAGTCAATACTAATACAAGACACAAACAAAATTACAAGTCACTAATTATCATACTTAACAAGGAATCCTCAAGGAATAGGAGCTCAAGGACTGAATTGAGGACAGAAGGTATCTTTACTGCTAGTAAAGAAAGAAGCGATGGAACAAAGTCCTGGAATAACAGAAATAGATAAGTCTTGAGATGATACTTTAAGAACCAATTTAAGATACAACCCGATAATCATACACGTCTATCTGAAATCATGACACTCAGAATCCTCGCCACGCCAGTAAGCATAGATGCGATAAACGATAGGTTTCGTAACTAAGGTATGCAACTCTATAATCATGTCGTCTAGAATCTTCGCCACGCCAACCGGTATGGCTGCGAGAGACTCTAAGTTTCATAACTATAGTATGTACATCCAAGTCAGGTTCCTACGTTCTCATCACCACAGCTAATATGGCTGCGATAAACTCTAGGGTCCATAACCAAAGTAGACGTTTTACCTTTCTCACTGTCCTTATCAACATATGTCATCAGATGATACCGTAAATTTTAGCCCGTAAAATTCATCTCGATATGAAATCAACTCAACAACGATACCAAGAATTAAATTTAACAACTGGTCAACAAGAATCAAACTCACAATGATACCAAGAATTTAATTTAATAACCGATCAATAAGGATCAAGTTCAATAACAACAAGCGAAAGTGGATGAAAACAAGGAAAGATTTAAATTATAAATTATAATAAGATTCTCAAGGGGTCGTCCCAGGAATCTCTCAAGAATTTGTGATTGAGTATCCTCTCTCATCCTAGTATCCTATGTCCTATATTCTATAGCAGGCACGTAGTAGTACAACTATGACGTCGCACTACTACGACATCGCACCACTAGAGAAGTCTGACCTGCATGGGCTACCACTAAAAATGTGTCACGACCCGCACCCGGTTTAGGGGCACGAGTGCGTGGGTACGTCCAGCCTACGCCGCAGCATCGGCGGTAGAACGCTGTCTAGGTCGAGTACTATCTAAACAATCTCACGCTAGTATCCAACTCCATAAGGAGACTCGGATAAAAATATTAACAACATACTCAATCACAACTACAGCACGATAGGAATTTGAAGAAATAAAAGAATACAACATAAGTCTAATGACAACATAATCATACCTGCAAATCCTTAACTTCCAATCCCCAAGTGTGTCAGAAACCAGTCTACTAAGGTCACAGTCTGGAAAAATATTTTCCAGTCAGGAAGGAGCAAAGTACATCTCTAATTAGCAGTTCTATATAAATGACATAAACTATGTAGCAGTTCTAGATAGAAATATACCAGATGCATGTATAGGTACGAGAAATGTACAATAAAAGAAATACTAGAAATACTGTAAGTAACTGCAGAAAAAGAAAACAATATGTCCAAGAGCAAGAAACCTATGACTAAGTGTGTGAGTACTAGCTTTAACATGTGATCGGCTTGGGAACTTGATCAGGCTGGTTACATGTGATTAGCTATGATTCACGAAGGTCAGGCTAACCGTTGGTTAGCTATGATGCATGTAGAGGTCAGGCTAATCACACGTAACAGCTATGAGGCACGGAGATGGTCAGGCCGCACCCGACGTGAGATGTGGGGTGAGCTATGATGCATGAAAAGTTGGGTATGATCACATATCTACACTAAAATACTCCCCACCCCCGACTGGTATAATAGATCCAATCATGGTACGCTATGGCACGGGATTCCCTAGGAAGGTAGCAAATCTCCCCGGGAATCAGTGTCTGTACATGCACAAGATAACAAGGAAAACAAGTCTTGTACAAGCTACACCATGAATAAGGAATAACATCTCATGACGAGATCCGTGTATACCAATCCGTGTAACCAGCGTGTCAAGAGCATGGATATTTACACTAGATACAGTGAACATAGGAGATATCATAAATTAGAAACTAATCAGAGAATGTACTCGCCTTGGGTCCTTAGCTGGTAAAACTAATGTCCTGTCCCAGAGTATCGTCTGGAGGAACCAACAGTCCTAAAAATATATCAAATACAACATTTGCATCAGGTGCTACTCTAACACATCACAAATACATGAACTCAGGGCTCTGTCAGGTATGGCACTAGTCAACTAGGGTCACCTAGTAATTTACCAATTAATCATATTATCAATAAATAAATTAATACATATATATATAGTTATTCCAAAGTATACAAAATAGGTATAACTGTATGTACATAAGTGGAATTATATTTTATTTATGAAAAATATACATCACCCAATATTTAAGAATATATACATTTATATATTTATATACACTAAATAAAATATACTCATACCCTATATGTACACAAGTATATATATATATATACCAATATACGTTTTTATACCAAAATACGTATATATCATATATGTGCAAAAGTATATTTTTTGAATATATATATATATTGTCAACATCATTATTAAATATACTAATACTAATACCGATTAAGTTTATACTATGTATATTAGAAATATAATAAAAGCATGTACAAAATATATATTTTTATACATATATACAAATTATATATGTTGAAAGTATGTACAAAACATATATACATATATCAATTAATACAATACCTATACTGCATATACTAAGTACGTATTTATATTTATATCAACCATATTAAATATATACATATACATACATATACTAATTATATGTATTAAAATATACTAAGTATTATACAAAATACATGCATATACATATATCAATTATACGTATATTATACATTATACTAATTTATCTATACTATACATTATATTAATTATATACACTGTTTATCATATTAATTATATACACTGTGAAAGAGGAGAGGGACTCACCGGGGTGCGATGGTGGTTCCGGTGAACGTGGAGGTCAGGGCTGGCCGAGGTGCAGACTGGACGGCAGAGGGAGGTCAGTGATCGGCTGCGGGGTCGTCTCTGGTTAAGCAATTTGCATCATGGTTCTCCGAAAGATCACAAATTTTAGAATCTTCTTTGGGATCCTGTGATTCGACCATTGGAATTGATGATGGGCCAGCATCTTTGTCATTCAAAGATCTATAAATACCTCTCTCTGCGGTGACGTTTAAACCTTCATCCTCAGAACTCAAACTAGAAGAGACTTCTGATGGCATATCTGCTCTAAAAAGAATTGAAGTCCAGGTCCTCGTGTTCCTCATCCTCCGCTTCAACTTCAAAATTCACATCACTGCCCATAGGTAATTCAGCATGAGAAGCAGCAAGACTTTGTCGATCATTCCCATTCTCTTCGTTTCGGTTAGCCATAGGCAATGACATCTTGGAAGGTGGGGAATCTGCAGGGGATAAAGTGGGTGTTCGGCTGAAGAATGCGGGGAGGAGCTCGGTTCGATCTGGCCGGAAGTGGCTAGTCGGAGCAGCCGCAGCAGGCCGGAGGGTGGTTTGAACCACGCCGGAGCAGCAGACCGGAGGGGTCGGCTCGGCCGGTTGGCAGTAGAGGATGGTGGTAATGATAGGAAGTTGATGGAGGTGGTGGTGTTTGGATGATGGAGGTGATGGAGATGTAGCCGGAGGTGGTGGTGTTAAAGTGGCCGGCCGGAGTCGAGGTAGGAGGGAGATGGAGGCAGCGGGGCCGGAGGGTCGATACTCGACCGGAGTAGAGGAGATGGGGATGGGTCCACCGACCGGAACTGTGGCCGTCGGGAAAGGGCTTGGGAAGAGGAGCGCTCGACTGGAGTAGAGCTCGCAGTGGCCGTCGGACGCGCACAGCAGCGTCGGCCGGGTCGGGCTCAGTCGCCGGAGAGGGAGAGGCCCGCCGGATGGATCTGCACAGTGGGGGAACTCGGTGAACAGTGTCCCCCCCCCCTATTTGAATTTGAAATTTTTTCTTTATGAAGAAATGAAGAAGAAGAAGAAAAAGAAGGAGAAGAAGAAGAAAAAAAGAAGAAGAAGGGAGAAGGAATTTGGTTTCCTACGGGTTGAGGATGGAGGAGGCTTGTGAGGTGGGGAAACCTAGATTTCTAGGGATTAGGGTTGATGGTGACTTGACATTAAATAGGATGAGGGTGAGATGTGGATGAAGGGTGGAGATTGCATCCATCTAGAATTGATGGCCATGACTTGTCATGAGGAAAAATTAATTATTCATGGAGAGGGTTGTTGACTTAGTCAAATAATTGGGCTCTCCATTTGTTTGAACCAATGGGGTGTTGACATCAATTATGTAAATTTGTAAATTAGCCCCCCCTAAATTCGGGAAATTGCACAAACACATAAAATGACGAAATTTGGCGGGCGATTCGGGGTCCGGTGTTTTGTAGGGTCAGGGGCGCTGTAAGATCAGTATGGGCTCAATTAGCAGGTCACTGGAATTAAATTGGAATTTCAGAATCAGATAAAAAATGGTATCCTCAAATTAATTCGAAACAAATGCAAGTTGTGTTCTAAAATTAATTAGGAGTACATGGGATCAAAATCAGGTCAGGTCATCAATACCAATAATAAAGAAGACTTAGAACAGAATATTACCCTAATTTGGGTCGCACGAAAAATAGGTCAAGATTGTCTCCAATTTTCGATTGGAACGCACAACGATGCAAAATAGGGATTTATTAAATAACGTCCGCGACGATTTTTGTGCGGCCAGAAATAATGCACAAGGAGCAAAATTATGAGTTGCAAAAATAGCAGAATTGAAGGCGGACATGTCTAGGGCAAGAGGGTGAAATTTGTTGGAAGACAAAAGTCAGGGTAGCGCTCCAAATATCGAAGCAAAGGCAATGCGCAAAAATATTAAATAAAATACAGTAATCAATTACAATCTCCAAATATTAAATTCTAGATAAATAATTAAATCCAGAATTCCACAATTCGGACAGGTTCTCATCTACTGGGCTTCTAGGTCAAGTCTGCTAGCTCAAAACAAATGAACACTGTATATAATTATATATTTAATTACACATCACATAATTATTTAAAACAAATAATTATCATGCAATTACATAATTGTAACTACCCTAATATTAAATATTGTAAAAAGTCAAAAATATCCCTGTTTTCAGAATGTGGTAGTGACACTTTTGTAGTAGGAAAACTCAACAAGATATAAATGATCCTCCTATGACCCTTCAAAGTCTAACATGCATGCCATTAACATATCTTCCAATGTCTGAATAGTATGCTATGACTGCCCGATGGTCTGCGAATGGTAAGCTATGCTGAACTTCAGACGAGTTCCCAAGCGTTCTTGTTTGCTCCTCCAAAAATATGATATAAATCTCGAATGTCGATCGTATACGATACTAACTGGTATACTATGTAATCTCATGAGCTGGCTCGTATAAAAATCAGCTAAAACCTCTGTAGACTGGCTAACTCAAACTGGTATAAAGTGTGTTGACTTTATAAATCTATCCAAAATCACCCATACTGCATCACTCCCACTAGGACTCCTCTCAAATATCTTGTAACGAAGTGCATGGTAATATGCACCTATTTTTACTCCAAAATTGGAAGTGGCTACAATAATCCTGCTGATCTCTGATGCTCAATCTTGACTTGCTGACACACCAATCACTTATCCACAAAGTGGTATATCTCTCTCTCTTCATCCCGTGCCACCAATAATAATACCTCAAGTCTCGATATATCTTGGTCCCTCCAGGATGAATAGAATATATTGAGCTATGAGCTTCCTCCGTCAACTCATGTCGAAGCTCTCCGTTTGGAACATATAAACGATCTTTATATATCAATGTCCCATCTGCATGGATCCTTAATCTTGTTTGCTCTCCAGCCTCTGCCCTCTCCCAAAGTCTCCAAAATTGAGCATATGTAGGCAAGACTGCCTTGATCCTCTCAACCAATGATGATCGCACATGTAGACTGGATAACTGTCCATCTTCTCCGGGTAGGATAATCTTAATACCAAGCTCTTGTAAATCCTCTAATATTTATCTCTGAGTGGTCAAGAAATATGTTGTAGGTTTTTGGCTCAATGCATCAGCCACTACTTTATCCTTGTCTGGACTACAACTCAACCTTAAAGTCCTTCATCAGTTCCAGCCAATGTCTTTGCCTCATGTTTAGTTATTTCTTAGTAAAGGAGTATTTTAGGCTCTTGTGATCAGTAAATATCTTGACTCACTCCCCATATAAATAGTGCATCTATAGCTTTAGTATAAATATCATTGCAGCTAACTCCAGATTATGCGTCGGATAGTTCTTCTCATGAGTCCTCAACTACCTCGATGCATATGCCATAACCTTATCATGTTGCATCAGAATACATCTCAATCCGCTCCCTGACATGTCGCAATAAATCAAAAAGGCTCCAGATCCTGTGGGACGAGTCAAGATAGGTGTCATCGTCAGACACTTCTTTACCTCATCAAATGTAGTCTGACACTCCTTTGTCCAAATGAACTCCTGATCCTTATGCTTCAAATACGTCATAGGCTTGGCAATCCTCGAGAAGTTTTCCACGAACCTCTGATAGTATCCGACAAGTCCGAGGAAACTCCTAACCTCTATAACTGAAGTAGGGGTAGGCCATGTCTCAACTACGGCAATCTTCTATTGGTTAGATAGTCCATCTCCAGAAATTATGTGACCAAAAAAAGATACCATGTCCAAATAGAACTTACACTTGCTGAGTTTGACATATAGCCTCTCCCTCCTCTATGTCTCCAGTACGATCCTGAGATGCTCCTCATGCTTCTCGTGGCTCTTGGAACACACCAAGATTTCATCAATAAATGCCACCATAAACTTATCCAAGTATTGAAGGAAAACCTTATTCATAAGGTTCAGGAACACAGCTGGCACGTTGGTTAAACCAAACGGTATCACAAGAAACTCATAGTGCTCATATCACATCCAGAAAGCTATCTTTGGAATGTACTCCTTCCAAACCTTTATCTAATGGTAGTCGGACCTGAGATCAATCTTCGAGAAGACTCGTGCATAACACAACTGATCAAATAAGTCATCGAGACGTGGAAGAGGATACTTGTTCTTCACCTTCACTGCATTCAATCTCTTGTAGTCGATACATAAATGTACCGATCCATCCTTCTTTGGCACAAATAATAATGGAGATCCCCATGGTGAATCACTAGCTCGGATCAGTCCCTTGTCCAAAAGCTCATCTATCTGGGCCTTTAGTTCGTCCAACTCCTTTGGTGCTAGCCTGTACACATGGGAAGAGACTGGTTTGATTCCCGAGATTAGCTCTATAGTAAACACTCCCTGTCAGGTGGTAATCCTGGCAGCTCTTCTGAAAACACATCTTCGTACTCATCTATGATCGACGAATGTGATACCTTCTCCATCGCCATTTGAGTCCCATTAGCAGCTTGGTCACCTCCAACTGAAGGCTCTCTGTAGAACTCAAACTCATTGCCCTGGTGATCTAAATATAACACTGCCTTTATGGCAATCCAGAGTAGTATGATACTGGCTCAACCAGTCCATACCAACAACCACATCAAAATTTGGCATAATAAAAAGCAAAATTCGAGCTCTCAACTCTCTACCATAAATAACTACAAAGCATGATCTATACGTTTCATTAACAGGTACTATCCCTCCTCCAGTAAGAATTCTAACATTCTTAAATAATAATGAAGTAGCTACTTTATGCATGGCAATAAAGCTAGAAGCTATAAATGAGTGTGTGGCAGCATAATCAAATAGTGTCATAGTAGGAAATGATGCAACTATAAGATTACCTGATATCACTTCTCCCTCGAGCTTAATATCCTCTACTACTAAAGAAAAAACTTGTCCATGCCTTTGGTTTCCTGTCTGGTTCCTGGCATGGATGAACTGAGTAGACTGTTAAGGGAGTAGTGGGCCTCTCTGATATCTAGTAACTGTTAGAGGATGTGGTGCTCCTGCTCCTGGTGCTACTGGCCTCTAGAACTGTTGGCCTTGTCTCGGTGCTAGAAAGGATGACCTCTAAATCTTCTATTGTCATGAGGTACAATCTCGAGCTTGGTGCTAGCTGGATAAATAAATCATACAATCCAAACCTCTTACGACATTCTTTCTGCATGTGACCTTTCTTACCACAAAAATGGCAAGTAGGAAGCTATGTACCTTGATAAGGTGATGCTCTCTGTTGTTGGTGAGATATGAAACATCTCATTGGCCCTCCTTGAGATTCCTTGGGTGATGAAACTATAAGGAAGGCATGCTTCTGCTTAATTGTTCCTTCACTGTGTATGGTCTCCTGAATCTTAGAACCACTCAGAACTGCTGCGAGCTATCGTGCCAGTCAACTGCCTCAACTGAAAGTTTAAGCCTCCGTGGAATCTTCTGGCCCTCTCCTCTATATCCTGAACTAGAGAATGTGTAAACTGGCTCAACCGATTGAACTCATCATCATACTCATCAAATGTCATGGATCCTTGGCTTAGGTTGGTAAACTTGTTCTGTTTCTAAAACTTGAGTGAAGTAAGAAAGAACCTGTCGTTGAACAACATGCTAAACTCCTCCCAAGGTAGATTCATTCCCAGGCTACTTTCCTTGTTTTCCCACGAATGATGCACCAAATCCTCTAGCTATAATCGAATAGCTACTACCCATTTCTCCTTCGGCAACTCCGAAGCCTCAAAAATATTCTCTATATTCACCAACCAAGCAGTGACCTCACTATGGCTCTCAGTACCCTTGAAAGGTGGAGGGTTCATTTGACGAAACTTGTCTATAGTTTCTTATTGCCTCTAGTTCAAACTCTGCCGTATTAGCTCATTTTGCCTCTACTGACAATGCATCATCCCCTGGAAGAATTAGAGCATCTACATCCCATCTATAGGTGGATCTGGCTGCTGGAGAGGTGTATACGGCATCTGCTGAGGAAACTATGGTACAAACTGTGGTAGTGGAATGTACCCTTCCTGAGGTACAGCTATTTAATATCCAGGTTGACCCATTTGTGGCACAGGAACCTGGTGCTGCTGCTGAAGAGGTGGTATATCCATCTCCGGATGTGATGACTGTCCAAGCTGGTGAGGAGTAGTCGAGAACATCATATGGTGTTACGGGAAAACTTGCCCCACCTGAGTTGTTGTCTCACTTGGGGTGATGGCAAGAGAGGCGACACGTCCACTTTAGAGATTTATCTCACTGGACACGAGAAATAAAGATTACGTCAAAACATAATCAAACTGGATACAAATCAAGCAACCAAATAAGAGTTCGAAGTGAATTCAAGGAAAGTAATCAAGCAGATGGATGATATCCTATATTTAAACCTATATTCAGGCTTGCTCGGTATAATAACGTAACCAAAATAAAAATTTCTCGACCTGCATGGGCCACCATAAAATATATCACGTCTTAGTTCCAAATACATAGGAACCAAAATAAGACGATGCCTGCTAGCATGCACACATAGGATACTCTAATATATGGAACCTACGAATGATTCCTAAGATGTATATGAACTCCAGCTCACAATAGTAACCATGGTCACAATATCAAACTAATCTCATCCAATATAATAAAGATAATAATCTAATAAGAAAGCAACAATGATATGAGTCTAGAAATAACCATCAAGAGAACTAGATAGTCAGGTAGAGACAAATCCACTGCCAACGGCTATAATATACTGAAAGCATAGAAATAGTTCAGTCTCAAAGATTGAAATAAAAGAAGTCCAAGTACGATAGTCAAACTGTAATGATAATCAACTAAAGAAAATCATGGAAACTCGGAAGGATCGACCTCCTCATCTATAAATGATGTCTCTAGTCCAGCTCTGTATACTTGGGGGTTACTCCTGAAGATCTTTTACAGCTGAAAAGGAACCCGGTCCACAGGAGATGTAGCAAGATACATAATATACAAGCTATTTAGACTAGAATAAACTCATGACTGATGCAAGGGTGATTCTAACCACCTAAATGTTCAATTTAGAGGACAAATTTCATACGAATGGGTGGGATTCAGGCTAACTCTACTAGTCTACATAGCTCAAGTCTAGTTGTATATATATAATGTCAACAGTCATCTGACTCCGTCCGTAATAATCCATGAACGTTAGAGGGCATCTGCATAACTTATAAAACCCAATAGTTTTGTCTTGAGACTGTGGTATACCACTGTGGCTACCCCATATGCATAATAGTTTTCCTTCCCCATAATCTCCCACTGACCAAATCATTTCCATAATATGTCCAGTTTTGTAACTACATGAGCCTCTAATACCTTAATCATATAAGTTATGTTTTTTATCCTTCACATGTTCTATACGTAATGAAGGCCTGTCAAATACGCTATTTGTGCCCCTAGCAAGGTGTTTCAATCATATAGTGTGGGTATCATGGCCAAAGGACATATAAGGATATCCCCAATCATAATATGGTCCCCTAAAACTAGGTTGACATGAATCAAATGTATGAGATATGAGAACGACTAATCTACTCGTTTGCACCCAAGTATAGTTGGATGCACAGTTTATATAATCCAGAATAGAATAATAAGGAAATATACAAGTAAATATTGTAAATAACTAGTAAAAACAGTAAACACGACAAGGTATACTTGCCTAGATCCTGAATGGTGGTAAGACGACATCCAGGTAGTGAACTCTATGAGTCAACAACCACAAAAAAGATAGAATCTGAATCAACTCTTTCCAATGCTAAAAATAACATCACCAACATTCTTGAAATGAGTGAAATAGTCATAATAGACTACCCACAAGTCCAATTTGGACACAAAGGCAAAAATGATAGTTTTTGTCAAAATGTGGTCCATATGTGGGCCCGCTTTATAGTGACAAATGTGTTAGCATAGAAGTTCTTAGCATTAAAATTCTCCAAAATCAAAAAATTATGTCTAACGAGACCAGAACGACGATACAAATTCATCGATATATTCAGAATTGTATTCCGATGAGCCGATCGTAAAATCACTCGTTGAGTCGGATCGCGGGACCCACAAAACGGTATTTTTGTCCTGCTGTTAGAATCGAACGAAACTTGGGTCAGAAGACTAGCATAATGTTGCGAGTCCGATGGTGCAAGGTTTTTTGCGACACGACGAACGTGCACGAAGTAAATAAGAAATTTTAGAAAAGGTCGATATAGTAATTTTTGACGGATACGGGTTAAATTTGTTGCGCACACGCGACCAATTCAAATTATGTCAAGTCCCACACGTTCACGATTACTGTACGCACCTTTCGATACAAAAAATACATGACGAGGTTGTCCGGGTTGTCCAAACGGACCCCGTATCGATAAATTTTAGTTTTTGAAAACATAAATTTTTCTATAATTTCTATAAATTTTATCTAAAGTTTTAATATAAAATAAAATAAACTATTTACTGGGTTTTGAAGGGGGTTAGGTTTTCTACATTATGGTGAAAAGTGTTCAGTATTTGACCAACTGTAGAAGAAAATACGGGCCTTCCAAAATGGGTGTTTGGATTGTATACAATATTATGAAATAATTTTTCATCCAACATTGAGTCAATTTATATCTCATTTTAAACAGTTAAAAAATCTAATTAACAGGATTCAGGGATGGTTATGTTATGAATCTGACAAAAAAAACTAGGTCAAAAATTAGCAAGAGATGTCACCCTCACTTTTTCAACTAGGGATAGTTTGGTAATTTGGCATGGGTATTTTTATTTTTAGGAATATAATGTTAAATATTATCCATATTATAAATATTATTTATTATATTATTTATTTATTATTAGATGTTAGTATTTGATTTTGGACTTGTTTTAGTGGACCTAACTAGTTTAGATTAGATCCATGGACCAATATTTAATTCTAGTTAGAATTGAGCCCAATAGTAAGCCCATTCATTAGGAGGATAAATTAATTAGTTAAACCAATTAGACTTGAACCTTCCCTCCTTAATTAATTTCTTAATGACAAGCCCCAAAGGATATTATAGATATTTTATAGTAGCTTGGAGGAGGGGGTAGAGGCCGGCCACCATAGGAGTGGAGAGAGACTCTCTCTCTCTCTCTCTCTCTCTCTCTCTCTCTCTCTCTCTCTCTCTTTATTTTTTATTCCAAATCTAGATCTAGAATTTCCCTCTTCCAAATTACATTATCCCTATACTAATTTCTACCCAAATTTCTTTCCAATTCTTTCCCTATTCATCATTGGAGGGTATTAGAATAAGGCGGAAACAAGGATCTACAAGGAGGAAGCAAAGATCGACAAGGAGGAGCAAGAATCTACAAGTTGAAGGCTCTTAACACTCATTTGGAAAATTTTATTGGAAATCCATCTTCCAATAGGTATAATTCAGTTTTTTCTCTCTAATTAGACTCTAAATCTGTAATTTAATCATTAGGAACTCTCCCATTTACTAAGGCTATCCATAGAAATTGGAATTAATTTCATAGGAGGCCTATGGAGAAAGTTATGTGGTATTTTATGTCAATTTTGGGAGAATTCCAAGATTGACACATCTTGTGTTTGTAAATAGGTCAATTAGACCAAATTGACATATGTTTGATTGTGTGTGACTAGTGTCGTATCAATAATTGGATATGTGTAGGCCGTTTTTTCCGACACGGGGGTTTGAGCATGTCACATTTTGACACGGGCACATAGACAAATAGCTAACACTTTATGTTACTTTTAATTATAATTTTAGACTTGCTCGTGTCCTTTGGGGTACGTTTGGTGGTGTGGTGGAGCCGTATCGCAAGCGTATCATAGATTGAGTGTGATACAGGTGCGGTGCACTCTACGTATTTTTTTTGTATTTTAATTCAATTTGCCATGGTTATAGCTATTAGAGCATTCTAATTATAATTTTTATATGATATATATGTATATATATAATTATGTGTATGTTCTATATTTTATTTTAATATGTTGGTGCTTATGAGAGAATAGGAGAGTGCATGTGCATTATATATATATATATATATGTGTGTGTGTGTGTGTGTGTGTGTGTGTGTGTGTGTGTGAGTGAGTGTATGTGTGTATAAATATGTGCATGTGAGCTAGGGGGAGCCAATAAGCAGGCCGAATAAGCAAGCCGAGAAGCAGCAGCGAGAAGCAGCAGCATAAATGAGGAGAAGCAGCAACAGAAGCAGTAAGTTGTAGCAGCAAGTAGTAAGCTGCAGCAGCAGCAGAAGTAGTAGCAATAAGCAGCAGTAGTTTCAGTGCTTAGAAATTTATTATAGATAAGTTAAGTTAAGCTAGTTAATAAGCTAACTTAGTTTATATTGATAAGTTAGTTATATATATTGTTAGTAAGTTAAGTATATATATATATATATATATAAGCACCTAGTTAGCATTGATTAGTATTATTTCTAGTTTACCTTGAGTTACACCAAGGTAATGAGAGTTGAGGTATCTTGGGTATGGGTATTGAATATCCGATGGGTATGTTAGTTATGTTAGTTCGTATAGTATTGTTATAAGTTTAAGTGAATGTTAGCGTATAGTGAGGTATGTTGGTTTGTTAGTTAATGTTAGATATTGGATTACCTTGTGATACCAAAGTAATGTCAAGGTATTGGTTTATACTCAAGGTATTAAGTTTGTATATCAAGATGGGTGTATAGGTGGTGTGATACCGCATTTGGTTCAAAGCCAAAGTATCTACATAGCATTAGTTTGGCTAGGAGTATTATATATTTTGTCTTGTACATTTATATTATAGTATTTTCATATCTAATAACTTGTGTATCTTATAATACGGTATTTTGTTGGTATCCTAGTATCCTAACATAGCTAGTATAGCCTAGTTACATAGTGTATGGACCCAATATCCTAGAGATGGACTCATACAACCTAGAAATAGCTAGTTTGACCTAGAGTTGACCTAGTTTGACTATTTTGACTTAGAAATGGCTTTATGACCAAGAATTGAACTAGTTTAACTTATTTTTATTCTAAAACCTTATATTGATGCAATATACCATATATAGGTCTGTGTGACACCAGCTTGGGCATCGAAAGACACACCTTGCTCTAGACCTCAGGCAAGAATATTTCTCTGTTAGTTTTTATTTCATAATAGTGTATATATCTCATATTCTAGAACTGTATACTTGATTCTAACACAGTGGTTTCACGGACTAGTACGACATGGATCTCGTCAGGAGATGTTATCCCTTACCGTGTTCAGCGGCTACTCCTTCACATATATTTTATCATGTCTATCGGGTATTAATTTAGTGTAATTTGTATTCACATACTGTTCATGTTCAGTATGCCCATATTCGTGTTCATAATATGTCATGATTAGATCCAATGGTATTAGTTGGGGATGGGAGAATAGGAGTTGATTATATGATCAAGTCCAATATATTCGTGTACATGTCAATTACATACCACACTTGTAATCGAGTTATCATATTGTATTCATGTTCAACCTAAATCGATCACATAATAAACTTGTATTCTATGGCACATTAATTAGATTTCAGTTATTGCTATTATAATGCAGATATTCTATTATAAGTCCTTCTTTCCAGTACATTATATGTTCACTCTAGTTTATTTCATTCTATGGTTTAGTTATCTTATATTCTTTTCTATTATCTGTTTTATATGCTCGATTATGTATTTGAAACTGCTTTCAGAGGTATGTACTTCGCTCCAATCTTGACTGGATATATTTTTCAGATGATTGGTTCGTAGACCAGTGTTCCATATACTACGGACCGCAGAAGGGCATACCATTAGAGAATACTCCTGTAGACCAGGAGGACTTAGTACCAGAGTTTGAGGAGGTTTAGATTATTTAGTGTTAGACTTATATTAGACTTTTATTTAGGTTGTTGGCATGTATATATTATTTCAGTCTTGTAGATGTATTATGATTCCTTTTCTTCGTTATTTCATATCGTGCTTATCTTCCTTAGTTGCATTATGATTGAGTATAGTTACATTTATCAGATACCATATTGTTCCTCTGTTTGGAGTTGAGATGATTGGCAGATACCTTATATATATTGTGTGGGATGTTTAGATAGTAGAGTTAACCCAGACAGCGTTCTACCTCTGATGTTGTGGCGTAGGCTGGATGTAGTAGCCCATGCAGGTCATGACATTTTTTTTTTAGTGGCCCATGCAGGTCTAGAGTCACAATTAGAGCGATATTGTAGTAGTGCTCACCTAGAGTACTGCTACGAGCCTGCTTTAGATATAGGATTTAAGCTGAGAGTATACTCAATCACAATTAGGAAACACTTCCAATATCAGTTTTGCTATCCTTCTCTAGTAGAATATTTTCTTTACTTTGAAGAAATTTGTCCTTCATTGATGATATTGTATCTTACTCAATAATGATTCCTTTGTTCAATCTTTCTTCAGGATCCCATCGAAGATGCGTTCCCAGTGCTCAAGCGCAATATCAGCGAGGTCGGTCACTTTATCGCCTATGAGGGCAGCACCATCAAACGTTGTTCCAGCAGCTACATTCCAGAGGTTCGCTTCACCGATCCAGGTGGGCATTTCTGCAGCAGCTTTCGAAGGTGATCCACCTCTGGTACAGAGGGCAGTACCGACAGTTTCAGGGGATCTTTCACCCCCACCATTCACAGTCGATCAGACGCAGATGTTTGTGCTCTTTCAGCAGATGATGGAGGTGCAGCAACGTCAGTCAAAGGTTATAAGACAGGACATTAAGAATGCTCATCAGATAATGCTTGCAGCGGTTGAGAGAGTCGCCTTAGTCCAGCCATAAACGGTACCACCTCAGTTCACCCCGCAGCAGCCGAGGCCGAGGACCATCAATTACTTCAAAAGGATGGGGTTGAAGGACTTTAAAGGCACTGAAGGGATCATTTATGCTGATGATTGAATAGAAGACATTGAGCGAAACCTGCGGGTGGAACAGATTCTAGAGAGGTTGCAGATAGAGGCCGTAGGGAGCATGATGTTCGATATTGTGTTGACTTGGTTCAGGACGGACCCCAGGATCTCAGCACCAGGACTTACTTTGGAAGCTTTCAAAGAGCTTGTCACACCCTAGTCCCAAAATACGTAGGACTAGGAATACGTACATGCCCAGCCATATGTATATGAACTCCAATATATGGAAATCATATACACCCGTACGCTGTATATGAATATGAAATCCATCAGTGGTAATATACTGTCACAACAAGTCACACATAATCTATATCTCATCCACAGCCCAAATAATCAGTAGGAATAAAGAGCTAAATAATAACTGAATATCAAGGATAAGTATCAAGTCTGAAAGTCTGGTGGAAATAAATCCACTATAAACGACTATACTGAAGTAGAACAAAATCTCTAAACAGTAGAAATAATCACAGTTACTCTGAGGGTAAGACCTCCTCAGTCAGGTACATAGCGTCAGGTCCAGGACCGTACTCCTGTGGATACTCCTGCTCGTCCATATCTGGAAAGGGACCAGGTCCTCAGAGGGACGTAACAAGATACATAATAATATGCCAATAAGTACTGAAATATAAACATCCAATGGGTTGCCTAACCGTCTAAGTGAATGCAACTTGAGGACAACTTTGAGCGTAGGGAAAGTGTAGGCTAGACATATGCCGACGTAATTCACCAATCATGACAACTGGCTAGTATATGCCACATATGCCCCCAGTACAAGGGCGCATGTATATAATAACCGTCGATTGTGGAATCTGCATAGAGGAAGTGGGTGTCCCATACGCCTACTAGTAGTCCTCCCCGCCCAATGCTAGCCACATCCATGACATGAGCTGGTTCATAGCCTATTTTTAGTACCCTAGCCCAATCCTACAACCAAACAAGGACAAGGATTGGGCCACCGTACTACAATATACTATGTCCATAGACCTCTAATAACTGCTAAGTCTTCTAGCATACAAAGTTTCTATCAGCAGTCATCCCTAACGCATGGCTCATACGTACAGGAGGCCAAACCTGTCACGCAGTCCGTAATCTATATGAGACTCACAACTCGTGTAACAACTGTGTCACGGCCAATGAATCTAATGATGCTCCATAATACTGTGGTGGTCTCATAAAGTAGGTCCAAAATCTACATAAATAACCATCTATATAAGCAGAATTAAACATGCATGCATCAGCTGGAATGTAAATAATAGTACAATGGCAAGGTATACTTGCCGAGCAAGAGTTCTGTAGAGTGCAACGTCCAATATATGTGTTTAAGTTTGTTGTAAGAAGAAGTGGGATTAGTTTGAAAGAATTGTAATATATATAGGGTCAAGAGGCGGTGGGGATACTTAGTGTTTAAGAAACTACTGCCGCTGCTGTTTCTTCTTTTCATTGGTTTAGGTTTTGGTTGGGAAGATTTTTGTAACAACAGGTAAAGAGGCGGTGGAATGAGGCGGTGGTGTTTGTTTTACGCGCGGTATAGGAATTTAAGCGGTGGAGTTCTACTTTACGCGCGGAGTAGTTTTACGCGTGGGGTTGCTGCTGATAATTCTCTTCTTTACGCGTGGAGAAGGAGAAGCAAAGTGGGCTTTTGCTACTACTGCTGTTTGATATTTTCTTCCCTAACGGATTCGGGTTCAAGCGGGTAGTGGGTTTGGATTTCGATTTAATATCCAATATCTAATAGGAATATATATACATACAAAAAAAATTATATTGGTGCATACGGTTGAGCTAGCAACTGTCCAACGGATCTCCTATATGGAATAAATTAGAAAAAATTTATAATGGCTCCATAAGTCCTCTAAATACTCAAACACCTCAAATAAAGATTAAAATAAAATCTATTCTCTCTATTTAGCTCATAACTACTATAATTAAATTTAAATAAATAAAAAATATGATTTTCAGGATTAGGGGTCTTACATTCTACCCAACTTATAAAAATTTCGTCCTTGAAATTAAAATAGGGTAGGGGACTCTCTATCTAACCTCTCTTGATCATAATTTAAAAGAATTCACCTCATATTTAATAATACAATATCTACCCAACTTAGAATTTACTCATTTATTATAATAGGCTATATATCCAAGAAAATTATTCCTCAAATTATTTAATCATGTTATTCAATCCTCAAAGATTACACAAAATATATCGCCTATGATATATCCTTTATTACGGGGAGTAATCATCAGATAATATGATTGGCCTACGGGGTATATCTAGTACTATCTGTATATCAACTTATACCAGGCACGAAGTTTCGCCCTTCCGAAGTAAGGGAAGACGGAGAACAATAATAAAGAATTCCAGGTGAAGGTGATAGAATACAAGTACGAGGTTCAAGGAATTTTTAAAGAATTCAATTGTGAATCGTCAAGGCCGTTGTGGGTTGAAATTATGTTTTGGTAATTCCTATTTACATGCTCGTATCAGTATAGTTATGTAACTGATACGATATGTCAGACATATCTAGGAACAAGTATATTCATCTACTAGTCAACTATGTATCTCAATCCACGCAAGGTAGTATTGTGAAGGGCGAACCAAGCGCACTATGTCTAGCTAGATCATAATATAGTGATTCTAATTAGACAATTTGTATTAGTGTGGTTGATCAGGCCCCAATAATACATATGTCATGAACAAGCTCGATAAAAGTTCAAACTTGCAAAACTAGGCTATAACAGCAGCATAAGTCAAGGTAGTTCAGAAAATAGGAATGCACTAGATTATGATGAGATATGTTAATAGTTCAAGTTTATAAAGAAGATAAGACTTATCTAGTCTTTACAGTTGTCATACCAACTCTTGTAACGACATGCCCAAGAAATGAAACTCTATCCAAGAAGAACTCACATTTACTGAGCTAGTTTTGGTGCTGGAAGCGCTAGCCTCTGTGCTGGCGGTGGAAGTGTCAATGTTTGTTGCATAGGACAGTCTTTCATCATATGCTGTCCGAAACCACATCTCATACATTGTCCTAAGCGAGTTCGACAGTCCCTCCTAATATGTTCGCGTTTCCCACAATGATGGCAGTGGGGCTTCTCTGGGATCTGGTATGGTCCTGCTCGGTGCTAGTCCTGCTATTGATGAGCTAAAGGATGTCTAGTAGGTCCTCTTTGTTGTGTCCTCAGTTGACCTCCCTTTCCTCTGCTGATGGTTTCTTGTAATCTGGCTTCTGTCAGTAACTCGGCATAAGAGATTCGGGACTGGGAGCTAGTGTAGTGTTGTAGCTCCTGAGTTAGTCCACGATAAAACCTCTTAGCCTTAGCTAAGTCATCTGGTATCAAGGCAGCGCCATATTTACTGAGGCGACTAAACTCAGCATCATACTCATCCACTGTTCTGTTCTCCTGCTCCAGGTGGAGAAACTGATCGTACAATGCATCTCTGACGGTGTCCGGGAAGTACTTCCTTTTAAAGCACTCCAGGAACTGCTCCCAAGTATGGTATGTACCCAACTGGCGCTCCATGGATTCCTACCAGTAATGAGCATTACCATCTAAAAGCGTCCTTATACCTATCATCCATAGTTCTGCTGGTAGCTGTGCTGCCTCTAATAACTTCCGATTGTGAGTGATCCAGTTGGTAGTTTCCTCTGGGCTCTCAATGCCTTTGTACGGCTTTGGACCCATCTGTATAAAGTCTTTTACTAAACCAACTTTAGCTCGAGCTACTGGAGCTAATGCTTGAGCTAGTACAGCAGGCTGTGCAGCCATCCTCTTAAGAGCTGCTAGGAACTCTCGTCTCAGTTCTGCTGCTTGCTGCCTCTGCTCTTGCATCATCATTTGGAAGAATTAGAACCGTTGTGCCTTGCCATCTTGCGGTGTTGATGGGACTGGAAGGTTCCCATTAGGGGGAATGGGAAGATCAGATGGAACTGGATTGTGAATCTATCCATTTGATCCTGAAAATCTAGGAGTTTTTGAGGTCTCTCCTTGAGTCTGACCATTGACTCCAGGAGTTGTGTTACCATCAGTACATCCCTTCTGCATATCCATCTCTCTGCAGGTGATGTAAATTTAGAAGAAGTACAGGAATCAAATAGGATGCATGCATTAGATAGAATGTAAAAGCATGAAATACGTTGGGGATTTGTCCAAGTATTTACAGTCAAAACCCTCAACATACATGAAGTCTCTCCCCGCGTAAAACAGGGACTCAAGATAGTTGGCGTAAAATGGGTTGCTAAACTGCCCGCATAAAAATAGAGGTTCAAGGAAATTTGGCGTAAAACAGAGATTCAAAGTAGTCAACGCAAAACAAAAATCCAAGGAAATTTGGCGTAAAGTAAAGCTTCAGAGTGGTCCGCGTAAAGTAAGGAATCATGGTAATTTTGGCGTAAAACAGAACTTCAGAACTGTCTGGAAAAAAAAATCTGCATAAAATTTATACGAGGAGCTCTTCGTATTCCTTGGATGAATTTGTCAGGCTAATCAGTGAATCCTGACATCTGACAAAGGTATTGTACGATGATCAAGAGGTCGGCTGTGATGATGATTTTGCACAGAGAACCAGGTTGTCGTTTAGTGACATATTGGATACAAGTCAGTTTTTACGCATTCAAAAGGAAGAAAATGGAGTCTTCTGAATACGCTGCCTTCAGAAACGAGTTTTTTTTTTACGCTCAAGACAAAATCGACAGAAATGGGTTTTTACGCTCAAGATAAGACAAATCAAATGCCACGTAAAAAGTTGTTCTGTATAGAGATCGAGGCATATCTCTGCATTTAATGCACGAGATTTGGTCATGTCTGGGAAAGCTAAGGCTGTAAAAAAATACGCTCACATCACCATCCTTATATTTTACGCCTAATCAGGCTACTCTACGCTGGTTATCTATTATTCAGGAATCATCAAGTTTATGCTGGGGTAGTTACCTACGAGGCTCGCATGTCATGAATTTATAAAGGAATACGTGTCATATGCAGATGTCATAATCGTGGCGTAAAGGAGACAATCTTCTTCATAGTTTGGCCTTAACGCCGATAAGTCAGTCATTTGGCTTTTACGCCAACCAGGCAATCTTTTGGGCTTTTACGCCAACACAACAGTCATTTGGCTTTTACGCCAACAAGGGTAAAGGTCTCGGCGTAAACACTTTGGTTATCCAAATATAGGATGGTTGAAAGGAAGAATGAGATTTTAGTCAAGTGTGGATGAGATTCTTATACTCTATTCCTATACGCAGGCTTGTTCGGTACAGTTACGTAACCGAGACAATATATTCTCGACCTGCATGGGCCACCACTAAAAATATGTCACGTCCCAGTCCCAAAATACGTAGGACTAGGAATACATACATACCCAGCCGTATGTATATGAACTCCAATATATGGAAATCATATACACCCGTACGCTGTATATGAATATGCAATCCATCAGTGGTAATATACTGTCACAACAAGTCACACATAATCTATACCTCATCCACAGCCCAAATAATCAGTAGGAATAAAGAGCTGAATAATAACTGAATATCAAGGATAAGTATCAAGTCTGAAAGTCCGGTGGAAACAAATCCACTACAAACAACTATACTGAAGTAGAACAAAATCTCTAAACAGTAGAAATAATCACAGCTACTCTGAGGGTAAGACCTCCTCAGTAAGGTACGTAGCTTCAGGTTCAGGACTATACTCCTGTGGATACTCCTGCTCGTCCATATCTGGAAAGGGACCAGGTCCTCAGAGGGACATAACAAGATACATAATAATATGCCAATAAGTACTGAAATATAAACATCCAATGGGTCGCCTAACCGTCTAAGTGAATGCAACTTGAGGATAACTTTGAGCGTAGGAAAAGTGTAGGCTAGACATATGCCGACGTAATTCACCAATCGTGACAACTGGCTAGTATATACCACATATGCCCCCCAGTACAAGGGCGCATGTATATAATAACCGTCGATTGTGGAATCTGCATAGAGGAAGTGGGTGTCCCATACGCCTACTAGTAGTCCTCCCCGTCCAATGCTCTAATCATGCTACATCCATGACACAAGCTGGTTCATAGCCTATTTTTAGTACCCTAGCCTAATCCTATAACCAAACAAGGACAAAGATTGGGCCACCGTACTACAATAGACTATGTCCATGGACCTCTAATAACTGCTAAGTCTTCTAGCATACAAAGTTTCTATCAGCAATCATCCTTAACGCACGGCTCATACGTACAGGAGGCCAGACCTGTCACGCAGTCCGTGATCTATATGAGACTCACAACTCGTGTAACAACTGTGTCACGGCCAATGAATCTAATGATGCTCCATAATACTGTGGTGGTCTCATAAAGTAGGTCCAAAATCTACATAAATAACCATCTATATAAGCAGAATTAAACATGCATGCATCAGCTGGAATGTAAATAATAGTACAATGGCAAGTTATACTTTCCAAGCAAGAGTTCTGTAGAGTGCAACATCCAATATATGTGTTTAACTTTGTTGTAAGAAGAAGTGGGATTAGTTTGAAAGAGTTGTAATATATATAGGTTCAAGAGGCAGTGGGGATACTTAGTGTTTAAGAAACTACTATCGCTGCTGTTTCTTCTTTTCATTGGTTTAGGTTTTGGTTGGGGAGATTTTTGTAACAACAGGTAAAGAGGCGGTGGAATGAGGCGGTGGTGTTTGTTTTACGCGCGATATAGGAATTTAAGCGGTGGAGTTCTACTTTACGTGCGGAGCAGTTTTATGCGTGGGGTTGCTGCTGATAATTCCCTTCTTTACGCGCGGAGAAGGAGAAGCAAAGTGGGCTTTTGCTACTACTGTTGTTTGATATTTTCTTTCCTAACGGATTCGGGTTCAAGCGGGTAGTGGGTTTGGGTTTTGGTTTAATATCCAATATCCAATAGGAATATATATATATATATACATACAAAAAAAATTATATTGGTGCATACGGTTAAGCTAGCAACTGTCCAACGGGTCTCCTACATGGAATAAATTAGAAAAAATTTATAATGGCTCCATAAGTCCTCTAAATACTCAAATACCTCAAATAAAGATTAAAATAAAATCTATTCTCTCTATTTAGCTCATAACTACTATAAATAAATTTAAATAAATAAAAAATACGGTTTTCAGGATTAGGGGTCTTACAGAGCTCTTCAAGAAAAAGTTATTTCCAGATGTGGCTCTGACACATCTAGAGAGACATTTCCAGTACCTTGTTCAGGGAGGTACGACAGTGGATGAGTATGCGACAGAGTATTGCAGATTAGGCCTCTTTGTGGAGAGGCAGAACCCTAGAGGAAGAGCCAGGAAGTTCAAAAAGGGCCTGAACAGTGAAATCAAATCACATACGAATGGAGATCCCACCGCTACTTTTGAGAAGATTCTGAGACAGGCACAGCAGGCAAAGAATGATCTAGAGCTTGGCTCTAAGAGGCCGCATGACATAGGAGGATCCAGTACCAACACGGGTCCAATGAAGCGGCCTCATTTTCAACAGCAGCACCATAGGCACTTCCAGCAACCGAGGCAGTAGTATCATGGACCAGCTAGAGCGCCGGCACAGCAAATATACCAGATCCAGAGGCCAGCTATTCCTTGCACCTTCTGTAAGAAGCAGGGACATGGATAGGATGCATGCAGGATGATATTGGGCCAGTGCTTATTCTGCGTATCAGGAGACCATCAGTTGAGGGATTGTCCTAAAGTTCTAGCTCGTCCAGCTCATGGCGAAGCTCAGGCACAGAGAGCACCCACGAGACCACCAGTGGGATAGAAGAGAGGACCTCCTCTACCATAACAACAATAATAGTTTGCTCAGCACCAGCAGCAGAAGAGAGGTGTACAGCGATAGGGGCGAGCTTTAGCTTTGACCGTCGAGGAGGAGGTCAGTGATGTTATCTTAGGTTCAGTCTCTCTTGATTCTTTTCCAGCTTATGCTTTATTTGATTACGGTGCATCACATAGTTTTGTATCTGTATCTTTTGCTCTGAAATATCATCTTAAGTCTGAACCATTGGAGAGGACTTGCAAGATCACTACCGGGGCTAGCATTATCCTGGTTAGTGATGTTTGCAAGGACCGAAGAGTTTCCTTAAGAGGCCGAGAGTTGAGCGTATGTCTACTCATAATGCCACTTCTGATTTATGATATAGTGCTCGGGATGGATTAGTTAACTAGGCACCATGCTAGTACCAATTATCGTGGAGGAAGAGTTTTGTTCCAGACACCAGGAGAGCCAGAGTTTAAGTTTGTCAGAGGAGAAGCAGAGCAGAGCAAAGGAGACTTCTGTGGAGCTTTGGTAGAAGAGCAGGAGTTGCCACATCCATTGATTGCAGAGTATATGAACGTCTTTCCGGAGGAGTTATAGGGGTTGCCACCAGACAAAGATATGGAGTTCTCTATAGACTTGGTGCACGCTCCAGTTCATCACTGTGGGGTGCTTCGGTATTATTTATACCAAATAAGGATGGGTAGGTATACATGTGTATCGACTACATGGCACTCAGCGACCTCACTATCAAGAACAAATACCCGTTACCGTGGATTAACAATTTATTTAATTAGTTGACCGGAGCAAAGGTATTCTCAAAGATAGACTTGAGGTCGGAGTACCACCAGGTAAAAATAAAGAAGGAAGACATTCCGAACACAGCTTTCAGGACTCGGTATAGGTAGTTTGAGTTCTTGGTGATGCCGTTTTGGTTGACCAATGCCCCGACGGTATTCATGAACCTGATAATAAGGTGTTTCATCAGTACTTGGATCAGTTTGTAGTGGTATTCATTGATGACATATTAATTTATTCGAAGGCCTCAGAGGAGCATGAGAAACACCTGAGGATAGTTCTAGAGACCCTCAAAAAGGAGAAGCTATATGGAAATCTTTAGAAGTGTGAGTTCTTCCTTGATAAGGTTGAATTTCTTGGGTATGTGATTACAGGAGACGGGATCTCAGTAGACCCGAAAAGAATTTAGTAGTTGAGTCGTGGTCTACCCTGAGTTCAGTAGCAGAGATCAGGATTTTCTTGGACTGGCATGCTATTATCGGAGGTTTGTTCTGGATTTTTCCAGGATTGTGGAGCCAATGACTAGACTAACCAGGAAGGACGTGGAGTTCATATGGACTGAGGATTGTCAGTCTGCTTTTGAGGAGCTAAAGAAGATGTTGACTATAGCTCTAATATTGATATTGCCATCAGGGGCAGGAAAATTTTCTATATATAGTGATGCATCGGGTAAGGGTTTGGATTGTGTGTTGCAGTAAACCGGGAAGATGATTGCCTATGCTTCCAGGCAATTATGCCTGCATGAGAAGAATTACCCTACCCATGACTTGGAGTTGGCAGCAGTTTTTTTTTGCTCTAAAACTATGGAAGCACTACTTGTATGGAGAGCGGGTAGAGATCTTTACAGATCATAAGAGCTTGAAATATGTATTTACACAAAAAGAGCTCAACATGAGGCAGCGGCAATAGTTGGAGTTGATGAAGGACTTCGACATTGCTTTGTAGTATTATCCAGGAAAGGCCAATGTAGTTTCGAATGCCTTGAGCAAGTATCCAGTGGCTATGTATTTGACAAGGGACAGACATTTGTTGGCCGATCCTGATAGTTTAGGTATTAAGGTATTAGTTCCTGGAGTTGCAGCACAGATATGGGGACTTCAGGTACAGTCAGAGTTGATAGACCGGATCAGAGCCGTATAGTTCGAGGATGAGTCTCTGAGGAGCATCAGAGCACAGGTCCGGATAGGATTGGCAACGGACTTCAGTATTTTAGATGATGGATTATTACGGCATGGTACCAGATTGTGTGTGCCGAGTGGAGCATTGTACGAGGAGATTCTTCAGGAGGTGCATCGATCTCAGTACTCTATGCATCCAGGTGCCAACAAGATGTATAAGGACATAAGAGAGCATGTTTGGTGGTATGGTATGAAGTGGGAGGTAGCTAGCTTCGTATCCAGATGCTTAGTATACTAGCAAGTAAAGTCAGAGAGACAGAGGCCGGGTGGATTACTTCAGCTTTTACCCATTCCAGAGTGGAAGTGGGAGCATGTGACGATGGACTTTGTTTCAGGGCTTCCGCGTTCTCCATGAGGTAAAGATACAATTTGGGTCATCGTAGACAGGTTGACCAAATTAGCCCACTTTCTGTCATTCAAAGTGGGTACGTCTTCGGAGAAACTCGCGAAGATGTATGTGCATCAGATAGTCAGATTCCATAGAGTTCCTATGAGCATAGTCTCGGATCAGGATAGTCGCTTCATGTCCTACTTCTGGAGGAGTTTATAGGCTAGCTTGGGCACTCAACTCAAGTTCAGTACCACATATCACCCTAAGACAGACGGGCAGTCAGAGAGGACTATTCAGACTCTCGAGGATATGCTACGTACCTGTATTTTAGATTTTAGAGGCTCTTGGGAGGATCATTTTCAATTGGTAGAGTTTTCTTACAACAACAGCTACCAGGCCAGTATTGAGATGTCACCATTTGAGACGTTGTATGGACGGTGATGCCGTGCTCCATTATCATGGGATGATATTGGAGAGAAAGCCTTATTAGGACTAGAGATGGTCGTAGATGCAACTGAGAAGGTAAAGCTCATCAGGGATATACTTTAGGTGGCGCAGGACAGACAGCGGCATTGGGCTGATAGCCACCGGAGACCATTGGAGTTTGAGGTATAGATTTTGTTTTGTATTGCTTGTGATTGTTTATTTTGTTAGAGTTCTTAAAGTTGTGTTTTGTTCTAGGTTGTTGGTTTGGTGTTTCTGAGAATTTCTCCGACACGAGACATGATTCATTTCGGTGGAGGCAGGAAGCATAGTCCGCGATTCATCGGACCTTTCAGTATTCTCGAGAGGGTTGGTATAATTTCTTACAGACTAGACTGGCCACCTGCATTGGAGAGAGTGCACAACATATTTCACGGGTCGCAATTGAGACGGTACGTGGCGGATCCTAGCTACGTGTTGGATCACTCAAAGATAGAGTGGGCCCTACTCTTAGCTATCCAGAGCAGCCAGTTAAGATTCTAGATCGGAAAGAGAAGGTGCTGAGAAACTAAACCATTCCCTTGGTATGCGTCGTATGGAGGCATCACTCTTCGGGTGAGTCTACGTGGGAGAGGAAGGATGAAATGCGAGAGCGTTACCCATATTTGTTTGTACCTTGAGATATGTTCTTTCCTGATTTTATTCTATTTTGTTTTCTGGGGGTAGTTTCATCTTTGAATTTTGAAGATAAAATTATTTTAAGGGGGGTAGATTTGTCACTACCATATTTTCCAGGAAAGAATATTTTGACCATTTCATAATTAATTAAATATTGTGCATATTGAATATTTATTTATTATATTATTTATTTATTGTTACATGTTAGATTTTATTTTGGACTTGTGTTAGTAGACCTAAATAGTTTAGATTAGATACATGGACCAACATTTAATTCTAGTTAGAATTGAGCCTAATAATAAGTCCATTCATTATGAGGATAAATTAATTAG
This sequence comes from Iris macrosiphon, assembly GCA_036927795.1. NCBI lineage: Eukaryota > Viridiplantae > Streptophyta > Magnoliopsida > Asparagales > Iridaceae > Iris > Iris macrosiphon. Next base: position 63,006,453 of record JAYESA010000018.1, read on the forward strand.
TTAAACCAATTAGACTAGAACCTTTCCTCCTTAATTAATTCCTTTATGACAAGTCTCAAGGGGTATTATGGATATTTTATAGTAGATTGGAGAAGGGGGTAGAGGCCGGCCACCATAGGAGTGGAGAGAGACTCTCTCTCTCTCTCTCTCTCTCTCTCTCTCTCTCTCTTTATTTTTTATTCCAAATCTAGATCTAAAATTTTTTTCTTCCAAATTCCTTCATTCCTGCACCAATTTCTACCCAAATTTCTTTCCAATTCCTTTCCTATTCATTATTGGAGGCCATTAGAACAAGGAGAAAGCAAGGATCTATAAGAAGGAAGCAAAGATCTACCAGGAGGAGTAAGGATCTACAAGTTGAAGGTTCTTGACACTCATTTGGAGAATTATATTAGGAATCCATCTTCCAATAGGTATAATTTAGTTTTCCCTCTCTAATTAGACTCTAAATCTATAATTTAATCATTAGAAACCCTCCTATGTACTAAGGCTACCCATAGAAAGTAGAATTAGGTTCATAGGTGGCCTATGGAGAAAGTTATATGGTATTTTATGTCAATTTTAGAAGAATTCTGAGATTGGCACATCTTGTGCTAGTCAATAGGTCAATTAGACCAAATTGATATGTGTTTAATTGTGTGTGACTAGTATCGTATCCATAATTGGATACGTGTAGGTCGCATCCCGATAATTTGGCGATACGGGTTGATTTGGGAGTTTTCTTCTGACCCTGGGGTTTAAGCATATCACATTTTGACACGGGCACGTAGACGAATAGCTAATACTTCATGTTGCTTCTAATTATGATTTTAGACTTGCTCGTATCCTTTGGGGTTGTTTGATGGTGTGGTGAAGCCATATCGCAAGCGTATTATCGATTGAGTGTGATACGGGTGCGGTGCACTCCACGTGTTTGTTTTCTTGCATTTCAATTCAATTTGCCATGGTTATAGCTATTAGAGTATTATAATTATAATTGTTATATGATATATAAGTATATATATAATTATGTGTATGTTCTATATTTTATTTTGATGTGTTGGTGGTCATGAGAGAATATAAGAGTGCATATGCATCATTAGTATGGGTATATATATATATATATATATATATATATATATATATATATATATATATATGTGTGTGTGTGTGTGTGTGTGTGTGTGTGAGTAAGTGTATGTATGTAAAGATATGTAAAGATGTGTGCATGTAAGCTAGGGGGAGCCAATAAGCAGATCGAATAAGCAGGCCGAGAAGCAGCAGCAGAAACAGCAAGAAGCAGCGAGAAGCAGCAGCAGAAACAGCAAAAGTAGCAGCAGCAGCAGCAGAAGCAGTAAGCTATAGCAGCAACAAAAGCAGTAAGCTGCAGCTGCAGCAGAAGCAATAAGCTGCAACAACAGCAAGCAATAAGCAACAGCAGGGATAAGTAGAAGAAGTAGCAATAAGCAGCAGCAGTTTGAGTTCTTAGAAATTAAGTTATAGATAAGTTAATCTAGTTAATAAGCTAAGTTAGTTTATATTGATATGTTAGTTATATATATATATATATATATATATATATATATATATATATATATATATATATATATATATATATATATATATATATATATATATATATATATATATATATATATAAGCACTAGTTAGCATTGGTTAGTATTATTCTAGTTTACCTTGAGTAACACCAAGGTAATGAGAGTTGAGGTATCTTGGGTATGGGTATTGAATATCCGATGGGTATGTTAGTTATGATAGTTGGTATAGGTATGTTGGTTAGTTAGCTAATGTTAGATATTGGATTACCTTGTGATACCAATGTAATGTCAAGGTATTTATTTATACTCAAAGTTTTGAGTTTGTATATCAAGATGGGTGTGTAGGTTGTGTGATATCGCATTTGGTTCAAAGCCAAAGTATCCACTTAGCATTAGTTTGGCTAGGAGTACTATATATTTAGTCTTGATAGTATTTTCATATCTAATAACTTGTGTATCTTATGATACGGTATTTTGTTAATATCTTAGTAGCCTAACATATTTAGTATAACCTAGTTGCATAGTGTATGGAACCAATATCCTAGAGATGAACTCATACAACCTAGAATTAGCTAGTTTGACCAAGTTTGACTAGTTTGACCTAGAGTTGACCTAGTTTGACTATTTTGACTTATAAATGGCTTTATGACCTAGAATTAAATTAGTTTAACTTATTTTCATTCCAAAATCTTATATTGATGAAATATACCATATATATGTCTGTGTGACACCAGCTTGGGCATCGAGAGATACACCTTGCTCAGGATCTCAGGCGAGTACATTTTTTTGTTAATTTTTATTTTATAATAGTATATATATCTTACGTTCTAGAACTGTATACTTGATTCTGACATAGTGGTTTCATGGACTAGTACTATATGGATCCTGTCAGGAGATGTTATCCCTTATAGTGTTCAACGGGTACTCCTTCACATATATTTTATCGTGTATATCGGGTATTGATTTAGTGTACTTCGTGTTCACACACTGCTCGTATTTAGTGTGCTTATATTCGTATATACACACTGCTCATGTTCAGTATGCCCATATTCGTGTTTATAACGTATCGTGATTGGATCCATTGGTATTACTTGGAGATAGGGAAATAGGAGTTGATTATGTGATCAAGCCCCAGTGTATTCGTGTATATGTTGATTACATACCATACTTGTAATCGAGTTACCATATTGTATTCGTGTTTAACCTAAAATGATCACATAATGAACTTGTATTCCATGGCACATTAGTCAGATTTCAGTTATTTTTATTATATTGCAGATATTCTATTGTATGTTTTTCTATTCATTATATTACCTGTTCACTCTAGTTTATTTTATTCTGTTGTTTAGTTATCTTGTATTCTTTTCTATTATCTATTTTATATGCTCGATTATGTATTTAAAACTGCTTTCAGAGGTATGTACTTCGCTCCAATCCTGACTGAATATATTTTTCAGATGATTGGCTCGTAGACCAGTGTTCCATATACTACGGACGCAGGAGGGCATACCATTAGAGGATACTCCTATAGACCAGGAGGACTTAGTACCAGAGTCTGAGGAGGTTTAGATTATTTAGTGTTAGACTTGTATTAGAATTTTATTGAGGTTGTTGGCATGTATATATTATTTCAGCCTTGTGGATGTATTATGATTCTTTTCCTTCGTTATTCCATATCGTCCTTATCTTCCTTAGTTGCATTATAATTGAGTATAGTTATATTTATCAGATACCATATTATTCCTCTGTTTGGAGTTAAGATGATTGCCAGGTACCTTATATATTGTGTGAGATATTTAGATAGTAGAGTTGACCCATACAGCGTTCTACCGCTGATGCTGCGGCGTAGGCTGGACGTACCCACGTACTCTTACCCGAATATTCGGGTGCGGATCGTGACACGACTTTACTTTATTATATTTTTTGATTTTTTTGGTAATTTATGCTTAGAATTTTATGATAGTGGTTTTGTTAAATATGTTTCTCTAGTAATTTTTTGTCATGGGCTAGTTTCAGAAACTGTTTCGAGCTTGTTTTGACTTGGAATCTAGAAAGTTGTTGTGATGCAAACCGGCATACCGACGATATACCAATTTGGTCCGACTTGGAATCCTAGAAAGTTGCTGTGATACAAACCGGCATACCGACGGTATACTGGTGTATACCGATGGTATACCAATTTATTGTAATCGAATACTTGCTGTGTTTTTGCTATCACTTGACCGGCATACCGACGGTATACCGATATTATACTCTTTTTCATGTGCTTTTTTATTCAATATATTTTCTTTGGTTTTCTTGCGTGGCACCTTGGTGCATATACTTTTAGTATGTTTACTTGTGACTAGTAGTGCCTAGACTTGACCTTGGTATACAATATTTTGTAACCAGTCTCTTGTATATCTAGGGGATGACTTACACCCAAGATGCACTTGACCAGGTGACTTCGTATGTTAAGGGATCGATTTACACCCTATATACTCATGATAGTGACTCGTAACAGTTCACTCGTGGTCATTTGTTTATGACATGCGTGATAGTGACTCATAGTAGTTCACTCGTGGTCATTGTATATGACATACGTGAAAGTGACTCGTAGCAATTCACTCGTGGTCATTGTATATAACATACGTGATAGTGACTCATAGTAGTACACTCGTGATACTTTAGCAGTGTATTATCTGTTGTGGCTTATTATAGTGCATGCTAGTCGTGTCTATAACCGTTTGGTTGTACACTTTTCTTACCTTGTGCGTATATTTGTTAAAATATTGTTTGGTCTTGCATATTCCTGTGGGGAGCAACATGTCTATGATGAATTCTGCGGAATGCCACACCCAGAATCATAAAGAAAATATTAAGGATTAACTAGCGTGAATAACTATATCATTGGGAGGGGAGAATCTCTAGGTTGTATGCAGTCTAGTTGTCTAGCCACCTTGCTTCATGGACTTGTTGCTCGTTGTCGAGCGGGTCATATTTCCAACTCACTGTCATGTAGGACATAATGTCTATGTAGACGATTACTAGGCTCACCGTCCTGTGGTGCCAATTTCTAGGATGCAGCCTTTGAGGTCGGGCAGTCCACTATATTTATTAGCTTAGTTATGGCTAGGCTTAACTTGGATAGTCTGCAGGACATGTGACCAATAGAGAGGTTCCAAAGATTGTATTTGTTAGTAATTTGGTTTTATGATAACCCTAGTTATTTAATGATATCAAACCATAGATATTTTTTAGCCCTGCTTTATTGATTGTTACTTTTGCTTGCCTTGTGTCTTTTCTTTCCTCGCATGGTTATGTTCCGGTAAGTAATGAGTGACTAGGTGCGACTCAGAAAAAGAATCATAATCTTGATCCTTGTTTGATTTAAGGATTAGGGTTCCTATTTCGAGGAGTTTACGTATCTTCTTATTGCTTGTCGACTTATTTTTTTTCATGATTATTGTCGCCTACGGGTTTACTCTTTTCACTGGTTATTATCATTTACATGCATATTGTTTTTACCTTTTTGTGATCCCGTGCATGCCACCTTTACTGGACATGATATGTACTTGTCCACGTGCTCAGTTTTACTTTACATCAGTAGTTTATTTCTATATTTCACGGTGCCTTTACATCCGCAGTTTATTTCCATGTTTACAGTGCCTTTACATCAGCAGTTTATTTCCATCTTTTCCAGTGCCTTTACATCTGCAGTTTATTTCCATGTTTCATAGTGCCTTTACATCATCAGTTTATTTCCATGTTTCCCAGTACCTTTACATCAGCAATTTATTTTCATGTTTCACGGTGCTCTTATATTCTGGTAGTTATATGTTGCTTAGTATATCGTAGTTGTATTGCATGCTGGTTTTAGTTCATAGTTTTAGGCCTCCTTTGTGGTACTTGCTATTTGGGATCTGATCCCACTTATTTTGCTTGGCCAGATCCAGTAGCAAAGCCAGAGGATCTTTCGTATCTTCCCGTGGATGGTGACCACCAGGAGCACCAGATCGATTGAGTGGGTTTCTATTTTGTTCTCCCACTTATAGTACATATTCTTTGTGACGTTTAGCCCAAGCACTTGTTTAGCTCGTATTTTGCACCTGATACATCACCTACAGGGTATGGCATGACTAGCATATTCTAGTCCATGGCTAGAGCTGATCATGTATGACTATTACTCTTGCTAGTTCTTTATTTTGTATTACTAGCTTTATGATCAACTATGTATATTTGGTTTGGAACACTTTACTATCTTGCTTCTGATGATCATATATCTGGTATATTATGGATTTTTGCTTGTGATTGAGACACTAGGATTGCTTGACCTAGGTTGAGTAATGGCTTACATCCATGACGGGTATCTCGGGGTACTGGAGTACTCTGGTATACGTAGCTGGCTTTGTCTACCCTCGCTCTCTAGTATTCTGGTTATGGGACGTGACATAAGTACAGTATACAAGAAATGAAAATCAAGTATGAAGATGTATACTTGCTTGGATCCAAGAGCTAAAAATGGAAATCAGGTTCGACGCCCAAGTCCAAATCCAAAGAGCCTACAGAACCTAAAGAATGAATTTAAATAAATTATTAAGCTAATCATCTATCTAAAATAAAATTCTTTAACATATGTTTATAACTCTATTCTACTCCTAGGTTATAAGTGTTCGGGCTACAATCATGACTTTATATAACTTATTTATCTTTATCAAGACACTTATAACCTTTGCCTAAATACACCAGACCTCTTCTTTCCAAACCATTCCACACAAACTCTTTAGTTTTTATTCCAACACCTATTCACTCCAATTAAATTATCATCCCTGTGAAGCCCAAACACACACACAACAGTCCTTGCATTCTCCTTAATACACAGTCTTCCATACTAAAATTATGTTGCTTACTTTATCTGTTTTCCTTAGATAATAATAATAAGACACAAATCCAGTATTTTTAACTACTCATTCATTAGTTATATAGTTCAACAATGTCATTCTCATGCAATTTCATCTTCAGATCCCAGATACATCCTATTTAATTGGCGTTTCTCACTGCCTACAAGCTCTTCAAATATCCATGATTTCCACCTTCCCTTATTATATTTATATGCAACATGATATCCATATGTAGCTAAAACAACCAATGCACACAGTATCACATCAGAGCCATTTTCCCATTACTCACACGCAGTTACACCATATACAATACAGTTTCTCTTTGACTCACACTATTTAGTGACACACTATGCATACCTAGCTATAGAAAGAAAAGGACATATCCAAACACACTTCATATTCCTCCATTGCTCATATCCATACAAGGTTATCTTCCTTTTCTCTTATAATTTTTAATTGTACTACCTACACACAGTGTTCTCCTGTACCATATTTTACCCACCATGACTTACCATACACATACGATATATCCAAACTAGCTCTTATATTCAGTCATGCCTTTACTGGTCCAGCCCTTAAGGCCTCTTATGGGTTCATTGACAGAATATATACCCACCAAAGCTTAAATTTGTTTCCTCATCTTCTAGATAGCACATAAACTATACCTCTATTTCTCTTCATCTGAACAACCCACCTATTACTCACCATAACTATTACAAGTTTTTTTATATACCATCGGTAAAAAAATACACAGATTCTATCCTCACTCATATAGTAACTATACTCCCTCTCTTCCCCATTAAACACACTAACATACATATTGTGACTCTCTCTTCCCCCATGAACTCCATACACATATTATTAGCATATGAAAACAATGCTACTCCTCTCTCACAGTGCAACCACAATGTAATATAATATCAGTAGCAACAGCTAACTCTAACATTTCTATACCTAAAATACTCTATCATGCAATACAATACTTATGACATATAGATAGGTTTGCAAGGATAAATGGAGAGGCAGAGTGGAGAAGAATACTAAGAATGAATAGAGGAAAGATCAACGCTGGTAAAGGGATGTGTCGATGAACCATCGAATGTTGAGGTTCAGGCCGGACGAGGAAGGGATTTGCGGTAGATCCTGTCGATGGGGAAGAACATTGTCGCTGCTCCGGACCATTAGAGGGGAAGTCATACTTGGGCTTTGCCTACGCTCAGAGAGAACCTGCCCCGTGTAGGTGGTCGATGCTGGCTTCTTAACGACAAGGGGACGTTTGGTTATGAGAAAAGGCAGCTAGGCTTTAAGAGCTTAGAAGAGACAAGGATAGTGGTTGTATATATAGAGAAGTGGTAAGGGAAGAGTTATTGGCAGTTGACAGAGTGGTCGGTTTGTACAGGCGTGACCTTCTCTTACCACAGTCTACATAGATGCAGGAAAAATCTGTAGGGTCTTCAGTATACTCGCGGGGTAGGAAGGAAGAGGATTCTTTTTCATCAATAAAAATTTGGGCTCAAATAGAGAAATGGAAAAACCTATATTTTGCATAATAAAGAGAAAAATTAGAGGGTGACCCAACAAAAAGAAAGAAAAATAATATGGGACCATTGGCTATACAAAATGAAGGAAGAAAAGAAAATAATAGTAAGATTGGTTGGAGAAATTAAAACTAAGTGGGCTAAATTTAATTAGGAATTTGAATACTTAGGACTTAAACCTATATATATATATATATATATATATATATATATATATATATATATATATATATATATATATATATATATATATATATATATATATATATATATATACTGCGGAGTCGGCCCTAGCTTTCTCCGTGCATCCTATTTTGCCTCCCCCCCCCCCCCCCACTCCTCCGATCTTGGCTCGACCTATAGCCGAGCTGGGACCTCCGTGTTAACCCAATAATTAAGTTGAGTTTTTGAATATGGCTAAAAATTAAGTTTAAGATTACTATACTCACTAATAATCATGCAATCTCTATAATGTTGATACTTAAACTTAGCATTGTCCAAATATGTATTAATTGTTATCATATTTGCTTATGTATATTGCTTTGTTCTTCTAACATGTATTTACAAAAAAGGAATAAGCAAGATCAAATATGCAGTGAAGAAAATATATTGTGTCAAAGATGACGTTATACCAGAAGATTTCTCGGAATCACCTATGACATCTCCGAAGCCTCGCACTCAGGGGTTCCGCTGCCCGGTCAGCAGATGGGGGTTGAGGGAGCAGCGCCTCCCGTAAGGGTCCGAGGCAAAGCCCCCGAAAGGTATACAAATTTTTTGATATGTTTATCTTTGGACAACTGTCGTCAAGAAAAAAGGCATCTTCAAGTCTGCTCAAATTTTAAAAGATTGACGCCATCAAAGTGCTCTTGATTTTATTATTTATTTTTATTTTTTTGTTTATTAGGACTCAATGTAAGTCGAGTCATATTGGCATTAGGAAGCTCAAACTCCATTCTAACACATCCAAACCTACTCTGGTTAAACTATACCCAAATGCCCAAAACCCACATAATTATGTCCAAAACCAAACTGGCCTATGGAGACCGAACTCGATCCGAGTTCTACCCTTGACCGAACTCAGTCCCCTTAACCCAATTTGCAATATTCACTTCCAATGTTCATCCTGAAGATCAGGGTTCCAACGTTCGAATTTATGAACGTTAGGGATCGAACTCTGCCTGACCTCGGTCCTCCTGCTGGCCTATAAATAGCTATGAGTTTCACTCATTTTCAATCAACTCATTCAACCAATTCACTTGAAAACCTGTTCCATTCTAAGCCTTATAATCTTTATATTCCCAAGATTAACTCACAGCCTTCTAGTGCCAAGTGCGATCTTGGTGAGAAGTCTATTCGAGTTTTAAAGCTTGATTTCTATTTTATTTGAAGTCGGCAAGCTCTTCAGATCAAGCTTGGGGTTGTTTGAAGTTGACATGCTCTTTCGATAAATGCGTGGTTGTAAGAAGTCGACGTATCCTTCGGATCAAAGAATGTGTTGTACGCAATTCATTCAACAGTGGATTAATACTGGACAAGAGTTCTTAGGACTGGATTGTCCTCCATGAGGGATACCAGTATACATTGCGGTGTTAGTGTTTGTGACTTCTTACTATTCAGCTTATCTCTTATTAGTTGATAAAAAAAAAATTGTTGGTATTTATGGTTGGTAATTTTATTAGAGTAATTAATTTTTAACTCTATTCACCCCCTCTAGAGTTGCCATCACTCCGTGCCCTTTCTGGGCACGGCTTCAGCTCCCCTCCTTTCTTCTCCCTCGCCCTAACTCCATGTTTTATCTCACCGCCTACTCTGGCCCTAACCCCCAGTGCGCCTCCCGATTTGGCCCCTCCTGTCCTCATCCCCATCGCGTCTGGGGCATGGCGGCCGCCTCTCCAAGCCCGGACTGCTTCCCCCTGTAGTCTTTTTCTTCTGATTTCTTCCTTCCCCTCTTCCTCGTGTTCGTTGGAGTTGGCTCCTCCGATCCCCCGGCTGATGGCTGCCTCACTGTCTTTTGTCCCAGCAGGGCAGTCGTTCTTTCAGTCTTTCTCTCAAATACAGCGGTCTGGTCTCCCCCGTCCCCGGGTTTGTGTGTCGCATCCCCCCTCCAAGGGTGGCTCCGATTGATCTGGCCCCTCTTATAGTTCTTACTTCTCTAAGGCAGATGGTTGTGCCCTTAATCCGATCCTTTCTCAAAGTGACTATTGGCCGCTGCTCATTGGTGGTGCCTCCCAGTGATGGAACAGAGGCTCCCGGAGCAGCGGAGGAGCCGATGTTGCGCCATCGGAGCCCATCTTTCGTCGAGGGCATCCAAAAAAAAATATTTGATTAGGAGGATGTCGCCATCCTGTCTGCTCCCCTGCGGCTCATCCTTGTTGGAAAAATGACACATTCTCGGCCTCCTATAAATGTCATCCGACGTGTCTTCTCTAACCTCAAATTTGTTGGTCTAGTGACGGTTGGGTAGATAGATGCCTCTAATGTTCTCATCCTCCCCTAACTGGAAGAGGACTACAAACGCCTTAGATCGAAAAATATTTGGTTCATTGTCAATGCGCCAATGATAGTTTTCAAATAGTCCATGGAGTTTTCGAGTAAAATTGAATCTCTACTAACACTGGTGTGGGTATCCCTACCAGATATTATGAGCTATCTTTTTGCTAAGGCCTTTGTATTCTTGTTGTCATCTTGCTTGGGAGAGCCTTTCAAGTTAGACAGAGCTACCGAGTCCTTGATATCCCCAAGTTGTGCTCATTTTCTGGTTGAAACAAACATTAGTCAACCTCTGGTGGACCACATACAGATTCAGCTTCCCAAAGGTCGATTGTATCGTCAACTCATGGTGTTCGAGCAATACCCTGCCTATTGCTCTATCTGTTTCCACCAAGGACATTCTTTCCTTAATTGTAAGTTAATCCCCCCTTCCTCCAGGAGGAGGTCTTTTAGGTAAGCCACTTTTGATGAACGATTCGGGGAGTTTGGTTGGGGACAGGGCAATTATGGGGTCCTTCTCTGCAGAAAAGGGGCAAAGTATTTCCCCTGGTGAGATTTTTTTGGCTCAGGTCATTATCGCAGAGAGGAATGGGTGTGCTCCATCGTCTCAGATCCCTCCGCCACGGCCCAAGGAGATAGATAGACCAGTATATATGGAGGAGGATTCTTAGGTCCAACAGGCGGTAACAGAAGTTCATCCGATGGCAGACATTGGAAAGGATGATGCGGTTGTCGCCTCTGTAGAAACATCGACCTTGTAGAGCTTCCGGCCATCACAAAACAAACTAAGAAAGAATAATACATGAATAGAATAGCGAAGGAAAGAATAAAGATACAATCCACAATATAAAATAATATAGAAGATGTGAATCCACCAAAAGAATAGTCTAATACAATCTAATACAGTTAATTAGACCTTCTCGGGCTCTACAACTAAGTCCTCATGGTCAATAGGAGTATCCTCTAAAGGTACGCCGTCATGCGGCCCGTAGAATGTGGGACACTGCTCTATAAGCCAGTCATCTAGAAAAATATATCCAGTCAGAATTAGAGCGAAGTATATACCTCTGAAAGCAGTTTCAATAGCATAATCGAGCATATAAATAGATATAGAAATAAAATACAAGATCGCTAAACATATGAATGAATGAACAAGATATACAGGTAATGTACGAGAATATAGATCAACAATATGAATATCACAATATGAGGAAATAACTACAATCTAAACTAGCTAATGTGCCTCAGAATACAAGTTCATTATGTGATCGGGTTGGGTGAACATGATCAGGTAAGATGATTACAAGTGAAGTATGTCACCAGAATGTACACGATGTAACAATGGCTTTGATCACATAATCAACTCCTACTCTCCCACCCCCAACTAATACCGATGGATCTAATCACGACACGCTATGAACACGAAATATAACCACTGAACACGAGCAGTGGGTGTACACGAATATCATAACCAACGAACATGAGCGGTGGGTGTACATGAATAAGCATACTAAACATGAGCAGGGTGTGAACACAAAATATAATCAATACCCAATATACACGATGAGATACAATATACACGAGTACCCGCTGAACACGGTAGGGGATAACATCTCATGAAGGGATCCATATAGTACCAGTCCGTGAAATCACTGTTTCGGGATCAATGTATACAATTCTAGAACATGCATATATACAATATTATGAATTGAAAATAATCAGAGAAATATACTCGCCTGACGTCCTGATCAAAGTGTGTCTCTCGATGCCCAAGCCAGTGTCTCACAACCTATATATGGTATATTGCATCAATACAAGGTTCAAGAATAAAAATAAGTGAAGTGATGCAAATCTAGGTCAATACGCCATTTCTAAGTCAAACCAATGAAATCTAGGTTGCAAGAGTCTAACACTAAGTCACTAAGTTGATACACTATGAAACTACTCTATACTAGCTAAGCTACGATACTAGAATCACACAAAAAGGCCGTATCCTAAGATACGCAAGTTTCGAATATGAAAATAATGTTTTATATATATATATATATATATATATATATATATATATATATATATACAAGTCAAATATTTATAATACTATATAAAACCAATTGAATATGATACCTTGGCCTTGCACCAATGCGTATCGCACCTATCTCGATATCCAAACTCAATACTTTGGTGATACCTTGGTATCCCAAGGCAACCCAAAAACTAACATAACTAATACATATATAACCAAGCTAATACTAACTATTCAACTACACTATACTATATCTAACTACTACATAAAAACCATACTACAACATCTAACTACTATAAAATAACAACTAACTAAATACTATAATACCTACACCTTGATAACTATCTAACTACTATTATATATCACTGCTAACAGTATAACAGATAATATATAAATCTATCTACTATAAACTACTAACCCAAAGCCAAGCTAAACCAATACCCCACCTCAAATACCCAATACCTTGCCTCGACTGAACTGTTATTTCTGATACTGAAAAGATACAGTAAGGGCCTGCTGATACTGTGCCCGAGTTGCTGAAACTTCTTGTTGATACCTTGCTGATACTATAATTGATTTACTCATTGCAATGGCTCCTCTCCTTACTGCAGAACTATTGCTATGAAACTGGCTGCTGCCACTGTGCAGTTCATCCTCCTTGTTGCAGAACTGCCTCGAGGCACTGCACATTATTGAAAGCCTGGCTCGAGCTGATGCTGTGCAGTTGCACAGTGCCTCCCCCTCCTTGTTGTTGATGTTGCAATGCTCCTTGCTGAAAATGCTGAATGCACTGGGGTTGCTACTGCTGACTAAACTGGATTGGTACTTCCCTGTTAGGCCACTACCTTGTCTCGCTGCTTGATGTGTGCTCTTTCAACTTGTTGTTACTACTAATGCAGTTAGCTACTGCAGTAAGGTGTTGATGCAGCAGTGCTCAGTTGAACCACTGGCTACTGCCACTTCAGTGTACTCAGTGGATGGCACTTGTTGAATGAACAAGCACCACTGCTTGTTACTTGCATTACATATTTTGCTGTGCTCTCTCTCTCTCTCTCTCTGTTGTGGCACTGTTGTAGTGTGTTGCACAGGAAGATCTTCTGATACTTGCAGTGGAAACTGCACAATAGCTTCTGCTACTGATACTTGTTGTGGCTCTTCCCCCATGATCAAGCTGGTATTCCCCTATGTGAGCACTGCTGCACAGGCACTGCTCCTATGCAATTGCCTGAGCACTCATCCCCTGCTAACACATGCCCTCTCACTCTCTCGAGCACCCTCACACACAAACACATCTAAGTATGTATATATACTCCTAGCACAACTATATATACATAGATACCAACTATCTATATATATATATATATATACAAACACATATATTTATAACTAACACACACACACACACACACACACACACACACACACATATATATATATATAGACACACACCTATACATAAACTCAAATACACTATATATGCACACATATATCACCTTTATCATATATATATATATATATATATATATATATATATATATATATATATATATATAGAATTGCACATGCTCGTAAAGTAGAGAGGACAAAACAACAAACACATGGAGTGCACCGCACCCGTATCATACTAAATCTATGATACGCATGTAATACGGCTCCAACACACAACCAAACGCATCCCGGAGGACACAAACAAGTCTAAAACACTAATTATGAACAATACGTATAGTAATTAGAGTATTTATGTATCTGTGTCACAAAGTGATATGCACTAGGCCCCGTGTCGGAGAAAACCCCCCAAAATTAACCCATTTCGTCAAATTAACGAGATACGGACTACATGTATCCAATTATGGACATGATGCTAGTTATAAACAAGCAATCAAAGGTCAGTTAGATCTATTAGACCCAATGATAAGTACTACATGTGCCAATCTCGGAATTCTCCCAAAATTGGTACCAAAATGGACATAACTTCCACCGTAGGTCTCCGATAAACCTCAAACTAATTTCTATGGGTATCCTATGCATGTGGGTTGGTTTTTCATAGTTAAATCTCTGATCTAGAGTCTATTATAAGGGGAAAAACTAAAATATACCTATTGGGATATGGATTTCCAATAAAAAAGTTCTCAAATGCCAAGTAGCTCCTCTCCTTGTAGATCTTGGACTCCTCCTCCTTGTTCCTTGCTTTCTTCTTGTAGATCCTTGATGTAGAAGCCTCAATGAAGAATTTGGAAAGAAATTAGTGAAGAATTGGTGGAGAATTGATGAGGGAATGGAGGGAATTGAAAGAGGGAAAATTATAGATCTAGAGTTTGGAGTGAAATAAAATGAAATGAGAGCACTCTCTATCCCATCCTCAATAGGCCGGCCATGTAACCCCCTCCCCAAGCAATTTATAATGTCATAATTACCCCTTGGGGCCTCTCATGAAGAATTTAATTAGGGAGGGAAGGTTCTAGTCTAATGGTTTCACTAATTAATACAACCTCCTAATCTATGGGCCTAATTTATGGGCTCAATCTAAACTCATCTAAATATTGGGTTCATGCTTTCTAATAAATGGGTTTGGTCCACTACACAAGTCTAAGGCAAATCTAAAACTAACAAACAATAATAATACAACAATTAAATAAATCATGCAATGCATAAATATTAAATACAATAATCCTATAATTAAAATACTCTTGTGAATTACCAAACTACCCTTGAATGAAAAAGTGAGGGTGACATGGTTTCTATTCAAATATAATCTTTCATTTATTTGAGTCTAGGACTGATGTAAGTTGAGTCGCACTAGCAAATCCCAAGTACCTATATCCATATACCTAGTCCACTCAAATGAACCAAAGAACCTATCCACCAAATCAGGCCACATTCATTTACAAAGTCTATCATACTAAGAGACTGAACTCGGGCCAAACTCATACCGAACTTGGACCGAACTCGTGCCAAACTCGAACCAAACTCGATTACCCTTTTGGTATAAAATCAGCCAGTTCAATAGCTCCTAGTTTCTTGGCCCAACGGTTGAAAATTTGAATTAAATCCCATCCGAATTTTGGCCAAATTCGGTTTGCCTATACCCTATAAATAGGATTGAAATTCTTTATTCTAACAACAACTCAACCATTATTAAGTCTTCTATCCTATTGTGAGCAAACCTCTAAAGTCTTACCTTCCCATCTCAAAGAGCAACTCCTTAGCCTTTCTAGTGCCAAGTGCAATCTCGGTCTAGAAGTCTTCTGAGTTGTAAAGAGCTTTGTTCCAACAGTTACTCTCTCTATCAAGCTGTGAAGTTGCGATACTTCGGATCAAACCTTGTAGTTATAAAGAAGTGGCAAGCCTTCGGATCAAAGTTTGTGATTCACTATTGGTGATTATAGTGGATACAACTCCGAGCTTGATGTCACTACCACATTTCTAGAATAGGGACTTTATTATCATTTACCGTATTTATTTTATTATGTTAATATATTGCATGATATATAATATACATATTATATTTGGGTTCATTGATGCATAGTTTAGTGGACTGGGCATAAAAATCCACCAGATAAACCCCTACCCTTTTTAATTAGTAATTAGTTTAATCCCTCAAATGTATTACTAAACCCCTAATTAAATAGTTCTTCATGACAAGCCATGAAGCACAAATTAGACTTTATGCATTAGAATCCCTAACCTTAATCCTAGCCTATAAACAAGAGGGAGCCTCCCTCAAGCCACTCACCATTCATAAGGAAAAACCCTAAAAATTTCCTCCAACTAGAAACCCTCTTTTCATTCCACAAATTTTAGAATTTCTAGCCCTAGAAACCCTCATTCTTCCCTCATTCAAGAAGACCTAGAAGCTTGGGCACAAGAAGACTTGGAGAAGGAGAAACTACATTGGGAATCCATCTTTCAATAGGTAAAAATCCAAAAAATCCTCTTTTAATTTTATTTTAGTTAATTGTTTGGCCATTAGGAGCCCACCCATTGATCTAGGGATGACTCTTTTGGTTGCATGATGATTTTCCATGGTGTCATAGGTGTATTTGGGGGTTTTATGATCCAATGATGCATTTTCCCCAATTTTTTGTAGCCTTAATTATGTATATACGTATTTATGCATGTTTACATCATATACGTAGAGGTTTAATTGCAATTTGGGGATTTATGCATGAGGATTTGTAATGTATCATGAAATTTCCAGATTTGCCCACTAGGTGTTTGTAGAAATGCTTTATAGGAAGAATACCTATTTATATGACCTAGTTTCTTATGCACTAGTATGTATATATATATATATATATATATATATATATATATATATATATATATATACATGTACGCATATGTATTACGTATATGTTTTGATACGGATTACTATATGGGAAGGTCGGGTCTAGCAGTCGGGTTCACTATGCTCAGTATAGTGCACTGATATGTGCACTGATACTCAGTATCAGTAAAGTCCCAGTAAGGAGTTAGTGAGATTAGGGCTCAGTGTTCATTGGTTTGAGTACAGATGTTTATGAGTGAGCAGTGAGTGTCTTAGTGAGTGTCGTATGTGTGAGAGTGCCAGTAAGTGAACTACAGGTTCTGGGGGAGGGGTTTAGCTCTCCACAGCAGGGGTTTGATAGCAGCAGCTGCAACATAGATGTATCAGTGTCAATGTTAGGTATCAGTAGTTGGGAAGTGATTTATCAGTATGATGTGCTGTGTGCATTCTAGGGAGATTCGAGTGTGTGTCATGCTCATCTGTGAGTGTATCAGTGTTGTGAGTTATGTGTGTATCAGTGTCGAGTGTCAGTGAGTTCCCTGTGTCTGTATCAGTAGGTATAGTTCTAATCAGTTTAGTATATTAGTAATGTGTTGGAGTTCATAGTGTTACTAGTGTCGTGCATGAGTAATTAGTGTAGAGTGTTTAAGGTCTATGTGTGCATTTGAGAACTGGGACTGTAGTAACTTGTACCTATGTGTCAGGGTGACTTCTTGTGGATACTAGTATCATTTATAAAGGGGTGTTGTCTGTCGTTTGTGATAGGCTAGAGAGTTCTATGTCCCCAAGGTATCAGTCCACTGCTAAAGCAGTGGGTTATTGTGCAATGGATGTATATAAGGTTAGCAAGATAGATATTAGTTAAGGCATAACTAGATATCAAGTTAGGTTTTATATATATATATATATATATATATATATATATATATATATATATATATATATATATATTAACTAAGGCACATACTAAGGTATTGATTATATATAACTATATTTTATATGATACTTAGTATCCATAATACCGAGAGAAGACCTAGTACAACTTAGTAGTAGCTAGTATAGGCCAGTATAATAGACCTAGTAATACTCTAGAAACCCACTCCATAGATAAATATAGACTATAAACTTAGATTTAGCCTAGTATGTTGCCAAGACCTAAAAATGACCCAATACCTAACATAGAATTAGGTATGCATGTTTATCTCTTCAAAACACTTTTTGATATTGATTTTGATATATAGGTTTTTGTGATTCCACCTTGGACATCGATCCTCACACCTTGCTCAGGACTACAGGCGAGTACATTCTCTGACAGTTTTTATTATGTTAATTATTTCTATGATTCCAGTTGTAGAGTATACTTGATTCTGACACTGTGGATACACGGGTTAGTATCATGGATACCTATCATGAGGAGTTATGATTGGGATCCATCGTGCTAGCTGGAAACGGAAAAATATTAGCAGATTATGCGATCATAGCCCACTTTATATGCATCATAGCTTACCTCACACATCACGTAGGGTGTAGTCTGACCATTTACATGCCTCATAGCATGTTATATATGATTATCCTGACTATTGATCAAATTATAGCTAACCAGATGGTTAGCCTGACCTCACATGTATCATATCCAATCATATATAACAAGCCTGATCTCGTCCCAAGCCGATCACATAATAAACTGATATTTCAAACACTTAGCCAGATATTATATTTCTTTATTTTCAGTTCACTTGTTCAAGCATTCACATATTTCTATTCATTGCTAGTTTGCACTACTGCTGATTATATATTCTCCAGTATACCTTATTTTCAGTATTTTTATATCTTGTATTTCCTTACACTGTATTATAGTTTTGTCAATATAAATGAAACTGTAGTTTAGTGTTTGTGCTTCGCTCCAATCCTGACTGGATAACATTTTTTAGAGGACTTAGAGGACTTTTGTCCTACTCACTATGGCCCAGGTGTAGAGGGAGATTACGTACCAGAGATTCTAGAGGAGTCCCTCTCCTTGGAGGAGACACCACCTGCAGTCGTTTAGACAGTTATATCCATGTATCATTTGTTCTCAAACCTGAGACTTGGTTCTGTATTATTGTTGAGACTATTATTGTTAAGACTGTTTATGTTGGACATCTAGACTCTAGATTACTGTTGTATGTTTAAGTTATTGTGCTTGACTTATGTCAGTACTTCCTTATCTTTATATCTTATCGTGCCATTTGTTTCTATAGTTATTATGATTGAGTATATTATGAATTATTAATCAATGTATTATTCATTGTCCTCCTTATGGAGTTAAGATTATTGACAGGTTATGTTTGGTAGTCTTGAGACCAAGACAGCGTTCTACCGTCGATGCTGCAACATAGGCTGGACGTACCCACGGCTCATGCCCAATTTCTGGGTGCAGGTCGTGACACTTGAGTTATCGGGACTGGACTAGTCCTCTCAGAGGAAAATCAGTATACATCTTGGTGTTTGTGTTTGCTCTCTCTCACTCTATTGCATATATTCATAACACTGCTAGTAGTATTACTTACGCACAAGATATATTCTAACTTCTAGTAGTTGAGCACCATTGCATGCCATAGAATTAATCTTTTAATAGGTGATTTTATTCCGCTGTATACATACACTCTATTCACCCCCCTCTAGAATTGTCATACACGGTGTCATAATTGGTATCAGAGCAGGTACTCTAATATTGGAACTACTACTGATATCAATTGCTCCATAATTGGTATCAGAGTAGGTACTCTTACATTGGAACTATTACTGATATCAATTGTTCCACAATTGGTATCAGAGCAGGTAGTCTCTTAATTAGTTTCTGATCCCAATTGCTCTTTCAATTGGTATCAGGGCAGGAGCTCTCTTTATATAGATATTACTGATATCATTTTCTCCTCAATTGGTATCAGAACTGGTACTCTTTATATAGGAATTATTGCTCATAATCAAAGCAAGTTCTCTTGATTATCGGATTAACATCCAAAGAGTATAACATATGGCAATAATAATATCACTATTTTCCATCAATGGTGAAAGACAACTACTTGATAAGCCACCTGTTTTTAACAGCACAAACTACTTATTTTGGAAAATACATATTAGTGCTTTTCTAAAATCACTTGGCTTTAACTTATGGACTTACGTTACTAATGGTTACAAAAGAGTTGACAAAGCAAATAATAAATATACCGAAGATGAAAAGAAAACATCATGCGATGATGCAAAGGCAATATACATGCTCTACTGTACTCTAGGAGAAGACGAATTCAAACTTATCTCCAAGTGC
This sequence comes from Iris macrosiphon, assembly GCA_036927795.1. Lineage (NCBI taxonomy): Eukaryota > Viridiplantae > Streptophyta > Magnoliopsida > Asparagales > Iridaceae > Iris > Iris macrosiphon. The sequence continues at coordinate 63,026,496 of JAYESA010000018.1, forward strand.
AAAATACCATATGAGATATGGAAAATGCAGGAAGCAACCTATGGAGACAACGAAGAAGATGAAGAAGAACCTCATGATATTGCAAGCTTGTATCAACATAAAAAAGCTACATATACAAAGAAAGATACAGATATTCAGTGCAACAATAATGACAGCAAGGAAGAAGATGTTGCAAACTTATGCCCAAACGGAAGTCTAACAATCAAAGCAAGCATCCAGTACAATAATGACAAAAACCTTCAACATACGACAGACTTGTGCTTAATGGTAAGCAAGATAAATAATGACTCTCTAGCAAACGATATTTCGTATGATGAATTGTCTAATGCTTTTAATAATTTGTTTGAAAACTAAAATAAGCTTAGAAATAATTATAAACAAGCTCGAAAAGATATCAAATCTTATCAGCTTAAGAATGATCAGCTTATTTGCTTACTTAAGGAAGCTAGAGAAAAGTCCTCTTCTGATAAATTAATTGAAATCTCCAAACTTGAGCTTAGCTTACAAGAAGCTCTTGACTGCTTTGATGAAAGCAATCAAGAAAATGCTAAACTTTAGGAGGACTTAAAACCAAAAAATGAGAAGTACTCCAATGCCTCACTTAAGATAGATACTCTTACTGCCAAATATAATAATTTATATAAATTATTGTTAAAAAGCCTAAATGGTCCTTCTGTCAACAAGGTGTAAACAGCCTTAAGCAACACGAAACTTAAGTGTCTTCGGACCACCGCTAGCTGGGAACTGGCCCCTACAGCTAATTAATAATAACAAAAATACCTCACTGAGTAATGATATACAAAGAGCTATTTACAAATGTTTTCTAAGTACAATTATCATTCATTCAGTAATTGACTGCTATAATTTCTGTTAAATGACTTGTCTAAAAGCAATGACTGATAATAGCCTGTTATAGACCTCATATATTTTATACTTGTATTATTATAAGATCACTTATATGTTTTTCATATAACTATTATAGCATTCTACAAAAATATATTTTTTAAATTCTGAGCTATCAGAACTCGGACAGAGTTCGGTCCGGATTCGGTTCAAGTATTTTTATATAACAGCAGCAGCCACGGATTTGATCTCATTACTTCATCCTCCCAAACCCTTCTTCTCAAAACCGAGAACAAACTCTTTTCTCCCAAACCCTAGTTTTGTGATCTATAAAGGCTTTTTCTCTCTCAACTTGAGATCTAAGGCTCTTGGTGAGATTCTTCTTCATCCCCTTCAATCTTTTTAAGGTACAATCTTTATATTTTCAAACCCTAATTCATGGCTCCTAAATTTGGGAAAAAGAAGAGAAAAGTAAATGAGGCTTCCTCTTCTCAACCCTCTAGTGATGATGCTATTTATTCCTTATTTTCTCCTAATATTCCAAATCCAGGAGAATATGATCATTTCATTTTTACTTCTATTGATGCCTCAAATCTATGGTTCAATGACTTTGTGCAAAAAAATATTTGCAAGGACAATCCTATTAATTTTACTACTTTTCATGCCCAAAAACCTAAACTTGTAGAATTCCATCTTCGTCGACTAGTCAAAACTAGAAAACCCATATATTTAAATGCCATTCGCATATTTTATTGTAATCTATCTCATGATCAATGGTCTATTTCTTCTAGAGTGGGTGAAATTGACATTGAATTTGATGATACAACTCTGGGTGAAATTCTTAAAATCCTTAACGAGGGAGATGCCCTAGTTGAGATTGACAAACTCAATCTCATAGATGACATCACTCTTGATTCTTTCAGGGATATACTTTGCGCCCCTCATCCTTGTCCTGACGGGAAGTTTCGTGCTTATTATTTTAACCAATACTTTTATGAACTTTACCGTATCATATACTCCGCTATCATTCCCAAGCAAACCTCCAAACATGATGTGACCTATAGGGAGATATCTGCTTTATATCACTTCTACACATCCACTCCTTTTAGCCTTCCTAAACCATGATTCAGCAGATGATTGACTGTTGTAAACACAAACGTCAACTTTCTTATGCCATATATCTACCATTCATCTTTGAGCACTTCCACATTCCTATGGAAGAAGCTACTTATCTATCTGAGCCAGCTTATCTGACCAAAATCTGCAGGATTCAGCCTATTTCTCTTATTTCTGATAAGGATGGCTCATCTAGATCTGATTCTGATGCACTAGCTGATCCAGCCCCAGCTTCTCCTGCTCCTACTCCTACTATATTATCCTCTGCACAGCCTGCTACCTTGGACTCTATCTAAGAGATATTTCGTGAGCAATTCAGGTTGTAAAACGAGATAATAGCTGCTCAACACCAGGAGCAGAATACTATGATTATCACTTGGCTTCACGATCAGTCTTATCGTACCACTATTCAGGCTCACACTTTATCCAACTCCCTAGTAGATCTTCATTATCACCTAGTCCATCATCCTACTGTACCTCACCCAGTGGCTCATGATCCTTCCCGTTCTGGCTACATGATTGATGATCCATTTGTTCAGCAGTACTTCGACCCTACCGGAGCATATTTTGACGATCACCCGCCTGCTGATGTTGTTGATGATGATTTGTGATAGTTTCATGTGGCTATGTGGATATATTAGTTTTTCTATTTCAGTGTACTATAAATATTTGCTTAAATGCTCGTAAAATATTTATAATAATTGTATCTCTATATATTTGCCAGTCTTGTTACTTATTTTGATTAAAATAATGCATATTCTGATTAATTTGTCTTTTTCCAAAATTGTCATAATCACTCGTTACGGGGGAGTTTTTCCACTATGATATATTGACAAAGGGGGAGAAATGACAAAATGTGATAAAATATCCCGATTATAGTTGATGTATGGTTGATAAACATATAACTGTGATATATTTTGTTGATATATTTGCATCTAATTTTGCTATAAAGAAATGATAAGTTACAGGTCATTCAAATGCTCCCGTTCAAAGGAAAGATCTACTTACGGGAGATTTTTAAAAGCTAGTTTTCAACAAAAAGATCTACGTTCAAAGAAACTTTGTCTACATTTCAACTATTTGCATCAAGGCTACATCAGACTCACCATATGTGTATTTTGGCATAGTTTGTCAATTATCATAATAGGAGAGATTGTTGACACAAAGTGGTCACAGTCAACATGATTCTGATAATCATCAAACATCACAGATGAAGCAGATACTCGATGCAAAGCATAACAAACTCCGTCAGTACTAAAGACAGACTCTGCAACAGCTACTGGTTTCTATTCAAATATAATTTTTTATTTATTTGAGTCTAGGACTGATATAAGCTGAGTCGCACTGGCAAATCCCAAGTACCTATACCCAGATACCTAGTCCACTCAAATGAACCAAAGAACCTATCCACCAAATCAGGCCATATTCATTTATAAAGTCTACCATACTAAGAGACTGAACTCGGGCCGAACTCGTATCGAACTCGGACCGAACTCGGTTACCCTTTTGGTATGAAATCAGCCAGTTCAATAGCTCCTGATTTCTTGGCCAAACAGTTGGAAATTTGAATTAAACTCCATCCGAATTCTGGCCGAATTTTGTTTGCCTACATCCTATAAATAGGATTCAAATTCTTCATTCTAATAATAACTCAACCATTCTTAAGTCTCCTATCTTATTGTGAGCAAACCTCTAAAGCCTTAACCTTCCCATCTCAAAGAGCAACTCCCTAGCCTTCCTAGTGCCAAGTGCGATCTCGATCTAGAAGTCTTCTGAGTTGTGAAGAGCTTTGTTCCAACAGTTACTCTCTCTATCAAACTGTGAAGTTACGAGACTTCTGATCAAACCTCGTGGTTGTAAAGAAGTGGCAAGCCTTCGGATCAAATCTTGTGATTAACTATTGGTGATTATAGTGGATACAACTCCGAGCTTGAGTTCTCGGGACTGGACTAGTCCTCTCAGAGGGAAACTAGTATACATCTTGGTATTTGTGTTTGCTCTCTCTCACTCTATTATATATATTCATAACATTTCTAGTAGTGTTACTTACGCACGAGATATATTCTAACTGCTAGTAGTTGATCACAATTGCATGCCATAGAATTAATCTTTTAACAGGTGATTTTATTCTGCTACATACATACACTCTATTTACCCCCCTCTAGAGTTGTCATACATGATCCCACATAGTAGTGGCAGTTCCTCTCCCTCCAGGAAATCAGCGGGGTTCCCCTCTATTGAGTCTAGATGGGCATTTCATTTGGGTGGATGAGGCAGACAGTGATACAGTATAGCATGGGCATGTAGACCCCAATTAAGCTAGTGCGACTGCTTCGGCGATGTCTGCCACGATGGGTATTTTTAACTCAGTTTTGAGATGTAAAACGGTATATCCGAATGCATATGAGGATTCCATTTTAGGGATAAATTTGGCCTCTAGCTTCATAGAAGAGGACATTGCTCCCAGCACTACCACAACGATTAAGGCAGACTTGGGGACAGTTACAACAAGTCCAAGGAAGAGAGAAAAAAAAGGGAACCAAGAAGGTGGGGGACACCCGGGGGGGAGGGACGACATGGGTTCGAGCCCCCCCCCCCTTTCCCCCCTTCGGACTAGATGGGTGGTTATTATAGCCATAGGTCCGGGCCGGGACTGTAAACTCCCTCACCCAAAATAGATATTTTGTGTATATTTTATATTATTATATTTATTATAAATGTTGAATTTATTTAGATTATTCTCTTAGTTAATTAGAAAATAAATTTTTTTTAGTATATTTACTTATATAAATATTTATTTAGAATTATTTTTAGGCTATTTTAGATTATTGAGATTTTTCCATAATTTTTAGTTAATTAAAAACTAGTAACACTAATTTTCTAGAACTTTGAAGAATTTATTTTATATTCAAACTTAATTAAAAATATTCCAAAATTTTATTTTAGGTTCTAAATAGTCAAATATATTTTCTAGAATTTTCTGAGAATTTTTTGAATACTTTTAGTATTTATTGGGAGTTATTTAGACTAATAACTAATTTTTAGGACTTGTAGAATTTATTGTGCAAGCCCAGGAATATAGAATGGACCCACGTTATTTTCTAAGGTTTATAATATTATTATATATTTTCTGGAATTATTTCAAAATTTTTGAAATAATATTAGTATTTATTTTTAGTTAAATGGATAAAACTAATGTTTAGAGCTTCTCCTAATTATAGTAGTAAACTTATGAATATAAAATTATCCCAAATATTTTTCTAGGGTTTATAGATTCAAAATATATTTTATGTAATTTTTCCATATTTTTATGATTATTTTTAATATTTATTTGGAGTTATTTAGATTTAAAATGACTTAAATAATATTTTGATAAAGGCAAATCAAAAACAAATAATATAAAAAAATCATCCAATCAGATTCTGACACGTGTCAGCCTATAAATATCCATTCAGCCGCAGGTACATCCCTATATATATATATATTATTATAACCCTAATTATCCCATTATTTTAGAGAGAGAGAGAGATTTTGGAGAATTGCCATCTAGGGTTCCTTCATCTTCCACAAGCCATTGCGCATAGCTCCGGACTCCAAACGAGGCCTAGTTTCTTGCGTTAGAAATATATTGAGGTTAGCCTTCTTATTATATAATTTATTTTACTAAATTATGAGTATTAAATTCTAGAAAATTCGTAGAGCACAGCATATCCGAAAATAGATGTGTTTCAATATTTTCGCGATTTCGGGAGAACCAGGAATCAGAATCATGAACCGTTTAAAGTTTTGGAAAGCTAATATCGAGATTATTGACATATGTTTTTTCCAGAATTTAATTCGAAGTATTTTATACTGTTAATTTTGTAGAACTTCTAGGTTAGAATTTAACCATCGGTGCACAATACAAAATTTGTATGTGCCATAATTCCCAAACAAATTTGAATTTGGACGAGCCAGAAATTCCAGCATATTTTTGACGCTGAAATCTACAGGAAATCATGCATGAAAGTTGAGTTTGTGTCGGTTGACTTTTCGGTCAATAGATCGCCTCGATTTGCGTGCCATGAGTCTCGAGTTGATAAAATTCAGTTTCTTTGGACAAAATTTAGGAATTAACATAAAAATCAGAATAATAAGATTAAAATAAGATTTTAGAATAATTATTCTAGAATTAAATAAATTAAAATAAATTATCTTTTGACGTGATAAATTTGTAATACATAGGCTATTTGGACTGTGACTTGGACTCTGATTCATACCAGCAGCAGGACCCCAGGCAAGATACCTTGCCAAATTGTTTACAGTATTTTGCATGCTTAGTATATTTCTGTATATTTATTGCATTTATGTTTATTCTTGCATGTGTAGTTTTCTTTCAGTCATTACTATGTATTAGATATGTTGACACACACATGGCACTTAGTATCATAGAGGACAATCATTAGGCGTATGGGCTTTTAACCACTCTGGTAACACCGTAGTCACTAGCACGCACTATGGTGGGTCATGTCCGATGGTCGCTACCCCCGCGGTATGTCGATTGATGGAGTTCGAGGGTCGCTACCCCCACGGTATGTCGGCTGATGATGTCCACTAACGAGCGTGAGATTGTGAGAATTAGATCGAGTAGCCTACCCTTGCCCATACATCAAAAAGTTGTCCTCATTTGCATTCATATAGATTGTCCTGTACAGCGTACTTATCTATTTTCAAATATGATGCATGTTTACTGTATTCAAATTGGCTCGTATTTTCTGTATCTTGTTACGTCCCTCTGAGGACCTGGTCCTCTGTCAGGTGTATCTGTTCTTGAGTAATTGCAGGAGCGCAGATTTGGATGATTACTTGTGTTGCGAGGATGTCTTCTCTTCGAGCCCATGGTCGTTAGCTGGTATTCCTATATTGTATTCTTGTGTTGTACTTTTCCATTCGAGTTGGTAGTGGATTTGTTTCCATCCAACTATCATCCTTAGATATTTATGTTGAGATCTAGTTATATAGATGTTGGTTATTATTTATATCTGATTTTCGCGGATGAGATTTAGATTATACCCTGTGACTTGTGATACATTTTATACCACTTGTGGACTTGATATTCATATTACAGCGTACGTGTGGATTTGGTTTCCATATATTGGAGTTGCCATATCCATGCGGCTGGCATATTTACGTGTCCTAGTCCTACGTATTTTTGGGACTGGGGCGTGACATATTTTTGTGGTGGCCCATGCAGGTCGAGAGCATATTGTCTCGGTTACGTTACTGTACCGAACAAGCCTGCACCTAGGACTAGAGTATAGGATCTCATCCACAATTGACTATGACTTATCTTTCTTCTAATCTATTATATTTGAATTATTGCATCCTACTTGATTCATGTACTCCCATAATAGTTCCTTTAGTATAGTCTCTCCTAGAATATAGAAGTTCATGTTGTTAGATGATAAGTAGGGTAACCTTCCTATTAAGAGTACAACTAGAGTGCTGACACACCACTAAGTTTAGGATGTCTAGTGAACCCTAGAATTCCTTATATCTAGAATTGGTTTATCATTACCCCCTGATGTGTTATGAGGACTTGAGAGTAGTATAGACACTACTAGAGTTAGTTAAAAGTTTACCATTATGGTTGCCCCTAGCATTGAGAAACCAATAGAAAACCAAAGTGAATATTAGGACTGAACCTAACCCACGCCGTTAGATGAGTATTAGAGAACCATAAATTTAGATTCTTGTCTTGAGATAAGCAAACAGTACCTTAGAAAGCCAAGAGCAATGCATAGAATATTTTCCTAATCATACCTCAAACACAGAGACTAGCATACCCCTTTCCCTTGGAAAACCATGATGCTATCTAGAGCCCCTCTATTTTCATATATTGTTCCCCTGCGACCATAGCGTTCGCTAATTGTGCGACGACCAAAATTACGTTCTTCTTTTCTTTATCTTTCAACTCGTGCCACCTGACAATTCTGATAGTATGCCAAGTAATTTATTTCTTTGTTAAGGACACATAGTTTGCTAGGATTATAGTTGTAATCTTAAATTTTAAAATTGTGTGCTTAGTAGTTAGAACTTGATAATTAAGTTATTCTTGTAGATTGAGACCTGGTGCTTATCCCTTAGTTTTAAATTGCGTAACTTGTACCACACCTCAATACGAGTTATATTCCCTTTCCCTTGAGGCCAGTAACTGTCCCATTCTTACTATTGACACTTGCACTATGACTAAGAGTTAAGACGACCATGACCTATGTAATATAAGAGGATACCCTAACAAGTACCAAGACCCCTTCTCGAAGACCTTAACAGGAGCTTCTACGGTACCCTTAAGACTGTCACAGTATTAGTTTATTGTTTTAAGTTGGGTAGTATACCTCATAACCTAGTATCACATAGTCTTTTGACCTATTATTGAAGTATGATTGAACAACATTAATTGTATACTAGCATAAGACGACAGTGGTTATTCAGACAATAGAAGTTAGAGGTCCTTGCCCACATTTGGTCGACTAGCGACATAGACAAGGAGGTTGTATGATAACTGTAGGAATTGTAGAGTCTTTTATTATTGTTGCTTAGTTATTTTGTTTTGTGAACTTGAATTAATTTGTACCTCCTTTCATCATCATCTAGCATACTTATATTTGCTGCACTACCTTGACTTATGCTGCTATTATAGCCTAGTTTTGTAAGCTTACTCTTTTATCGAGCTTGATCATGAGATATGTATTATTGGGGACGCCTACTAATATATTTCAGAATCAGTGTATTAAGGTCTAGCTAACCTTAATGCGCTTGATTCGCCCTTCGTAATACTACTTTACGTGGATTGAGATATGTAGTGATTGATAGACGAATATACTTGCCCCTAGATATGTCTGAGCGGATCGTATCGGTTACATAACTGTACTAATACGAGCATGCGAACAAAGAATTACCAAAATAGGATTTCAATCCACAACTGCTTTGATAATTCCCATTTGAATTCCTTAAACTCCTTGATCCCGATACTTCTATTCTATTACCTCACCCTTGAACTCTTTATTATTGGTCTCCGTCTTTCCTTATTTCGGAAAGACGAAACCTCGTGCTTGGTATAAGTTTAATACACAGAGAGTACTAGATATACCCCGTAGGCCGATCACATACTTGAGGATTATTCTTTTATAATTAAGGACATATCATATATGATATAATCGGCGTTGAAGTTTTAAGGATTGAATGACATGAGTAAATAAATTAAGGAATATTTTTCTTAAAGTATATAGCCTTCTGTGATAGATGGGTAAATTCTAAGTTGGGTAGCAGTGCATTGCCAACTTGAGAGGAATTTCTTTTAGATTGTGGTCAAGTAAGATTAGATTGGGAGATTCAAGTCATTTTAATTTTAAGAAATTTTAAAAGAAGGATTAAGATAATGAGGATTTAACAAATTTTAAAATCTTGATATTGCGGACCAAATATTTATACTTTGAGCACATGATTTAAATTTTGAATATTGAAGGATGAATCATCGATTTAAATTTTGAGGATAAATATAGAATTTTAGACTTGAACAATTGGTGAATTAGATTTAAAATTTACAATTTGATGATTTGAATTAAAAGTTCAATTTTGATTGTTGGGTCACCTATTTGAAATATTGAGGATGTAAATTGAGTTTAAATATTTGAAGAGTACAAAATTCTTAATTTGAGAATATGAATAAGATTTGATTAGAATTGTTTATTGTTCAAAGTCTAGAGGAGATTATGATAGTTGGAAATGGTGATATAAATTTTGATGTGGGATGTCATATAGACTTGAGTTAGATTTGAATGTTGATTATTTAAAAAAAATTCGAGAAGAGATTACGACAGGTTGAATTTTGATTTAAACAGTGGTTATCTTAATTTTGAAGTGATCGCGATAGATTTGAATATATTTTGTTATTTAAATTTTTGGAAGAGATTGCGATTGACGTACCTTATGTACGAATGTGAAGGATTTAACAAATTATGCATTATTTTAATTTCGAGGACGAAATTGTTTTAAGTTGGGTAGATTGTAAACTCCCTCACCCAAAATAGATATTTTGTGTATATTTTATATTATTATATTTATTATAAATGTTGAATTTATTTAGAGTATTCTCTTAGTTAATTAAAAAATAAATTTTTTTATTATATTTACTTATATAAATATTTATTTAGAATTATTTTTAGGCTATTTTAGATTATTGAGATTTTTCCATAATTTTTAGTTAATTAAAAACTAGTAACACTAATTTTCTAGGACTTTGAAGAATTTATTTTATGTTCAAACTTAATTAAAAATATTCCAAAATTTTATTTTAGGTTCTAAATAGTCAAATATATTTTCTAGAATTTTCTGAGAATTATTTGAATACTTTTAGTATTTATTGGGAGTTATTTAGACTAATAACTATTTTTAGGACTTGTAGAATTTATTGTGCAAGCCCAGAAATATAGAATGGACCCACATTATTTTCTAGGGTTTATAATATTATTATATATTTTCTGGAATTATTTCAAAAATTTTGAAATAATGTTAGTATTTATTTTTAGTTAAATGGATAAAACTAATGTTTAGAGCTTCTCCTAATTATAGTAGTAAACTTATGAATATAAAATTATCCCAAATATTTTTCTAGGTTTTATAGGTTCAAAATATATTTTATGTAATTTTTCCAGATTTTTATGATTATTTTTAATATTTATTTGGAGTTATTTAGATTTAAAATGACTTAAATAATATTTTGATAAAGGCAAATCAAAAACAAATAATATAAAAAAAATCATCCAATCAGATTCTGACACGTGTTAGCCTATAAATATCCATTCAGCCGCAGGTACATCCCTATATATATATATATTATTATAACCCTAATTATCCCATTATTTTAGAGAGAGAGAGAGATTTTGGAGAATTGCCATCTAGGGTTCCTTCATCTTTCACAAGCCATTGCGCATAGCTCCGGACTCCAAACGAGACCTAGTTTCTTGCGTTAGAAATATATTGAGGTTAGCCTTCTTATTATATAATTTATTTTACTAAATTATGAGTATTAAATTCTAGAAAATTCGTAGAGCACAGCATGTCCGAAAATATATTGAGGAAAGCTAATGTCGAGATTATTAACATACATTTTTCCCAGAATTTAATTCGAAGTATTTATATACTATTAATTCTATAGAACTTCTAGGTTAGAATTTAACCATCGGTGCACAATACAAAATTTGTATGTGCCATAATTCCCAAACGAATTTGAATTCGGACGAGCCATAAATTCCAGTATATTTTTGACGCTGAAATCTACAGGAAATCATGCATGAAAGTTGAGTTTGTGTCGGTTGACTTTTCAGTCAAAAAATCGCCTCGATTTGCGTGCCATGAGTCTCGAGTTGATAAAATTCAGTTTCTTTGGACAAAATTTAGGAATTAACATAAAAATCAAAATAATAAGATTAAAATAGGATTTTAGAGTAATTATTCCAGAATTAAATAAATTAAAATAAATTATCTTTTGACGTGATAAATTTGTAATACATAGGCTATTTGGACTGTGACTTGGACTCTGATTCATACCAGCAGCAGGACCCCAGGCAAGATACCTTGCCAAATTGTTTACAGTATTTTGCATGCTTAGTATATTTCTGTATATTTATTGCATTTATGTTTATTCTTGCATGTGTAGTTTTCTTTCAGTCATTACTATGTATTAGATATGTTGACACACACATGGCACTTAGTATCATAGAGGACAATCATTAGGCGTATGGGCTTTTAACCACTCTGGTAACACCGTAGTCACTAGCACGCACTATGGTGGGTCGTGTCCGATGGTCGCTACCCCCGCGGTATGTCGATTAATGGAGCCCGAGGGTCGCTACCCCCGCGGTATGTCGGCTGATGATGTCCACTGACGAGCGTGAGGTTGTGAGGATTAGATCGAGTAGCCTACCATTGCCCATACATCGAAAAGTTATCCTTATTTGCATTCATATAGATTGTCCTGTACAGCGTACTTATCTATTTTCAAATATGATGCATGTTTACTGTATTCAAATTGGCTCATATTTTCTGTATCTTGTTACGTCCCTCTGAGGACCTGGTCCTCTGCCAGGTGTATCTGTTCTTGAGTAATTGCAGGAGCGCAGATTTGGATGATTACTTGTGTTGCGAGGATGTCTTCTCTTCGAGCCCATGGTCGTTAGCTGGTATTCCTATATTGTATTCTTGTGTTATACTTTTCCATTCGAGTTGGTAGTGGATTTGTTTCCATCCAACTATCATCCTTAGATATTTATGTTGAGATCTAGTTATATAGATGCTGGTTATTATTTATATCTGATTTTCGCGGATGAGATTTAGATTATACCCTGTGACTTGTGATACATTTTATACCACTTGTGGACTTGATATTCATATTACAGCGTACGTGTGGATTTGGTTTCCATATATTGGAGTTGCCATATCCATGCGGCTGGCATGTTTACGTGTCCTAGTCCTACGTATTTTTGGGACTGGGGCGTGACAGGGACTGGCTGAGTAGCTCTTACAACCACGAGTTTGGACAAATATATATATAAGGAGGGATCCATATCCCCCTATTTTTGCATCCCCCAAGCATCCCCATGATAACAACCATTAAATCTTGTTTAAGTCAACTAATCTTAACCCTTGAAAATGAACGGTTAAGATTAGATGACTTAAACAAGATCCAATGGCTATGAAAGAGGGGATGCTTGGGGATACAAAAATGGGGGGATGTTGATCCCTCCTCTCTCTCTCTCTCTATATATATATATATAATGAGCCTCTAGCCTAGTTGTAGAGGGGAGGCATGCGACCCGGGTGGTCAGGTGTTCGAGCCCCAGTGGGGTGAGTTCGGTTATATTTACCAGTTCAAAATATAACCAAACTCACACCCTCTGGGGCTCAAACTCCCGACCACCCGGATCGCATGCCTCCCCTCTACCACTAGGCTAGAGGCTCATTGTGTGTGTGTGTGTGTGTGTGTGTGTGTGTGTGTGTGTGTATATACTTACTTACTTATAACCATATGCAAGTTTTTTTTAACCATATACAAGTATGTTTATAACTATATACCTATAAGTATACATATAAAGTTATATGTACTCTATAAAATGACATATGCTTATGCATGAAGGTGCATACATATATATACATATAAACAAGAACATAGGTACATGAATTCATATAAATAGTTTTTAATTATATAAAATATGTATTTATTTAATAATTCTAAATAAGCTAAATTGAAAATAAATGATACAATGATAAGAAGATGATCCCTAAATTGCAAAAAAAAATCTAGGGTAAATTGGAAAAAAATTAAAACCAGGGGGTTTACATTAACGACGGGAAATAGCTGGCACAAATATTTAGCGACATCCTTTAATGACGGATTATTGCTGGGGTGATAATGTATTAACGATGGGGTGCATACATCGCCAAAGTTTTGCAACACCATTTAGCGACTGGTTACTGACGAGGCTAAAATAATTAGCGATGGCGTAGAGCCGACGCCTAATCTTAGGCGATGCCTTTTTGCGATGGCTAACCATGTTAACGGTTGATAATTTTGGACACAAAATATTAGGTGACGCCTTTTAGAAACAACTTGTTGCTTATGTGGCTACTAGTATTAACGATTGCAAGAAGCCGACACTAAATCTTATGTAAGATGATTTAGCGACATCTAGTTGATATTTATTACTTTGTAAATAAATATTAAATCAATAGAACTAATATTCAAAATGGCTAAACAATTAGAAATATTTAAGAATAAAATAGAAACTTTTTTCATTGCACATGTAATTAAAAGTTATATATCGACGTAATGAAGTAAGTATTTCTCAACTTTTATTGCAGATCCCACAAAAATATTTATGACTCAAACATATAATTACATTATTAATCTCCAAATTATGAATGGATTCTTGTGCATAACACCAGCTTTATAAGTCTGATACTTGGTTGCATGCTTGAACTTCAATACTTAGCTTATAATGACTCAATCCTTCGAAATAAAATAAGAAAAATATAAGCCTATAATTAGAGACACACAAAAAATTCCCAACTAGAACTAGAGGTTAAAAACAAACATATTGATTCCAGAAGGAAACAACCCAATCCTATTGGATGCCCAATATTATGATCCACATAACCCTTGGATCCCTGTACAAAGTAAATTTTTCACTTTTTGTTTATGACATTTTATAGCGTATATATTTCCATGTTTGGTGAAGATATAATATTCTCGTCAATATATAGTTCATATAGAAATATATGATATTTTTATTGATGATTAAATATATTTGATATTTATTCCACTTCGTTTGTGACTTTTTATAGCATAGTTGGTTAAGGTAATATGTTAGTATTCAAGATAACGTGGTTCAAATCCTATTGATATCATAATTTAATTTTTACGATTTGATCAGTACTGAACCTAATCCAAACTCATCCTCATGTGAAATGGACCAAACCCAAAAAAATTAAAATAATTTTTAAAACAAAAAATAAGAAAAATAAGAAAAGAAAAAAAAATCTTAAAAAATCTATTTTTTAGTAGTGAATCCAACTCGCTCCAATACTCGAAATAAATAAGTATTATTGATAGATAGTGCTTTACATTATGGGATTAATTAGTTCTTGTATGAATTAGTATGTATTTTGTCCTATGTAGGGTGCAGGAATTATTTTATACTTTCCATTTTTGGATATAAATACAATTACCTTCTTCCAAATATATATATATATATATATATATATGGTAAACCAACCAGCCCCCTCCTCCTCCCAAATGGTTATATTATATTGGTATGGACGATTCGAGCCTGGATCGATCTATTGACTGGGATCTCACCAAGCTCGTCTAGGGTAGGCCTCCGGGCATAGAGGAAGAAACCCGGTCTAACCCGATTGGGTGAGCCAGACTGTTTGGACCAGGCTCGACCCCTGTATGAAAACCCAATCCGACCTAAAAATTTAGTGAGCCAAGACGGTCTTGAGCTTTGGCTAGACCTAGGCTGCCTTAATCTAGACTTGATCGGACTAATCTCAGGATGATTTTTCGGTCGTCCGTTCCACAACACACCTTAAGTGGAATGTAATGGGACATGGTCAATTCTTATTCTGGAAATCAAGAATGTTAATTAGTTTATTTAGCCCATTTTAGTTAGACGAAAAATGAGGATACAGACTAAAAAAAGTTTAGCCTTCCTGATTCTACAATAATGACTCGAAGACATCCTATTGTTATTAGTTTAGTTATTTGTCGCATCTATACATGTTTGTCATGTAACCTTGGAATAAGTATATTTATACAATTCTCGGTTCGAGATATTAGTAGGTTGGGTTCAAGTCAATTCCGGCACAAATTCTACCCATTTGAATATCAAAATCTTAGATTGTATTTTGATAAAATTAAGCATTAATTACTGAATCTACCAACAAATCTCTTATTGATCTGATTTGAATAAATTAGGAGCTAATTTATGCATGCATCTCAACGCCAATATTATATTTCTAATTTACAAGTTTTTGTTTAGAAAAGTTAATTATTAATTAAAAAATATATTTTTACATAAGTCCCTTAAGTTGTCAATATTTGGAATAAATATATGAAATATGGATAATTACAAAAATAATATCGAAATATCTAACAATACGACTTCTCTTGGTGGCCACTCACCCAAAATTTAATCCAACCATAAACATAAGGTGAGTATTATAAAACTATTATTTTGCCCTTCTATTAATCATAATTTTTCTTATTGCAACTCATTAACCCATCAGTTTTCTTCTATAAGCTCGATCAAGAAACCCACTCGAATACAGAACCTACTACCCGCTCCATAAGAACTCGTGATTCCATTTTTTATCATGAGTGAGCTCAAGTGAAATTCATCTTTTGGGATAAAAAGGAAAAAAAAAAGTGAGACAAGAGCAAAATTGTATTAAAAAAATATTAAAAATGATACCATATTCTTTGGGGGAGATTTTCTACATTATTAAGATTTAAAATATCAAATTCTAAATATTGAATATATAGTTTTCTTGTAGTTTATTTTTGTGACGACAATGAGTCTCAATGATGTACTTGAAAAAAAATATCCTTTCCAAATTCAAATGTCACTTGTTACCTTTCTCCTTTGACCGACTACCTCTGTTGATCGGATTGAGAAAAATAGTAGCAGTCTGGTAGATCGAGCTACTATCTTCCTCATTCTCACCTCTTCTTCCCTCTCTCTCTCTCTCTCTCTCTCTCTCTCTCTCTCTCTCTACTTTGTCAAGTCGTTCGAGATGAGTTTGAAGGGTGGTGGCCAGCAGTCATAGCCACCCCCTTATGTATGTCTGCTACCTGCTCCCAGTGTCACCAATATACCTATTTAAAGTTTGTGTCATTCTCAACTCTCTACCAATTTTGACGCTAATTTTTCACCGACCACCTTGCCACAATATTGAATAGTTCATTCAGATGGGAAACCAATATCGAGCAACCCTCCTTGCTTGGATCCATGTTAGAGAACATATTTATTTGCTCACTTGGTTGACATGAGTTACCAAGCGATACTTTAAGTAGATCCGGATAAGAAAGAGTAGAGGGAAGGGGAAAGGTTTCTTCCAAAATGAATCTGACACATGAGTCGTAAAGATATATGGTTCTGGTGCCGTCATCTTTGTGCAACCACCACAAAAGCCCTACATGACCTAGTCTGGCTCCAACATGACATGTTGATCCCGGTACTAGGTTGGTAGGCTCATAGGCCCCCTTGTTCCAGTGAACGTTCGGGTGCATGGCCCCCTTTCGTTGTTGTCACTCTCGTTCCAATTTTTCGTATTTTATACGTATATTTTAATCCATATATTGGATCTTTGTATTTATCTATATTCAATACCAATATGATATATATGTACTTGTACTGCGAGTATATGTATCTGATACTGGACCCATGTATCTTGTTTTTATTTTTTGTGAGAGTCTTGATTGTCGTATGGACATATCGTCCGTCATGCATTCCACAGGTCTAATATCGATTGACTAACTTATGTAACTTTATTTGAATTTTTGTTTTAAGCAAGATAATTATGTAAAAGACTATCCTAGGCCCCTACTTGGTATTGCCATAGACCTGTATTAGGGCCCATGCATAGACTGGATACCATAAATCCCCAAAAATAGGAAGTTTCCATCTAAGCAGTGTATTGACGATATATTGTATGTATATCGTTCGGGTGCTGCTACCACAGTCAGCATTTGCTAACTATGGTACTATCTTAACCATTGGTCCAATGGTTTAGTTTATAAGGGTTGGGATTAGTTGGGGGCTTGGATCCATGCCATAACATATATCTAGTGGATCAAACTCTCTCTCTCTCTCTCTCTCTCTCTCTCTTCCTTCTCGAAAACCACTGTAACATTTCTCCTCTCTTATCTTCTTCTTGGGAACAACTCTAGGAGTTGTACCAAAGCTAGAAGCTAGCCTTGAGGCTTGGGTTGTTATCTTTGGACTCTTCTAAGAGGAGGACTAGATTAAGCCTAGCTAGGGGATTCTTAATAACCTAAGACAAGTACTTTTTGTATGAATAAAAGAGGATTTTCATGTATTTCTTTAAATAAACTATTGTTGATCAATTATATGTATTTTGTTTCAATTTTCTCTTTAATTCTTAGTGAATTTTTATTCTTATATGATGGGTTATGTTTGGTTTGGGATTGAATTTGGGATAAACTTTGGACCATAGGAATAAAACTATAGATTTGGGTGAAATACTTGAGTTTTGATCTCATAAGTTGGTCTATATATAGAGAAAGCATGTCTTAGACACCCTAACTTATGGAATCAATTTTCAGGAGATTTGAACCCATTTGGACCCCTAGAATCCACAAATCGACCTATTGTCTATATTATATCAGTGTAAGTAGTATATCATCATTGCTAAAAGCAGACATTCCGTCCAGTAAGTCCAATACCAGTTCTGATGTAGAAGAATATACTAGCGGCATACCATTGATATATCATTGCCCTGTTATTTTTTAGAATAATTATGGTTTTATGTGTCATTTCATCATGGGAGCACTTAGCCTTCTCCAAAACATTCCTTGGCAATTTTCTATTGTCCCTTAGCCCCATTATTTGAAAAGTTGATTAGCTTTCGAAGGATTCGTCCTCAAAACCCTACGAGAGGCACTTGCCCCTCGATCCTCGTTTGTTGACCGGTCAGTGGAACCCTTGAAAGTCTAAGTAGGGTGATAAAAATTATTTGACTATTGGAACTCGCAGATTAATTAATGGATTTTATGTGTGCTCTTGTATTCCCTAGAAAACTAATTATAGGGATTAGCATGGTGTCTAGCGGTCGTATCCTAGATTTGGATATTTATGATTATGTTGTAGTTCATAAAAATATGTACGATGATGATTCCAAACTAATCACCTGACTGTTCATGTTTATGAACTAGCTATATTATATCTATACTATCTATAACTAGGATACCCTTTGGGATAGTAGTCCAGTTATTGCACCAAGGTGCTCTTGTTTACTTGTGCATTGATATACTACATCTTATCCTAGTTATATTATATTATTTTTTGTGTGAATACTCCTGGAGTTGATTAGTGGTCGTAGCATAAATGAGGAATATGATTGTGGATTGATTGTTACATCTATACTGAAGATGAATCTAAGTTGGAACCCTCGAAAACCAAATCTAGATTCACACCCAGCATACACGTACTATGGTATAACATCTAGGACAAATGGTTGTATGCCCACGACACGTGGTTCATATGATATGGTAGGGTTAATTAACTAGTTAAATTACATAGATTATTGGGAGAAAAAAGACTACCAAATTTATTTTATTTTTTTGGGCAAGCTCCTAAATACTATAGCATATTCTTATATTCTTTGGAGCACAATATATGTTATATTCATAGTACCGAGCCATTGTTTGCCCTATAGGAGCGCTAAAACTGTTATATTATATTCTATAGCACCAACCCGATTGCTACCTTTTGAGGGGTACAGACTATTATTGAGTATTATTATTATGGATTGGCTAGCCCTATTTAGGCAATTCACGATTAACAGATTCTTTATTGCATCTTAAACGGGGTAACCAAAATACTAATATAGTAAGCCATAGGAATTGATTGTCCGCTCTATTAAATCATTTGTCCTTACTATATTGCCTGCTAGTAGACTTAGGGACGTACGTTGTCTCGACTTAGTAGTTCACCTCTCAAACTTGTTTGGTGTAGGGGTGAATTACTGCCATGATGATAGACTACGAATATAGGCTACAACATAGGTTCATATATTCTGTTTATTGATTAAGCTATTAGTATTTATTTACTCGTGTGCTTTTGTGGTACTTACTATTAGGGGTTTACCCTCTAGTTTGGTTTGGCTAGATCTACTAGAATAGCTTGAGGATCTGCCGCCTCTCCAACTTAATGGCACATATCATGAGGATGACTATCGTAGATCCTGAGTGAGTTTCTTCTCCACAGCTGGTGTTTATCATTTTAATTCTTTTGAGGCATTTAGTAGTAAGGCACATATTTACTTGTGTATTCTAGGAGCTTGTTCCCCAACCATTTGCCAACATGATTGTATATATTATATTATATATATATATATATAGACTGTAACTGATGATGTGATCATGTATGACTTGATATTGTTCTAGCTTTCTATTTTGTATATCTAGCTTCATGATTATTTTAATAGAGCGTCGGGGATACATTACTGCTTCGTGTCACTCCCCGTTTCTGATATACGTATTTGGGACATATTATTTCTTGCTTGTATGTTTATTAGGTTACATGAAGACTAGACCCATTCTTTGGTTTAGTGTGGTTTATTATTTATTTTGTGGGTTGGTTCAAGTAATGAGAGAACCCATGGTCTAAAACT
The DNA here is from genome assembly GCA_036927795.1 of Iris macrosiphon. Lineage (NCBI taxonomy): Eukaryota > Viridiplantae > Streptophyta > Magnoliopsida > Asparagales > Iridaceae > Iris > Iris macrosiphon. The sequence goes on from JAYESA010000018.1 coordinate 63,046,413, forward strand.
CAAACCCTAACTATATAACCTAATTTTTTCTCTCTCTTCCCTTATTCTTTTATTTTTCCTCCGTCTTTCATTTTAGGCAAATACACCTTGCATGATATGGAAAAACTCTTAGATTTTAATCCTTGCTCCTCTCTTTCATTTTATTAGTCTAATATGTGTATATTATGATGATAAACACTTCTAATGTTTGAAGTTTTTATTTTTTATGGGTGGATGTGAGTAGATTTACATTTTTAGTTTAGAATTTTTATGGGTTCCATAAGTTTTTTTTGGTTTTAATCTATTAAAATATGGTATTTTAGAAAACTAATTTTTTTAGGTGATAGAGCATTCCATTTCAAGCGTTTTGGCTTTTGGTTCACTTGATTTGGAGTAAAAATAATTTTTTTTATGAAGGGAACAAGTTTTCGGGTTCTTAGAGCTTTTTCATGGCCAAACTTGATGTTCTGGGACGATGGAGTACCATGCAGTCCAGCAACATGCGCCCCTCCAGCATGCATCCATCTTGTTGGTCGCATGAATGCTCAGTGTACGCGTTCTAAAGTCGGACGCATAGTACCTTGAACACATAGGAATTCACTAAGGCTAGACTCCATATGCATGCGGCCACGAGCCATGCGTCTCTTCTTTTGGACGTATGCCTCTGCATGACTTTTGTGACTCTGCACAGCTTTTCATGCTTTTGTCTTATCTTATTTTTGGCTTGTCACATCAAGTCACATCAGTCACTTCTCTAACTTGTATTTATTGTCCGCCACTTAGCACTTGCTCTGATGAGTGGACTTTGCCTGTCTATGCGCCCCATATTCTATGCGCCCCCAATTCTCATGTGCCCTCATAGACCATGCGACCTTGATCTTCATGCGCGCATGCGCGCGGCCCCTTGCACACATTTATTAAATTGTTTTGGTTTTAATGTTCTATTGGACTTTGGATTCATATGTGTAATCTTGATGACTGTGAGAGTATTAGACCCTCCTGTGTGCCTGGCCCGACCATGTGTATAGTTCGACCAGGCGCCAAGTGACTACACCACCTATATGCATGACTTGACTTATGTGTTGCAATATGATAGGACTCATGTGATTTACTGTGATTGGTGACTTCACTCGACCACTTATATCCATGCTGATACATTTACTACGGGTTATGTGTTCCTACGTGCTAAGTGTTCCTACATGATTATATTACATGTTTATACTGAGGGGTACCTATGTGCTACGTTACATGTGATATAATATGATTCCTTCAAGCATGGACAAAATGGTTTAGTCAATTTCTAAGCATGGCTAGGACTTGTTTGAATGTTGCATTACACTGGGGTGAATCCAAATTGGACTGCCAAGTGACAAAGTGGATTCAGATTTAGCATGTTCGTACTACGGTATGACATATAAGGGAAATATCATATGACCATGCCATAAGATTTTAGTAACAGTAGGGTTAACTAGGCAACTAAAATATGTAGAACATTGAGAGGGACAAAATTCCGATATCATGCTTAACTAGCCGCCCCCAAACAATTGTCTGGGGTGTACAGACTGCCCCCCATGGATATTGTTTAAATCCTCATTAGTGGATGGCAATATCCGACTATTATATTATACTTTGTGTTCTATGTGATCTTAGCACGATGGCTTTTTGAGGGACCGGTGCATAAATAATACGTATTATATGGTGATTCATGGCTCGGTTAGCCCTGCTAGAACATGGCTCGATCTGAGGATTCCTATTATACGCATATCTTTTGGATAACCCAAACTCCACCTAGTAAGCCGTACAAGTGATTGGCTGATTATGTAACTGAGCTTGATTGTTTATTATATCTTCTATTAAATAGTTTAGGAACATGGACTATCATGGTGCGATGGCCTAACCCTTGTCCTTGTTTGGTTGTAGGGTTAGATTGTTGTATCACGGTAGGCTATGGACCGAAACTACGAGATAGAACTATATATATATATATATATATATATATATATATATATATATATATATATATATATGTGTGTGTGTGTGTGTGTGTGTGTGTGTGTGTGTGTGTGTGTTTATTTCTCACAGATTTTGTTCCTTCATTCGTGCTTTCTTTGTGGTACTTGCTATTTGGGGTCTAACCCACCTGGTTTTGCATTGCCAGGTTTAGAGCCAGCACCCGAGAATCCAGCTAACTTTTTCCTGAACAATAGCGTGCACCAGACGGATGGCCGCTGAGGGGCACGAGTGGGTTTCTTAATCACTGCTCGCTATTATAGATTTTTTTTTTTGGGCATTTAACCACCGACACTTGGTAGCCGTAAATCTGGATATTTAGTTTTCTTACATGATTGTAATTAATCAGACTAAAGCTGATCATGGTCATAAACTTTTTCTACTCCGTCAGCTTCTCATTTTGTACAGCTGGTTTCTAGAATATTTTGGCATGACATTTGGGACGCCTTACTTCCTTGTCATATATATTCTATGTATACTATCCTCGTTTGACTGATTGAGACATTAGAAGTTTTATGTGACCCTAAGTGACTTACTTATAGAATGCACCCCCTTGTCTAGTTACAAATGTGACCTCCGTACGACGTTCTATACCTTGTACGGGGTAGCTGGCCATATTCGTCTCTGTATTTCGGTACTGGAGCATGACACTTTGTCTTATATGTTTTATATTTACTACTTCTTATTCGACTTAGACATATTATATTCAGTGAGACCATAGGAGACTTGTATTGTAGTATATATCTCATTGTCTATGTATATCCATAATCGTAATAGCCATGATCATATTACGGAATACTAGCATATATCGTAGTGCATAGGTAGCCAAGTCATACCCTCGTTTTTCGTATTTCGATATTGGAGCGTGACAGTTAGCATGGGTCTTCCGTGTCAACATCAACAACGCCTACAAAATAATCCAACATGTAGTTTTTGTGCTTTTACGATCATCAATCACAATGGGTTAGGGTCAAAGGTCATGGTGAACATGCCAAGGCCACCAACATCATAGCCAAAGGTGGGTTTACGACTACTAGAGTCGTCAAGAAATAAATTTAGGGGTTTTTGTTCGGTCGTGCAGAGACTCACAACCGTTGACGATCATTTTTTTTATTTTTAACCATGGATTTGTCTTAGAGATTCGAGTTACATTAAGAATGTAAAAAATAAAAGTAATAGACAAGGGGAAATATTTTATTGTGACCTAATGTTCGTATATGAGAGGAATAATTGCTCGAGATCCCAAGTGTTGTTTATGCAAGGGACTAACATTAGCTCACTTTGGAAAACAAGGAGCTCCAGGGGTGTAGTGCCCCGCTCTGCAATGGAACTATATAAAAGAGAGATCAGTTTGCTGACTCAAAAAGGAAACCTTCCTAAAGAGCTTCTTGTTGAACTAGAAAATGACTGATCTAGGTGAGTGGACAGAACTTTATTCTCTGATTCTTTCATGCCTAATAAGAATCTGGTTTATAATGGTTTTATAATGCTTATTTTTAAGAAGACTTGTTCATAAGAAGAATGATAAATCATGAACTTGCATGCTTAACTAGAGGACTGGTACTGCTTGTCTAAAAAGATAGAACCATTGCCATGCTAAGTATAGAAATGAATGTTGCATGCTAAGTACACACAAGACACTGCTATCGAACAAACCTTGCCATGCAAATTCAAGAGTAGAGTAAAAGATTGCTTGAACTTGTCCAATTCATTGTATGCTAAGTAAGAGTAGGATTGCATGCTTAGAAAAGAAAGAGAATAACCGCCACTATGCTTGGTTAAATAGAGAATTGCTTGTATGTTTCCTTATCGTTTATGTATATATAGAACTGTATGAAATGATTGTTCAAATAGATTCTTATATGTTCCTTACTCATATATTATGCAAAAGAAAAGAGTTTTATAGAAACCTTCTATGGTTTCGCCGCAACTGTATAAAAGAGATTTATATAAACCTTCTATGGTTTGGCCGCGATCGTATTATGAGAAGAAGAAAAGATGGATTGTGTGCATTGTTTATTTGTTTCATAATTGCATTTTATCTAATAGAATTGTCATACATTGCATTGGTCTAGACAACTTGTGCACAAGGACAGTAACTCTCGGACGATTTTTGGGGCAATGGGGATCGTTCGACCTAGGAGAGAACAGGGCACCCTGAGGCTAGTACGTCCTCATGATTATGGAGGATGCTAAGTATTTTAGTAAGATGGGCTTGTACGTCCCAACTGCTAAGCCCGAGGAGGAGACTATCATATAATTAGGGCGCATGCTAGGTTAGCCTTCTTGCATACGTAATTGTTTGATGTAGAGACGAACAGGCAAGAGTACCCATATGTTAATGTAAATTATTACTAACTTGTATGTCTGCTGCAAGGATAACCGTTCGGCCATAGGTAAGGATCAATGAATAAGTGATCATTTGTATTCCTTATGTTCCTTATCATAAATGCTAAATGAGATGTACCTGTTTTACTTGAATATGTTGCTGTCCATTGAACTGAAATGAATAGTCCACTAGATGTACTTCGTCTTGAACTGAGATAAATAGTCCACTAGTGATAGCTTATGTTCCTAAGAGTTAATGAATATGGTTCACGATATATTCTACGCACTGCACGATAGAACACTGTCCATACTGCATGCTTGAATGTATTGATATGCAAAGATATTTTCAAAGATGTATTTTCAAAAGAATTAATCTGACTCTAATCCTGTACTACATGAAATGAACCTAGATAAAAGTAGCAAGATCACTAGTAATGCAATATTTTATCACATGCTTACTTAGTGTTGATTTTAGAGAGTGTTGCTTTTGTTCGTTATTTTTATACTCACCAGTACTTTCTCCAAAGTGCTGACCCCCCACCAGTTCTGTACGCAGGTGCTGGATTGTTCGAAGAAGCAATATCTTATCCTCATCCTCAGGAGCCGAAGATAAGGAGTCGATGCCTTGAGATGCACCGAGATATTTTGAACTGCTTTTGATATAAAGAGATGTAATGTATGGAATAATGGCATTGTAATCTAGAGAGATGTAAGCCAATTGGCAAAGCCTTGTAATCATTACAGATATTAATAAAGAGATTATTTTCTTATACCATTGTGTTCATTTACTTTTCTACATTATTGTGTCGTTGCTTCTATCCTTGAATAGCTTAATTGTCCTTGTTCAAGCCTTGGCCTTGTGTAAGCGCAACAAGCTTGCACGACATCATGTCCATGCGAGGACGATTGGTTCTGCAAGGCCCAAAGCGAGGATGATCGACCCCTTGTTGTATAGGGGCATGACCGGCGGTGAGGGAGGGAACATAAGATCTAAAATATTCTTTAGAAAAGGTGCAAGTCACTTTTAAAATATAGACGTCCACTTGCAAGGGGAGATGCATGAGATCCCAAGTGTTCTTTCAACGTGGGGCTGAATCTCACTTCCAAGAAGTCGGACATTCATTTGCATTCTTTTGGCGAGGGGCCAAGTTACTTTTAGAAAGTCGAGTGCTCATAAGCAAGGGAATGAGAGACTAACGAGATCCTGTGTTTTTTCAGCAAGGGACTGAGTCACTTTTGGGAAGCCGATTCTAATAATAAAGGGGATGACCTAATGTCAGAATAGAGACAAAAGCTTATTTATTTATCTTATTATCACTTTTAATGCCATCATATTCATAACTAACTCGTTGCAACTAAAGATGGAAGAAAGGTAAAGATATATCATGGATTCTTATTAACGAAACTGAATGATTTTGACAAGGCTTTGACTGGCCAACAAATCGTTTTAATTTTATTTGAGAGAATTTGAGAGTTTATATCTTGTATTTTCAATTTACTTTTTAAGAACCCTTTTTTTCGTAATTGGGTATGTTTTCTTAATTTATTATTAACGGAATACATTTTTTTTGGAAAGTACTAAGGGCGTTACCAAAAGTGATAGGGGCTAGCTATGACATAATAGGGGACATCACTATTAAGTTGTAAAAATTGTAGGGGGAAACACACAATTTGTTAGGGAACAACACGTCATTTCAAACACTCAAATTCCTCTTTCTCTCACACAACTTCATCTTTCTCTTGCAACCTCTTACTCATTCGAACACCATTATTGGTGGTTTCGAATTCCATGATTTGAAAGATTTAAAAATCATAACAATCGGATTGAGGACGACGAAGGACTATCTGGATTATGGCAGTCCTAACTACAGTTATGACTGCTAGAATTATATCAATTATAGGACATAAAATTATGTGTCTTAGAATGCCCAAAATTATGACAGTCCTAATAATAATCAGGACTGTCATAATCCTGCCAACCCTATGAAAGAAATATATATAATTCTCTGTCATAGGATTGTTAGGTTTTCGACAGTCCTAAAAACAATCAGGAATGTCGAAATCCTAACAGTCCTTCGTCGTCCCCAACCCGACTGTCACGATTTATAAATCTTCCAAACTCCTATAATGGAGTTTGAAACCACCAATAATTGTATTTGAAGAAGGAAGGGGTTGTAAGAAGATGATAAAGTTTGTGTGAAGTAGAGAAAATATGAATTTGGGTGTTTGAAATTGTGTGTTGTTTCTAGCATTTTTTGAAGGATAATTTGAATATATAAAAAAATCATATTTTCTAAAAATGTGATACTACCTATCACTTTCCGTGTTGTCCTAATAATTTTCTTTTTCTTTCTTTTATGGATATGTTTCCATAATTTATTATTAGTGGAATATGGTTATTCTAAAAAAAATTGAAGATATAATACTCAGTACACAAAAATCTCTAATTAATGAAATTCATACATCGTACCAAGAATCCACCGAGGTCCCACCGTCCGATGAATTGCCAGTGTGGTCCCCTCATCCAAAGACCTCCCCACAACTCAAACGCAATTACCATCAATCCCGAGGACCTCCCTGCAAAAACTACCTCCATATAAATTTCCTCTCTTCACTTCCCCATTCCCTCCTCCTCGTCCCCCCGTTTAGTTTCTGCAGAAAAATTTCCTCTGCACTAACAAAAGCCCTAACCCTAGAAATCTCTCTCCCTCTGATGCAGAGGAAGTGATGGGGGGAATACTCTCCTGCTTCTCCGACGAACCCTTCGACGACCGCCGCCGCCGGAAGCCCCCTCACCCTCGCCGGAACTCCTCGACCTCCTCCTCCTCCGTCGGGATGACTGGATCCAGCATCCAGTTCCGGCAGGGACGGAAGGACGAGGCCATGATGCACGACCAGGCGCTGGCGGCGGCCGCGGCGGCGTTCATCCTCCAGCAGCACCAGAACTGCGGCGGCAGTGGCGGTGGAGGAGGGTTAGGTCCGGCATTCGACCGGTCGTCGTCGCTGAGGTACCCGCCGCCGGCCGGGGGCGGCTCGGGGAAGAAGCAGAGGATGCCGAGGAGCTCCAGCTCGAGGCCGCGCTCGCTCACCGATCCGGTCGTGCAGCCCCACCTGCTCGTCAATCCGGTGAGGGTTTCTTTCTCGGTTGATTTTTGGTATCAGTGACTATCGAGTGTGATTTGGAGTGAAAATTTTGATTATTTTTTTCTTCTTCTTCTATGAAACGGCTATAATTAGTTTCAGGGCCGGTCCTCAACCTGTTCAAAAACTGAAAATAAGGCCCAATATCCTAGTATTATCTCATACTAATTCTCATATTTTGGTATCTTGGTATTCTAAATACCTTGATACATCTTAGGATACCAAACTCTAATTTATCCCACACATATCTCATTTGTTTGTACATTGTACCATGATACCACATTAAGTATCATATAATACCAATCCCCAAGATACTAACCCATGACCATAACCTACATTTACCTTACATCTAAGATACTCACCCTACTCTTGGCACTTGACATCTTGATATTACCTATTACCTAGTTATAATACCCAATACCTTAGTATCTTGACCAATACCTTATCCTCCTAGATACTTATCCAACTAACTCTAATACTAATACTTGATACCAAATAGGATACCTTACTCAATCCCCAATACTCACTTACCCTCACTCATGATACTTGAATGTCATGATATCAATATCCTCATGGTATCCAAGTATCACACTAGTACCTTGCCCCAAACTCTTAATACCTTGACACGTAACTTACCTATACTTGGCTCACTTGATAACCACTTGTATCAACACTAACATACACACTAACTAACACCTATTACCTAACACACACACACACACACACACACATATATATATATATATATATATATATATATATATATATATATATATATATATATATATTTGACAACCTATGATACCTAAACTCACTTTACATCCATACTACTTAGGATCATATGATATACAAAATGCCTATATCGTATAGTTAGTTCTCTACTTGTAACCAATACTGCACCTATTAGACCTATTCAATAAATTATAGGGTTAAAGTATGTCGTATCCCTTCGTATCAGCTTTTCGAAACATCAAACGGATCGCATTTTCGTGTCCGAAAGCTTTCGGAATTGCAAAAATACCGAAACGCGTTCGTCTTTCGGATACCTGACACTCAAACAATTTTATAGAAAGTTCCAGAACGGATTTGGCCTATTAATTTATATATTTGGAAAGTTAACTTCGATACGATTTTTTTTTTTTTAAAAACGGAAGATTAATCGGAGTCCTGAGTTAGGAGTTATGGCATTTCTAAGTTGCTTTGGCTGCTAAAAACGAGGCTGAAAACTATGACGAATTTGGGTTATTTTGAACAAAAGAACACATGTATACACCAAATTTACCAAATCTACCTATACGTATCATGGCATATCATGATACGGACTCTACGTGTCCAATTTTGGACACAAGAACACATTCACACTATCAAATAAACATCAATAGTTCTCATTATGATATAATACACACGCTCAATGGACACAATTGAAATTTTCTCCAAATTGAGCCCTAAAATCATGATACCAATTTAGATCTACCAAATTGAGGGCTCCTAGTACCTAGATCTACCATTGAGAAGTCAAATATAACCATGAGAAGGTTTCTACATGACCAAGGGGTGTTCCTAACCATGAATTTGATGAAATTGAGAGAATTATCTAGTGTTTTGGTAGCCTCTTTGGAGAATTCTGAATTTGGACACGGAAGAGATGAGTAAGGTTTGGTTATGCCAAAATATAGTAAGGTTTGGTCATGCCAAAATATCAAGTTTGTCCCTCTCCATGTCATGAATGGAATCTAATTAACTAAAGGAAGGAATCTCTACAACTAAAAGAAATATTCTCTTCATGACAACTAAACTTAATTAATTCTAATTACTAAAGTCATGACTAACAATAATTAGCACTAACTAACACTTGCACATTCTAATTGGCTAGCCACTAACTAACACTAATATAATTCTAGGCAATCACTAATATAAAATAATATATAAAAAAATTAACAACATGCAAAATTACCAAAATATTTCTATGGTGGAAAGTAGTAGTTACAATCCTACCCCTCTTAGAAAAATTTTGTCCTCCAAATTTAAGGAAGGAAGTAGACATGAACTGAAAGAATAACTCATGTTCCAGAAGATAATCTCGTCTCTATTCTCCTAACCGGTTATAATCTATTCATCGTAATCCTGGATATAGTCAAACCCTCATCTAACCATGGTCCAAGAAAGTACTATCCGACTCATACAACATACAATTCCATTGAAAATGAAACATTCACGATTTATCAAACATGTACGGTTATAATCCTATTAGTCCTGATATTGCAATCTCTACCAAGGATCTAATACTAACTATACCATAGCACCAAAAGTTCTCATGCACACTATAAGGTACTAAAAAGTCACACCGATCAATAGGTGAAAGGTAAAAACGAAAAATGTCAGAACCTGCTAATCCAACACCTGTTGCATCGGTCCCCTCGACTTTCATAGCCAAAGCCATGTCCTGCTGGTTGTCTCCCTCTGCTGGTACGGGGCAATTTACGGTGCCACAGGTAGTCTAGCTATACCTCTCTTACTACTTGGAACACGTGCACTCCTACTCCCCATGATACACCCTTGCATACCCTATCTTATTATCACACTGATACACTCAGCTAATACTATCTCACACACTAATACTCACTGACTATGCAGTTAATAACGGTTTTTTCATGATAACGGTCCAGTAGAGTTATAGGTATATCACCGATATATCGATTTTATAACGGTAAATACCGGTTTGCATTTTTAACACAATTTTTATATATGAACAATACACTTAATAGTTTTCTATTATAAAATATGCATAAAGTATACATATCGTCGAGAAATCCAAGAGATCCAAGATAAAGAAGATCACTTAAGGAACTACATCTCTGAATAAGTTTGATGCATGGAGATTTTGATGGCAGAAGATGTAATCTCCATTCTCCATTGATGTGAATGTCATATCATTCAACATCAGATGTAATCTCCATTGATGTGAATGTCATATCGTTTGATGGCAAAAGATATAATCTCCATTGATGGCAGAAGCTTGTATTGTATTGTATCTTGACTTAACAGCTGATTTTTTCATAGAATGTCGTCTGCAGGCCCAGGCCCATAAGATTTTTTTGTAGCAAAACCAAAACTGTGAGAAATCGATTTTTTTGTAAACCGATATTTCGAACAATATCGGCCAAATCGGCCGATAATATCGGTTCCGATATTTTACCGATATTTCTGCAAAAAAAAATCGGTCCAGGACCGATACCATTATATATCGGTTATATAACCGATATATAACTGTTTTTGACTACTTAGCTCACTGATACTAAACTAACACATTGCACCTATCCCACATGACTCATCCTACTCTTGATACACCCTGGACACTTGCACCCTCTAGGCACCCTTGGTACACAGTCATTAACTCCATAACTATACTGGACACATACTTGATACTCTAGGATACCAACTACTAACTATACTCTAACACCTATCTTATATCTATGGATACAAATGGTTCTACACTATGAGTTACTTCTAGATTTATACACTGATACATAATGCTCTCCTATCCAACTAGGAACCACTCACAGACTCACAAGCTACACTCTCAACAATCAACACTGATACTCAAACTGGACACAAACATGCCTACAAGTTACCAAACTACTACACTATCCAAAGAAGCTGTCTCAGGAACTAATGAAGGTGAAGCTCTATAAGGAGCTAACTTGAGAAACTAAAGACATCTCTATCCTGAGCTAGTAAGGGTGATGGAACAAAATTCAATGATAAAAGGTTGAATGATAGAGATGATATGTTAAGAACCAATTTAAGATACAATCTGATAATCATACAAGTCTATCTGAAATTATGTTACCCAGAATCCTTCCCACACCAGTAAGCATAGCTGCGATAAACTATACAGTTCGTAACTAAGGTACATACCTCTAGAATCATGGTATCAGTGACTATCGAGTGTGATTTGAAGTAAAAATTTTGATTTTTCTTCTTCTTCTATGAAACAGCTATAATTAGTTTCAGGGCCGGTCCTCAACCTGTTCAAAAACTGAAAATAAGGCCCTATTTACGTAAACATAAAAAAATATTTTTTTGCTGATGTCATATAATAATGATGCAAAATTTAATTAATTTTTTAAATAATACATGTATATAAGTAAAAATTAATTGAAAATAATCGATTAACTTTCATATATGATAATAATTGTATTGATCGAACAATTATAAAGTTAAATATTAGAAAAATTACTACTCAAATGTGTAAAATCTCCAACTCTCTCTAGCGTCTCCAAAACCATCAACAGTTTCTAGCAATTATATGAGTACAAACATGAAAAAAGAAATAAAAAGAGATAAATTAGCAAAATCAAAATATAATAGCTTCGAACAAAAAAATGCAAACGTCAAAAGAGAAGAAACAAAATCAGTATATAATTGAGAAATGTACGTACCATCAAAAGAAATGAATTAAACATTAACTAGCAAAAGTAACGAACACCAACAAAAACCATCACCAAAAAATTATCCTCCTGCATTGTTAGATGCAAAATCATTGATTAGGATTTGAATACCAACTTTATCAAAAAAATCATTCTCAATATATAATAAAAATAATCCATTCAAAAATAATAATCTTAATATACATTAGACGTTACATAAAAAAGGTAGTACAAAACCATCCATAAATTATATAAAGAACGAATGAATGTAGTGAACACATAAGTCTAAACACAAGTAAAATAATAAAATGAAAAGTAATTATATCAATAATCAATAGTTAAAAATAAGTGTTAATTTCTAATAATATTTTATTCTCGTACTAAAACGTGGCTTCTTTAAGTTTACTATTATCCATATACAAAAAATAACTAAAGTGCAAGCATAAGAAGTAATCATATCAATAATCAAGTATTAGATTTAGTAAAACATTTTGTTCTACACTAAATTACTTCTTTAGTAATCATTTTTTAAGCAAAAATATAACAAAAAAATTAAAAGAAAAAAAAACCTATTCAAGCTACCACAGCACTGGGACCTACCCACTACCCAATCAACAAACTAGTCCTCCACCTAACCAATTGAGCTATAATTTACCTGTGTTTAATAAATATTACATGTCTTCGTTGACTTCTCGAGACTTAAATATCTATGCTTAAATAGAAAAAAGTAAGAGCTCTTTGTATTAGAGGGTCCTGTTCCGCCACACCAGTTGCACTGCTTAAGGGCCGGGCCTGATTAGTTTTATTAGCTTCTGACACTAACTTCAGATAATTAGCTTAATCCTATTGACAGATGAGATTCTATATTGATTTTTCTTTAATTTTTTTGTTAAAGAGGACAACTTTTTCTTCGAAATCAAACTTACTAGTATTATAGTCTACTGTTACTGGCAGAGGATTGGTGCTAATTTTAGTTGATCTGGTTTAGAAATGCATCAGTTTTCTTGGTTACTTTCTTGTTTCGTGGTGATCAGAGTGTGATTTGAAGGGGAAGAAATGATTTTTTTTGTGTGTGTTTATTGTGCTTTTATTTTTCTTCTTTCTTTGGAATCACTCTAAAGTAGTGCCTAATGGGAGAATTCGCTTAGGATTAGTGCCAAATTTAGTAGGTTTCTTAATAGTGAGGACATTGATTTGTCTTATGATTTATATGGCTTAATGTTTGTGCATTTAGGAGTTGGATAAGTACTCAAGCTTCAAGAACAGTTTGTTTTGTTGCATGTATAAAGACGATTTGAAAAAGCAGGGAGATGACGATTGTGGTGAAAAGGTTGGGCATATCAATAATTGATGGAATTTTCATCAAAAGCGTTCATGAGTGGTTAGTTTGAGCTTAGTCTATTTCTTATCCCTTGCATGCTCTTATTATAGGGGCATTTTTTTTCCTTTTTTTCTTTTGTCGTTTGTCAGTAAACACTTCTTTATCTTTAGGGGCACTAAGAAAATAAAAACAGTTCTGGGGAGATCAACTTCGATGGGTGTTAGACCGGCCGGGTTTTCAATTCACAAGCAAAACTAAGTGGTGGATATGAGCCTTCAAACCTGCAGGAATACTCGATTGGTTCACTCCCAATGAAGTCCCTTCTAAGCTTAATTTAGTTAGAAGGGTTTAAAACTTGAAGCCATGGCACCGATATGGGAAATTGTTGCATGTATTCGTGCAACATAGGTGGTTACTATGATACCTATCTGATAATATCCATATCCCATATATGTATCGTGTCCGTATCCATGTTCATATTGCAACAATAGGGAATCAAGGGTGTGATCATTGCATACCTCTATAATTACTTATTGAGTATCTATAGTCTGTAGGTGAATGGTCGGGATATTTTCTGCCGTAAAAGCAGAGACACCTGAGCCTTGGGCCTGAAGCAGGCCAAAGGCTTGGGCTAGGCAGTGACTGAGCTGAAGGCTAACCTTGAGGACGTTTGGGCCTTTGGGGCATCTTTAGACAGTGGGCTGATACCATATTATATCAAACTTGATCTATACCACTTTGAGAGGAGAAACAATGAACTATTCTTGTTAAAGTTTTGTAGTGACAAGTGAAAATTTTGCCTAGCTTTATGGGTTAGGTCAAAATTGTGGTATATTTATAGGCAATCACTCAGAATTTCTTGAGTTTATGTTTTGTTGTCACTTTATTCTGTCAATCCTACAAACTAAACTTTAATTCATATTATTTCATCAATTCTTGCTAGACCGTAGACAGATTTTATTCCGCTTTGGATGGGGGAAGGGTTCGTTTGGCATGATCATGTTGGTTACGACTCTTTGGTATCATCGTCTTTCTTAATTTGGATTTGTTCCAATTGTTTACTTCAACTATTGACACGAGGATCCTTGGAAACCTATTCATGAGTGGCATTTTTATTTTTGTAAGAGAAAGTAGTCTATAATGATTGTCAGAAGTTCATGGCATGAACTTCAATGGATAACTGGTAATGCATGAAAGAATAGTATTTTTTTTAACAATTATTAGATGGACCACTTAAAAGTAGTTTTGTGTGAAAGATCACATGTTAGATTGTCTGAAGCTCGAGTTCGTTCTAATCAAGTATTCAGGTGATTGGCAACAAGAGAAAAGACGGCTTCAATTTGGAAAATTTGTTTCCAGTAAAGATTTTGTTTTTTCTCCTCGAAGCATCTTTATGGATTTCTACCTTTATATATTGGCTGTCCTTTGGACTCTATGTTGTACTGGGCGCTAGGCGAGGCGAGGCGACAGGCCAGCCGCCTCGCCTAGGCATGCCTAGGCGTCCGTCCAGAATTTTCATGCAAAGCATGTAGCAGCAGGCATCAGTAGCAGCAGGAGCACATGTAGCAGCAGGCAGCAGTAGCACATGCAGCAGCAGTAGCAGCAGCAGCAGCATGTAGCAGCAGGCAACAGTAGCAGTAGCAGTAGCAGTAGCATGTAGCAGCATTTTCATCTGCCTAGACGTGCCTGGGCCCGGGTCGCCTCTAGGCGTCCGCCTAGGCGCGCCTAGGCCCCCGTCGACTGACACGGACATTTTTTCCTCGGGTCGAGGCGAGCTCCCCTTGACTTGGACGCCTAGGCGTCGCCCATGACAACATAGTTTGGACCATCTTTACATGTTATGACATACACCTTAATTTACTAAATATTTCATGACAGAGATACACAGCCTATGTTGCTTAACTAAATTAAAGTAAGGTGTATGAGAATCTCCATGTCACTTGAAGTTATCAGACGAATCAAAATTAGGACTTGCAGCTAACTAATAATTAAGAATAATTCTTGCCAGCTGAGTATGTAAAAGACACCTTATACTGGCTTTAATTAATAATACCTTCTGGTTCATAATTTCTTCACCATGAGAGTTAGGCCATTTGTGATTGTCAAACTTAATTTTATAAGTCTTTTTTGTGTCAATTGCTAGCAAACTTAAACAAGGCAAACATAGGGAGAATGAAATTCCCATTTTGTGTATCTAATTGCTAAAATTCAAATGTCAATGTGGTGGATTTTGTAACATTGTTAAATAATGTTCACATAAGTGTGTGGTTATTAATAGGTTTTGTAGTGCCTTATGTTATTGGAGGTTTCACATATGTCAGATTTCTTAACTCACCTAGATTAATCAGTGTTAGTTTTTGTTTCTGGTTGCTATGTTACTTATCTAGGGGGATTGATCATGGACTTTGCAAATCTTCCTTAAATATTATTCTTCTCTTATTGTTTTTTTATTGGTTTGTTAGTTGGTTCTTATATACTTTTTTGTTCAGCTATAGGTTGTGTATCCATCTGATTTGTTCTTTCCCTTCTATATTTAATTATTCTTACAACTTTGATCTATGTTTGTTTTTATTTAATATGACAAACTTTTGAAGGTGTTTTTTTTAATATGGATTTGATGGTGTGAAAAAATTTCTAGATGTTCTCAGTTATATTTCCTTCATCAGACACATTTCCGGTAAATGGTCCTTCATTCATTTTCTTCATAAAGAAAGCAGGTGGATTTTCAAAGCCTGGGATATTTTATCTTGACTTTATCATTAATTGTTATGCTTGATTTGGGATTGCTCTAAAAAGCAAGAGCATAATCAGCTTCTGACAACAGTCTCCCACCCAAGGCCGGCCCTAAGCTGGGCCCCGAGACAAACTTCCGAAATGGGACTCTCATACATAATGTAAATTAAATTAACTAACTAAAATAAAAGTAAACATAACAAAAATAAATTGTTGCCACCCAGAATTAAACTAAGGACCTCTAGTGTGTAAGTCTAACATGATAACCACTACACCACAACCCTTCTGAGTTAAGGGTGGCCTATGGTACATCCTGGTTCTATTTTAGATACACCAATGTTGGTGCTTCTTTGGGTCCTAGGTCATCGTCCAGCCTGCCCTGGGCCAGGGCCGCCCCTGCTCCCACCTGCTGTCAAAAGCTGGCCTAAACTAGAACTGAATTTTCAATTTTTGGTACAAAATAGCTATTTGACCTGCTTTTCGAAAAAATAAGCAGAAGCAGCCAAGATGAGGATGAGCAATCCCAAACCTAACCTTAGTTGTTACGTTTTCTATTAAAATTTTCTCACAATGATCTAATAACACTTTTGTACATTAGTTAGCTTCTGGTGTTCTTACTCCATTAAATGTGCGTTTTGGCTCCTTAATCTCTTTTTTTCTTGCATGTCATCAATTTTGTTGTCACTTCAGGCTCTAGTTACTAAATATGTTTTGATTTACATTGAAGCCACAGATGTGTTTGTTTCTTGTTGTGTAATTAAGCTTACAATCTGTTGAGAAATAGCTGCACTATGGATATCTTGACAATATGTTCTGTTTGCACAATGGACTTTCACGGTGGATTGTTTACTGCAGACTTACCATAAATCGTTAAACCCTCAGCGTTTGGTGTTCCTTGCATTTCGTTGCATTTTGTTCCAGACCATGGATTCAACTATGTTTTAAAAAGCGCGCTTAAGCAGTTTCGGAAACCTGGACGCCTCGCTTAGGAAAATCTCACTCCAAAAAATGGACCTGCGCTTAGGCGCGCTTAACAGCGCCTCGCCTACCGTTTGGCACTGGAAAAAATGCCAAACTTTAAAAAAACAAAAAAAAATCGCTTGACCATGATATTTTGATGACTATTTTGATGACTTTGTATTTTGATTATAGTATTTATATTGTGTCTTTGCTTGATTGATAATTGGTATTGTTATTCATGCATATACTAATATGATTGTATGGAAAATCTATTAAAATTTATGTATATATAGAGTATTTTACATGTAGGTGGGTAAAAATGGGTGAAGCACTAACTAAGCACTTAGGTTCCGCTTAAGCACGCTTAAGCGAGGTGCCAGCTTCATCGCCTCGCCTCGCCTCACGCTTAATATAACATCAGGATTCAGAATGAAACTATTTCAAAACACTAAATGCAGTCCTCAGAACATTAAAAGCAGCGTTGCAAATCGTTCCAAAGGTAAGTAGGGAGATATGGAAAAGATAAATCCCTTATCTTCGAAATATTAGTGTGCGTGGTCTTGGAATTCAAAGTGTATACATGGTCAACAACTTTGTTCAGAAAGTGGGGAGAAGTGGGGAGAGAGAAAACAAAAGGCCCTAGGGTATGTAGAAGTCCCTTGTAATTTAAATGGGTTTTGGTATTCCTTGTAGGTCGTTATAGTTCTTCACTTCGTCTTGGGGTTTGAAGTGGTTATGAGGAAGCCAACTTCTTAGCAGGTAAAGTAGGAGAGAAGGCGTTTGGAACATATCGACTAGCGTTCCTTAATAGTTTATTCTGTTCACTTGTCTTGGGATTCAAAGGGAATAAGTGGCAGCGGACCACTTAGCTAGCAAGATTTTTATGTTACACGTTAACTGATCCTTTTTAGTGTTATGAGAAAATAGATAGAATATACTTGTTAAAATGTCACAAGTTCCAAAGTAACATATTTCATTCCACTTAAGCGTTCCTAAGAAGTCTACTCTCTACATGTTCCCGGTCCATAATAGGTGATGTGTTATTTTCCGATTTCCATTCTTTGTTACACATTCTAGGTAACCTTTGTGTTTACATTTTTTTCCCTTTTCTAGAATATTAGAGGTGTATTTCTTTTTTCTATATGTCCTAGTTGTTGTTGAAGAATGTTTGTTCTTATTTTTTATAATAATGGTGGAAACAACATTCATTAATGGTAATTGCGAAACAAAGAACAAATTACAAGGATATAGCTCTTGAAAGAACAAAAAGAACGCACAAGATACTAACTCTCTAAGGATATCTCAATGTTCTATCGGCTAGTCGAATCTTGTCGTAGCTTGAATTCATCGCTTTAGTAATAGGAGCTTGTAATAAATCTTTACCTTTCCTCAAGTATGCAAAGCAAGGATCATGTTTTTAAGATCCAAATAAAAGATGACATTGTCATTAAACGTGGTGTCGATTAACGTATTGGTTGGTCCCCTCGCATATGAGCATCCAGTTTTATTCTACTACTCACCAAATGAACACTTGGTTACCATGTTGCTGACTCGTCTCCTTGGAAAATGAGTACTTGCATTCCCGTAAGTGACTCAGCCTCTCGTTGAATGAATACTTGGATACCCATTATGAATCATTTGTTGCGAATGAGCTTCCTGTAACTGACACCACCCCTTCCCGAATAAACATTTTAGTTTCCGTCAGTGACCCATATCCTGCAAATGAGCACCCAGTTTCTCGATACCGACTCGGGCCCTCCCTAAATCAACATGTGGGTTTGCTTTAATAATTCGTCCCTCGACAATGAGTACGTAATGTCCCAAATTTTTAAAGAATGTTACTCTATAATATCTTTTAATTCCTCACTTATCTAAAACTAGGGCAAATAGTTCGGTCTATTCGGTTTCATCCAAACCAAATTACCTAAAACCAAATTAATCGAAATCCAGAAAAATCAAACCGAATCCGAACTGAAATGAGCCCATAACCAAATCAAACCAAAGCGATATAATTGGTTCGGTTTATTTGGTTTGTTCAGTTGATCTTCTTTACTGTTTAATGGGCTAGGCCTAAATATAAAAAAAAAAGAGGACCAGAAGAGAAATGAAAAAAAGAGGTTTAGGTTATAAATTTTAATATATACACTAGGGTTAGATGGGAGGGTATTTAGGTAGTTTAGCAATTCTTATTCAGTTTATCAATTTTGGACCGAACTAGGAACCAAAAACGGAAATCTAAACCAAGAACCGAAGGTAATTCTAGAATTGAATCCGAACCAAATAGTTTCCAAAGTCCAAACCTAACCGAATTCCTTATTCGGTTCTATTCGGCTTGGTTCTCGATGCAACACTTAATAATGCTCAGCCCTAGTTAAAACATTTCATGTTAAATACATGATTTTATCTATTCATGTCCAATATATATTATGCTTGATAGTGGAACTGTTTTACTTCTTTAATATTCATACTTCATACTCAATGACTGACACACTGCCATAATCTCTATTTTTTTTATTTTATAAAATACATTTTGTTCTTCTATAAAAAAGGGTCATGGCTAACCAAAGCACTCTGCCCCACCCTCCACCCCTTACAGAACTACAGTTGCATCATATCAGTCAAGTAATCTGGTATATGGATATGGATGTCAATCCAAAGAATTGGAGAGTAGGAGAGTACTTGTCGTTGCTGTTGCTGTTTGTGCATATGAAAGTGGATAATGTGATACCTTACTGCCCCTTGCCTTTCAGCTCATATTTGTCCTTATTCTAATTCATCTGTTTTGTATATCTATCCTCTCAACAGGAAGTAAAGGTTGAAGATATGGAAACAGTCCATTTTGTACTTGTTCATGGAGGTGGTTTTGGTGCTTGGTGTTGGTACAAAACAATAGCTCTTCTTGAAGATAGTGGATTCAAAGTCAACGCGATTGACCTTACAGGCTCTGGAATTCATTCTTTTGACACAAATAATATTAAGAGCCTTCCTCAATATGTAAAGCCTCTTACTACTTTTCTTGAAAATCTTGTCGATGGGGAGAAGGTAATCTCTCTTTCTTGGTTAAGCTCAAGTATCTAATTATATCCAATAAGATGAACACAGAAAACATTGCCTTAACATGAAATGCCACTATTATGTCAGTATTATACATCCATTATGCTTGCTTGCTTATGTAGCAGTAGTCACCTGAGGGCTTAGGGACCATTTTTTTCCTGTTAACTGATTTTATTGAGGATGGCAAAATCATCGTCATCCAAGCTTTCTCCCATCAATGAGGTCGGCTTTGGAGCATAAGAAATCTACATACATGATTTGACAATGTTTTATGATTAGCTGTCCATATGACGCCAATCCTTTATGTTGGTGCCAAATTCTTAGCCAAGATAGTGTGAGCATGAGAGGTCAATGCCATAAAACCTAGGTGGCAAGTTGGCAGGTAGACCTACCTTTTGGATTGTAATTTGAGCTCATGCAACCACGGAGCACCCTCTAAGTTTCCCTAGACTATAAAGAGTCTTAATGAAGAGGTAAGATGATAGAATCTGATATAGGAAATTGCATCATCTCTTTGACACATTATGCCAAAGAGTGTAAGGAATAACAAACCCAAGAGGATGGCAAATGATGTTATGTAAATCATGCAGCTATGATGCATATAGAACAACCAGTTGTTTGTTTTGCAAATTTTAAGTCGACACCTGATACCATATCTGCTTCCATCTTGGATTTTTTTTTCTCCTGCTCAAACTGCTAAAACTTACCATCTGTACACTCAGCATGACAACATGTTGTATCACATGATGAGTGGCTAAACCATTTTCTTTTTATTAGCCAAATTTCTTATCATAATTTATTTGTGTCCGTAATTTTTTATTTCTTTTTGTGAAGTCAAAGAAAATACTCTTCTCCAATTAGAATTGTTAGATAAAGCTCGTCCCATAAACAATGACAAGGAGCGTCGCTTATTCATTTGATTCATTTATATAGCAATTGTGGTATATATTCGGGGGGCCAAAACCTTCAAAGTTCCAATATGTGCTTCTCCACCTCTCCTCTATCCCTGGTCCAAATTGCCCAACCACCTCAACTCCATCACAGGCTGCATGTAGTACCGACAACCTAAACTCCGGTCCAAACCACACCACCAAGCTGGCCATTTCCTTCGTCTCTATGCTGTCCACCCCCTCACCTCCAAGCCAGTCGCCACTCTCACTAACATCATGTGTAGGTGTTACAGGATCACAATTGTCATTTTGTTGCCTTGCCTTTTGTGTACAACCATTTCTCCCTCCTTAATCTTCCATTTCGTTCCTCCTCATGTTAACAACCCCCCGCGCGGTTCTGTTTTCTTGTTGCAAGTTGGCAAAGAATACACGGACGTGGCTCATGGCACCTTTTCTACTCCAGTGAAACAAAAAGCGAGCAAAGGTGGCTTGCCATACCATCATGGTGCAATGTCAATTGAGCAAGGATGGTCTAGGGCGTCCCTTGGAAGACTTGTTCCATATTGCTACTCCAATGTAGGGACAAATAGACAAGAAATTGTAGGTATTATAAACAATAAGGTAAGGAGTTAGCGCATAAGAGTAGGATTACACACAACTTGAAAAGTGTCAGCACTAACAAAAAAGGAAATTGGGTTAGTGGATACAATGACCAAGAGGAAGATTACTACATTTCATCTACACAAAACTAAGTAGGTCGAGAGACTGAAAATATTGGATTTAAACCTTGGTATACATGTGAAAAGAGACATAATTGGGATAGCAATATTTCTGGATAAACATTAAGAGAAAGTGTTGTAGATGTAAACAGAATAGGGGATATGATAAATGTTTGTACTAGGTAGGATATTTTTAATTCATATGCGCTGCACATAGGACCCTAGAATTGCAGGAACGTATTAAAAGTTAAATGGGAGCATATGAATAGTTTGCTTCAGGAATTCTGGAAACATATCGATCGAGTCAAGAGTCCATAATTTCATATTTGTATTTGTGTCTTATTATAAATAAGAAAATTCTTAATCAAAGTATGCTATGTTGGTTATTCCAAATATTATTTATCTTCACCAATTAGTGTTAGCTATCGTGCCTTCTCTTCCTCCATCTCTCATGTCTACCGCCTTCTTAGTCGATTGCAACCGTTTTTTGACTCTCGACATACTTGAAGCCTTGAAGCGAAAATTCTCTCTACAAAAAGAATAAATAAATCAAAACTGATTGTCACCGATGAATAGTTCAAATTCATGTCAAACCAGATTAGGCTACGACACAATCTATGAATAAGCAATAGCTATAGTTTAAAAGTATCCATTTTTATCTTCCATTTTCTTTTCTTTCCTCTTTTTTTTGGGCAATTTGGACATAGTAAGATAATCAAAAGCGGACTTGGTGACTCTATAAGATACCTAGATTCTTGAGCTGACAGCTAGGTGACCACCTTTTGGAAATGATCATTAATCTGCACAAGACACTTGTTACTGAATTCAAGTTCAGCGTTTGCATCTATTGTTATGGTTAGTTACAGATTTGATGTTTCACTCTTGCAGTAACGTGATTCCGATTTTTAGTTAATCTGGATTTATGCCTAGAATATGACAATGGAACTATATTCACGAAGGAAATTGGTGAAGAATATAGAGCACAATTCATAGTAACCAATGTTTTACTCGGTGAATTAACTAAGGAGGCTTTTTTATTTAAGAAAATGGATGGAAAGATCACAAATAAGTGAATGAATGTTTACATCTATTTGGAGGAAGCATATATCACGAGGTAATTTTGTTAGTCATTGGAAAGAGGCCTAACATGTTAAAGACATTAAATAAGTAGGCAAGTGTTTCTATGTTTTGGGCCTACACAAAGGCCACCACCAAATCCTTAATCTCAATGTAGATCATCAATAATCAGAACTCTCTATCCTTGTTTTCTGCGAATGATCCGATGTTAGTGACTAAGTTACTGAGAAAACATATGTATGCTAAACTGGATGTATATAAACCAACACAAATATCGATTTTTTGCAAACAGGAAGTGGAAGTATTTTATTTTGGTGGAAAGATGAGTGACCCCTTAAATGGATTTTGTACCTCAGATATACGGTCAAGAGAACGCGGTATGAAAAATATAAACCTTATATGGACTATAAAGCTAATGGGAGCCGACTACTACATAATCAACACCCTTTTGTCAGTAGTAAGTGGAGTAATAAGTTGATAATGACAGAAGTCACAATGTTGGGAAGGCTTAGTGTTAAAATAGAAAGTGGGAAAGGTGATGCATTTGAAGGAATAGTACTCGTAATGATTTTGTTATGATGATGAAAAAACAAGTGGTGTCATGCTTTAGGTATTCTGAGAACATAGGACTTCAGAGGACCTTGGAAAGTAAAATGCTGACATTTCTGTTGAAGTATTCAGAAGGAAAATCTTTTCTACACAAATTGTAGTTGTATGAAAGGTTGAGAAAATTGCAATGACATTGGGTTTGATATACAAATGGCTGGTAGGTGTTGAGAATGGTTTGTGAAGAGTGTTGTTTATAAACAAGCTGCTATCATTGGAAAAACGAATGGTATCTCCAGTTTATGTTATCTATCTTGGGTAATATTCATGATTCTTGCATCTACCTTTTTCCTCTTAATTTTTATCTTTCTGAAGAGGCAGTTAGTGATATATTCCTGTTGTGGTTGAAAAGATCTTTGTAGTTAACATTCTTCACCTTTTGATCCTCTGTAAGTACATTGTTTGGAGTCCCAAGAAGGAAGCAGCTTGTATAATTTGAGGTGCTAATTAGGATATTTCTTTGTGCTTATGGTAATGCTTTTAGTTCTTAAGAATGAAATATTGCAAATCAAATTTAAACGTAACCTTCCGATCGGACCAGTGGTTTTTTGTTTGCTTACTAGTGCTAGATTAAAACCCCTAACAGAAACTTAGCAATTTGATCCATCAGATATCGTATAGTGGCAATGCTCGCAATTTGATCGCTCATGTGCTTCTCCCTCTGTTTGCAATGAAATTTGAAATGTCAATGCCTCTGTGCAGAACTGCCAGATAGGTATAAGTAGATGGTCTCCTTTTTATTAGAAGCTAGTCATAATACTGATTGCAACAAAATTTCACTTTGAGATTCACTTTTTCATGCTTTATGCAGATAATTTTGGTGGGACATGATTTTGGTGGTGCATGCATATCATATGCTATGGAAGTCTGTCCATCTAAGGTTGCCAAAGCTGTTTTTGTCAGTGCAGCCATGCTTAAAGATGGTCAGAATACTCTTGATATGTTTTCTCAACAGGTATCCTCCTAACCTCATAATAACCTAAGACAAAAATAATGTTATGATAGCATGACTAAACATATTTTTCACTCTTGTCACTGTAGGCCTTAGTCATTGCATGTAGTGTGTCTTTCATTTACTGTCATCATACTACATGGTATCATCTTATTTTTAATTAGTAAATGCATGTTCTTATAAGATTTTACTAGCTGCTATAATAGATACCAGAATGAATAATATTTAAATGTGTTTATTCTTTCTCCTTTGTTTCTGTAAGTATATAGGTACTAATGTGTATATGCACTGTGTGCCAATAGCAGAAGATGTTTTTCTTGCATGCAGTTGCTCACATGAGTGAAAATAGTCTGTACTATCAATTGAAACTTTTGTCTACATGGTCCACTTTCAGTTACCTTAGGGAACTGTCTCATTTATATCATTTGTGTCATAGTATCCTGGCGCATAATCAAATTCACCTAAGATGAGGTTAATTAGAGAGAGTTTTGCATCAATAATTACTGGTGAAGATTGTAATGGTTAGACGGACAGGAAGTTTTATCATTTATGGTCAGTAAAACTACAACTTGTATAGTGAAAAATTAAGATAGATGAATTAGGCAGTAGCTTTTATAACATCATTTTGTGGCCGAATCTAGGTTTGTGGGCATTAGTATAATTTTTTAATGTCCTGGTGCATAAACAAGCAAAAATGGAAGCAGCAGGATTTAGAGTCAGTTGGATTTCCCCATTTTCTGAAACAACTTTTATGCGAGTGTGAAGTTTGAGATCCGTAAGATAGAAGTTGATTATTGGTATCCTTCTGGGACACTTAAAAATGGATTATACTAAATGTTTCTGAGCTCCAAGTAGTGTGTACAATTCAACTTGTACTTTCTTCATCATACTGTTATCATGAAACTGTCTGTAACTGATGGCATCACAGAAAACTATGAAGTCAGCAAGGAGTCTGACTATGGACTTTTAATCAAATCCATAATGTCCTGAACAAGGGGCTGGTGTTGCTGGGAAGATGAAGTGAGGCAGGTGGAATTTCTGGAAGAAGGATGAAGTTTGAAATATATGAACCAAGTATTGTGTGGTTGTGGAGTCTTAAGTCATGCATCTAGAACCTCTATAACTCTGATCATCCCTCATTGTGAAACCAAAACTTAAGTATTTGACTAGTTTCCAAACCAGGACCTAGTCTTGACCTAGTTGACTTAGTGTTGACCTAGATACCTAGTTTCAAGCTAGTATAGCATGTTTATCATTCCAAATCATTGTTTTGACATGATATTCCATATTTAAGTCTTTGAGGCACTGATACGGATACGGTTTGGTATTTCACCCCGGATTTCAGGCGAGTACATTATCTGATAGTTTTTCGTTTATGATATCTTCTATGTTTCTTGTATCTAGTGTAGTTATACTTTATTCTTGACACATGATTACACGGATTGGTTTTTTCCGGATCCCGTCATGAGATGTTATTCCTTGTGTATCTTGGTATATCTTGTGCAAGCCTTGTTGTTCTTGTACTTGTATAGACACCGATTCATGAGAAGATTTGCTATCTTCTCATAGAATCTCGTGTCGTAACGTGTCATTGCCGGATTCACTATACCAGTCGGGGGCGAAGAGTGTAAGTGTAGATATGTGATCATATCCTTCTTGTACATGTCTTGTTCCTTGTTAGTGTTAATCATACACCGCACGTAGAAGCAAACTGCCCCTCAAACCGTGTCTTCAGTAGAAATCCACCTTTTGTTTGATAATTTTCTGTAATAATATATTTTTGAGTCAGGTGGTTCAACTTATGTGTCGTGAAGTCATAGATATTTGGAAGAGATCCAGTCTGATCTTTTGACAACGGGGTTCCTTTTACCACATTTTTTTTGTTGTACGGCCAAGTGATCATTCTTATTTTATGCAAACCTACATGTGCTGTTTTCCTGACTCCTTCAACCTAAATTTGTTATATACAAATAATTTTTCAATAAAGTGGATGACTTATTGCTCCTTTGTGTGTGGGTGGGTGGGTGTGTGGGTGGGTTGGGGGGGGGGGGGGGGTGTTGGAATTCACAACCATACCCTACAATCTTAAAACTCAACGTTAAGTCAACCATTATGTAAATTATCAGGTGTTACACAATTAAGATTCTAAATCAAGGTAGATACGGGTTTGAAATCCTTCTCATATCCATTAATTTCTTCTTATTGGAACGACGCCCTTCCGAGATGCGATTCTGAAATCACTCATGATAGCTCCCCTTCCCATTTGGCCATGGACTGGTGGAGACCTAGAGTAATTGGCCATTAATTGAAGGAAAACTGAACAAATCCAAGCATTCACACATGAATTTGGGGAAGAATTAGGGTTTATTCATTTCTTGAAAATGAAGAACTACAGTACATGGAAATTGTAAGGGAGAAAGAGGAAGAAACAATGTAGTACACACTCTCCTCACTGAACTACTACTACTGCTTATTTATAGCAAGGGAAAGAATACAACTAGTGACACTCTGATAGTGGTACACTTCTCTGATATTGGTACACTTGAGCTATTGAAGAGCCTCTGATAGAGCCTGTTACTGGCGAGCTTCTGAGCTTGCCAGTACTCTGATACTGGTGAGCCTGATAGTGGTGACACTCGATCCTAATACTCTGGTAACTCTTCTGAAATGTAAGAGTGAACTGCACAAGAGGGATTGCATCAATATCCTTCCCCTATTTTGACCTTGTTTAAAGGTCAAAGTATGGATAAGTCTTGATGAACTTGTCATAAGGTTCCTAGGTTGCATCTGCATGGGTGCCATCCTTCCATTGAATCAATTAAATCCATTGCAACCTTGCCTTGTCTGAGTCGTTGAACTAACCTCCTCTGAAGAACCCAATCTGGTTCCAGCAGAATTGCCTCTCTGTAGCTAGGAGTTCCTCCTTGGATGGCAACTCTAGTACCAACAATCTGCTTTAACTGAGAGACATGAAATACTGGATGTATTTGGTCATCAGCAGGTAAGTCTAACTTGTAGGCAACTGACCTCACTCTTGCTAGGACTTTATAGGGTCCATAATATTTGGGAGATAACTTCGTGGTCTTCTCTAGACTACAGAGATTTGTCTATAGGGTTGTAGCTTCAGAGAAATCCAATCTCCAATATTGAATTCCTTGTCAGTTCTATGGGAGTCTGCTAGCTTCTTCATTATGTTTTGAGCCAATAACATGTTATCCTTAAGCAACTGCATAATGGTCTCAACAACTTCAGAATGTTGAAAAGAATCAGGTACATAGGTAAGTAAGGAGTGGTTCTGCCATAAACTGCTTCAAATGGGGTAAGCTTAGTGGCAGAATGCTAGTTGGTGTTGAACCAATATTCTGCTCATGATAAGAATTTACTCCACTCCTTAGGCCTATTACAATTTACAAACTCAACCCATGAAGGCTTGAGCAACTGTAGCTGCTATATAGGGTGTTTCAATGGGAAAAGATGCACATACTTAGTCAATCTATCAACTACAACAAATATAGTTGTTTTCTTACAACTAATTGGCAATCCTTCAATAAAATCCATTGATATATTCTCCCAAATTATCTTAGGAACAGGAAGGGGTTGCAATAGTCCACCTGGGGTAGTATTTTCAGCCTTATTTCTTTGACAAATGTCACACAATTTGACATAGTCTTTCACATTTTTCTTCATTTCCTTCCAATATCGGACTCTTCTAATTCTCTGTAAAAAAAATTGAGTTCTTAAATGTCCTCTACTAAGAGTGTCATGATTTTCATGTAACATGGTAGTAACAAAAGAAGATTGTGGATCTATCAACAAACAATTTTTGTAATATAGAATTTCATCTCTTCTAGTGTATTTGTTGGCATCTAGTTGTCACAATTTATGTTAATATGCATATTCTTCTATCTGAGCTTTAAACCAAGCAAGTCAACCTGGATTAATGACTGTGATAGCTGCTAACTCAGCTTCTCTCTTCTTGATAGACTATCGACGGCCTTATTGTCTTTACCTTTATTGTATTCTACTATGTAGTTGTATCCATGAAGTTTAATTACCCATTTATATTCAGCATTGATGTACACCATCAATGTACACATTTTGTTCTAGTAGGTACTTTAATGCTCAGTCCTTATGGTGATTGAGTGCCTTATAAGTATTGTCTCCGCTTCTTTACTGCAAGAAGTATGACTAAATTTTCTTCTTATGTAGCGCCCCGGTCCCGCAAGACTGGTAAATCGTCACCGGACGTAATGTTGTACAAGTCTAAGTTGTGCTTGTACAAGGCATGAACTTGCACAATAACAAAATAGACCGAGTTGAGATTGAAGCAGCGGACAATAAATACTGAAAACCAAATAACAACGACGAGACAAGAACAAAATTCTTTTATTCTGGCCAACTTAAAATGTCAAACTTGACTTACGTCTTTTGAAACTGAAATAAGCTATAATGATCCATACATCATATCCTTTTACTAAAGAAAAGATAAAACATCTTGAAAACTTCTAAAACCTTGAACTGAAAGCTTCGAGACGTCGAACAAGATTCCAATGAGTTAGACTTATAATGTCTCTGAATATTCCCTTACCTCTCAATACCTATTATGACGTTGGTCAGCAAAATGGGGAATGCATTGGTTAGCGATATCAACTCGACTTACCTAAATCTACACAATAATCATGTAAAAGCATGCAATATTATTAAGTGGTTTTTCTGAAGCCATGCAACTCGACTCATCTAAATCTACACCTAAATCTACACAGTAAATCTATACAGTACTCATCAACTCGACTCGAGTACAACAACAGTTCATTATTAATATAGTGTATGTGAAATCATTCTTTCTTGGTTCATTATTAATCGCAAAAGAATCAGAAAGTAAAGTCATTTCCACTCACCCTTAATAACACGTCTTCATGTCCTAACAAAAGAGCTATTACTGAAGGTTTTTTCTTACTTCAACCAGCAAAACGAAATCTATAGCAATATAATGTCATCGTTAGGAGCGGAACATTTCATAATATCTCAATGAAAAAAAAAATTATCATCGAAACTTAAAGAATCAACTTACCAATATTCCAAGTGTCAATGATCCTCTTCCCAGTGCTATCACCAATCACTAAAAGACACGCTAGCATTATAAAAAATATTTATGGACTCGTTGTATGGAGCTTTTATCAACAATATTAAGGAGGTTAAGCTATTATCGATCAAGGAGATATCTTCGAATTAAAACGAATCAAGAGAGGACCAAATGAAATGAACCTAGCGCTCTGATACCATTATGTCACTTTCTGATCTCGTAGGATCAAATATTCGCAATTGGACGTGATGTCGTACAAGTCTAAGTTGTGCTGGTATAAGGCACAAACTTATATAATAACAAAATAGATTGAATAGATAAAGAAGCAGCAAAACTTTAATGTAGAAAACCAAATAAACACAATAATGCAAGAACACAATCTCTTTTATTCATAACTTGTAACTTTTATTCATTACTTGTAGCGGTTACAAAGACTTTCAATAGTTAACTGAATACTTTAACTAGGCTTACAACTTCTGAAACTGAAAAAAATTACAATGACTTCGTTCCATGCATTATTCTTTATAAAAAAAAAACAGCAATGCCTTCAAAATCTCCAGCTTCCAAAGGACGACGGTCTTCTACTGCCCCAGAAAATCTAGCAGAACATCTAGCACTTGTGGAGGTGTGGATTAGTATATTGGAAGATGCACTGATAAGCGGCAAAAACTACACTCAACTGAAAGTAGTCACTAATAATCATGTGAGAAAACACTCTTTTATTAACGGTAGTATTTCTATCTTTTACATACTTTTATTTAATGCCAATACTTATCAAAAAGCCATATTCCATTACAATACTAAATCAAAAGCCATACTTTCTTCTTTTATTCATTCATGCATTAAATAATATTAATGAACACTAAACATTCCTTTCTACCTTTAACAAACAACATATTTCTTAACCATATTCATCTCTTAGGGACATGATAACATCATTTCTTTAAATATAATTCTTTCTTATTAACATGATAGCAACAATTCACTTAACCAAAATACTTTCTTAGAAACAATTCATAATAAGAAACATAAAACTATATAAATATCACCTATGCAGTGATTCTTACCCACGGTCGATAATCCATCCATGCAACAAATAAGGATTAAATAATTTGCATATTTATAATTTTATATCCTTATTCCAAACTGTTAGGCTTGCAATAATGTTATCCTAACTACATGATGGTTCATGGGTGTCTTTCTATGATTAGAAGTTGGGACGTACAAGTCCATCTCTCTAATTGACATGACACTCTCTGATCGCGAGGACGTACAAGCCTCAAGGTGTCTTATTCTCTCCTAGGGCCGATACGATCCTGGTATCCCGAAAATTGATTGAGAGACTATATCTTGTGCACAAGTTGTCCAAGACCAATGCATGACATGCAACTTCTATCAAATAAAATAATGCGATGCCGGAGCTAAGTGCCAAGTAAATATTTATTTATTTCTTTTCAAACTAGAACTGTAGCTATGTTCTTCCTTCCTTTCTTTCATACGGCCATGACGTGTTCTTCCTTTCTTTCTTTCGTATCATTTCCTTACAAACAATACAATATTTCTATACACTTCTATCCTTATAGTAGACGATAAAGGAATATATAACTAGTCTTTCTTTGGAGCAGAGAATATGATTCTATTAACAATGTATAACTTAAGCATGCAATTGTTCTCTTTTAACAACTTACTATAAAGGAACATACAATCATCATTTTCGTTAACACGCATAGAAGCAGTTCTTTCAATGTATTCATAGTCTAACTTAAGCATACATCATTTTGTCTTTCTTTAACAAGCATAACAATAGTCCTTTTAATTGTATTAAAAGTCTATGATTCGAGGATGAAATTATTCTCTTTTAACATCATATGATATAGATTCTTTTAAATCGTCTTTCTTTTCTTAAACGAGTACAACATCAGTTCATTATTACTATAGAGTATATGAAATCATTCTTCCAGGATTCATTATTAATCATGAAAGAATCAGAAAGCGAAATCTTGCCCACTCACCCATGATGAAACATCTTGTCCCAACAAAGAACTTTTATTAAAGGTTTTTTACTTGAGCCAGCAAACCGACATATATATCAATATAATGCCACAGCTAGGAGCGCACATTATATCCATGTTAATGTCGCCATCTACTAAATGATGTATAGTTGTGGTATTTCTGGATGTACAATCCTCTTTGATGTTGATGAGTTCATCTATATGGAGCCAAGATCATAAGTTCATCTACACATAAGAGTCATAGTTGAGACTTGTTTCTTGTGTGGGTTTGATTTCCGAATACACTCACTTTATATTCCAAGTTAAAAAAATGCACTTTGCATTTGAACAGATGGCCATGGCAGGCCAAATAGAAGATGTTGTGAACCATTGGAAACTAATGGACAACAATTACTGGCTTTCTGTAGAGCATTCAAGTGTTTGTTAAGTGTCTACATGGAGATTGTTTCATTTGTATCATCATTCTTCATTTGTGTTTGTTTAAACCCAGATTTGCATTATCGATAGCGGAATCGGTAACAGACCCTTTCTATGAGTATCAGGATCGTCCAATATAGGCAGTATCGACACTTCCAGATCGGAGTATCAGACATTTTGGCATCGGAAAGCAAATAATTATTAATAAATTATTAAAAATTTAGAAAGTACTTTATACATTTAGGCATAATTTTAAGTCTTTTATGTGTTGTTTCTTAATAGTTTTGAAATTGAATGAAATAATAGTTACCTTTACAGATTGGTTATTGGTTTACCTGCGATAAATATTTTTTTTTCATTTACATGCTTTTAC
Source organism: Iris macrosiphon (assembly GCA_036927795.1). Classification (NCBI taxonomy): domain Eukaryota; kingdom Viridiplantae; phylum Streptophyta; class Magnoliopsida; order Asparagales; family Iridaceae; genus Iris; species Iris macrosiphon. The sequence goes on from JAYESA010000018.1 coordinate 63,078,498, forward strand.
AATCTTACTATGTTTTTACTCCCATGTTGATTGATCTTTCTCATTCAATTTTCTCTAAAGAGTTGACTGGAAAAGAGACTCCGAATGTCGGTATCAAATCGAGACATGCCAAACTGTATTGGTATCGGTCGTATCAGATCGGTATCGGCCAATTCTGTAAACTGTGGTTTAAACACCTATGTGTATGTTATAACTTACTAGATTGTACATGGCTCCATAATAATCAGTTTCCTTTTGTGCTTCACAAAGTATTGCTTATAAGACATTAGGCTTTCTGTTTCACAAGAAGATTTTTTCTCCATAGAGTATTAATTAAGACGGTATGCATATTTTGTTTCACAAGAAAATCTTCTCCATTTTAATTAAAATAGTAATATTTATATTAAGATTAGTTCATATGAGCAGAGTTAAGAGTGATGGATTTTCATACAGATGCTATACCATGCCATATGACCTATTTTACAGAGAAATCAGGCTTTCTTATTTTGATTGTTGATAGTTGCTTTGAATTTCCAACAACTAATATAGTTCACATTTTAAATTTTGATATTGCAAGCAAAACAGAATATATTTCTTGTACTTTTATAGACCACTAATAATACATGATTAATAAATATTATCTCAACTTACATTTTGAGCAATTTATTACATTAAATTTATATTCATTCTTTTAATGTATATCAAATTAAATAAGCAATAGAAACTCATAAACCACTTAGACACTCAATTTAAAAAACAATGAGTCAAAATCACAATAACATTTGCAGGCATTCGGAAATCACTGTTTTTAAAGCACACGAACACTGTTTCTCAAATCAAGTTTGATTGACACCCCTTGCCCTAAAGATTTCATTGTTACAGCTTACTACAAGTAACATTAGTAATGATTTATTTTCTTTGTGATTGCAATATAATATTTTCATCTTATCTGGCGCTTCTATTTTTAGGATGGTGCAGAGGATCTGATGCAACCAGCTCAAGTTTTTCTTTATGCCAATGGAAAAGACGAACCCCCTACGGCTATTGACCTTGACAAATCATTCTTGAAAGATCTGCTGTTTAATCAGAGTCCTGTAAAGGTATGGTTTGCTCAACAGGCAACCTTAAATTGCTTGCTTATGTACTTCACATTAATCTTTTATTCCCGTAAATATAATGAACCTCTTCATTCTCCAACCCAAATAAATTGGGCTTGGCTATGGGGCATAAGAAGCTCTGCTGAAGAATTGACAAAGTCTTATGGGCTCTCAACCTGACACCAACGTCCCCCAAGTATTGGTGGCCTCTTTCTAGTGAAGGTAGCTCTGAGAGAGAGATGGCCACGCTATGAATTTTTTTAGGCCAGTTGGCAGTTAGGTAAACTCTTACCTTTTCTGGTCATGCAATTTAGCTCATGCAACCAAAGAGAAACTCCAAGTCCCCTAGACTAAACAAGAGTTTAGATGAAGAGATAACTTGCTTTTTTTCGTCTATGCTTTCTTGCTAATCGAAAGAGCCCCTTATTGCCCAAACTAGGTGTACATATGACTGCTGCATTTAACTTACAAAGGGTGATTGCCGTGATTCAGTCTTCAGTGCTTGACAGTACAAGTTTTTTGATGTTCTATTTATCTCGTGGTTTTTGTGCTGTTCATCTAGTGGTTATTTGGGGTTCTTAAACCCCCACTCTCTTTCATTTGCACATCCAAAAGGGAACTTGAGAAGCGTGTACTGTCAACCTCTGTACACAAGTGTAGTACCTAAAGTACTAAATAATTGGATAGAAATCGTTTGTCATTAGAAGCTTGAACATTGTAATATAGAGAAACAAAAGAAATATAGCAAGCTAAAATGGGTTTCATCAGTTGTAAAACATGAAGTCTGGTTACTTCCTTATTGGCGACTTTGAGTGCTTACTCTTCTTTCTTAATGTCTTTTGAAGGATGTTGCATTGTCTTCAGTTTCTATGAGGCCCATTCCCTTTGCTCCAGTACTTGAGAAGCTCTCACTCACAGAAAGTAACTACGGGTCAGTTAGAAGATTCTATATCGAGACGACTGAAGACAACGCGATACCCCTTTCCTTACAGGAGAGAATGTGCAATGCAAACCCTCCTGAAAAGGTTTTACGGCTCAAAGGTTCTGATCATTCTCCATTCTTCTCAAAGCCCCAAGCTCTACACAAGCTCTTGGTGGAGATCTCGAAAATCCCCTTGACCAAAGTCCAGCAAACTACTAATTATATTGATTTGCAGCCTGCCAAGTAGAATGTACATGTAGATACATGCTAAGGAAGTCCGTGATACTCTGCCAAATGGTCACTGATAGCCTCCCTGTTAGGGTTTAACCCATTCACCCAATACATGCTTCATAAAATTTTGGCCTGCAGGCTGCATCCGACACTAATATAGTTGCGCTGCTTTTGTCGTTTAAATGCCCGTTTCATTCTAACACTGATCAAGAAGTTATAATTCTCGAGTGTGTGAACTTTTGGATTATCGATCCGGCATCTACTAGCTCACTGTTATACTGCTGAAGGTAGAGGGGCTATTGACCAGGTTAAAATTGAGTATTGTAATGCTGTTAGTCACAGGGATTGAGATGCATTAAATCAGTGATTTTGAATATGAAAGTGCTTTTGCTTTTCTATGTTGCCAAGGAAACTGAGAAATTCAGTTATCAACATATTTACCTCGCAATTAATGGAATTTGGAAATATTTTATTCTCACCTTTTAGTCTTATATAATATATATTTATTATGTTAGCTGTTGTTGAATGTTCGTAGGCAGGAAAGAATATTTATCCTTGTTTATTGCCGTATCTTTTATGTATTGCCAATACTAGTGCCCCACATGGTGAAACAAATAAAAAGAAGATCATAGTGCCATGTTTTTCATCAGTACTGGGAAAACTTAGTGATAAATAATATAGTACTCAACCATGTGGTGAAAATGGTATGCGACAAGCGATGACTATAAACTGGGATTGCTATCAGGTTCAGGTCCCTACATAAGACCGTTACTTAACCATTCATGTCAGTTTGATACCTTTAAGTAGGTGTGGAAGAGTGGGTTAATTTTAAACGAATCAAATAAGTTTTGTTTTGTTTTTTTTTTTTGTTTTTTTGTTTTTTTTCTTTCCCCACGAGAACGAATCCGGTAGAATTTATGTAGACTTGGACATTACTAATTTGAGATTTGGGTCTACTTTTGAGGATCGGGTGTAGGTTTCATCCAAAGTAGGATCTGGGCTCATGTCCGATCCCTCCCTCGGGCCTTGCTATAACTTGCATAAAGTTTTCTTGCCTACAAACCCCTTCCCCCTTCTACTGTTTAGGGGTGAGCATTATTCGATTTTGAACCGAAAACTGAACCTAGCCGATTAAGAGATTTTGTTTGGTTTGGAAAAAATAAAATTCGGTTTTGGTTTTGACAATACAAAAAAAAAAAATATTCGTTTTCGGTTTTGGATTTCGGTTTCGGTCCAAAATCGAAAATCGAATAAGACTTATACAATTATGTAAATACCTTCAATTCTATACATATGTTGCAATTAAAAGTTTGTATATTTTAAAATCAACAATTTTACGTATGTGTTTTAAAGTCCAACTTTGATAATTTAACAACTAGTCTAAATTTAGACGCAAATACAACAAATATGTGTATACAATTCAATTTTTAATAACATTTAACCATGATTCCAACTTTGGACCATGTCCATTAAACAGTAGAAATAACCCAACCGAATAAACCGAATCGTTATTCGGTTCGGTTTCGATTTTGGCTAATTTTGGTTTGGTTTTGGTTTTGGTTTTGAATTTTTAGAATTTCGGTTTAAGCGATTTTGACTATTTCGATTCGATTGAAACCGAATAAACCAAACACTCACCCCTACTGTTGTTCATTTGACTGAGAATACATCTTATGTGGATTCTAAATAAGTTATCTATCTTTCCGAATAGCGACATGTGTCCATCTTAAACAGAAACATGGTATAATATACACGGTATACATGTAGTATATTGATAAGACAAGTTTAGTTCCCTGAAATTAATATTATTTGTTCCTGATGTAGTACATGTTTAGGTGGATGAAATGAGGACCAAAAAAGTGTGAAAGTTATTATTTCATAATAACTTGCTTTCTTACTTACTAGGGTAAATACCAGGAAACTCCCTTGAGGTTTGATGAGTTTAGGGAAACTTCCTACCTATTGCTCTGCCTCGCTCGTGAAATAGACTAAGGTGTCATCGATGAAGGTTACAATGAACTGGTCTAGATAAGGCATGCATATGCAGTTCATCAATCCATGAACATTGTTGGTGCATAGGTTAGCCCAAAAAACATCACCAGAAACCTCTAATGATCATACCAAGACCTAAATGATGTCTTAGGTATGTCTTGCGCCTGGACTCTCACATGATGATACCTAGATCGAAGATCAATCTTCGAGAAAACTTGGGTTCCACTTAACTGGTCAACAAGTCATCTATCCTACGCAATGGATACTTGTTTTTGATTGTTACTGCGTTCAACTGACAACAACAACACAATGAACCATCATTCTTCTATACCAATATCACCATTGCTCCTGATGGTGATCCACTAGGTCTAACGATCCTCTGCCCTTCAAATCCTCACTCTACTGGTAAAGATCATCCAACTCTGACTGCACCATTTGTAGACTTTGCTCAACACTGGTGTTGTCCCTGGAATTAAATCTATAATGAACTCAATCTCTCTAACTAGTAGTGCCTTGGAAGCCGGTATGGTGAGACATTGGTAAACTCGTCAACTACCCTCGTCAATTGAGCCTCCTCTGCTACTGCTGCTAACATGATACAAACACGTGGGTGCTCTGCATTTCATTTTGAAAATGAGAACTCCTTTCTCGTCTGGATATAAAAAATAACCTTGTCCACCTGAAAATCTCTGGTCACATGATGATCAAACAACCAATCCATACCTAGGACAGCATCATACTTTTCCATAGGAACTCAATCAGTCGTGTTGGGAACTACCGTCCACAAACAATGGCTGAACACGAGGGGTAAACCCTATAAACTCCAAGAAGACCAGTGCTAGTAAGTGTAATCAGCCTTTATGGAAACAACTCGAACTCTAATCTAACTCATGTCGTGAATCATGTAGATATTAATAATTAAGAAGCTCCAGAATCAAATAAAGCAACTACCAAATTGGAGTCTTAAAGAATGGTGTATGTAGTCACCTCTCATGAGGCCTATGCCTCCACCAATGAAACACTGAATGCATGCACATGCCTCTACTTCACTCCCCTCTAGGGATTCATGTGATGTTGTTTCTTCCTCTTATCCTATGCGTATTGTTGTTGAAAGAATTGTTGCTGAGGTAGAAGAGGACGTTGAGCCAATGGCCTGCTACCAGTGTTGTTCCCCTAGGCTGGTACTGATAATTGTGGCACTCCTCTCTAGTGCAGTAGAGGGCAAGAACTGGCCATATGGTCAGATACCCATCAATCAAACACTGATGATTGGCCTTTCTACAATCGGCCCTCTAATACCTGACCTTTCGTATATGGTGCACCCTAATGGTACCATATAATTCGACTGACGCAATTCTTGCTCATCCATCTCTCTAGACGTGGTGTCCCTAAAATAGGACACAAGAGAATCAATAATGGACGAGGAAGAATAAAGGAGGATATCATGCAACTAACAGTTCGAAGGAATGTAAAACAGAGGGAGAGAAAATAGAGTATCAAGAGTAGAAGTATTGAGATGTCTAATCACTTATAAACCCCACATGTCTGAAAATCAGACCTGCATAGGCCACAATAAAATCTTGTCACAACTCAATACATGAATACAGAGAATGGGGAACAACACAACCAAGTACGCACTACATAGCACACTACTTGTCCGTAATATGGTCACGATTGTAAAGACAATGAGGTAATTTACAACCCATTAGTCAACTCCTATGGCATGCTAGAAATCCTATATCTCAATCTACGAACAACAAGCAAAAAAGTATATGACATAAATGAAAAGAAATAAGGTGTAAACCCCTGAATTTTTCCTAATTATTAAATCTGGATTTTTCCCAATTTTCTGGAATTTTCGGCAATTTTTCTGAAATTAAAATCATGGCTTTTAATTAATAAAGGATTTTTTTTATTGTTAATTAATAATATTAAAATATCATGAAAATAACATTTTTGGGTGTAAAATAGAAAACTGGACTTGGGGTAATTTTCTGGGATTTTATTGGGCTTCAGACCTATTTTTAAAAAAAGCCTAAAAACTAATTTCTAAAAAGTAATTATTTAAATTACTGTTTAATTATTATTATTATTATTATTATTTTTATTATTATTATTTTTATTATTCCGTTTAGGGCCCGGCCCGGCCCAGTGGGCCGAGCCCAATGTATCCCAGCCCAGCCCAGTGCCGTAGCGGGTCGGGCGGGTCGGCCTGACCGGATCCGCGCCCGACCCGCATCTCCCAAACCCGCTCCCCTCACACGACTGCCTCCTCCGGATTTTCCGCCGCCGCGCATTCTCCGGCGCCACGACCGCCTCCCACGTCGCCCCTCCACTCCGGACCCTCCGCCTCGACGCCCGGCTGAGCCTCCCTCGAAAACCCTATTTAAGACCCCATCACCGCCTCCTTTCTCCCCCGAACACTAAACCCTAACCCTAGATCTACCCTCTCCGGCGAGGCCAGCTTCCGGCGACCCCCGAGACCCGCCGCCCCTGCGCCGTCCAGCGCAGCGCCGCCGTTCAGACCCTCCACCGCCGCCCTCCCCATCGTTCTCCTCCTCCTTCTTCCCTCAGACCCGCTGCCGAGCAGCTTCCAGCGACCGCTGCCGGCGCCGCCCGCATCTCGAGCACCGGCGACGTCGACCCTGACCTCGCCGCCCCTCGCCGCAGCCCGCCGTGACCTCGCCGACGCTCGACCCGCCTCCGGTGATCCCCAGCGAGCCCGGACACGCCGCGGACACGACCCAGACGCGGATTCGAGCCAGGACACGCGTCCAGGACACGATACGGACGCAGATCCGCGTATCGGACTAGAAATACCCCGATCCCGAGTCCGAGGCCTCCCCTCGGTACTCCTCCATCAGTTTTCCGGTAGGTGCCCCTATCCGCACGCCCTGTCCCTTCCAAAACCGCTACCCTGTCCGACCGGGACTGACAGAATAAAGCTCTGTCAATCCCGGGATAGCTTAGTTTTGGTAGTTTATAGTTAATTAGTAGATGTAATGATTGTTAGTTTTGGTTAATTAATTAACGATTTAATGCAACGATCCTTAATACGTATATTAATTATATATATATAATAAAAATAAAAACCTTATTAAATATTTCATAAATTAGTAATTACTTAGAATTTGATAGTTTAGAATTTGATTATGCACTACTGTCATGGAAAATATATATATAATTTCAATTAACAATTCTAAGGTTTTCCTATTATTTCAGAAAAATATATATTCCATAGTAATTTCATTATATATATATAATAAAATAAAAACCTTATTAAATATTTCATAAATTAGTAATTACTTAATAGATAATTTCCGAAATGAATTTTTAGTATTTAAATACTAATTAGTAATTATTTAATATATAATTCTGAAATGATTTCAGTATTCAAAATATAATATATTTTCCAAAATATTATTTCTCTTATAAATTAATTGCTAAAAACAAACGATATTATTTTATTATAATCATTCCTTCCTATTTATCCTATTAGAAACAAAACGATATTTGACCATAAAATATTCTCTACGAATAAAATAAATAAGTTTTATTATTATTAAAAAGGGGTTTTGTTTTACGAAATTACTATTACAAATTATTATTTTTAATCGATCGTTGGATTTAAATCATTAACTTAGTTAACTAATCAAGACAAATTAAAACCCTCTGACTTAATTCTAAAATCAGATTATTAATGATTGTAGGTCCCTGTAACTAAGGTTAAGACCGTCGCGACTTCTCACTCGCGTCACCAAACCAACTCCAGGCAAGTTTCATATAATTCAAAACTGGTATTTTAGTTGTAATTAAATATGTTGCATGTCATATAGATATATTGAGATGACACTTGATTTCACGGAACCGACTGACTGACTGATGGATTGATTGATTGACTCATTGACTCATTGACTATTGCCTCGGGAACTGGGGAGTAAAAGTTAGCACCCGTGGTCAAAGCCCCCTTATTGCATCATTGTGGATAGCTGAAGTCCAACCTCACTGGACTGACGCCGCACCGTGTTCACGCGAACACAGATTGCCTCCAACCCAGACCGGCCACGGGATGCTACTTTTCTCAAAACACTTTAGTGATGGTAGTTGTCATCATTGCTTCATCGACATTTACTGCTCTTGTTTCATATTTGTTGCATAACAAAAATATAAATATGGTTCAAAACTATCTCATTGCATCATTTTAATTATCGTTAAGATGCTGGAATTGGATATATGTTCTTGCTCCCTCCTGACTGGAGATTAACAATTTTAGGTGATTGCGGTGACGATGAGGCGTATGATACCTTTTATGGTCCGGATCAGAGTTCTGAAGCCCTAGCTGAACCTAGCCAGGAGGCCGATATTTAGTTGTTTCCCTTTGAATTTCCAAATTGTAATAATCAGGGTTGAAGTAATAACCCTGGACCATGTTTGCTTAATCTTTGCTTGTAAAAGAATTTCTCTCAGACTTAGTAATAAAATAATTGAATTTCCTTCTTGTATTCTGGATGTCTGTGTGTTACTATGGATTGATACAGTTTACTGCCGCCGTCTCACAACGGTGCAGGCTGGGCATGATCCGACTGGACCCAGATTATTGGGATCGGGTCGTGACATGTTTTCAGTGGTGGCCCATGCAGGTTTAGTTTACAACCTTTGGTCTAGTCAACTTAGGCTGGCCAAACAAACCGACTTGCCTTGACTTTAGGTTTAGTATGACCTTAGGAAAACAGACTCTAGAAACAATTAGAACACTTAGAATTCTGGAGAAATTTCAATCTGTCACATCATAGGACCAAAATTCTTCTATCTATACATATGTACCATTATTTTTGCTTGCTTATAGAACATAGGTTACATTGCTTATGCTTGCTTCCTAAAACCTTCCAGAAGATGGCACGAGGAAAGACAACCCGTTCCGGCCCAGCCGAAGAAGAGGCTTCGTCTTCTGAGCACACCCCGAATCAAGCTCAGTCCGACCCCTCTCCGTTGCAGCTCACAGATCGCCCCCATGCTGCAAGAGCTCCCCGCGCTGCCTACACTTCAGTAGTGCATGCAGCTCCACCTATTCCTCCCAGGACCACATCAATTCCAGCTGATGTGACTCCTCCTGTTGCACCACCTGTGCCAGTGGACCCCGCTGAACTCGTAGGCCTGCTACGAGGAGTTCTTGAAGCCCAGAGGGCCCAAGCAGAAGCAAATCGCGAGCAGACCGCGATTATGAGAGAGGGCATGGAGAACGCCCATAATGTAGCCATGGCAGCGCTAGGAACACCCCGGTCAGAACAGGAGCCTGCCAAGGTAATTAAGGATTTAAAAGCTTGGATTCCATTAATGAATTTCTAGTCTAACCACAAACCTGTTATCCAGGTAAAGGTTGGAACTGTAGAAAACTTTAAGAAGTTGGACCCGCGTCCCTTCAAGGGGACCGAAGGCATCATCTACGCAGACGAGTGGCTAGATGATATGGAGCGACTCCTCAGCGTCGCTCGACTCCCAGACGACCTCATGGTTGAGGCCGTAGCACTCCAGCTGAGGGACTTGGCTAACATTTGGTACCGCAACGAGCCAAGATTTCGAGCTGGAGGGATTTCCTGGCGGCTATTCAAGAAGCAGTTCAAGCGGAAGTTCTTTCCAGAGGCTGCCCTCGAAGCTATGGGAAGGCAGTTTCAAGACCTGAAGCAAGGAGACCGCTCAATTGAAGAATATGCGGCTGAGTTCAACAGGCTTGGCAGGTTTGCAAGCCACCTGGTGGACAACCCTGTGGAACGTGCTAAGAAGTTCCGGCACGGGCTACGTGAAGAGATCCGCACCTTAGTAGCTGCTAACGGTGCGAAGACTTATGACAAGATGTTGAAGGTGGCCCAAGATGTAGAGGCCAGTGCACCTGCTCGACCCAAGAGGGAGCATCCAGGGTCAAGCAACAGCTATCAGGGCAACAACAAGAGGCACAGCAACCACAACAATAGGCCCTCCTATCCCCAGCAGTCCCAGCAACAACAGCCAGCAGCGGCCAACAAAGCGCATCAGTACAACCAACCAAAGGCGGTCAACTGCGTCTACTGCAAAAGGCCAGGTCATACCGCAGAGATCTGCAGGAAGAAATTGGGACACTGCCTTGCTTGTGGATCTGCCACCCATCAAGTAAAGGACTGCCCCACGGCATACAACAAAACTGGAGCTGGACAGCAGAGAGGTCCACTGCCTACCCAGCAGCAGCGCTACAACCAGCACAGAGCCGGGCAAGCTTTTGCCTTGACTGTGGAAGAGCCAGAAGCTGAACCCGAGACGGAAGGAGATGTCATCGCAGGTTCCATTCTACTTCATTCGCACCCTGCCTTAGCATTATTTGATTCTGGAGCATCACACAGTTTTATATCTGCAAACTTCATTTCTGCACACCATCTAGCTACTGGCTTAAGTAAGATAATCTGTAGAGTTATGACTGGTGGAGGACCAATACCCATTAGTGAGACTTGTATCTGCCCAGTCACTATCTCAGGACATGAGTTTCAGACTCAGTTCCTAATAATGCCTTTGCCAAACTATGACGTAGTCTTGGGCATGGATTGGCTTAGTCAGCACCATGCTCTGATAGACTGTCGAGAAGGCTGCGTAACTCTAGGTCCACCTGGAGGACCTAAACTCAAAGTGATTCGAGCACCTGAAGGCGTGGAATGTGTGTCCTACACATCCATCACTGAAGAAACCGGACCCCCTCATCCTCTCATAGCAGAATTTATAGACGTCTTCCCAGACAATCTTCCAGGGCTACCCCCTGATCGAGATGTGGAATTCTCGATCGATCTTATACCTGGCGCAGCACCAATCTCCCAACGCTGCTACCGAGTGAATCCCAAGGAGTCTAAGGAAATGAAAGACCAGATTGACGAGCTTCAGGCGCAAGGATTCATCAGGACCGGTGCCTCACCCTGGGGTGCACCAGTCTTGTTTGTACCCAAGAAGGATGGGACAGTCAGAATGTGCATAGACTACCGGGCATTGAACAACATCACTATCAAGAACAAGTACCCGCTGCCCCGGATCGACGACCTCTTCGACCAGCTGAGTGGAGCTAAGGTTTTCTCGAAGATAGACCTCAGATCGGGTTACCATCAAATCAAGGTGAGGAAGGAAGATATCCCAAAGACGGCATTCAACACCAAGTATGGACAATTTGAATTCTTGGTCATGCCCTTTGGTCTTACAAATGCCCCAGCAGTGTTCATGAATCTCATGAACAAGGTCTTCCACAAATACTTGGACCAGTTTGTCGTTGTCTTCATTGACGACATTCTGATCTATTCGAAGACCAAGGAAGAACACGAGCAGCATTTGAGGATAATTTTGGAAACCCTCAGAAAGGAGAAGCTATATGGAAAACTGTCCAAGTGTGAATTTTTCCTAGACAAGGTGGACTTTCTCGGCCACGTTGTCACAGGAGAAGGCATATCAGTGGACCCCAAGAAGATAGCTGCCGTGGAGACATGGAATACTCCCAGTTCAGTTGCAGAGATCAGAAGCTTCTTGGGCTTAGCTGGATACTACAGAAAATTTGTGAAGGATTTTGCAAAAATTGCTGAGCCCATGACCAAGCTAACCAGGAAGAATGAAGAGTTCGTCTGGACCGAAGCGTGCCAGGCGTCATTTGAAGAGCTGAAGAGAAGGCTAACAACAGCACCAATTTTGTCGCTACCCTCAGGATCAGGAGGATTCTCAATTTATAGCGACGCGTCCGGCAAAGGATTAGGATGTGTGCTCCAGCAACATGGAAAGGTAATTGCTTATGCTTCCCGGCAATTACGGACTCATGAGAAGAACTACCCGACGCATGACCTGGAGCTAGCAGCAGTCATCTTCGCCTTGAAGCTGTGGAAGCACTACCTGTACGGCGAAAGGGTAGAGATATACACGGACCACAAAAGTCTCAAGTATGTCTTTACACAGAAGGAGCTCAACATGCGTCAGAGACGATGGTTGGAGCTCATGAAGGACTTTGATATCAGCCTACAGTACCATCCCGGAAAGGCTAATGTGGTCGCCGACGCACTTAGTCGATATCCGATGGCGATGTTCTTGACGACCGATCGGTACCTACTGGAGGACATGGAGAAGCTGGGACTAGAACTCGTATTGCCTGCAGAGGAAATGAAGAAGCTTGGACGGGAAGCAATAGTGCCCGGCGCTGATTTCCCCATGATGCATTTGCAAGTGCAGTCTAGCTTGATGGACAAAATCAAAGAGACTCAATTCGAGGACGGAGCATTGTGCAAGCTCAGGGACCAGGTGTTAGCTGGCACACTGGACGGATTCTCTATTTCAGACGACGGAACACTGAGGAATGGCACCAGACTTTGTGTACCTGCTGGTGAATTGAGGGAACAGCTGATGCAGGAAGCGCATCACTCACAGTATTCCATCCACCCTGGAGCAAATAAGATGTACCGAGATATACGGGAGCACGTATGGTGGTATGGAATGAAGAAGGATGTCTCAAAATTCGTTGGCAGATGCTTGATCTGCCAGCAGGTGAAAGCAGATAGACAAAGACCAGCAGGACTTCTTCAGCCGCTGCCCATTCCAGAATGGAAATGGGAGCACATCACTATGGATTTTGTGTCAGGATTGCCTCGATCCCAAGGAGGGAAGGACGCTATTTGGGTGATCGTAGACAGATTAACTAAGTCTGCCCACTTCATTCCCTTCAAGGTTGGTTTATCCACCGAGAAGTTAGCTGCCCTATACATGAGGCAAATCGTCCGGATACATGGAGTTCCTGTGAGCATTGTATCAGACCGAGACAGCCGTTTTACTTCTCACTTCTGGAAGAGCTTGCAAGAGAGTCTGGGGACCCAACTGAAGTTCAGCACTGCATATCACCCACAGACCGACGGACAGTCGGAGAGAACCATCCAGACGTTAGAGGATATGCTGAGATCTTGCGTCCTGGATTTTGGAGGATCATGGGAGGACCACCTACACTTGGTAGAGTTTGCTTACAACAATAGCTACCAGGCCAGCATCAGCATGACTCCTTTCGAGGCTCTGTATGGACGTCGTTGCCGCACTCCCTTGGCTTGGGACGACGTAGGAGAACGAGTCATGCTGGGACCTGAGATGATTACAGATGCGGCTGAAAAAGTCAAGGTGATCAGAGACAGACTTCGGGTGGCTCAAGATCGTCAGAAACATTGGGCGGACAGCCGTCGCCGACTCGTGGAGTTCGAAGCAGGTGATAGTGTCTTCGTCAAGATCTCCCCCACCAGAGGAACTATCCGTTTTGGCAGAGCTGGGAAACTTAGTCCCAGGTATATCGGCCCATTCGAGATATTGAGCAGAATTGGAGAGGTGGCATACCGAGTAGCGTTACCACCTAATCTTGAAGGCGTACACAACGTTTTCCATGTATCGCAGCTGAGGCGTTACATTCCAGACCCGAGCCACATCCTGGATCATTCAGAGTTGGAGATTGGGCCAAGTCTTACAGTACCAGAGCAGCCAGTGAGGATCATAGACCGTATGGAAAAGCAGTTGCGGAACACCGTGATTCCACTGGTCAAAGTTCAGTGGCTCCACCACTCCCCAGGCGAATCCACCTGGGAACGAGAGGCTGAGATGAAGCAGAAGTACCCTCATCTGTTTTAAGGCATGTTTACCCTGTTCTCCCCTCTATTATAGTAAATTTCGAGGACGAAATTTTTATAAGTTGGGTAGGTTGTAAACCCCTGAATTTTTCCTAATTATTAAATCTGGATTTTTCCCAATTTTCTGGAATTTTCGGCAATTTTTCTGAAATTAAAATCATGGCTTTTAATTAATAAAGGATTTTTTTTATTGTTAATTAATAATATTAAAATATCATGAAAATAACATTTTTGGGTGTAAAATAGAAAACTGGACTTGGGGTAATTTTCTGGGATTTTATTGGGCTTCAGACCTATTTTTAAAAAAAGCCTAAAAACTAATTTCTAAAAAGTAATTATTTAAATTACTGTTTAATTATTATTATTATTATTATTATTTTTATTATTATTATTTTTATTATTCCGTTTAGGGCCCGGCCCGGCCCAGTGGGCCGAGCCCAATGTATCCCAGCCCAGCCCAGTGCCGTAGCGGGTCGGGCGGGTCGGCCTGACCGGATCCGCGCCCGACCCGCATCTCCCAAACCCGCTCCCCTCACACGACTGCCTCCTCCGGATTTTCCGCCGCCGCGCATTCTCCGGCGCCACGACCGCCTCCCACGTCGCCCCTCCACTCCGGACCCTCCGCCTCGACGCCCGGCTGAGCCTCCCTCGAAAACCCTATTTAAGACCCCATCACCGCCTCCTTTCTCCCCCGAACACTAAACCCTAACCCTAGATCTACCCTCTCCGGCGAGGCCAGCTTCCGGCGACCCCCGAGACCCGCCGCCCCTGCGCCGTCCAGCGCAGCGCCGCCGTTCAGACCCTCCACCGCCGCCCTCCCCATCGTTCTCCTCCTCCTTCTTCCCTCAGACCCGCTGCCGAGCAGCTTCCAGCGACCGCTGCCGGCGCCGCCCGCATCTCGAGCACCGGCGACGTCGACCCTGACCTCGCCGCCCCTCGCCGCAGCCCGCCGTGACCTCGCCGACGCTCGACCCGCCTCCGGTGATCCCCAGCGAGCCCGGACACGCCGCGGACACGACCCAGACGCGGATTCGAGCCAGGACACGCGTCCAGGACACGATACGGACGCAGATCCGCGTATCGGACTAGAAATACCCCGATCCCGAGTCCGAGGCCTCCCCTCGGTACTCCTCCATCAGTTTTCCGGTAGGTGCCCCTATCCGCACGCCCTGTCCCTTCCAAAACCGCTACCCTGTCCGACCGGGACTGACAGAATAAAGCTCTGTCAATCCCGGGATAGCTTAGTTTTGGTAGTTTATAGTTAATTAGTAGATGTAATGATTGTTAGTTTTGGTTAATTAATTAACGATTTAATGCAACGATCCTTAATACGTATATTAATTATATATATATAATAAAAATAAAAACCTTATTAAATATTTCATAAATTAGTAATTACTTAGAATTTGATAGTTTAGAATTTGATTATGCACTACTGTCATGGAAAATATATATATAATTTCAATTAACAATTCTAAGGTTTTCCTATTATTTCAGAAAAATATATATTCCATAGTAATTTCATTATATATATATAATAAAATAAAAACCTTATTAAATATTTCATAAATTAGTAATTACTTAATAGATAATTTCCGAAATGAATTTTTAGTATTTAAATACTAATTAGTAATTATTTAATATATAATTCTGAAATGATTTCAGTATTCAAAATATAATATATTTTCCAAAATATTATTTCTCTTATAAATTAATTGCTAAAAACAAACGATATTATTTTATTATAATCATTCCTTCCTATTTATCCTATTAGAAACAAAACGATATTTGACCATAAAATATTCTCTACGAATAAAATAAATAAGTTTTATTATTATTAAAAAGGGGTTTTGTTTTACGAAATTACTATTACAAATTATTATTTTTAATCGATCGTTGGATTTAAATCATTAACTTAGTTAACTAATCAAGACAAATTAAAACCCTCTGACTTAATTCTAAAATCAGATTATTAATGATTGTAGGTCCCTGTAACTAAGGTTAAGACCGTCGCGACTTCTCACTCGCGTCACCAAACCAACTCCAGGCAAGTTTCATATAATTCAAAACTGGTATTTTAGTTGTAATTAAATATGTTGCATGTCATATAGATATATTGAGATGACACTTGATTTCACGGAACCGACTGACTGACTGATGGATTGATTGATTGACTCATTGACTCATTGACTATTGCCTCGGGAACTGGGGAGTAAAAGTTAGCACCCGTGGTCAAAGCCCCCTTATTGCATCATTGTGGATAGCTGAAGTCCAACCTCACTGGACTGACGCCGCACCGTGTTCACGCGAACACAGATTGCCTCCAACCCAGACCGGCCACGGGATGCTACTTTTCTCAAAACACTTTAGTGATGGTAGTTGTCATCATTGCTTCATCGACATTTACTGCTCTTGTTTCATATTTGTTGCATAACAAAAATATAAATATGGTTCAAAACTATCTCATTGCATCATTTTAATTATCGTTAAGATGCTGGAATTGGATATATGTTCTTGCTCCCTCCTGACTGGAGATTAACAATTTTAGGTGATTGCGGTGACGATGAGGCGTATGATACCTTTTATGGTCCGGATCAGAGTTCTGAAGCCCTAGCTGAACCTAGCCAGGAGGCCGATATTTAGTTGTTTCCCTTTGAATTTCCAAATTGTAATAATCAGGGTTGAAGTAATAACCCTGGACCATGTTTGCTTAATCTTTGCTTGTAAAAGAATTTCTCTCAGACTTAGTAATAAAATAATTGAATTTCCTTCTTGTATTCTGGATGTCTGTGTGTTACTATGGATTGATACAGCTTACTGCCGCCGTCTCACAACGGTGCAGGCTGGGCATGATCCGACTGGACCCAGATTATTGGGATCGGGTCGTGACATAAGGTATTCCAAACCCTATAACATATATAATCATGAAGCTAGTAGCAAATTAAGGTAAAAAGTAGCAAATAATGCATGATTGCAGTCTAGCTGGGCCTAGAGTAATATAGTCTTGATGTCCATGAAAAAGAACATACTCTGTAGTATTCACTACCAAAAACTCTAATTAAGACATTAACGAATTATAAAATGGAAAAGATTGGTATTTAATTGTGTTGTGGGTCATTGAAACCACGTTTCTAAGCCTTTAGCTAAGTAATTATAAGCCAAGATTAAGCCAATTGACTATGAAACCAAATAAAAACATAATAATAGCTTGAAATGCTGATTACGGATGAATTAAGGCAACCTAGCACTTGTAGTAGTAGTTTAGTTTAGATCAATTAGAACTCATCCCACATAAAAGGGGTAGTTTCAGTGAGTTGTAGAATTTTCTATGAGTAGTCATGACCATATTTTAGCACAAAACTCTAAGAGATGATTGATATAATATTAATTCAGACTATAGAATTTCCCCATATTTTTATAGAGTATAAAACTATTATTTCAGTAAAAATATGTATTAAACTAATTGTTAAATAATTAAACTAATAATTATTCAGAACTTTAAGAAATAGAAAAAAAAAAGGTTGAATTTCTATTCCAAACTTATTTTACACACTTGCTATAGCCTAAAATAATTTATGTCAAAATTTGAATTTTTCTGACGTAAAATGAATTTATTATGAATTTCTAACTAGAAACTTAAAATAAAAAATAAAAACTGAAAAGGAATAATAATAATAATAATAATAATAATAATAATAACACTCGAACCGAGAAGAAGATATAATGTCTTTGATCCTATCGCTCGCTACTTTGGAAGAATTTTCTCTGCTGCATCAGCTTCCAATGCAACCATCGGCTCCATCGGTAAATGGGAGCAAGGGCTGTATCATCTTTCCTCGGCATGGGACAGCTGGACTGTCTATTCTTCCTATCGGTTGCCAACAATTGCCCTGCTGCGCTGTTGTGCATCCCCAAGCATTCACATGTTTACAACCGTTGGATCTTGTTTAAGTCATCTAATCTTAGTCGTTGGTTTGAACCATTCAAATCAATTGTTAAGATTAAATGACTTAAACAAGCATCCAACGGTTGATAACATGTGGATGTTTGAGGTATATATATATATATATATATATATCCTTGAAGCTGATACTGGATGAATTTGGGAGAGCCTAAACAGGGAGAAGTCACGTGTATTCTTTAATAAACACTGTACATCCCAGGATTTGTGGGCTTCTATGATTGGTATTGAGAAAGGAGAACTAGCGGTCAGATATCTTGGTCTGCCATTAACAATCACATATGCGAGGGATGCTGATTGTACGGCACTCGTCGAATATGTTCAGAGGAGGCTTAAAGGCTGGCAATTGGCTACAGGCTACCATAATCCCAACAAGCAAAATGCAGAAGATTGAGAAGCTTTGTGCTAATTTCATATAGAAGGGGAGGCATGCACACTATAGCATGGACATATTTGTGTAAATCCAAGGAGGAGGGTGGCATAGGGTTGCAGTCGTTACTAACTATAAGGGAGGTCGCCGCACTCAAACTCGCGTGGCGATTCATTGAAGGTAGACCTCTGTGGGCGCAATGGACGGCAAGTAGATATATGAAGGACGATAACTTATGGGAAATGGACATAAATAATAATTTTTCAGTCACTTTCAAAACAATATTGAAGCAGCAGTCGACAAGCATATGGCACGATCCATGGTTACATAAGGAGAGTATGATTGATAAGCTGGGGTGGCCGACGTATGAACTGGTCGGGAATATAGGGGTGTCTAAACGAGTTGATCCATAATGGCCAATGGAGTATTGGTGACAGGCATATAAGTAATTGGTTCAAAGAGGAGATCATTTCAATTCCAATTGAAGTAGCAGGCGGTGAAGACCACTGGGTCTGGGATACCTAATGCAATGTGTGTTCTTTGCAATGGGGAGAGAGAAACTAGGGACCATATCTTTTTCAGATGTTAGTGGGCAGGGTCTATTTGGCAACATTATAGGTCCTGATATATGACTGGCAGCAGGAGCCTAGTAGGGTTATACGAGGCATGTGAGGAAGGCTCGGACTATTTTCGATAGTATGACATGTTTGGAGGGAACGAAACCGCAGAGTGTTCGAAGGCAAAGCTACGACAATATCGGGTATTATCAATAACATAGATAGGGATATCAAATGTATGGAGGGGAGAAATTAGTATGGGTAAAGTGTTAATCCCTAGATATGTATGATGACTGGTTTATTTATTCAATGAAGTACCTTTTCTTCAAATATATATATATATATATATATATATATATATAACAAAATAGATTTGTTTATGTTTACATTGATACAGCTAATGATGCTGTAAGTTGTTAAGAATAAGAAAAAAAAATCTAAATTGGAGATGAAGTATCCCTTTGATACCGATAGGGCACTCGGACTAGGACAGGTTGTAGTGTTGGGGGTGGGGTGGGGTGGTTGAAAACACCCGCCTTGGCCCCTTGGAATATATATATGGATTTTTTTCGTTTACTTCTGAAAATCTAAACTCGCGGGTTATGATAATTTTAAAAAAAGTTGCAGTCATCTTGAAAGAATCACGTGAACATGTGAGTCTTGTGATGTTAATGGAAATGATTTATTTTTGTGGAGTTGCAACTCTTATGAGAAATGTTGCCAAAAGAGAACATGATAGCGGGCGGCATATTAACTTTTTTGAAAACATTGAATTATTTTTCAAATCCGAGTATTGCATATAGAATATTGTTGACTATTCTTGATATTGTTATAATTTCATAAAAAGGTTTTTCAAAATTAAAGTTATTAAAAATTTACCTTCGATCAACAATGTCAATGTCCCAAGAAAGATTAAGTGGGTTGGCTTAGTTTTCAGTAGAAAATGAAACTCAGGAGAAATTTGATCTTAAGGATTTAGAAAATGCAAGGAGAACATTCTTTATGTGCATACACGAAGGCTGCTGATATTGTTATTTCATGTAAGTTTTATTAAGGTCATTGCTGATATTGTTATTTCATGTAAGTTTTATTAAGGTCATTGCTTATTTGACAAGGACTAGTTTTTTTTTTTTTTTTTAGATGCCCGGCGATACGCATGGGACTTTTGTGCACGTTGCGTTTTATGTCATTTGGGCCCACTGTCCCACATCTCTTCCGCGGTTTGCTCCCGAAGCCATCCGTCTGCTAGTTGATACAAGTGTCATGTTTTTTTGTTGGATGTTCTTTTGTAATTGATTTCTAATTTTATTTTTAGTACTTGTGCATCTTACTTATCAATATTTTTAATTTACTTATAAGATTTATGTTTTTATGCATGATTTGTAATTTTATTTTGAGTAGTTGTTGAGGGGTTTTTTTTTTTTTTTTTTTTGGCTGCGGTATGATGAGAGTTAAAGTTCGCCAATAACAAATCCTAGTTAGGCTAGTAGTCTTCTTACATGGCGCATCAACTGAAAATAGGAAACTCTATCAAAGTCGGTTTAGAAAAATCTACAATGGACGACATACTATCAAATTCCGTTTAGAAAAATCTACAATGAAATTCGACATATTCTTGTTCAAGTTCTTTCAGAACCTTGATTCACGAATAACTTGCAGAAAAAATTACAGATCCAAAACGAGCCATGAAACCAACTTCACATTATAATAAATGACGAACATTCAAGACCAAGCAACAATGAGGCAGGCCAATGCTCTTTTGACTTGCTACCATCTACAGGGATTTCTTTTTAAATCTTTAAACACAAACAACATGGGATGTTCTCAAGCGGTGAAGTCTTGATGTCTCCCTGACCTCTAACAACAAAACGAACAGTTGCATTAGGTCACCACAGAGTGGGCTCACTACTCCATTCTCAATGCGTTCACCCTGACCTATTCTCGCTGCGTAGATTGACTGAACATAGAAAACCTTCCACTTGCAGGAAAAAATAAAATAGAAAGAGTTTCCTAATTTAGCTTCACCAGAATCACCTACCTATCTGTCTATATAAATCATCCAACAATAATAACTGGTATCAGTATACATTCATCTCAACCAAGATTTCTATACTTGTTAACAATAATGGACTACAACGAGGTCTCGATCTCGAGTTACGGCTCCTCTTCCTCCTACTCCACCACCATCACCAATGGAGACGGCTATCCTCTACCCCACAACAAACAATTCAACATCGTGTCCAAGCCGATGCAAGAGAAGTGCAATGCAGCAATGGCTCTGGGACACAAAGGATAAAGTGATCTGCACGTCCTTGTTCAATGACAGGTACAATACGCCCTCCCTCGCTCACCAGTCAGAAACGGAGTGGCAGAGGTGCAAGGACGAGCAGCAACCCAGCACATCTGAAGCCGGTCACAAATCTGGGTGGGCAGATCTACGACATAAATGGTGTGGCAAAGAGAGGAGGAAGAGGGGAGAGTTCCAGAAGTCAGCATTTATAACTCCGAAAAGTCTGCAAATTACCCTTCCGGAAAAGGGGCTAAAACTCCATTGTCAGGAATTATGACTATTGTGCCATAATAGCCTGTTCAGAGTATTTTTCATTATGTACGTACCAAGCACATTATTGGTCTTAATGTTTCCGGTCCAAGGTACCAAAAACAATCCAATGATCTGCTATTCTAAACAGCTTGTAAGTGCCATTTTCATGTCAGAAACTTCAATATGAGCAGAAAATAACATTAGTGTTCATGCAAGTGTATGACCAGATCTATATAATCTTTCCTTGATTGCTGAGATCTCATACGACACATAATTAGTTGAATAATGTCATTATTGTACAACAAATTTTTATAATAATTAACAATGGTGGTGAACTTAATTGAAATTTCAGTGGCGGAGAAGCATCAGAAGCACTTCTTGTGAACAATCGCTGGCCCCGTCTCATCGTAATCTCCCTTGGTGATATGCTGATTTTGAGGGAAAACAACTTTAGCCAGTATGGCACCCCCCATCCAGGCAGAGTTCTTGGTTAAGTTTTCTGGCATGTACTCTGGAGGCTGCAAAAAGATAGAAAACGGTATGGTTTCCCTTAGACAAAGCCGTCATGTGTTGCCTAACAGAACATTGGATTACATCTATATGTGTATACCTTGACAAGAGAAGGCCGAATGGATGACGAACATAAATTAGCTTCTTTCTGAAACCGCTCTTCAAAACCTGGTCATAATCATGTTAGAATGAAAAAATGCCTCTACTATTTATGTAGAATGAGGATATGGTACTCGTTGGGCAACATATGGCAAAAGGAAATGTAAAGCTCCAGCAGTTAGTAAATGGACCCAATTGAGAATTGCAGTGATGCAGAAAGAAAACTCCAGCAATTATGCAAAGATAATGGGTTCAATTCACTGGTTCAGTCGATACAGAGGTGCACTTAAAACGAGGGTCTGCTGCCCTTCCCCATAGGATCCCACTGTCAAGAAAATAAGAGAGCAAGGTCCACATAACGGTAACACGGCACCAATTTGTGGTTTCTAGATATGAAGCATGCATATGTTTGCATGTTATAGCATCTTAGAAATAAAAATTTGTGGCGTCATTGATTGCAAAACATACCTCTCGAATAGGGGCCACTATTGGGTCAGATCTGGGTAGTGCTAGACTAAGACCTGTTACGCCGATAGTTTCATGGCCCCACTTTCTGGCCCTGAACCCTAACATATAAGTTGAGTCGGGTCATCCTACTCGTTTAAAAATTAGGATGGTCCAGTTATTTTACTACAATTTATTAAAAAAAACATAAAACTTTGTAATTTCTGTACATCTCATTTTGATCGAAACAGATCCGGACAGTTTCAGTGGTTTTGGATTGGAGTTTCGGAGTTCTTGGCTTTCGATAGAACAATATTCAAATTGTTGAACTGGATATTCATCCACAATGATGTTTAACTTACTTGCTTTAGACAAAGTACCCCTACAGTAGATAATTTTGAATGGAATAATATTAAGATTTGAACATTGTGAATATATAACTAACTCCAACAAAATAAATGGATTCAGGATAAAATCTCCTCTCTATGAAATTATAATGGTTACATTGCTTCGGTAAATAATTTTCTCGTCACACTAGTTAATCTTCAGCTTAAGTTGCTTAATTGGCGGTAAAAGAGGCACAATTCAGTATCGACGGGGATGAGTATTGGATCAAAAATGCTAAAAAGGATATGATAAGGCCGATACATATCAACAGATGTATCAGTATGGATACGTAAAACTATCGATTCATATACGGCCAATGCGTACGAGTATCAATACGTATTGGTATCGGTTGATACTGCAAACCATGATTTAAACCCATCAATTTTGGTCTACCCATTAACTCATTTTTTTCAAATACCAGGTACATCACAAACTCAGGAACACCTTAGCTAGAGTCCAATCAAAACTATTAACTGCTCGTTGGTACCAAGTAATCTTGTCAAAATCGGATCAGAACGTAAAATTGTAAAAGGGTCGACATCGGATCAGGATCCGGAATGAATCATAAGATTCTTGATTAAATGTTTAAATATTCAAATAAATATGAAAATTTACGGACATAAGAGAGATCATGCATAATTGACAAATATATCCACAAAACAAGTAGGTTTTAGCATATATCATGCACAAAACTAGTCAACTGACTCAAAAAACTACATTTAGTAGGATCACAAAATGCTAAAAACTCAAAAGCCACAATATTTGTATTGTACATGTTTTCGGTCCTTATCCACAACTGTGCAATGCTCCAATGTCAATCCTTTTTCTTTCCCATCTTCCAAAACCGAAGAACAATTGAGTAGAAAAAAGAGCACAATTTAAAAGTCACCTCAAATGGAATTCCGTAAATCACAACCACATGCTTATATCTTTCCTAAACCATAGAAGTCCACCGCAACAAAAGAAATTGGACAAACGGGTAAGAATTACATTTTTTTTTCCTTCTTAAAACCCAATTTTTGGGATGAAAAAGAGCACAATCGAAAGATTTGATCTACTAGAATATGAATAACATAGGAAAGTATATAAACTTAAAATTCGCCAAAAAAAATCTTAATTTCAAAAGAAAAAGCAAAATATGGCCCCAACCACAAATCGGGCCCGCTTGGGTCGGGATCGCCCGATCAGGGTCGAGATCGCCCGATCCGGGTCGGATTCCAATTCCATGACCCGAATCATATGATCGAAGTGATCGAGGTACGACTCTTGTCCAGCATGATCTATGTATGGGATCTGGACCATAAAGAGTTCAAATGGAATCGGATTGTAAGATCCATATAGAATCAGATTGTATCCTGACAAGGGATCCATGTATGGCTTCAAATGGGATCGGATTGTAAGATCCATATAGAATCAGATTGTATCCTGACAAGGGATCCATGTATGGCTTCAAATGGGATCGGATTGTAAGATCCATATAGAATCGGATTGTAAGATCCATGATCCGGATCGTAAGATCTTGACAAGAGATCTATGTATGGCTTGCGGAGAGTCAAAATTGGATCTGATTGTAAGATCCATGATCTGGACTATAATATCCTCACAACAAGTAATGTATGTACGGATTTGGATCACAAAGAGTCAAAATTGAATCGGATTGTAAGATCTACGATGCGGATCATAAGATTTTGACAAGAGGATCAAGTAATATGCATTGAAAACAATTTGACTTATAAGACAATACGTATCGCATCGAACGATAAGAAATGTGCATCGTTCGGTTTTTTTACCCCTCGTTGGATGTATCGAATGATAAGAAATGTGAATTGTCCAATTTTTGACCCCTTGCACATATCAAAAAAAAAAAATGTATCATTCAATTTTTAACCCATCGATGATCACACGACGTATTGGACGATACTAAACGACAAACTTTCCAATTTGTCGACTAGCATTTTGAACAGTGAACATAGCACTACAAGAATTGGGCTTGGTTGAGAGATCTCGATAAAATACTTGAGGCTTACTCGTCACATAAACCAAAGATAGAGATAGGTTGTGACAATAGATAGGTAGTAGTATCAACTACTTGTGCGAGAAAACTGCAACCGAAAACTTTGTTGGCTATTGCTTGAGATTTTAGCTCAAAATATTACTAGCTGGACACTTTGCAGCGAATAGGACTAAAATTATACTAGTAACTAGATACGAGGATAGAACTAGTTTTTTTATCTTCGATTCGCATTTAGTGGAGTTACCTAAAGGAGATTTTTTGACGACATATCAAACGATAAAAAATGTATATCGTTCAATTTTTGACCCATCGAGATGATCACGCGACCTATTGGACGCTACTAAACAACAAACTTTCCAATTTGTCAACTAGCATTTGGAACAATGAACATAACACTATAAGAATTAGGCTTGCTTTGGGTGGTTGAAAGATCTCTATGAAATACTTAAGGCTTACTTGTCATGTAAACCAAAGATAGCGATGTGTTGTGACAATAGATGGCGTGTAGTATCAACTAATTGTGTGGAAAACTGCAACCGAAAACTTAGTTGGCTATTGTTTGAGATTTTAACTCAAAATATTACTGGTTGGACACTTTGCAGAAAATAGAGGAAGGTGCTCTAGCCAATAGAGAACTAAAATAATACTTCTACCTAGATACGAGGATAGAATTTATTTATTTTTTTTTTGGTTCGCATTTTGTGGAATTACCTAAAGGATGTCTAGGGTCTGGCGTATGATTATTGGTTAAATTTATAAAAAAAAATCAAATAAATATAAAAAAATATAGACAAATGAAAAATAAAAGATATCATGCATAATTGATCAATATATCCACAAAACAAGTAGATTTTAGCATATATCATTCACAAAACAAGGCAACTGACTCAAAAACTATAGTTAGTACTTGTAGGATTTCAAAATGTAAAAAACCCAAAACATCACTCTTTAGAATATCGTCATCACTAGAAATTGAGAGGAGCATTTTTGCCCTATATTCTCATGTTAGGTTATACACAATACGTTGATTTAGGTTATCCAAATATCTATAGCCACAATATTTGCCAAAATATGCTCATATTTAGGGATGAACGAAAGAAATATCCACAATATGCTCATGCTAGGTTATCCATATATATACCCTATATTCCTAAAAAGTAAAAACTCATCAAATTTGAGTTTTTAGACAATAAACTAAGAAAAGAGTCGAAACAATATCAAATTACCAATAGAAAACAACAAAATAACTTAACAAGATCACAAATAGTCTACAAAATACAACATCAAGTTTAAAAATCATAACATCACGCTTAAGCCATTATAACAAAAGACAAATTGTTCAAATGGAAAAACAAACATAAGATAATCAACGTATCAATGTTTCACCTTCCTAAATGAATCAATGAATCATCCTTCTTCCTACTCAATCTTCCATCATTCTTATTCATCTGCTAGGAGATCATTAAAGTCTGGGATATCATCGAAAATGAAATCTTCATCGTGCTCGGTCTCCTTTTTTTAATGTCTATTTAGTTAGTAACGCTTCCTGTTAAAACTGACCTTTAAAACTTAAGCATATAACTTTAAAAACCAAACAAGCCCATAAAACTTATAAAAGAACTCTAAATAAATCCCAAAAAAGCTGCATAAAATACCCAACACACCTAGGCGTGCATCTAAGCTATAGCCTAATTACTCATTCGTCTAATCTCACCTAAGAGTTGCCTAAGAAGATACCTCTCATGTCTTTGGATTAGGCGGTGAAACATCGTCTCTCACCTTTTGGGCGCCTAGGCGCACCTGGACAACACCTTTAGCAACACTAGTTAGTTTATACTTGTTTGCCTCGCGTAAGGGTAGTGATTGGGATAGGATTGGGTCATGATCAGGTCTTGTCGACACATGTCGGGACACGACATGTCAAGTATTCATCTAGATGTTGACAAGTTGAGTCTAGCATATATTTATTCTCTATACATATCATGAAAAGTTGAGTCTAGCGTATATTTATACTCTATATAATAAGAGATTTTGACATGTATAAGGTTGAGTATGTCATGTCATAAACGTGCCATGTATGGTGGAGTACATGCCATGCTGAAACTTGGAAATGGGATGTGATTTTCTAGATAGGATTGGTTACATGCTACCCTCTATGCTTGCAAGTACATGCCTTAACACGTGAATGTTCAAGTACAAGACTTCTTACATGTTATGACAAGCCATTACGGATAAGACATGCCATGAGCCTCCGTGTAACTTGTATAAGACTGTTTACGAGCCTGTTTATGAGCCATGTTGAGACATCAGTTTTGAGTTTATTGGTATATATATCTTGTATGGGGGATGGGAGAGACGTTGAGTGCCACATAGGAGCCTCTCTTGTCATCATTAATATTCAATTATGATATCGACATGATACCCTTGACCTACCCATACTATCATGACACTATACATGCTATTATATTATTACATTTCCTTCTAGACCGTCGCATGCTACATGTAATTCGGAGACGATAGGTACGGTGTGGCATCCTAGACGATAGGTTACTATGGAGAACGACTATATAGCAAAAGTATTAGTAACCATAGTTAGCACGCAGGGGTTGGAGGACAACACTAGTATGATTCCCTCTTTGCACTTTATGAGCAGCTTGTACTTGTGGGTTGCTATATTAAGTCACCTAGCGGATGCTGTACACATGATACGATTAGGATAGTCCTCACTTTGTGAGTAAGATAAACCAGCAGGATATTATGGGAGTTGCTCTCGCATGTATAGTTATAATCATATGACTATATCTGCATGTCAATCTACTTCGAGATGGCAAGAGCAAATAGATAGACCATGTGGCACTAGTCGTCTCCAGATCGAGTCATACTTATTGTAATAGATTGCATGTTATGACCATCATTGCCCTGTAGTTGTATGCCCATCGTGTCCAGTAGTTAGTGATGATGATTGTAGTTTAGCTTTAAGCACTTTACTTTTCTGCCTTACTATTATTATATTAGTAGTGCTTATATATATATATATATATATATATATATATATATATATATATAGGGTATTGTGTGTTTGTGTAATGCGGCTAGTGTTCCTTTACGGTTCTTGCATCTCACCGAGTGGGCTTGCACGTTAGATGCCAAGGAGGTACCTATCGCCTAGGGAGAGTATCAGCCACAGAGGATGGCGCCACGCAAATTACTGAGTACCTAGCACTCTGATCAGTAGATACTTTTATCTGATTATCTTCCATCTATTTCCGTTAGATACTTTTACCCATGATGGGGCGGTTGTCGCTATCTAACTCTTGATGTTCAGACTTGTACTTTGTCAAGCCCATATCATATTGTATCGGGTTGAATTTAGACATAATGTGAGGCTGCAGACTCACTTTTATGTTGTCTATCTTTTATTCATGCTATGCTTTTATGAATTGAGATTAGTGTTACAACGGTTCGACCTTAGGACTATTGAATGCTAGATACACACAGCTATCTTTGAGCCTATACGTGTATCGTTAGGTTGGAGCTCACGGTACACATAGCTAACCAGTGCCACATGGCTCAATCTCCCGTATTTGGGGAGCGGAACGTGACATTAAGCCACAGAAGTGAACAAACGAAAATGGATTTAGACAAACGAGGAAGAAATAGCTTTTTTTCCCCTTAAAATCCTAGTTTTGGAAGAACAAGAGCACAATAGAAAGATTTGATATGATACAATATAAATAGTAGCATAGGAAAGTATATAACTTAAAACTACCAAAAAAATTAATTTTAAAAAAATGTTAAAAACTGAACCCGCCACGGGTTTGGAATAGGTTCGCAGTATCGATGTCGGACCCTTCCTCTAAAGATCCAGATCGGCATGATCGTTGGTATCGACAATTTCGGATCGGAGTATCAATTTTTTGGTATCGAAAAACAAATAATTATTAAAATTTTAGAAAAAATATTTTATACATTTAGGTGTAATTTTATGTTTTTTCTATGGTTTTTCTTAATAGTTTTGAAATTGAATGCAACAATAGTCGACCTTGCTGACCTGCGATAAATAAGTTTTCATCATTTACATTCTTTTACACCCTTACTAATTGAGCTTTTTCGTTCAATGTTCTCTACCTGCCAAATTGACCAGGAAAGAGACCCCTAACGTCCATATCGGTCATTATCAGTAGCGGACGGTATCGGATCGGGGCATGCCAAACTGTATCGGTATCTACAGTATCAAATCGGTATTAGACAATACTGCAAACTATGGTTTGGATCCCGATTCCATGACCCGGATCATACGATCCGGACCTGATCCTTGACCTGGGCGATCCTTTAGTGGGATCCGCACTGCAGTCCCTCTAGATTTAGTCGGATCGTACAATCCGTGATCCAGATTGTCCAATCTTGACAACCAGGCATATAGGCCATTGTCACCTAAATTGTTAGATTTGAATGCACAAGTTAAATGAGCACTGAGATGCAAGCATTAAGCATCACTCTTGACAGAAATGATGCCTTAGATTTTAAATTTTTAGGGAAATTAGAAGAACAAAAGTACCAGGAAACGATACATTCTAGTTTCATAAAGGCATGATACTTCCAGATGTTCTTTTGTAGAAGAGACGAGTTGTATAGGTGTTCTAAAACAAGGATTGATCAGCAATTAGTCGGACGAGTAATTCCAAGCGGGCGCATAAATGCAATCAAACAACCAATTAGGCAGTAATCCTAGTTCGAACAATCAGGTGACCACTCAATCGAGAATTCAATGTGACCCCATAACTGCAATCAAACAGCCAAGTAGTCGATTAATCTTATCATAGGCAAACCAGCCATTGATAGTTGTCAGACCGAGCACATCGTGAAAACCTTTTATTATATAAACCATTGGTTGTATATGATAATAAAGACTGTCCTAGGTAACGAACCAAAAGATGGATACCAAGGTGGAAGGGATAAAGAACCATTTAGGCTAACTAATGATGATATTTCTATTCTGATGGGGTTGTTATGCAGTGTACCTGTGAAATTACAAATAATCATGCAGAGAGGAAACATATTTAAATTCTTTTTCCAATCTTTCTATGATATATAAATAGCATATGTAGAGCTCTGTCTATTTTGATCCGAATATTCCTCTAGTATAAAAGTAGGTATATGCTGAGATGTCATTCATATATTTCACTTATCTTCAGCTTTCAAAAACAAACAAAATAAAATTTTGCCTCACCACAAGCAAAGTTTTGAATGGCGGTAACATCTTGGTGTCACTGTATAGTATATAAAAATTCAATCCAGAAAAAGGGGAACATACCTGTCATTAATGTTGCTCCCCCACATAGCACAGTGTTCTCAAGAAGCTGACGGTGGTTCTCTGATGAAACACTTGAGATGCAACGGACCAGCTGTTCAACAATCCCATACTGCTCCAAACCCAAAATAGATGGTTGAAATAAAGCTTCTCCAACAATATATTTCTCCCTTTCTATTGTTATTACCTGAAAATATGCAAGTGTAAATTACATAATGGGAGGCAGTAGCAAAAAGGAAAAGTAACTTGTGCTACAAAAGATGCTATTCCTCAAATATTGAGATTCAAATGTCAGATCCTTCGAGAATTCAAAATTCCCAGAAGTAGCTAGGACAGTGCCTTTAAGCTAACCACCCCCAAGAAGCCAGCAAATTTAATATCTCGAGGCTTGAAGGGCAAGCAAAAGCCAAACATCTGCACATCCAATCGTTTAAAAGAAATTCTAGCATCTTATGTTTCAAAGAATAAATGATTTGGATGACCACTATCTCTACAATTATAAAGAGGCTTTAAAACGGCGTCTAAGCCGTATGTATATCCTCACATAATTCATAATTAAAAAAATCCCAAGTAATAGCTTAACTACCTGATATTATCTAACTACATGCATGTATATCTATAACAAATCCCAATTAAAATATAAACATAACTATAACAAATCCTAATTAAAATATATTCAAAACAAATCCTAATTTAAACTATTTTTCAACAATATCGGACGAATTTTTTTATGTGCAACGCACGTGCACGTGACTAGTTAGAGAATTGCAGAATACTAGAATCAAAAATGTACAGCATAAGCTCTTAATAGGACCAAATATATTTTGGGTCTGACAGCTAGATGCTAAGCCAACTTTTACAGCAAGGATAGGTTGAACTTGGACTGTAAAGTGAGGTTTTAAGCAGCATGACAGAACTATTCAGATAGATGAGCAAACATGCCACTAGAGAACTGTTCTTGCAGAATATAATCCTGCATACCAACAAAAATATGAAAACCACAACAACAAAAAGGTTCTATAGAACTATTAAATTAGAACCACTTTACATAAATCAAATGATGTATTCATCTCTGCAAGGTTCAGATAGCAACTAACCTGTCCGTCTGGAAGGGTGTGTCTCTCTTTCTGGCATGAAGTTTGTGTCTCTTGAAAGGCAGTTTGATCTTCTGCACAGCATGCATACTGCTCTTTCAATTTCTCAACCTCTGAGATGTCGATGCTTACTAGAGGATGAGACTTATGAAGTTCCTGAGCAAGTAACTTCGTCAAATCAACTCCTCCAATACCAAATCTTTTAGAGGCAACGTGTTGAACAGCACCTTCACAAACTGGTGCTATATCTGTTAATATAACAAGAAAAAATGATACATGTCAGTTTATGTCAAACGCACCATGTCAGAATGGCACTTGTTTGAATAATATAAATATATAACCCTCACTACAACTCTAGAGTTTTGGTAACATGGCATCAGTACAACCAACATTCAAATCTCCTCTGGCGGGCATTTTAAGCTGATTTTATAAAAGTTAAACCGCAGCATGAATCCATCTCTCTGCCCAAAAAGATGGGTCGTCGACCTGCAGGGGTGTGTCAGAGTAACAGGAACTTTAACAGAAGTACACAGGAACCAGCTATTGCTCCATTAATACAAAAACTAAAAGGTCGGTTGCACGATGAACTGCTTAGAGAATCTAATAAACACTTGCCCCGTATAGTCGCTTATAGTTCACCTGATAAGAGTTAAAGTGACTTTTATAAGAGTTACAGGTCCAAGACTGAGTTATGAGGGGAAATTAGGTATGCCTTGAGACCGGTGCAGATTAAAACACAGAAGAAAGGTAAAACAGGGCAGTTTGAAGATGGTTTTTTATTGTGAATTTAGCACCAATAGGCATCCAGCAGCGACAAAAATGTACATTTTGTCCAGAAAGTTCTGCTGAATGTACTGACATGCTCTCTGGGTGTCCAATAAGTTTCACTGTAAGCAGTGCCACCAAATGTTCAAAGTTGAAGTTACTTCAATTGGCAACAACGCTAATAGTGTCTGTCCAGCCTAATCACTGGGGAACTTTTCCATGCACAAGCTAATCCGGAAGTGATAGTAGTCCACACGTACACATAATCTACGTGTAAAAATATCTAGAGCATTATGATACTAGTAGTGCTACAGTAGCCAAATCTAGATATGGAAGTAAAATAAATACAATGTAGCTTCTCTGAAAACTTGTCTTTAAAGTTCTTTGAACCCAAGTGAACTCATTGTTGTTTATGAAAAGTTTTGGTCTAAACAGATGGCCGATTTAAACAAATGGTTACCCACTGTCTAGGCCAATGGTCACCTACTGTTAGTGGCAGCACCCATGGCATGCTCCCGTACCAAAATGGCTTTTCCAAATTGAGCACCAACCTTTGCTACATCTTTTCAAAAAAAAATTCAAAGAACTGGCTTTTTCCCAATTGAGCACCC
Source organism: Iris macrosiphon (assembly GCA_036927795.1). NCBI lineage: Eukaryota > Viridiplantae > Streptophyta > Magnoliopsida > Asparagales > Iridaceae > Iris > Iris macrosiphon. Next base: position 63,111,028 of record JAYESA010000018.1, read on the forward strand.
AACCTTCGTTACATCTTTTCAATTTTTTCAAAGAACTCACCCCCTGCAAGTGGGGGACAACACCGCCCTCGCTCCTTGTGAACTTCAAAAAACTAAATAAAATACAACAAAACTTTATCCAAAATATATGGAGTCGGCTTTTTGAATCCTCTTCTTCCATTTAGCTTTGCTCTGTTAGGGGTCATGTCCTCGATAAAGCAACAAGATCAATATCCTCCTTCTTTAACACTTCAAACCATGATAGTCTAGGCCTACCTCCAGTTCTCCTGGCTCCATTAACTACTATATTATCGCTCCTCCTTACGAGAACATCTATTGGTCTGCATTACATATCATGTTCAAACCACCTAATTCGATTTTCCCTTATCTTGTTTTCAATTGGCGCCACATCTAACTTTCCATGGATACACACATTCTTATCATATTCAATAATGCATTGTCACTCATCCATCTTAGCATTCTCATTTTAGTTGTACCAACTTTCGGAACATATTTCTAAATTGCACGACACTCCGATTCATAAAGCATGCTTGGTCTTATAGCAGTCTTGTAGAATTTTATTTCAACTTCAGAGGTCTCTTGCGATCACAAAGTAATCCAGAAGTACTCTTCCATTTCAACCATCATGTATTAGTTCAATGTATGACATACTTCTCAATCTCTCCATCATGATTATTGATTGATCCTAAATATCGAAAGCTATTACTCTTATGTATCTTTTGTCTATCCATATGAACCCCCCCATAATAAAAATAAAATAATGTCTTAAAATACATAATTTTGCTAACATTGCATGAACAACTCTTCGACAGTTGTGCATGCAGTGGAACTTCAAACGAGCTAGGAATTTCATCTTATTCACGTAGTTCCGCATAAAAGGATGATAGTGTTCTTAGGGTAGTGATTTCATGTCTCAACCAAAGCAGAATAAGGTTAACCTTTTTTATATTCTCATCTCCTTATTTTGTTTCTATTAAGTTGCAAGTTCAAGTTTTTGGACAAATTTCCAACAAAGATAATATATCTTCTTGCTCTTTCAAGCTCCAACACCATTCTCGAACTAATCATTTCTGCAGCAGAAGTAACCTATCCTAGCCTTCATTCTTCTTACCATCCATCTTGAGCTATTAAACCATCAAAGACCACATTACCCTTCCTCCCATAAGCAAAATAAGAATCGGTAACTTTCTTAGCAATCAATCAAGAAAACCATGAAGCAAATTGTTGATCTCATTACTCACAAGAGGCAATCTATGGGCCTACCTTCTTGTCAGCAGTCACCTTCAATATTCTATAAAACCTTGCCTTGTTCACTAGCTACATTGCGAATTGTGATTGTTGGCAACAGCAACTCCATCTTATGTCTGGTCAAACAATCACCAACCCTACGAAACCATAAACTAGTCTACAGCAACCATCTTCAATCCTCCAATCTAGTAGGCGACCTTTCTCCTTTTGCAACAAACTATAACATACACATTCATAATCATTCTACAATGTCCAAGTAAAACAATTCTAGCGATATGGACCATTAGGTTTAACGTCATTTTTCGAAACTTTGAAGTAAATTGGAAATAGAAAAAGGAATTTGAACTAAACCACATTTGCTATTGCTAACCCACATTAAAATAAACTCAACTGAACGTTAAAAATAATATGAAGAAATTCTTCTAAGACAGTTTATAGAAGATCACGGCAAACCATCACATCAGATGGTGTTAGAACGTACATGTGTAACTCCTACAAGCAACCTTTTGTAGTTGGAAACATTTATTTCTCTGGCTCTCTGTATAGTTCCTACTTAATGAACATCATAAGTGCCAATATATCTATAATAAAGGAAAGTTGCAAGCATTCTTTAAGTTATCTAATCACAACAGATCCATGTGTACTTTAATTTTTTTAAAAACATACCTTAGTAGCATGGTGCAAATTGAATATTATGGTATGGCTACATACCTATCTTCCCATGTCCAATGTCAACAGTGCAACCTGAGATTCGTCCGACTGCATATAGTGACAGTACTGCTTGCTCAGATGCATAAAAGCCTGAGACATTGAAAGTTTCAAACATCATCTGCACCAACTGCTCTCTCACAGCCTGTGAATGAATGAGATAAAGATAGCAAACAAATTTAGACCGTGGTAAAAGAAAAGGGAAACATAATAAGAAAGCTTTTAACCAACGTATAACTGGAATGCCCAATCCAAATTATGTGACAATGTTATAAGACTATTTAATCAATCATACAATGCATCAAGACATCTCTACACGGCAAACCACAACCAATTCTTTCTCAACCTTTCTACTTCCCAAACATACTGGCATTTTTGGCCCATGAAATACCAACCCAGGTAGCCCTTTCATGGAGCCTTGGAGAGAATATTTTCCTTTGTCTTCATATTAATAATGACCGGCAATTACTTTCAATTTCCATTTTCGCTCATTTAGTAATAAGTATTGGCTAGAAGAAAATTGCATGAAAGGCGAAGATGGGGTCAATGCAAGCTGCTTGAGCATACAAAGCATATGTATATGTTGAGAATTTTGGTGGAATGGGATAATATTTTACTAGGGCACTTAATATTTATAGGATTACAAAGCTTATGACAAATGGCATCACTACCCCTTATCAGAAACAAAAAAATAGATAAAGCACTACATAAGTAATCTTACTCTTCTACACGCCCCCGCATGCTAGAACTTGGTGAAAACAAATCCAGCTTAGAGAGTAAGAAAAAGAGGAACTAGTGATTATCTGAAAGAAAAGGCCGAACTTCGTTGCCGAAGAACTACCGGAAGAAAAGGCTGGGCTATGAGAACTACCGGAAGAAAAGGCTGGGCTCAGAAAGAAACATGTCAAGAAAGCTGAGTTTGGGCTATGATAACTCCAAGAAGAAAACTGAAAACATCTCAAGAAAGCTGGGTTCGGAATTAAGATAAGTCCTAGAAGAAAACTGAAGAAACTATCTCAAGAAAAATAGACTTAGAATTATGAGAACTCCCAGAAAAACATCTGAAAACAAAGTCCAGGCTTTGTCACCGAAGAACTCGCAGAGGTAAACTGAAAAAATCATATCAGGATTAATTATGCTACTTCTATGCATTTACTCTTCAATAGTATACAATTACGACAAATCACTAATACAGAAATTAGACACCAAACTGCACATGCATACTGAGTGTAAATGAGCAATCCATGTAAACATATGAGATACTATAATATAAAATCACATATGGCTATTTTATCATGCAAAAAATGAGCTCGAGGTTAGTACACTTTCTTGATCAGCATCATCAATGTAACGTGGATATTATAGAGCTAGCTTACCAAGGGTATTTGACAGGCAATTCTTAACCAAAAGGCACACTGCCAGTCCACCAAAGACGACGGGATAGCATATTAGTGCTGAAGTTGGCTGCAAAGGTATGAAAATCACTAAGAAAGATCTTTCAAAATCCTTTTACCAAAGCACGCGTGTAAAAAGACAAGATCTTTGATTAGTGGCAGCTATTATGCTGCTAATTGTAAGTGATAAACTTATTTAATTAGGAAGACCTTTACTTTAACCATATTTAGAATGGTCCTATACAAGTATTTAAGAACTCCAGTTAGGATCAAGATTTTGTAATGACTATATAGGAAGCAGGTGATTCAATAGCTACAATGAGTGATAGTTGGGAGAAGGGGGTGGGGTGGGAGGTGGATGGGTTTGCACTTGACAGCGCAAGGAAAAACAAAAGAGTAAAGGTAAAGAAGCATAGTTACTGAAAAGTACCTTGTATATATAACCTTGTTTGTGGTTATTGAGGGAATCATGGAGATTGCTGATGATGGGCAATAGCAAGTCCACTATTGCTAAACATCTGTCTGATTTGGGTGCAATTCTTTCAGGAAAAAACATTCCCTAAGAAATGCTAGAAGAATAGCACTTCCTTCACAAAAGCATTTTACAAAACATACAATAGAACAAAATGTAACTTCCTACAGACAACCAAATATAAATCCCATCAGATAGGACCCATATTTTCCTGCATAAATTTGTAAATCCCTTCAAAAAAACATTCTGAAATTGCATCTAAACTCCCATTAACCAGTTACCAATCAGGAATTATGTTTTGTTGTATTCATTGTTCTTAAAGCAGGAAAAGAAAAATGGAAATTTGTTATTCTTTCTTCTAGACTGCCCCCTTCCTTCCTTTGATCCAGCTTCCAGCACACCTTATTCTCTTCTATTTTTCCAAGATATGGGCAGCCAAACTAACAGTAGTAGCAGCCAGCGTTGGCCAGAGCCAATGAGGAGGAAACCAATGACAGCAGCAGCTGCTGAGCCGCTGGCAATAGCAAGGCTACAGGAGAAGTGGAAAAAAAGGAGAGGAGAATTAAAAGAAAGGGGGGTGGAATCATCCTAATCCTGTTTGTCACTAACGATTATCAAAGTCGATGGTCAACAGCGGTATGTTGTAGGCACAGGAGCGGTATGTTGTAGGCACAGGATGGATAGAGGAAATGGAATAAAAAGCCATATTTAAGCTACTTCGTTTGTGTGTGTGTGTGTGTGTTTTTTTTCTTTTATGTAGAGTGGGGATTTTGTTTATTCAATTAACATAAACTATACACTGTACACTTCCCCTTCTCACATTAAATGAGGGTATACATGAGGTGTGTTTATTCACTTCGCATAATTGGAAAAAGCATAGCGATAACCCCTAGGCTTGTTGGATAGGCCCCAAGGTCCCACTTTGAGAAAATTAGTTGTATCCAGGAGCATGTCAAAAAGAAATGAGGCACAAGCATACAAAAAAAGACATGAGATACCTTGAAGAGAGTTTTCGTTATTTAGGATCAAATCATGATGTACTTGTTAAGTATTAGTATGTATTGGACTTTAGTCCCACATTGGGTAGAAGAATAAGGAAGAGGTTAATCCTCTCCCATATATATGTAGTCTCTCTTCAATAATACATCCTCCAATTATTATCTCCTACATGGTATAAGAGCCATCACCCTTCTCTCCCAAACCCTAGTTTCTCTCCCCCCCCCCCTTCCCGCCTCCTCCCCCTGCCCCCTCCCCCCCGGACTACGGGTGCAACTTGGACGGGTTGGGTCGGATTTGAGCTCAACCCTTTGAATCGAAGCCTAGCCCAAGCCCGACCCGACCTCGGGTTCAAAATATGTAGCCCAAGACCAAGCCCGGAGGATCGGGTTGGGCTCAGGTTAGGTCGGGTACATCGGGTTTATCGAACTCTAATATGATATTTGAAATAATTTTAAACAAGAATAATATTAAACACATAAGCAAATAGCAATCAAGCCTCAATCATTACAAAATACAAACTGAAATGATATTTAGAATAACTAGTTGAAGAGTTTGGGTGAAAAAATTTAGGGTTTAGATTTCGGGTTCTTTGGGTTACCCGACACATGAACCCGAGTCCAATCCGATTTTTGACCGGGTTCAAATATTTTAACCCGAACCCGAGCCCGAGTGTCTTCAACCCTAACCCAACCCATTAACGGATTTATCCGATGGAACTTGGGTTTTGATCAGGTGACTCCCCCCCCCCGTCCCTCCTCCCCCAGTGCCCCCTCATCCAGATCTCCCCCCCTACCCCATCTCCCTGCCGACCTCCCTGCTGTCACTGCTACCACTACAGCCACCCCATCGACCACTATCCTCCATCAGCCACCCCAACCCAGATCCCCCTCACCCCCCGACTTCACAACACCCCACCGACTCCTCTTCTCTCAAATGTCCACAAACCCTAACCTAGTTCTATAGCCGTCGCTACCTCCCCGACAAGGTTCTAAACTACGGTAGGCAGGTGCACAGCGAAAAGAGTCCGCCTAAGCCGCCTAGATGGTTGATACATTTTTAACTATTTTACCAATTTTTTTTGCATTATATACATATTTTAAGGATATTTCATACATAACTATGTTGTAGAACAAAGATTTATTAAATTTTAGTCTTATAAAAATGAACCATAGGCCCATAATGCTTGCAAAATTATTTGGCCAAAACATCTTGTTAGGTATTGCTCTGCCTAAGTGCCCACCTACGTCGTCAAAGCTCTGTTGGCTGCCTATTCCACCGCATACCGAAAAGCGGTGCGTAGAGAGACCGCCTACCGCCTAGGCACTCAAGGCGGACGCCATTTAGAACACCTCTCCCCGACCTAACCCTAATTTCTGTTAAAAAAATTATTGGGATCTTCAGAGGGTAAAGAATGGTTGTTTGTATGAAACCTCTGAATCACGACGAGGGTATCAGGAGGAGTTAACATAGAGCAGACCTAGATTTTCGTGAATCTCTGTTTCTGATCCGGTATTCATATTAGGATCTAACAGAAAGTAACATAGTTGCTTCTCTGTTCTGACTTGTGTGATCTACCTTCGATCTATGGTTCCCTTGCGCAAGCCAGTATTGGCTACGTTGATCGCCCATTGAAAGAGTTGATGTAATTATCGGATCGGGACGTCCAAACGACAGTCAAATCAAAGAACATTGAAGGATGTCGAACACTGAGGCGAATAGCAGTGCTACCAACACCAGTGCCGAAAATGCAATGACGGGGACACCGAACACTGGCACGACGGTTTCATCGATTCGACTAGTCGATAGATGGTTGGATGAACGAGATGGTTAATCCACATGGAACAAGAAGGTCGAGAAGATGCTTCGAGGAATGCGGTTGGCCAAATATCTGACTGACAACCCTCCAGCAGTGACTGATCCCACATTTGAACAGAGGGAGACAGATGACAGTCGACTGTTTACACAGTTGATGAATTCGATGGAACCATCGATTGAGGACATGGTTCAGAACACGAATTCGATGAAGGTGTTGTGGTAGGTCATTGCGACTGCGTTTGATGACAAACGCAATTTGTCTCGCATCTATGACTCGGTCGTTGACATTTACTGAGCTGATCAAGGAGACAAGTCCCATAAGAACCACTTACGTGCCTTTAAGGTACTAACTGATGAGGTAGATCGCGTGCTATCGTTGACAACGGATATCAATGAGGCAAGGACATAACGCCATCAGCTTTATGTTATGGCGTACAGCACGATCCCAGATTATGGCTGTGGCCGATGTTCCATATCTGCTGGAAGCCTACTTTTGTGTCCTACTGGCAGCAAAAGTAGTTGGAACTGATACGAGTGATGCACCTGTTGATCGATCTGCCTTAAGTGTTGTTCGTGGTGGATTTCGTAGTGGTAGACGTGGTGGTAGATATGGTGGCCGAAATGATGGTCGAGGTGAATTTGGTCGTGATGGAGGCCGACCGCGGACATGTTTTACCTATGGCCAACAAGGACACATTCAGTGGCAGTGGCCACATTTATTGAGCTGATCAAGGAGACAAGTCCCATAAGAACCACTTACGTGTCTTTAAGGTACTAACTGATGAGGTAGATCGCGTGCTACCGTTGACAACGGATATCAATGAGACAAGGACATAACGCCATCAGCTTTATGTCATGGCGTATATTGCCTCCCTTCGTCCTGATGCAGAGTCAGCACGATCCCAGATTATGGCTGTGGCCGATGTTCCATATCTGCTGGAAGCCTACTTTCGTGTCCTACTGGCAGCAAAAGTAGTTGGAACTGATAGAGTGATGCACCTGTTGATCGATCTGCCTTAAGTGCTGTTCGTGGTGGATTTCGTAGTGGTGGACGTGGTGGTAGATGTGGTGGCCGGAATGATAGTCGAGGTGAATTTGGTCGTGATGGAGGCCGACCGCGGACATGTTTTACCTATGGTCAACAAGGACACATTCAGTGGCAGTATCCCAAAGCACCTACCGCCAACATTGCATCAGATGCTCCTGACAATGACATGCTATCCGTACAGAGCATATACCTACGCAAAATTCGCTGAATTCCAAACTCAGCATCGTGGTGACACTTCTATATCTGAATCCACAGCCGGATATTCAGCGACGTATGTGGTAAGGTCGAAGCAGCGGGTGATTGACTGGTGCATCTGATCACATAACAGGCGACGCAGGTATGTTGCAAGATTATGTATCGGTAGGTCGTGTGACCGATAGTACTGTTACGAATGGCAGTTCACTGAAAGTTCGTGGAAAAGGACGTACCTATCTTTCTTTCGATCGGCCACTCACTTCAGTATTGCACACCTGGAAACCAATTCAGTTTACTATCAATTAGTCGGATTACTCGTGACTTGCACAGCTCGGTAATATTTTTTCATGATGGTTGTACTTTTCAGGACCTGAAGACTGGAAAGACTAGAGGCTAGAGGCTTCTACCTGTTTGACATGAATTCTTTTGTTGCCTGTGCCGGCGTAATACTCGATCCGTTTGAGTTGCACTATCGGTTAGGTCACCCATCTATCCAAGTTCTCCATAAAATGTATGTCTTTAAATTTTCAGTTCCTTTTCATTGTGAGTCATGTAGTTTGGCTAAATATTACCGGACACCCTATCTGGTGAGTCTAAATAAAGCTACAATCAGCTCCTTTTGAACTAGTGCTTTCTGATGTATGGGGGCATTGTCCTATTGAATCTGCGATGGTTTCAAGTATTTTGTTTCCTTTGTTGATGACTACTCACGTGTCACCTTTGTCTACTTGATGAGAACTCGCTCCGAATTATTTGATATTTGATGCAATTTTTATGCGGAAATCCAAATCCAATTTGGGGTTCCTATTAAGTGTTTTCGAAGTGACAATGGTCGTGAATATTTATCTCGTGAGTTAAATTCTCATCTGGATAGACATGGCACCATCTACCACACTTTTTGTTCCTACACCCCACGATAGAATGGTGTGGCTGAACGCACAAATTTTCAAATTTTGGAAACAACGAGTGCTCTTATGTTTCATGCACGTACTCCCAAAAAAAATTGGTCTGATACGGTCCTTACATCTTGCTATTTGATCAATCGCATACCATCTTATGTTTTCAATGACAATACTCCATTTTCTCGATTATATCATAATCGTGTGTCGTTTCCTCTGCCTCTCAAAATTTTTGGCAGCTTGTGTTACATTTTGGATAATCGACATACTTTCTAAATTGAATCCGAACGCAATCAAGTATATTTTCCTTGGGTATCCTAAGAACCAAAAAGGGTATCATTGTTTTTCTCCAACCTTGAAGAGGTATTTTATGTATCGGGATATTACCTTTGTTGAAACCGAGTTTCCTTCACTCCCACCAACTACAGATTATGTTCCAAAAGTTTACCTATAAGAGGATTTTCTGTTGTATCCAGTTCAAACACAGCAGCCCCCCGTAAGGGTGTCCTCCCCTGCCGAGCCAGTCTTACGGTTCGACGGTCCGCAAACACCAGCTCAGTCAGAACCAGCATCGCCAATCTTACCAGCTCCGACAGAACAAGCTGTAAAACCCCTAATTTTAAATAGTAATTATTTAATTAATTATTAAATAGTATTCTTAGTTAATTAGGAAAATAAAATTTATTGAATTTAATTACTAGGTAAATATTCATCTAGAAATTATTGATCAAACTATTGTTTTTTTATTTTTATTTATTTTAGGAAACGTTGTAGAAGGATAATATATTATATTAAGTACAATAAATTTTTCTGAAAATTATTACCATATATATATGTAGATGTATATATATAAATAAATAAAAAGAAAAAAAAAATCCCTTAAAGACTAAACCTAAACCTAAGTCTAAAGCCTTAGGCCCAGAGCCCATTCCCTTAATCCCTAAACCACTAACACCTTAAAACTAATTTTCCTTAAGCCTAAGTTCCTAACTCACCCTCCTAAGCCTAGCAGCAAGACGGCAGCTCACACCAAACCCGAGGCTACACCCGCGGCCAAGCAACTCACCGCTATATATATATATATATATATATATATATATATATAAGTAACGTATTCCAAAACCTAAACCCTAACCCTAAATCTATACTCCGGGCGCCGACCCAGCGCCTCCCGACCACCTCGACCTAGCCGCCAACCGGAGCAACCACAGCCACCGCGTCAACGTCCACGTCAACCGCGCAACGCCGCGACCGGAATTCGCAGCAACGACCCTGACTTCCCGCACTGTTTTCCGTTCCATCTTGCGACCAAATTCTGATCCATCTTCTCCGGTATGTTCACGACCTATCCCCCTTCCAACTCTGTATATATTAGTTTCCATCGAACGTTATTAACTACGTAGAAATCGACGCCAAGTTGAAAAAATCCACAATATTTCAACTACAGAAAACTGTTGTGATGACCCATGCTTAGAGACCAATATCTTCCACCACAGACATCCAAACTTAAATTTTCTTTTTGCTATGTGAAGACCATATAACCGAGATCGTTTTCTGTTAATTACATTATTTTATTTGGTGTTATATGTAGAGATAAATTGGGTTAAAATCATGAAAAAAACTTGTTTTCAAAACTCTAAAATTTGCGATACGGAGCGCGCCCCGCCAAATGGGACCGTCCCGTCGCGTACCAATTGCACCGAAAGGCGCGTATGGTATATCCTGACGTGTGGACTTTCACGAAAACTGATTTGGACGTGTGTGCATGCCGGAATCAACCCGTATCCGTGAAAAGTCCCTGTATCGCGACATTTGCAAAATACCGTACCAGTTAGTGTACGCTCGTCGGAACGCGACGAAACTTGCGCCATTGGATTCGTGGTATCACGCTGGTCCTGTGACCCAAGTTTCACGCGATTCCGAGACAGTTGACCAAGCCGCCTATTTGCAGGCCCCACGATTGACTTTTTGGGCGAATTTGTGTTCGGCTCACCGGGATCCAAAATTGGACATACCGTTGAGTTCGTATTGACGTTTAGAATTTGTTTGACCTATAATTTGTCCCATTTAGGGACCTTTACCCCTGGCACGCTTTTCGGTGCAAAGTGGGCCACATGTGGACCCGCTTTGACCCGAAATTACCGTTTTGCCCCTGTGTCCAAATTGGACGAAAGGGTACTGTTTTCTAGCTATCTCGCTGATTCCGGGAACGTTGGTGATGTTTATTTAAGCATCCGGAGATGTTTATTCAGAGGCCTTAGTTCTTGATCCTGTGTAGTTGACATCGGGACGCTTAAACTTTACAGATTGCTTGCCAGGCAAGTATACCTTGCCGTTGTACTGTGATTACATTTCATATGATGCATATATTTTATTTCTGTCCATTTAGTTCATATATTTTAACTGCTATATAAAATGCGCATCCAAGGATAACTTGGGTAAAACGACGGTGGCGCCGTATTCTGTTTTTACTATATATATATGCATGTTGACCTAGTTTATGAGACCGCCCCATTATCATGAGGTATTTTATGTTTCATTGGTCATGACACTGTTATTACACGAGTGTGTCTCATGTAGGACACGGACTTGCGTACTCGGCTGGCCACTGAAACGTATAGGTCGTGCGACGGATAGGGATAACTGCTGATAGAAATTGCATGCTAGTAGACCTGGCAGTTATTTACAGGTATCATCGTGTCATGGATGTGACATGCTTAGAGCATGGGATGGGGAGAACAACAAGGCGTTTGGGCTCCTTTGCACTTTCCTTTTTGTAACCCGTACGCTCCGTCGGAGATGCGCGGTCATGATGACCCCTATATTACCTGGCGGCCTCTGAGGTTCAAAAGACGTCATGCTTTGTAGGCCCATGAATCTCCAAGAGAATCATGCCAATCCCATCTTTGGCCAGATAGCCCACTTGTTGGAAAGTTGTTCTCAAACTACATTCACATAGATGGTTAGACGACCCATTGGATGTTTATTTTCAGTACTTTATTGGCATGTTTATATGTATCTTGTTATGTCCCTCTGAGGACCTGGTCCCTTTCCAGATATAGACGGACATGATTACCCACAGAAGTACGGACCCGGACCTGACGCATCATACCAGACTGAGGAGGTCTTATCTTCAGAGTACCTTTGATTCATCGTAGCTGATGGATATTCTAGTTGCTATTTTCTTTATTGACATTTATCTTATATTAGAGTTTGATCTCTTCTCTCATTTAGTAGTTTTTAGTATAGTCGATTTGTAGTGGATTTGTTTCCACCCGGCTATCATACTATGAGACTTCATATTTGATATTCAGTTATCTATTCCTATTTCATTATTTGTGTTGTGGATGAGATATAGATTGCATGTGACTTGTTGACAGTATATTACCACTTGTGGATTTGATATTCATAATACAGCGTACGTGTGTGAATGGTTTCCATATATTGGAGTTCGTATACATACGGCTTGCGTGTTACGTATTTCTAGTCCTACGTATTTTGGAACTGGGGCGTGACATGTTTTTGTGGTGGCTCATGCAGGTCTAGAATATATTGTCTCGGTTACGTTACTGTACCGAGCAAGCCTGCGTATAGGAATAGAGTATAGGATCTCATCCACGTTTGACTAAAACTCATCTCCCCTTTCAACTATCCTATTTAAATGCTTGCATCCTGTTTGATTCATATACTCCTTCTAATCGTTTCGTCCACCTCTTGCAGAGAGATGGATTCGCATAGTAGATGTACTGCCGCCGGAGGCGACACACCTTCAGGAGTCAACGGCCAAACTCGAGGGGAGACCTCGACGACTCACAATCCAGATCCATCTAATCTTTCCGCAGCGCCTAATGGGACTTTTCCAGCTTCATCGACACCACATTATGGCCAGACACAGTTGTTCCAATTCTTCCAAATAATGATGCAGGAACAGAGACAACAGGCGGTCGCGCTAGCTGTGTAGAGCAAAGGCAGCAAGCGGCAGAGCAGAGCCAAGAATTTCTGGCAGCACTTGAGAGAATGGCTGCACAGGCTTCTGTACCAGCTCAGGCACTAGTTCCAGTACCGGGAGCTAGAGTTGGTTCAGTCAAGGACTTTATACAGATGGGTCCCAAGCCATATAAAGGCACTGAGAGCCCAGAGGAGACTACAAACTGGATTACCCACACCAAGAAGTTATTAGAAGCATCACAGCTGCCTACAGATCTATGGATGACAGGCTTAAGGACGCAATTAGATGGTAATGCTCATCACTGGTGGGAATCAATGGAGCGCAAGTTGGGTACGTATCAGACTTGGGAACAATTCTTGGAGTACTTTGAGAGGAAGTACTTCTCAGACACTGTAAGGGACGCGTTGTACGATCAGTTTCTTCATCTAGAGCAGGGGAACAAGACAGTTGACGAGTATGATGCAGAGTTTAGTCGCCTTAGTAAATATGGCGCTGCCCTGATACCGAATGACTTGGAGAAGGCTAAAAGGTCCAGCACAACACTAGCTCACAGTCCTAGATCTCTTATGCCGAATTATTGACATAAGCTAGACTACAAGAGGCCATCGGCAGGGGAAAAGGAGGTCAACTGAAGACACAGCAAGAACCAGCAAGGACACAGCAAGGAGGACATATCAGACGTCCTTTGGCACAGCAATCGCAGCATCAGCACATAGCAGGACCGTACCAGACTTCGGAGAAGCCCTACTACAATTATTGTGGGAAACGCGGGCACATTTCGAGAGACTGTCGGACTCGTTTGGGACAATGTATGAGATGTGGTTCCGGACAACATATGGTGAGAGACTGTCCAATACAGCAGACATTGGCGCTTCCACCGCCAATACATGGGCTAGCACTTCCAGCACCGAAGCCAGTTCAGCAAATGACTAGACCAGGAGCACCTCGACCCCCAGCAGCCGGAGGATTCAGGGGAGACCACCGCTACCTACTCAGGAGGATCAGTACACAAAGGCCAGACCTGGACTACCACAGAGGAATGGACAAGTTTTTGCACTAGAAGTGGATGACATGGATCAGGAGATCGATGCCATAGCAGGTATTATTCTTGCTTTTACTTTTCCTGCTGTGACATTATTTGATACGGGAGCCACTCACTCGTTAATATCTTCTAGTTTCCTTGCCAAAAACAATATTGCCACTACACCTTTACCTAGTTGTGTTAGAATTCTCACCGGCGGAGGAGTTGTACCTGTTAGTCGGATTTGTAGATCGTGTCCTGTAGTGATTCGTGGCAAAGAGATGAATGCCCGACTCTTAGTCCTTCCTATGCCAACTTTTGATATTGTGCTTAGGATGGACTGGCTAAGCAAGTACCACGCTTTCTTCGACTGTTTTGGAGGAAGCATTCTTTTTACGGTACCAGGTCAGCCGGAACTTGAGTTTGCACGAGGATCCACAGAAGCCCTTGATGGTTTTCAGCTTGCAATGGACGGCGTTATTTATCACCCCATCATTTCAGAGTTTCAAGACGTCTTTCCAGAGGAATTGCCAAGACTACCTCCGGACAGAGACGTAGAATTCTCGATTGAATTGACACCGGGAGCAGCACCCATAGCGTCGCATATTTATAGATTGGCAAAGAAGGAGATGGATGAGCTGAAGGCACAGTTGAAAGAATTAGAGGAGAAAGGTTTCATCCGACCAAGTGCATCACCCTGGGGAGCACCAGTGTTGTTTGTACCAAAGAAGGATGGGTCAGTGTGTATGTGCATTGACTACAGAGCCTTAAATGCAGTGACCGTGAAGAATAAATACCCATTGCCGCGCATTGATGACTTATTTGATCAGCTTAGTGGAGCCAAGGTGTTCTCGAAGATAGACTTGAGATCGGGATATCACCAGGTGAAGGTACGGAAGCAGGACATCCCGAAGACCGCATTCAGGACAAGATATGGACACTACGAGTTTCTGGTCATGCTATTTGGATTGCCCAATGCCCCAGCTATCTTTATGGACTTAATGAATCGAGTATTCCACCAGTATTTGGACCAGTTCGTGGTCGTCTTCGTAGATGACATACTTGTCTATTCGAAGAGCCACGAGGAGCACGAGAAGCACCTGCGGATTGTCCTAGAGACCTTGAGGAGAGAGCAGTTATATGCGAAGCTCAGTAAATGTGAGTTTTTCTTGGACAGAGTCTTATTTCTTGGGAATGTCGTTACGGGAGATGGTATTTCTGTTGATCAAGAGAAAATCTTGGCAGTCGAGACATGGCCCGTTCCTAAATCAGCATCGGAGGTGAGGAGTTTTCTTGGACTTGCGGGATATTACCGACGGTTCGTGGAGAACTTCTCAAGGATAGAAACACCTATAACTCGGTTAACGTGCAAGGATCAAGAGTTCATATGGACCGACGAGTGTCAAGCCGCTTTTGAGGAGTTGAAGAAGCGACTGACCACAGCGCCAGTATTGACTATTCCATCAGGATCAGGAGGTTATGTGATTTACAGTGACGCATCAGGGAAAGGCTTGGGATGCGTGTTGATGCAGCATGGCAAGGTGATTGCATATACATCTAGACAGTTACGAGTGCATGAGAAGAATTATCCAACTCATGACTTGGAGCTAGCAGCCGTTGTTTTTGCTCTGAAGCTATGGAGACATTACTTATATGGGGAACGAGTGAAGATTTATACAGACCACAAAAGTCTCAAGTATGTCTTCACGCAGAAGGAGTTAAATATGAGACAACGTCGGTGGCTTGAGTTGATGAAAGATTTTGAGTTAGAACTACATTATCACCCAGGCAAGGCTAACGTAGTAGCAGACGCGTTAAGCCGGAAACCAACAGCTTACTTCTTGATGAAACAGAGAAAATTATTGGAGGACTTGCAAGAGCTTGGCATAAAAGTGATATTACCCAAAGCAGATGGGACATTAGCCAACTTGCAAGTACAGTCATCACTGGTGGAGAGGATCAAGGCAGCTTTGCCTACGGACGCCAGATTCAGGAGATTGAAAGAAAAGACAGAGGCCGGAGAACATACGGGATTACGCATTCATGATGATGGGACATTACGATGTGGTGATCGTCTATATGTTCCCAATGGAGAAATTTGACAGGAGCTGATGGCAGAAGCTCATAGTTCAATATATTATATTCATCCTGGAGGCATCAAGATGTATCGTGACTTACGACAGCACTTTTGGTGGCATGGGATGAAAAGAGAGCTCGCTTTGTAGCCAAATGCTTAGTATGTCAGCAGGTAAAGGCGGAGCATCAGAGAACAGCAGGGCTACTGCAACTACTTCCGATTCCTGAGTGGAAGTGGGAGCACATCACTATGGACTTTGTCACGGGTTTCCCAAAGAGTCCAAGTGGGAGAGATGCAGTATGGGTAATAGTGGATCGACTCACCAAGTCAGCCCATTTCTTGCCTTTTAGAGTTGGCCAGTCTACAAAAACTTTGGCTGACTTATACATGAGACAAATCGTGAGGTTGCACAGCATTCCGGTCAGCATTGTGTCAGACAGGGATTCGCGTTTTACATCTCACTTTTGGAGAAGCATGCAAGAGAGTTTTGGGACTCGTCTGAAGTTCAGTACATCTTATCACCCGCAGACAGATGGGCAGTCCGAACGTACTATTCAGCCACTGGAGGATATATTGAGGGCTTGTATGTTAGACTTTGGAGGATCATGGGAGGACCACCTACATCTTGTGGAGTTTTCTTACAACAATAGCTATCAAGCGAGCATCCAGATGGCTCCGTTTGAAGCATTGTATGGAAGAAAGTGTACGTCTCCCGTGTGTTGGAGTGACGTGGGAGAACGTCAGATTCTGGGACCATAGCTGGTAGTCAACACCGTAGAGACAGTGAAGAAGATACAAGGGCACTTGCAAGCAGCGCAAGACAGGCAAAAGCAGTGGACAGACCTTCATCGTCGTCCCTTGGAGTTCAAAGAGGACGATCATGTCTTCTTGAGAATATCACCTACTAGAGGCACCATTCGATTCGGAGGGCGAGACAAGTTGAGCCCAAGGTATATTGGACCATTTGACGTGCTAGAGAGAGTGGGAGAAGTGGCGTATCGACTCGCACTACCACCTTCACTTGAAGGAGTACATGATGTATTTCATGTGTCGCAACTTAGGCGATATATGGCAGATAGCAATCATATTCTCGACCATTCTGAGATCACCATTGGGCCGAGCTTGTCATATCAAGAGCAACCCATGGGAATCCTTGATCGTCGAGAGAAAGTGTTGAGGAACCAGTCTATTCCCTTTGTCCGCGTGGCTTGGAAGCATGGCGCACCAGGAGAATCCACTTGGGAGCGCGAGGACGACATGCGCAAACGTTTTACGTACCTATTCGTAGACCAAGGTATGAAATTACTTTGTTCAATGCTACCTTATACCATCCTTGATTTATTTTCTACCGTGGCTTAATTTTAATTTCGAAGACGAAATTCTTATAAGTTGGGTAGAATGTAAAACCCCTAATTTTAAATAGTAATTATTTAATTAATTATTAAATAGTATTCTTAGTTAATTAGGAAAATAGAATTTATTGAATTTAATTACTAGGTAAATATTCATCTAGAAATTATTGATCAAACTATTGTTTTTTTAATTTATTTTAGGAAACGTTGTAGAAGGATGATATATTATATTAAGTACAATAAATTTTTCTGAAAATTATTACCATATATATATGTAGATGTATATATATAAATAAATAAAAATAAAAGAAAAGAAAAGAAAAGAAAATTCCCTTAAAGACTAAACCTAAACCTAAGTCTAAAGCCTTAGGCCCAGAACCCATTCCCTTAATCCCTAAACCACTAACACCTTAAAACTAATTTTTCTTAAGCCTAAGTTCCTAACCCACCCTCCTAAGCCCAGCAGCAAGACCGCAGCTCACCCCAAATCCGCGGCTACACCCGCGGCCAAGCAACTCACCGCTCTCTCTCTCTCTCTCTCTCTATATATATATATATATATATATATATATATACAAAACCTAAACCCTAACCCTAAATCTATACTCCGGGCGCCGACCCAGCGCCTCCCGACCACCTCGACCTAGCCGCCGACTGGAGTAACCGCAGCCACCGCGTCAACGTCCGCGTCAACCGAGCAACGCCGCGACCAAAATTCGCAGCAAGGACCCCGACTTCCCGCACTGTTTCCTGTTCCATCTTGCAACCAAATTCCGATCCATCTTCTCCGGTATGTTCACGACCTATCCCCCTTCCAACTCTGTATATTAGTTTCCATCGAACAACGTTATTAACTAGGTAGAAATCGACGCCAAGTTGAAAAAAAACCACAATATTTCAACTACAGAAAACTGTTGCGATAATCCATGTTTAGAGACCAATATCTTCCACCATAGACATCCAAACTTAAAAAAAAAATTGCTATGTGAAGACCATATAACCGAGATCGTTTCCTGTTAATTACATTTTTTTATTTGGTGTTATATGTAGAAATAAATTGGGTTAAAAATCATGAAAAAAAACTTGTTTTCGAAACTCTAAAATTTGCGATACGGAGCGCGCTCCGCCAAACGGGACCGTCCCGTCGCGTACCAATTACACCGAAAGGCGCGTATGGTATATCCTGACGTGTGGGCTTTCGCGAAAACTGATTTGGGCGTGTGTGCGCGCCGGAATCAACCCGTATCCGTGAAAAGTCCCCGTATCGCGACTTTTGTAAAACATCACACCATTTAGTGTACGCTCGTCGGAACGCGACGAAACTTGTGCCATTGGATTCGTGGTATCACGCTAGTCCTGTGACCCAAGTTTCACGCGATTCCGAGACAATTGACCAAGCTGCCTATTTACGGGCCCACGGTTGACTTTTTGGGCGAATTTGTGTTTGGCTCACCGGAATCCAAAATTGGACATACCGTTAAGTTCGTATTGACGTTTAGAATTTGTTTGACCTATAATTTGTCCCATTTAGAGACCTTTATTCCTGGCACGCTTTTCGGTGCAAAGTGGGTCACATGTGGACCCGCTTTGACCCAAAATTACCGTTGTCCCTGTGTCCAAATTGGACGAAAGGGTAGTATTTTCTAGCTATCTCGCTGATTCCGGGAACGTTGGTGATGTTTATTTCAGCATCCGGAGACGTTTATTCGGAGACCTTAGTTCCTGATACTGTATACTTGACATCGGGACGCTTAAACTTTACAGATTGCTTGTCAGGCAAGTATACATTGCCATTGTACTGTGATTTACATTTCATATGATGCATGTATTTCATTTCTGTCCATTTAGTTCATATATTTTAACTGCTATATAAAATGCGCGTCCAAGGATAACTTGGGTGCAACGACGGTGGCGTCGTATTCTGTTTTTACTATATATATGCATGTTGGCCTAGTTTATGAGATCGCCCCATTATCATGAGGCATTTTATGTTTCATTAGCCATGACACTGTTATTACACGAGTGTGAGTCTCATGTAGGACACGGACTTGCGTACTCGCCTGGCCACTGATACGTATAGGTCGTGCGACGAATAGGGATAATTGTTGATAGAAATTGCATGCTAGTAGACCTGACAATTATTTACAGGTATCATCGTGTCATGGATGTGACATGCTTAGAGCATGGGGTGGGGAGAACAACAAGTAAGGCGTTTGGGCTCCTTTGCACTTTCTTTTTTGTAACCCGTAAGCTCCGCCGGAGATGCGCGGTCATGATGACCCCTATATTACCTGACGGCCTCTGAGGTTCAAAAGACGTCATGATTTGTAGGCCCCTGAATCTCCAAGAGAATCATGCCAATCCTATCTTTGGCCAGATAGCCCACTTGTTGAAAAGTTGTTCTCAAACTGCATTCACATAGATGGTTAGGCGACCCATTGAATGTTTATTTTTAGTACTTTATTGGCATGTTTATATGTATCTTGTTATGTCCCTCCGAGGACCTGGTCCCTTTCCAGATATAGACGGACAGGATTACCCACAGGAGTACGGACCAGGACCTGACGCATCATACCAGACTGAGGAGGTCTTATCTTCAGAGTACCTTTGATTCATCGTAGCTGATGGATATTCTAGTTGCTATTTTCTTTATTGACATTTATCTTATATTAGAGTTTGATCTCCTCTCATTTAGTAGTTTTTAGTATAGTCGATTTGTAGTGGATTTGTTTCCATCCGGTTATCATACTATGAGACTTCATATTTGATATTCAGTTATCTATTCCTATTTCCTTATTTGTGTTGTGGATGAGATATAGATTGCGTATGACTTGTTGACAGTATATTACCACTTGTAGATTTGATATTCATAATACAGCGTACGTGTGTGTATGGTTTCCATATATTGGAGATCGTATACATACGGCTGGCGTGTTACGTATTCCTAGTCCTACGTATTTTGGGACTGGGGCGTGACACAAGCATCACCAATGGTGCCCACAACCGTAGAGCCATCGCCCTCCTCCAGCTCCACTGATTCTCTACCGTCTGATATACCGGCTCGCCCCCGTCGTACATGTCGCAACCATATTTTGTATGTTGACAACTACAAAGGGCTCGCGAGTCACTCAGTGCTTAGTAGCTACTATTGACGGAATTCATATTCCCAATTCTGCAGAGGAATGACTCAAACATCCTGATTGGCGTGCCGCTATAGAGGAAGAGATGCAAGCGCTTCGGGAGAACCATACTTGGGACTTGGTGAATTTGCCTACGGGTAAGAATTGAGTAGGTTGCAAATAGGTGTTCATAATCAAAATAAATTCGGATGGTACTCTTGATCGTCTGAAAGCTTGACTGGTGGCTAAAGGATATTCTCAAACATACGGTGAAGATTATTTTAAGACATTCTCCCCAGTTGCCAGGATGACTTCAGTGTGAGTGCTTATAGCCTTAGACGTCCGTTATGATTGGCCCATTTTGCAGTTGGAGTGAAGAATGAATTTCATGGGAACCTTGAAGAAGTGTATGTGGTGTAACCTCCTGGGTTCGTTGCAAGGGAAGGTAAAGTATGTCATTTACGGAAGGTCTTCTACGGTTTCAAACAATCACCTTATATCTGGTTTGGTCGATTTACACATGCTGTTACTCAGTTTGGCATGTGTAAATCGAAGAAAGATCATTTGGTATTTTACCGACAGACATCAGCCAGACGAATACTACTTGGTGTCTATGTCGATGACATTGTGATAACGGAAGACAACAGTCAAAGAATTGCAGGGCTAAACAAGTTTCTAGGTGAACAGTTCCAGACTAAAGATACGGGATCGTTGAAATACTTCTTGGACATTTAAGTCACACGGGGTAAGCGGGACATTGTAATGTCTCAGAGGAAGTATGTGATGGACATCCTAACTGATGCAAGAATGATACAAGCTAAGGGACCAACTTTACCCATGGATCCAGGGGTAAAGTTACTCCCCGATGAGGGAATACTGATGACCAATCCAGATCAGTATCATCATGTGGTTGGAAAACTCAATTACTTTGCACTCATGACTCGTCCAGACATTTCCTTTACCGTAAGTGTCGTAAGTAGATTCATAGCTTCTCCACGAGTTCCACATTTGCAGGTAGTTCTCAGAAACCTGCGCTATCTAGCCCAAAATTCGAAAAAAAATCAGATGGAGAATTATGGGCATACTCGTCTTGAATATTTTACAGATGTAGACTCGGGTGCAAATCTTACTTATAGACGATCTACATCCGGCTATTCAGTATTCATTGGTAGAAACTTGGTATCGTGGAAGAGCAAGAAACAGAGTGTGGTTTCGATCAAGCTCGGAAGCATAATATCAAGCTATTACTCATGGTACTGCAGAAGTGTTATATCTGCAGCATCTTCTACAAGAACTGAAAGAAGCAGAATTGAAAGCAGCAGATATGTAATGTGATAATCAGTCCGCTATCCACATTGCTACCAATTATGTATTTCATGAACAAACGAAACATATTGAGATTGACAGTCACTTTGTCCGTGATGAATATTAGAAGGGGGTGCTTACATTTCACCATGTGACAACTGGAGAGCAGATAGCTAATATACTTACGAAGTCTTTTTTGGGTCCTCGAGTTTAGTTTTTATGTAACAAGCTGGGATGATTTATATCTATGCTCCAGCTTGAGGGAGGGTGTTAAGCATAAGGATTGGGCTTTAGTCCCACATTGGGTAGAAGAATAAGGAAGAGGTCAATCATCTCCTATATATACGTAGTCTCTCTTCAATAATAAATCCTCCTATTATTATCTCTTACCGTACTCATACTAGTGAATACGAGATTGAGAAGAATGTTCATATAATTAAAACATGATGGTTAAAATTGAGTTATTTTGGAGTGATATGTGATAACATAATACCTTGAAGTTAGATAGAAAAATTATATAAGACTAGTCCTGCTTTAATGAAAACATGTCAAGAAAATAAGCATAGCTGAAATGAGATGCTAAGAAAAATGAGTGGCAATTGAAATGTAGGATAAGAAATGATTGTTATTATCGGAACTCGATGTGGTGCCAATTCAGGATAAGATGGGAGAAAATTGTCTTAGGTGGTTTGGCCATGTACAATGTAAACCAACATATGCACCTGTCAGGAGGAATGTTGTAAACGTGTCAGTTTCAAAGGACAAACGACACATGTCGTGTTCCAGGTTTATTTCAATTCAATTTTGAAAACAGAAACCTCTATTATCGTTGCTCGAGCAGAAGGCCAGACCATACTCCACTCCGATCAGGTAGATAAGTTTATTTGTGATTTTTTTTTTTTTTTAAGTTTTACAGAGGACAACTCTTTCTCTCTCTGAAATTGTTTGAACACAATCCATAGCTCAAAATCCATCCAAGCACTGCCTCGACTCTAGTCATTCTCTACTGCCTACACTCCTCCATTGCCTCCTATTCTGCTCACTTTTATCTCCTATTAACTTGATCAGATATGACATGCAATTTGCTGTCAGTCCTGCTATAGACCCCACCAAGCACCTAAGGGTGCATCTATTATCTCAATTTTGAAATTCCATATCCAATGTGCTCCTAATTCCGCTTAACTAAAATGGAGTTAACTTACAGGTTTGCACGAGAGTTATAAAACCACAAAAGTTCATTCAAGTCCAACCAGAGTTATGTCAAAAATTGGACTGGAAAACAATGCCTAAAGCTCGATTTAAGGTACCTCCCAGTCCAACGTACAAACACGCTTAGATTACCAAAAGTCTAATATTACCGTTTTACTTTACCATATAGAAAAGGAGACGCTAGGACTAGAGGTAGACTTAAACGAATGTAGAAGCATAAAAAATACGCCGGATGGCTATACGCAGTATATTGGTGCAGAGCAGCGTAAGCAGAGGCCTTCAAAGCCACCAAGCGTGCAACAGAGCTTTTTCCGCTAAACCCAGCGTGAAATATTAAAAGCTCAAAGGCCATCCGCGTAAGGCAGTACGTCCAAACCACTTCAGCGTAAACGGGGTGCTTCATCGCCTTCAGGGCGTAAAACTCATCCTCTTTCAGACGCAGCATTGAGGTGTACAAGAGACGCTTCGTATTCTCCGAAGTGAACCTGTCAGACCCTGCAATGAAAATCCTGCAATGAACCTGACGTCTGGACTTCTGACAAAGGGATACGGCTCGACTACCCAGACGACGGCTATAATGATGGGACAGCACTGCGACCCAGGCTGTCATTTACTGCCATCCCCTTTGCGTAAACTGCTTTTACAAAGCACGAAGGGATACGCTGCCTTGTTTTACACAGGCAGACACGAGCTGTTTACGTTCTGCAGTAGACAAACCGCCTGCCACATCAAAAGCTGCACTCCGTACTGGGTTCGAGGCAAGTCTCTGCGTCCAATGCACAGAGCGATGACAGTTGCTCGAGGCACGTCTCTACGTCTAAATGCACAGAACGGTGACAGTTTCTCAAGGCACGTCTCTGCGACTGATGCGCAGAAAGGGTTGCGGACCTTCAAAAACACGCCTCCACATTTAATGCACATGATGGTGGCGAATCTCGGCATTTAATGCAAGAGATTTGATTATATCTTCAAAAGCCATAATTCCGGCTAAGACGTTCACATCAGCACTCTGGCACGGTACGCAGCGGCTTGTACGCCCATCCAGCTCCTGTGCTCACTCGGCCTCAACGCCCATTCGGCTTCTACGCCTACTCGGCCTCTATGACCGCTCGGCTTCAACGCCCATTCGGCTTCTACGCCTACTCGGCCTCTATGACCACTCGGCTTCTACGCCTGCTCGACCTCTATGACCATTCGGCTTCTACGCCTGCTCGACCTCTATGACCACTCGGCTTCTACGCCTATTCGGCTTCTACGCCTATTCGGCTTCTATGCCGGTTTGATAACTATTTGGCTTCTATGCCATGGTGACAGACATTTGGCTTCTATGCCAACCTCTTCTACACAATGGATACCTACCTACGTGGCTTCTACGCCGTGATCTTCGTAGCGATTATGCGCATTTTGTCCCTTAGTTGGACCCACGTCACACGCTCATTCAAAGTATCATCTATACGCAGGCATTGGTTATTTTAACCGTTGTGTAAAAGGGTGCTGTACTTTCCACTCCTCGGTTTCTACACCGACGGAGTGGTCACTGTCACTAAAACTCTATAAATAGCGACCTCTATCAATGAGGAACAAGGTCGGAAAATTGGTCAAGAAACCAATATCAGATCCAAGGTCAAGAGAGAGAGAGAGAGAGAAGAATCCGGAGCTCAGGCAAAGAGTAGGGATCGACGACTTTGGCATCGTGCATCCACCATCTTCTGCAACCTTCGAAACTGCTTCCTGTCTTCTACGGCACTTCTTCAACATCGTGTGGTCCAAGGGCTAAAGTGATCGACTGCAGATCAGACACCTATAGCAATATTTACCCAGATTAAATAAATTGTACTCCCACATCCTCGTGTAGGATCAAATTGTACAAGTTTGTTTGTAAACCAAAGAAGGCGGGTCTCGTATAAACCCTATCCTGAATACATTTTCATTCTTTCGTTTAATACCACAAACAAGATGGCGACTCTGCTGGGGACATCTTTCTCTTCTGACGAGGAAGCGATTGCTCAACACGATGCGGTATCTATAGGAACCGTGAAGAAGACACTGGTCGTCCAATTCGACCAGTCTGCCTACGAAGACATGCTTCGAACCGGGGGTAGCTCTCACCCTCTCTCCATCCAAGACAACAGGAAGCTGCGCAAGGTCTGGATGCCCAAGACATCCTCTACCATTCCTGTGGACTCTCCGATCTCTCCGACCAATGAGGTTGTAGCCTTGCTCCCTCCGTGCCCTGCACGTAAAATTCAGTCTCCCGCTACGCGCGGTACAGACGAAACTTCGGACAAAGCCTCAGCGCTAACCCAAAAGTATCCATTGCGCTCTACGCGTAGAAACCAGTCTCCCGCTACGCGCTGTACAGACAAAACTTCGGACAAAGCCTCAGCGCTAACCCAGAAGTATCCACTGCGCTCTAAGCGTAGAAACCAGTCTCCCGCTACGCGCGGTACAGACCAAACTTCTGATGATGCCTCAGCGCCAAATCGGAAGTACAAATCACGCTCCGTGCGCAAGACAACATCTGACCTCTACGGGGAACCAGATGAGCGCTGTGATTTCCGCAAGGGAAAGCAAGCGGCAGAGTACTCAACTTCTCGGCCTTTACGCCAGCAAGGGAGCAATCTGCTTACCCTCCGGATTACGCGGGAAGCCGACGGCCGACTGAGGACCTCTTCAGCTTTACGTCAATCTGAGCAAATCTCCAAATTACGCCAGGCGAAGTCCCACGGCGTAAAGCAAGCTCAGGTTGCGGAAAGACACCCTCCCCGGGGATTATCCGCCACTCAGATGGCCAATCTGTTGTACACAGGTGGCACAGGGAAAACCATGGTGCCCAATCTCCGAGTGCCCACTGATGGGAACAGAAGGAACAAGCCGTCGTCTTCTTCCTCTAGTCCTCCTGACTTGCGCAAATATCTAATTCAGAAGCGTAAGGAGAGGGGACCTTCCAACATGTCTATTACGCCCCCTGGCGAGCAATGTTGTAATAGTCATAAAATTGTGATTGACTGCTGCTGTTCTAAAGCAAAACGGTCGGTTTTCGACCGATTGAGCTACTCTCAGTCTTTTCAGGAAGAAGAGCCCGTGCATGCATCCGTGAACATGGCTTCACACATACCTAGAGGAGGGTCGAGCTCAAGACGTCATCTCTCTAGGCCTCCGAGCCGAAGGAGATTCGAAGACCTCCTCAGGAACACTGAAGCTGGGGTGTTCCAAAACACCCGTGCAAGGTCACAGCAACCTGCTTCGTACTCGTCTGATTCCGACGCTGGGGGTCGCCAATCTCCCGGATCAGATGCTGAGAGTATAGAGTCGACTTCTGCGGCGACCTATACTAATCCTTCGATGACGCCCAAGGAAATGGGAGTTTACGCCGTTGAAGATGAACGCAAGGAAGCTTCGCCATCAGGAAACGCGGAACAACGCATCACTGTACTGGAGACATCTCTGAAACAAATGCAATCCATAATGGAGAACATGCACCAGATGATGCTAACTCAGCACGCAACTGCCATGGCTCAAGCGTCGGTCCCGCCAACTCAGATACGTGTGGGGGTGGACTTACCACCATCCAACCCGAGCCAAGAGCCTGCTCTAGATCAAGAGTCAGCAGTTCCTCCGCTTCCTCACTCGGAGAATATATTACCCCCCGTTGGAGTCGCGATACAACCAACTCCGCACTACACCATAGTCCCGCCTCCAACTGAAAATTCGATGCAGGCAGTACGGGAGTTGAAAGCCCAGTTTGACGCCTTGAAGCACAAAGATCAGCTCAAGAAACTGGGAATCAACCAGCCTTACCCAGCTATCTGGGAAGAGATCCCTTTCCCTCCGAGGTACAAACCTCAGACTATGGCTCTGTTCGAGGGAAAAACATCACCAAGTCAGTACATGAACTATTTCAGTATGATGACGGTGTTGCTACAAGGGAACGACGCCCTCCTCACTCGGGTGTTCAAAGGCTGCCTCTCAGGAGTAGCCTATCAGTGGTACCGTAGCTTGGCGGACAACTGCATTACTTCCTTCGAGGACTTCAAAGTTTTATTCTTCACGCGATTCTACGAGGGAGGAATGGACATGTCTATGTCCTCTCTCATCGAAGTCAAACAGAGGGAAAAGGAGGACGTTCGCACCTTCGTCGAACGTTTTCGTCAGGCCACCTTACAGATGCCTCCAGGAGTTCCAGACTCTGCGTTAGTAGACATTTGCAGGAAGAACCTCCTTCCCATAGTCTCGGTGTTTACAGGACCATATCAGTTTCATGATTGGCCCTCGTTCATCATCTCGGCAGCGGCCGCCGAAGACAACAGTCGCAAGGCGCGCGACAATGGCATTATGATCTCCGCCTCTGACGGAGGCAAAAGGTCATCTCCCAGCAGCGACCATCCTCGCAGCTCCAAGGGAAAAGAAGCTCTGGCAATCAATACGTCCAGACAAAAGACTGCGGCGACCACGCAGACGAGAACCGGGACTTCCAGGCCCGTCGAAGTCTACTCTTTTGACGACGACGATATCCCAAGTATATTCGAGTGTCTCGTCAAGAGTGGCAAGATCACCCTTCCGGAGCTAAGGCGGCCCTAAGAAGTCGGCAGTACTGACGACCTCAAATACTGCATCTTCCACAGATACGTACACCACCCAACAAAGGCGTGTTACATACTGAAAAGGAAGATCCAGGGGTTAATCGATGCTAAGGCCATCACTCTGCACAACACCGAAAAGACGGTCACGGCCAACATGATCTCTCTGCGGTTTGGCAATCTGCCTTCCCAAAAGGTCTCGGACGGTGTCACACCCATTTTTCGGACCACGATGAACATCATCAATCTACCTCCAGCTAGGGGTCAAAATCATGACCTGGTACCCCTAACCACCCGGCAGGACGAGATTATGTGGGTTCATCCAGATTTGGTGTCAGAGCTCGAGGAGGAGACTAAAGCTACTAAGGCTACGTCTAGAAAGAGCTCCAAATACAAATCATGCCATATGGTCGCAACTTCTTCGCCATCAGACGAAGACGAGGTATTTGCTGCAACCCGTTCAGGGAAAGCCTACCTCAACGACTACAGAGCAAGTCAGGAAGATGCACCGGTGGATGCTTCAGCTGCCAAACCTTCAGGACCAGACCCCGTCGTACCAGATGTCGATCCTTCGAAACCAACTCCGGCGGACAAGGGGAAACAAACAGAAGTGCGCTTTGATAAACCTGTGAAAAATATTCCAAACAAAGGTTTAGATAAGCCCTACAACTTCGACATACTGGCCCAACTGGCTAATACACCAGCCAGGCTGTCCATCTTCGAGCTACTCAGGCTCTCCCAAGACACTCGTCTAGCCCTGAGTGAAGCACTGATGCAGGCGGAGGTATGCTTGACCCAGCTCAAGTCCCCCGACGAAGAACCAGTGGCATGTCCTCAATGCCACAGTGTAATGGAAGTGGTCACAAATATCACTTTCACTCAAGACGACATGCTGTTAAAACATAACAGGCATGACAGGCCCCTCTATTACACCGGGTACGTCGGTTCCATGGAGGTCGATCGGATTCACATAGATCCGGGATCATCGATCAGCATCATCCCTCACAATCTGCTCAGGCCGCTGAGGATTCCTACCAGTTAGGTCATATTCTATCATGTCCGTATGACCTCTGAATAGGTATGTCCTGCTAGAAGTTTATCAAGAGTCTATCACGTCCATACTACCTCTGATATCACTCTCGCCCAAACCTGTCATTTACATTCCGAAATGATGGGTCCACAAAGTCAGAAAAGATTCGCTTTATTTATTCCCGAAAAGAGCAGAATTACATTGGGGAAGCAAAAAGAAGAAAGGGTACATCATTGTGGGGGAGCGGTCAGATCGCGAATCAGCTTTGCCAGTGCAGCTACCCTCTCGTCCCTAGAAACCAAGGCATCAGCGCGGGCCTGTTCCAGCCGTGCCTCGGGATTGTTCATAAAGGACAGTTCAGCCCTTGCCCGAAGAGAGCCAGCTCGGGCAGCTTCTGCACGCTCCAGATCCCGTCGTGATGTGCTTAGTCGACCAGTCGCTACATCTAGACCTGCCAACGACTGAGAAGCCCACTCCTCTGCCTGAGCGAGTTTTTCCTTCAACTTGCGGGCCCTCGCTACATTTCCTTCATGCTCGGATTGGCACTTCGTCTGAAGAGCAAGAGCCTCCTCCACGACAGCTTTTCTTTTATCCATCTCCAGCTTATGTGCTTTGATGGAGTTATCTAGGCTCTCCAGCTGTTTGGTAAGCCGCGCAGTCATGAAGTCGTATCTGGCCTGGACCTCAGCTTCAAAACTGCCCCGAGTCAGCTGCAAGTATTCGTTAATGGGTTGCTCCAACCCATTAACCATCGCCTCCAGGGCGTCAGCTACCCCAGAATTGCCGAACTCCCTGACCGCCCCAATCGAAAACTGGCAAGCCTTCTTCAGACGCTCAAAATCCAGATTCTTCGCCAACACCATTGATATCAGCGTTTTCAAACTGGTGTAAAAGAGGCTGGTATACAGCTCGGTCAGCGCAACCAGATCTGGTTGAACGCCAGGAGTGGCCGTGATATTGGCGAGTTCCCCTCTAGGAATGATTGCAGACGAAGTGGCCACAGCCGCCGCCTCGACGGGTAGTGCGACCGAAGAAGGTGCGACAACGACGGTCGAAGTCATCGGCATACTCGCAAGAGGCGAGGTCACGATAACGGGTTCGTCCTCCTCTTGAGGTGACGAAACTACTCCAGGCGAGCTGGCCCCCGAAGGTATTTTCTCCTCGAAGTCGAACGCCTCCGTATCATCGCCAGGAGCCCGAGCAGAGCCAGAAGGCGCTTCAACGCTATACTTCCCGTGGACGTCATCCCCTGAGAAAAGGACAAGAAAGTTGATATCAATATGATAGTAATCTTTCTAAGAGGAGACATAAAGATGACCTTTACCCGTAGCCAACGGTATATATGCCGCGTCTGCAGCCGATGTAGCTATATCACGCCTTAATGACGCAATACGAACTGTCATACCTGGAGAAGGAGGTGGGCCAACCGACATCGCCAGGAGCTCTACCAAGCCTTCACCAAGACCCAGTCGAGGTTCGTCAGCTGGAATCTCGCTAGTCATGCTCACGGACGCGGCAGGAGTTTCATCCGTTGCTGGTTTAGGGGAAGATTCTCCCATTTGCCTCGGCCACGCAGGCGATTTCATTCCACTACCGGAGGCAGTGGCAGCAACGGCAGCCTCAAGCAGGAGTTCTCCGGCACCACCAGCCGAAACTGAGGGTCCCTCTCCAAAAGGCGGGGAACCTCCAATCAAAGAGACATCCCCAACAGGAGAGACAGCAGGTTCCTCTCTAGGAGCCTCAATGCCAGGAATCCGGAGAGAACGATTAACCGTCTTCTTCTTCCTCTTGCGAGGGGAAGTCTGCTTCGAGGCAGGAGCCCTTCGCTTCCCGGAGACTGCCAAAGCCCCCGCAGGCGGAGGCACTTCACACCTCGGTACCGACACCAGAGGCTCATCCGGAGTGACGGACTCCTCACCCTCGTCAGACGAAACCGAGGGGATTTCGACTCTTCCCCCAAGCTTGGGAGAAGGCACCCTAAAGCTTCCACGCATGTCAAAATCGCGATGGAAGGTGTTGATCGCCACGTAGAACTGGGCATACGAATGGAGGATGCGCAGCTCCGTGGAGAGAGTGACGACCGGCACGATAAAGATTGCTCCCGTGCAACCCATGATAAAATACCGCCATCCTCTGGCTCCATCAATGAGTCCGCCCCTGGACCTGAAGCTGGTGACGACATTGCCCACGTGCAGCTGATCGTACCCAAACTGCCTGGCAAATCGACTGGGCAAGTAAGGCTCGAAGAAGCAATGATCTTCGCTTCTGTACAGCAAATGGGAGGGTCTGATGCAGACCAACCAATTAAAAGCTTCCGGAGAAATATTGGTCTTCTCTCCACCTAAATCCTCAAGCCTAATCCCCGACTGATTGCGATGCACAGAGGGGACAGTGCAGATGAGCTTCCAGCAATGACCGAGGCTCAGCACCAGCCGACAGTCTAAGACTGTGTTCACGTTCCAGAGGGAGTCCTTGTAGTTCAGCAAGAAACTACCCCCCGAACTACTGCCAGGGCCGGGAGACATCACCCGGGGGTTGTGGAGAATTAACCACCCATCAAGTACAGGTATGGTAACTCTACCCGGGGAAAGCTATCACGCCGAGCTTCATCAACGAACAGTCCGTCAGTCATGGCTCTCAGGCCAGCCTGTATACGGCACACCATGGCAGGGAGCAAGTCCAGTCTTGCCCCGAACACCAGACGAACGGCAGGCCACAGGATGTTCCGGTGAATGCGGTCCGCGGACGCGATACCGGGCACAACTACTCTACGCAGCCATATGGAGAGAAAACCAGCCAGCCGGGCTTCCTCAGACAAAGGCCTGCGACAGCGCCTCAAGTAACTATAGGCCTTAGTGCCTTCAGGATACTTTCCTACCCCGTCAGTGAGAAACTGATCGGGAGCTTTAGCATCCTCCATAAGATCCTCGACGACCTGGGCACTGAGCACGCCCAAACAGTTCACGGGCTCATTCTTGCCCCCCGAAACTTTCTCCGACTTGACGGCCCTGGCCCGGTGGAAGAAGAGGTAGGACATCCACTTAGTGGTGTGAGCCAAATCAGAAGGCTCATTATAAAAAGCAGTGCACGCGAAGTAGTGGCACATCAGCTCCTGATACACCTCCACAACCCGAGGGTCCGAGTCCTCCAACTCCCGGTTGGTGGGAACATACTCTTCATATGGGGTGTCCCCCATCGGCGGTCTCGAGATCACTGCCATTTCGTGGAGGGCCAACCCCAACTCCTCCAGTGGAGTGGCGAAGGTCCCGGTGA
Organism: Iris macrosiphon; assembly: GCA_036927795.1. NCBI lineage: Eukaryota > Viridiplantae > Streptophyta > Magnoliopsida > Asparagales > Iridaceae > Iris > Iris macrosiphon. The sequence goes on from JAYESA010000018.1 coordinate 63,142,721, forward strand.
GCGAAATGTATCGCTCCATCAGTGCCAAAAACAGGTTAGGGTTGGGAGGCAACCCAACACTCGTCGCACTCACAGCAGCATACAGTCCGATGACCTCCAGCTCTCTCCGAAAATGTTTCAAGGCCCAGTCAACTAGGCAAGTCCATCGGAGGTTTGTTGGGGTGATCCACCCATTGCACCGAGGATTCTCCTTGGGGTATACCACCCCTCGCACCATGAAGTCGTTGCAGAAAGTCGGCAATTGGACCGGCTGGATCACTGAACTGTCTTCACTCGGGACGCTGCCCGGGCACAGTCCCCTGAACAACGTCACGACGCCAGAGGAACGGCTGACAAACGACCCCTGGTCATCTCCTTTCAGATGAAAGATCTTTCCCGGCTTGCCGTGAAGATCGGGAGTCAGCGTCTACGACATCCTCCTGAAGTGTGTGGCATGGAAGAAAGCCGAGATGGGATAATCTCTCGGCATCGTGGGCAGATACAAGACCACACTCTCGGCGGAAAAAACCCAGGGTTCTCTTTTGGGCTTCGTCTGGGACTGTTTATCAATCATGTCCCCAAAAAAAAGGCCGGCTTGATGTACTGGTCCCCGTCTATGTACGTCAGGGGCTCTCCGTTAATCATGTTCAGCAATGTCCGCTCGCCCTGAGTCGATATCAAGATCCCTCGTCCTTCGGGATACTGGGGTTCGGAGATAGGAAATGTCACGTGCGACAGATCCTCCAGATAGTTCGAGTGCAGCATCCCGGCAGCGGAACCCATCACCTCGGCCAGTGGAGACTCATGCAAGTTAACTGCGAAAGTGCAAGAAAAAAACACGTCATTACAAATCTTGCAACATAAAGACCAAAAGACGACAGTCTGTGCTTTACGCCAAGACTGTACAAAATTTGGTCATTTTACGCCGGAAGTCACATCCAGAAGCGTAATTGGCGGTATACAGTCCGTGCTTTACGCCAGACTGCCAAAATTCTAGTTATTACGCTGGAGGTCCCATCCACAAGCGTAAAACTAAAATTTTATAATATACACCAAGTTTTCGGCAGTCAGAGCTTTTACGCTCAAAACTGCGAAAACATGGAGTTTTTACGCTGGCACATTAGAAATGTGGGCGTAAAAGATGAAAACGTCTCCGTGCGTCATCTTCCTCAAATGAGGCTATCAGCACAGAAGACGACCTAGCGTGGTCACGTTCAATGTGTGCGAAGAATTTTTCGTCGTTCTTTGTCATCCCAAAGGCTATACCTCTAAGGCCGGGTGCGCTACTCGTCGGCAGGATGCTTCGCTCAGAAGAAAATTCACCTTGCCCGACCGAAGACTCTCTCGCCGGGGCAGAAGAACGAGAAGAGCCTGTGCTCTTTCCCTTAGTGGAGGGGGTTTGTTTCGGCGCCATTTCTGAAAACTCGGAGTGCTCGGAGAAAAAACGAGGGAAAAAACTCAAACAATCGAAGGCTCTCTTTCGCAGAAGACGGATAAAAAGTTTCTCTCAAAAGTTTGGGATATATATAGAGTTCGGGTCGACTCCTCAAACCCTCGGACGGGCTCCTCGAAACCCCAACCAAATCTCACAATTAAATATTTGGTTATGATTGGGTACTACGTCAGCCCACTACTCTCGAAAGGCGGACAGTCAGCAAATTCGAAGAGTTTTTCGTGCAAAAGCAGGTCAACGGTTCCTATGCTAAGGAGCTTTCTACGCTCGACAGCAACAGATCTACGGTTTTACGCTCGCAAGCTATAAGTCTATGGTTTTATGCCCGGATGCCTTTGTGCTCGGTAGCTTTTATGCTCGAGAGGCTACAAACCTACGACTTTACGCTCAGCAGATACCAAATCAATGATCTCACGCTCGGTGGCGTTTAGTTTACGCTCGGAGGCAACAGATCCGCAACCTTACGCTCGGAAGATTTCTTTTATTCACAGGCTACAAATCTACAGCTCTACGCTAAGGAACTTTCTACGCTCGACAGCAACAGATTTACGGTTTTACGCTCGCAAGCTATCAGTCTATGGTTTTATGCCCGGATGCCTTTGTGCTCAGTAGCTTTTACGCTCGAGAGGCTACAAACCTACGACTTCATGCTCAGCAGCTACGAATCTACGATCTCACGCTCGGTGGCTTTCTACGCTCAATAGACTACGAACTCAGGATTTTCAGCTCATCTACACTACGGATCTCTGACTTTCCGCATATCCGAACAGTTCTCAAGACGGTCGATTACAGGAGTTCACACAGAAGATACTCCTTCTTGACCTCAAAATATCCCAAGTACCCGAAGCATACAGAGTTCAAACATTGAGAATTACTCTTCTCGGGTCAATTGGAGGTTCATCCAGGCTCCAGTCTGAATATCTCGTCTATCAAGATGGCAAACTCAGCTCGGCAGCCATTCCTCGACCCTGTTCCAAGGGATTTTCGAGAAGTCATTCTTGAAGACGAAGTCTGAACAAAAATTCTGTTCATCAGAAGTAAAAACTCTACGCGGTTCCTCAGTCTTAGCAGCAGAACAGTTCTTCTAAATGTTCAAAATGCTCAACAGCGTTCTATGGACTATTCGCTATGAATAAAGGACAGGACCTAGCACTCTTTCTAAACAAAGTTGACGTAAAGAATCAGACGTGTCGAAGCTACACATATTCAGACTTCACAGCAACGTATGACAAAAATGCGGAGAAGAAAGACGATTTTATTAAAATCAAAATCATGATTACATATGAGGGAAATCCTGTCTACAAGGGATTTTTCTTCATTTTTCATGGTTACATCTGAGGGAACTCCGTCGACAAAGGGGCTCCCTCATCATCGTCGAAAGACCGCACCAAGGAGCTGTTTTGACGGGTTCTCACGTTGGTGACGGTCTTCCTCTTCTTCGAGGAAAATGATCAGTGGCAGGAGAATACAAAACTGGGCATATGACCCATCCTCCAACAGAAGGAAAGCAGGGTAATTCTGCTTTCCTACAGACCACCGCCACTCTAGCCGGTCTGTCTGCCTCTCATCACCAGAGGTAACTAGAGAAGGCGCCACTTGCAAGCAGCGTGGTGAAATACGATTCTTCGTCTCTCCCGAAGAACAGCCATATAAAGTTGCTGATTATCCCAAGCAAGGGAGGCTAAGATATCCTTCCACGATCCATCGTTGCAGTGGACACTTGCCCGAAGACGCCGTCTTTTTCGGCTCCTTACACGCTGGAAGAACATGATCTCCTTCTTCCTCAGATCGACCCGACGAACTCCGGCGATCATCTCTGCGTGGTGATGGAAATGTGGGGAGAACAGGTTAACTCCCCCAGCCTTTTTATAGGCGAAAAAGGTCACACCGGTCCCCAATAAATCCGCCATAAAGTCAGCATCGACCGTTTCAACGCTCTATTCAGAAACGTTTTGAGTTACGAGTAGCGGTTCATTCTTCATTCAAAGCGTTCCAAATTCAGAGGAATTTGAAAGCTTTGAAGGGGGACTTGTAGAAGCATGAAAAATACGCCGGATGGCTATACGCAGCATATTGGTGCAGAGCAGCGTAAGCAGAGGCCTTCAAAGCCACCAAGCGTGCAACAGAGCTTTTTTCGCTAAACCCAGCGTGAAATATAAAAGCTCAAAAGGCCATACGCGTAAGGCAGTACGTCCAAACCACTTCAGCGTAAACGGGGTGCTTCATCGCCTCCAGGGCGTAAAACTCATCCTCTTTCAGACGCAGCATTGAGGTGTACAAGAGACGCTTCGTATTCTCCGAAGTGAACCTGTCAGACCCTGCAATGAAAATCCTGCAATGAACCTGACGTCTGGACTTCTGACAAAGGGATACGGCTCGACTACCCAGACGACGGCTATAATGATGGCACAGCACTGCGACCCAGGCTGTCATTTACCGCCATCCCCTTTGCGTAAACTGCTTTTACAAAGCACGAAGGGATACGCTGCCTTGTTTTACACAGGCAGACACGAGCTGTTTACGTTCTGCAGTAGACAAACCGCCTGCCACATCAAAAGCTACACTCCGTACGGGGTTCGAGGCACGTCTCTGCGTCCAATGCACAGAGCGATGACAGTTGCTCGAGGCACGTCTCTACGTCTAAATGCAGAGAGCGGTGACAGTTTCTCAAGGCACGTCTCTGCGACTGATGCGCAGAAGGGGTTGCGGACCTTCAAAAACACACTTCCACATTTAATGCACAGGATGGTGGCGAATCTCGGCATTTAATGCAAGAGATTTGATTATATCTTCAAAAGCCGTAATTCCGGCTAAGACGTCAACATCAGCACTCTGGCACGGTACGCAGCGGCTTCTACGCCCATCCAGCTCCTGTGCTCACTCGGCCTCTATGACCGCTCGGCTTCAACGCCCATTCGGCTTCTACGCCTACTCGGCCTCTATGACCGCTCGGCTTCAACGCCCATTCGGCTTTTATGCCTACTCGGCCTCTATGACCGCTCGGCTTCAACGCCCATTCGGCTTCTACGTCTACTCGGCCTCTATGACCACTCGGCTTCTACGCCTGCTCGGCCTCTATGACCATTCGGCTTCTACGCCTGCTCGGCCTCTATGACCACTCGGCTTCTACGCCTATTCGACTTCTATGCCGGTTTGATAACTATTTGGCTTCTATGCCATGGTGACAGACATTTGGCTTCTATGCCAACCTCTTCTACACAATGGATACCTACCTACGTGGCTTCTACGCCGTGATCTTCGTAGCGATTATGCGCGTTTTGTCCCTTAGTTGGACCCGCGTCACACGCTCATTCAAAGGATCATCTATACGCAGGCATTGGTTATTTTAACCGTTGTGTAAAAGGGTGTTGTACTTTCCACTCCTCGGTTTCTACACCGACGGAGTGGTCACTGTCACTAAAACTCTATAAATAGAGACCTCTTTCAATGAGGAACAAGGTCGAAAAATTGGTCAAGAAACCAATATCAGATCCAAAGTCAAGAGAGAGAGAGAGAGAGAGAAAGAAGAATCCGGAGCTCAGGCAAATAGTAGGGATCGACGACTTTGGCATCGTGCATCCACCCTCTTCTGCAACCTTCGAAGCTGCTTCCTGTCTTCTACGGCACTTCTTCAACATCGTGTAGTCCAAGGGCTAAAGTGATCGACTGCAGATCAGACACCTATAGCAATATTTACCCAGATTAAATAAATTGTACTCCCACATCCTCGTGTAGGATCAAATTGTACAAGTTTGTTTGTAAACCAAAGAAGGCGGGTCTCGTATAAACCCTATCCTGAATACATTTTCATTCTTTCGTTTAATACCACAAACAACGAACATGGTGAAGTTTCGAAGAAAGATATGGTTTTTGTTGTGTGCTACAGAGGACATGGCTCTAAAAAGAACTAGATGTAATAAGGATTCAAATAGATGATCCCAAAAATTTGGGATAAAGGCTTTGGTGGTGTTGTAATTAACCCTATAGGAAAAAATCATTTATGTGCAATTTCACATTGTTGTTTTGGTACTAGCCCTAGACAGACTATAGCATTAGTTAAAATAAGTCTCACATTAAACACCCCCCAACAAAGAAACTGCAACAAAAACATACAGCCCAAATGGATAATATAAAGTAGGAAGTTAAAATTCCAAATCTTAGCAATCTCGAGTAATAGGTTTTTCTTTTTCAAAGAAAAATCATTAGATAATTCACGTTTCCATAGCAATATTTTATTAGTCACATTTCTAAACTGCAACTTTACTCTCTTTTACATACAGTGCCTTTTCTTTTCTTTTTTTTTCTTGTTTTCTTTTATTTTGAAATGTGGTTTCTCCGGTTAAAATCACGTTTTGGAATTGTGGGTTTGGAAACAACGGTATTTTAGTAATATTTTTCAAAACGTCGAACTCGAGTGACTCTTGTGGTTACCGAGGAGAGGCATAAGACCCTGGCTGGATGGCGGAAGTTCGGTGGATCGAACCACGAACGTATTATTCCTTCCATTTATAATTGGGGAGAGTCGGGGACAGAAGAGACATGCAACGCAGCGTGCACAAAGTCCCGAACGTTATGCCAGGCATCTCAAATATATATATATATATATATATATATATATATATATATATATATATATATATAAACTACCTTATTTAAAGAATTTTTCTCAAAAGAATCCCAATTTCACAAAAATCCCAATTTCTAATGCAAGAATGTCATATCTGCTCATTTGTATTTACCAAATATTTCGAGCTTTAACATGTAATGTTGGAATGTTCCTATCAGCTTGAGCATTTGGAAAAGTTAACTAACAGCAGCATTGTTTCTTAGTATGAAAAACCGAATCCAGCCATATACAATGGTTCTCTAAAAATATCCGAGAAAGCAATGATGCTCCAAAATTATTGTGTCATCTCGGACATGTAGTTATATTGGACACGCACAGACACTCCAAATACGTATTGGCTTCCCTCTACTATAATTCATGACCGACTAATCCAATCAACCCAGTTTAAAGCGATAAAATGAAACAAAAATCGAAAGTTCAACGAATATTCGGACGATCCGTTCACCTTGGGGGTGGAGAGCGGATCGGTGAAGAGGATCTGTCCTTCCTCCCCGATCTCCCAGCCGAGGGAAGTGTAGAGGACGTGGTGGAGCAGGTCCTCCATGGCGTCCCAGTCCTTCACGAACCCCCGCACAACCGGATCGACCGCGACCTCCTCGAAGGCTGAGCTGTCGGCCATGTCCCCGTCCTCCACCACCCGCCGCATCTTCGTCGGGATTATCTGAATGGTGAAAAATTAGGTCTATAGTTAGGGGTTTTGGAGGGGAATTAGGGTTAGGGTTTTGCTTACCAGGCCTGGGTCCTGGTCGGGAGCGGCGAAGCCGGCTTTGAGGAGCTTAGATCCGGCGTCGACGACCACCGCCTCCATTGAGTGGTTCTGGAAGTTTTGGGAAATGGGAAACTTTTGTGTTTTGTTACGTAAGAAGAGAGTTTTGGAGTTAAAAAGGAGAAGCTGGATTGCAAGCTAGTAAACAAAGCATTTATTATGGCCATTTTTACATGTACTCGAAAAATTGTATATGACAGCTCAAATTTTTATAATTTTTACTCAGAAAAGTCTCAAATTTATTCGTAACAGTCCAACCTCCCATATTTTCCATCCTAAATTCTAATTCTAATCTCAATCCCCCAACCGCCGGAGGAGGAGGAAGGAGGAAGGAGGCGGAAGAGGAGGAGTTTGGCGGAGGAAGAGGAGGAGGAGGAGGCGGATGTACGAAGAGGAGGCGGAGTTAGTAGGAGGAGGAGGAGGTGGGAGGAGGCTGTCAAAAATTTATAACTGTCAATATTTTTTACAGTCCTAAATATACTAGACTGTCAAAAAAATGACAGTTCTTCCATATTTTTGACAGCTCTAAATATTTAGGACTATCAAAAATTTGACAGTCCTCCCAATAAGGACTTCCAAAAAAATTACAATCCTGAAAAAATTTGGACTAGTCTGAAACAATTTTTTTGATGGCAAACTTGTAAATAACTAAACAAAAAAATGGACTAGCCTAAGTAAATTTTTGAGTGCCTTTAGAATTAACCTTTATTATTTACTAGTGAACTTAGTGAACATTGTGGTTACCGGAGAGAGCTACAAGACATTGACTGGATGACAGAAGATCTGTGGATCAAGCCACGGGAGCATTTCATTTCTTCCATTTATTTGATACGCAGCGGGCACAAAATCTCGAACGTAAAGCTGGACATCTAAAAAAAATAACTATTTAAATTTTTTAAATTGGTACCTTAATTTTAAATATCATACCAATCAAAATTTCTCCACTATTAAATATTTTCAAGTATACTCTACGTCAGGGATTAAATTGTCTGTTTCAACAAAAATACATAATAATTTTTGACTAAATTATCTCCATCCCCTCTAGTTTTGACCAAATTACCCCCATCTCCCTAGGGGCATTTGAAGTGACCACAAATTAGAGAATGAGAGGAATATTTTTATCATTTATAATTTTTTGTTAATACTGTTAGGATATTAAATTTTATAATTATAGTTGAGGTATTAAGTTGTCTAATATTAAACTTTATGGTATCAAGTTGAAAAACTTGAATAGTTGAGAGTAAACTTGAATAGTTGAGAGTATGAAGTTGAAATTTAGCCTTTTTGTTATTGTTGAAAACACTTTAAATATTTGAATATATATATATATATATATATATATATATATATATATATATATATATATATATATATATATTCTGATATTACATAAAAAATTAGATAAAAATTTAAATTATATTATTATTTTTATAAATATCTTTGTAGATCTTTGGATATATGTTTAGATAATATAATATTTTAAGTTTAAATATAATTTAAATATTGATTATATTTTATTTTGGATTTGTTATATATATATATATATATATATATATATATATATATATAAAAGAAATTGAGATCTTGTTTACGTGAGAGAGATAATACGGTGTTAGTTAAAAGGATTAAAAATTATTAATTAATGGAGGATATACAAATGGCTTAGACGGCTCATTTTTTTAGTCATTTTTAAGCCGCATTATAATAGTAGAGATTATTCTTTTCCATTTGCAAAAGCAGTACAAATTAATTAATAATTTCATATTTATATTATATGTAATTATGTTGTTTTTGTTGTAGTTAGTTTTAGTTAATTACTGTGATGGTGTAAACTAATTAGGAATATGTTTATATATTGGAGATACAGTTGTTACTATTGTAACCAATTTATTATCTCTTATACTAACATATTTTTCTGTATAAGCATAGCAGCACACACATTCTTGGTTTACTTGTTCTTCTCAATTACAAAGAATTCAATCTCTTCTCCATCTCTTTATTCTTCCATAGTTTTTGAAGAACAACACTGCCGTTTACACTACAATATGTTATCAACTGTCACGCCACAATCTTCCCGCAAGCTCAATAGTCCCCGCTGAACGTGAATCACCACGTTGTAGCTCTCCCGCAGGACAATCGTTCTCATCGGGACGTGATGCCTGTAGAAGCATGAAATATGTTGGGGAATTGTACGCGTATTATACAGTCAAACTCCCCAACATACATGAAGTCAGCGTAAAGCAGAACCTCAGAGCAATATGGCGTAAAATATGGCTTCAGAGCAATACGCGTAAAACAGAGCTTCAGAGCCGTTCGGCGTAAAATGTGGCTTCAAAGCTGTCCGCGTAAAGCAGTGCTTCAAGGCTGTTCCGCGTAAAAGGTGGCTTTACCCTTCTGCGTAAAGTTCAAAATACGTTTGTTTTTAATGCAATGTAAAGTTGTACGAGGAACTCTTCGTATTCCTCGGATGAATTTGTCAGACAAAGCAGCGAACCTGACTCCTGACTAAAGTATTGCACGATGATCGAGAGGACGGTTGTGATGATAATTTTGTACAGAGATCCAGGTTGTCATTTAGCGACATATTCTTGATACAAGTCATTTTTACGCATTCAAAGAATACGCTGCCTATTCTACATGGGCAGAAAGGAGTTTTATGCTCGAGATAAAGACGAAATCAGACGCCACATCAAAAGTTATTTCCTGCACAGAGCTCGAGGCATATCTTTGCATTTAATGCACGAGATTTTGTTCTATTCTTCAGATTTTGTCATGATGGGGAGAGCTAAAACTGTGACTAATACACTCACATCACCATCCTTGCGTTTTACGCTAACTCGGCTATTTTCAACTATAGGAGTACGTCGTATGCTATCTCCTCGAAATACGCCAACTCGGCCATATTTGTAAAGGTATGTGATAAGGCTATTTAGTCCAGAATACGCTCAAAACCTCATTCATGATGGATAATTGGCTATTTTACGCTAGTTATCTATTATTCATGAACCATCAAGTTTTACGCAGAGTTTGGCTTTTACGCCAACAAGACAGAGTTTGGCTTTTACGCCAACAAGACAGCTATTTGGCTTTTCGCCAATGAGACAATTATTTGGTTTTTACGCCAACCATCTTTACGCAGGGGCAGTTACCTACGTGGCTTGCATGTCGGGATCTTCGAGAAGCAGTTATACGCGTTACCTTATAAAAGGATACGTGTCACACGCAGATTCGGAAGATTATTTGAACGTGGGTAGCAGTTGTCATAACTGCAGTGTAAATGAGGCAGTCTTCTTCATAGCTAGGCTTTTACGCCAACCAGGCTTTTACGCCAACCAGGCTTTTACGCCTACAAGATAGTTAGTTGGCTTTTACGCCAACCATCTTTACGCAGGGACAGTTACCTATGTGGCTTGCATGCCGTGATCTTCGAGAAGCAGTTATACGTGTTATCTTATAAAGAGATACGTGTCACACGCAGACTCAAAAGGTTATTTGAACGTGGGTAGCAGTTATTATAACCTCTACGTAAAAGGTGCAACTCTCTTCACAGCTTGGCTTTTACGCCGACTAGACAGTTATTGTGACTGATCTCTATAAATAGAGACCCCTGATCACAGGGACAAAGGATCAGAAAATAAAAAAGGAGATCAAAAAAATAGGTGCGCAACCAGGGGATCAGAAGATAGGGCGCACAAGCATAGGGCACTATCAGAGATCAGAGGGAGAGAGCAAAGACAGTGTGTTTTAGTTGTCCACTTTGGCAACGAGAATTTAATCCTATCTGCAACCTTTGAAGCTTCTTCTTCTTCTACAGCACTTCTTCATCATCGTGTGGTCCAAGGGACAAAGTGATCGACCGCAAATCAGACTCCTATAGCAATACTTCTCCATAATCAATTTTTATTGTACTTAATATCCTCTTATAGGATTAATTGTACTCTTTTTCTTGTTTGTAAGCAAAAAAGAAAGGTTTTGTATAAACCTCTTATTTCTTCAAATTTTGTTTATTCAAACAAGGATGGCGACTCTGTTGGGGACTACTTTCTCCTCTGACGAGAAAGCAATTGCTCAACATGATGTTGTATCCATCGGATCAACAAAGAAGACTTTGGTCCTCCAGTTCGACCAATCTGCTTATGAAGACATACTTCATGCAGGGGGTAGCTCTCCCTCCTCCTCTGTCCAGAATTGTCACGACCCGCACCCTGAGATTCGGGCACGAGTACGTGGTTACGCCCAGCCTATGCCACAGAATCGACGGTAGAACGCTGTTTGGGTCAATTCTAACTATCTAACATCTCAACAATATAATATGGTACCTGTCAATCTCAACTCCAAACGGAGGAGCAATATGATATCTCACAAATATATCAATCTCAATCATAAAACAAACTAAGGAGGAAATAATGCATGAATGGAAATAGCGAAGGGAAGAAAGATACAATCCACAATATGAAATAATAGTACATTTGTGAATCCCCTCAAATATAATAGTCTAATACAAAATCACTAAACAAAACTAGACCTCCTCGGTCACTGGTACTATGTCCTCTGGCTCTAGGGGAGTGTCCTCTAAAGTCTCACCCTCCTGAGGTCCGTAATGTGTGGGACACAGCTCCTCTAGCCAATCATCTAAAAAAATATATCCAGTCAGGATTGGAGCGAAGTACATACCTCTGAAAGCAGTTCCAATAACATAATCGAGCATATATAACAAGCAATAAAAAATGATACAAGATGCACAAGTAGAAAGAATATGCAATACAAGTGAACAGGCAATAGGCACAATAAAGCTGGAAGTAAATACAAGAATAACTGCAAGTAGAGAGCAAGAAATACTAACTATGTGTTTTAGAGTGCGAGTTCGTTATGTGATCGGCTTAGGTTGCACATGAGGTATAAAGGTAACTCCATTATACGTGAGGTGTATAATCGACATGCACATGAGATCAAGAGGGCTTTGATCACATAACCAACTCCTACTCCCCCTCCCTAACCAATACTCATAGATCCAATCACGACACGTTACGTACATGATCATGATAGTCACACTAGCACACGAAATAGTGGATGCACAAGAAGCACATGAAAGTCAATACCCGATGCACACGATGAAATACATATCATTAGGTACCCGTTGCACACGGTAGGGGATAACACCTCCTGACGGGATCTATATAGCACCAGTCCGTAAAATCACTGTGTTGGAAATCAATGTATACTAATCTAGAACATGCATATATACAATATTATGAATTAAAAACAAACAGAGAAATGTACTCGCCTGAAGTCCTGAGCAAAGTGTGTCTCTCGATGCCCAAGCTGGTGTCTCACAACCTATATATGGTATGTTGTATCAATACAAGGTTCAATGATGAAAAAGTAAATGAAGTTGATGCAATTCTAGGTCGATATGCCATTTCTAAGTCAAACCAATGCATTCTAGGTTGCAAGAGTCTAATACTAAGTCGCTAAGTCGATAGACTATGAACTAACTAAGCTAGCTAAGCTAACACACCACAGTGCATTCAAGAAGCCGTATCCTAAGATACGTAGGTTTTCTAATATGAAAATAGGTTTATATATATATACATAAGTCATATATAATAATAATATCTCAAAACAATTTAATTATGATACATTGGCCTTGTGCCAATGCGTATCGCAATTACCCTGATACTCAAACTCAATACCCTGGGGTATCGACCCATACCTTGGGAATACCTTGGTAACCCGAGGTAAACCAACTAGTAAAAATATAACCAAACTAATGTTAACTAGGCTACTACACTATACTATAACTAATTGCTAACACTAACAAAAGTATACCTAGTTAACTATTTGCTAATATATATATATATATATATATATATATATATACAAGTAGCTAACTATACCTAGTATCTACTAGCTATCTATACACATAGACAACCTATTTAACAGATATTGAAAGTATACATAACCATCTTCCTAATACTCTGTCTAATTAAAATAACTAACTGATTTCATGAATAAGTATACTTTTAGTTGATTCCAAACTCAACTAACACTAAACTGGATACCTACTTATACAGAGACTAGTGGCTGCCACTGTTGGTTTTCCTTCACTATGCAGATACTACACAGTGACTGAATCTCAAATCTGTCGAGGCTTCACTGTTGTAGCTGCTGAACTGTGCAGCTCCTCTGCACAGTTGCTGCATCTCTCCAAACTTCTACTGCTGATCTGCTGCTAACTACCTAATCAGGAAATCGAACTCCCAGGGAAGGACTGAACTGCTCAGTGCCTTAACCCCTGATACTGAATAGTGTTCAGTACAAAAAATACTGACACTGCAGATAGCACCTCACTGTGAACTGCAAAAACACACAGTGCAGAACTCAAGATTGCAGATAACACATCACTGTGAAACTACAGAGAATACACAGTGCAGAACTCAAACTGCAGATAGCATATCTCTGTGAAACTGCAGAGAATACACAGTGCAGAACTCAAACTGCATATAGCATATCTTGCCCTTGCTGCTGAACATTTCCTTACACATACTGTGCACTTCAAGATGCACAGTTACTTCCCTGCACAGTCTTCTGGTTCACCTGTCGAGCCCTTTCCCCCCTCACTAATTCGAGCACACACAACACATAAAATCAACACTTAACACATATAACCAAGACACGACTATGAATATATATATAGCTATACTTATAAATACACATAACTACATACACTACTCTCATAATACTACTCTCATAAGTATAACACTACATATGTAGTCAACACACAATACGTTTAAATATATAAGCCTACACCTATATATGTATACATATACACAAAGATACATACATACACACACACATACACACACACACACACACACACACACACACATATATATATATATATATATAACTATAGACACTACACACACAATTATAAATACACAATTATATGCCAACATATATTTATATATAGACATACACCCATAACTCTATGTATCTAGATACCCTCATAAAATACACATATAGATTTATCTAGATACCCCAATATATACATATCGACACACATAACACAAAAACTCAAATTACACCATTATATACTCCAATTAATGCATAGATAGTATATACAAATATATTTACATATGCATGTATAGTATAAAAAGCCAAAACACAAACACATGGAGCGCATCTCACCCGTATCGCAATTTTCTATGATACGCTTGCGATACAGCCCCCAACTCACAACCAAACGTACCCCGGAGGACATATACAAGTCCAATACATAATTTATGATCAATACATATAGAAATTAGAGTGTCTACGTGTCCGTGTCACCATATGATATGCACATGGCCCCGTGTCGGAGGAAAACTCCCAAAATCGACTATTTCGTCAAATTGACGAGATTCGGCCCACACGTATCCAATTGTGGACACGACACAAGCTACAAACAAACAATCAAGGGTGAAATAAATCTATTAGATCCATTGACAAGCACTACATGTGCTAATCTCGAAATTCCCCCAAAATTGGCACTAAAAATGGTCATAACTTCCACCATAGGTCTCCAAATGATTCCAAATCAAATCCTATGGGTAGCCTATGCATGTGGGATAGTTTCTCATGGTAAAAACTCAGATCTATAGTCTATAGGAAGGGGAGAAACTGATTTGTACCTATTGGAAGATGGATTCCCAATAAAAAGGCCCCAAATGACAAGTAGCTCCTCTCCTTGTAGATCTTGGCCTCCTCCTCCTTGTTCCTTGCTTGTAGATCCTTGATGTAGAGGCTTCAATGATGAATTTAGAAAGAGATTTGAAAAGAATTGATGGAGAATTGATGGGGGAATGGAGGGAAAATGGAAGGAGAAAATGTAGATCTAGAATTTTGGGGAAGAATTAAAATGAGAGCACTCTCTCTCCTCTCAATTATGGCTGGTCATAAACCCCTTCCCAAGCAATGTACAAAGTCACAAATACCCCTTGGGGCCTCTCATGAAGAAATAATTAGGGAGGAAAGGTTCTAGTCTAATGGTTTCACTAATTAATCATATTTCTTAATCCATGGGCCTAATTCATGAGCTCAACTTAGACTAGTCCAAAAGTTTGTTCATGTCTCTAATTAAATGGTTAGGTCCACTACACAAGTTCAAAATAAGTCTATACTAGCAATAATTATAGTACAATAATAAAATAAATCAAACCATGCACAAATATTAATTATAATAATCCTAAAATAATCAATACCCATAATAATTACCAAACTACCCTTGGATGGAAATGTGAGGGTGACAAGAATAACAGGAAGCTGCATAAAGTATGGATGCTTAAGACGTCCTCTACCCTTCCTGCAAGCTCTCACTCTCTGATCAACAAAGTTGCGCCTACACGCCCTGCGCGTAAACCTTCGTCTTCCGTCTGTGACGTGGCAGACAACACTTCTGGCAATGCCTCAGTGCCAATCCAGAAGTTTCAAACACGCCCTGTGCGTACAAATTTGTCTTCCGTCTGTGACGTGGCAGACAATACTTCGGGCAATGCCTCAGTGCCAATCCAGAAGTTTCAAACACGCCCTGTGCGTACAAATTTGTCTCCCGTCTGTGATGTGGCAAACAATACTTCTGGCAATGTCTCAGTGCCAATCCAGAAGTCTCAAACACGCCTTGTGCGTAAAACTGTGTCTCCCGTCTGTGACGTGGCAGACAAAAATTCTGGCAAGGCCTCAGTGCCAATTCGGAAATTTCAAACGCGCCCTGCGCGTAAAGATACATCTCCCGTCTATGATGAGGCAGATGGACTCTTGGATTACATCAAAGGAAAACGAGTGGAGAACCTCCCAACCTCTAGGCTTGTACGCCCACAAGGGAAGAAAATACCCACTTTACAGATTACGCGGACTTTTCCTGTTTTACGCGAACCTGTGCAAAACTCCAAATTATGCCAGAAGAGGTTTGTCCGCATAAAGAAGACTCGTCTTACGGGAAGATACGCTCCTCAAACAGATGATGGATCATATGCCACTCACATGGGTGAACTGCTGTATTCCTATGGCAGGGAAAGGGTTATGGTCCCTAATTTACACATTCCCACTAATGTAAAAAGGCAGAATAAGCCTTCTTCTTCTTCTTCTGATAATCACCCTGATTTGCGTAATTTTTTGATCCAGAAACGCAAAGATAGGGGTCAAAATCAAGATTTAACGCCCCTAACTACCAAGCGTGGGGAAATCATGTTGGAAGTAGCGTCAACATCTAATATCGTCATGACATATGGGCCACATGAAGAATCTGTCTTTATTATTCCACCGACTCGCAATGATCAACATCAAATAATCTTCGGTTGAATGCGAAATAGACCGATTATACAAGAAGAATCCCACGAGTCTGATGTTGGGAGAATGCAAATCCACAGATATAGCCCACAAGCTTTAAAAATTATGCAAAACATGGGTTATGATTTGAAGTTGAAGCAGGGCCTCAATTATGGAAAAGGCAGACGAATACCGTTGCATGGTGATCCTTATTGTCAACGAACTCGTTTTGGGTTAGGGTTTACCGCACCTCTTGCAAACTCCAAACCTCTAGAGTCTGATCTTGTAATACCAGAGGCAGGTCCTTCTAAATCAACTTCTGTGGACAAAGGCAAACAAAAAGAAGAAGAAGAACCAGACAACGACATGGCTGGGGGTAGTCTCCCTCGACAAAATAGAGCATCATCAGAAGCTGGGGGTAGAATTCCCTCTGAGTCCAAAGATGATACAACTATGACCATCTTCCCTGAGGACCGTACGACTCAGGTATCGGGAGCCCGAAAGCCAAAGAGGAATTTCTCCTTCAATGAGGATGATATCATTGAAATCTTCAATATATTGATGAAGGAAAACAAACTTCGGCTACCCAACATCAGATACCCTGAAAAGGCTGGCAAGATCGATGACCCAGAATATTATCTCTTTCATCGATACATTCATCATCCCACGAAGGCATGTTATGTGCTGAAAAAGAAAATCCAGGAGTTGATTGACGCCAAAGCCAAACGAGAAGACAGTGTCTCCCCAGATGAGCAACCTTTAGGACTATCCCCATTCAGAAAATCACTCCCCAGTAAATTTTTTGGACAGGGGTTCACATCCAAACTTTTTTCCCCAGCTGAGTTTGCCATGTCCAAGTGACCTCTGAGCAAACCTCCCAGGTTGTTGCTATTGATCAGTTCACGTCCATATTACCTCTGAACTATATATCTCTACTTTCTCCAGTAGAGTAAATCTATCACCACAAAAATGGTCATTTTCATATTACCTCTGCCCTGTTTTTTCTTTATCCCCATTATATCTTACCACGTCCACCTTACCTCTGAGTAAGATATTTTCAGAACTTTTTCCATGTCCATATTACCTCTGAGTGAAGTTCTCCTCTTCGACTTCCTACTATCACGTTCGCATAACCCCTAATAGTGCTAGTCGTTTCAGCTTATTATCTGTACTTAAGGGACGCCATGGGTAATAAGTCCACAACCCAGATAGACAAATTAACTCTTGGTTCTTCATCCCCAGCAAGTGCCTATGTGTAATATTTTCTCGATCGTCGAAGATCGAGAATCATATTCTATCATGTTCATATGACCTCTGAATAGATATGTTCAGCAATTTGGCATCCCCAGCAAATGCCTATGTGCAATATTTTTTCCTTCGTTACAAATTCTTGTAAAGAGCCATCATCTGTATCCAAAAGTCCCGGGTATGCAATGGATGATGGGTCCTCAAAATCTGTCACACCCCAGTCCCAAAATACGTAGGACTAGGAATACGTAACACGTCCAGCCGTATGTATACGAACTCCAAGATATGGAAATCATATACATACGTACGCTGTAAATGAATATACAATTCATCAGTGGTAATATACTGTCATAACAAGTCACACATAATCTATATCTCATCCACAGTACAAATAATCAGTAGGAATAAAGAACTGAATAATAACTGAATATCAAGGATAAGTATCAAGTCTGATAGTCCGGTGGAAACAAATCCACTACAAACGACTATACTGAAGTAGAACAAAATCTCTAAATAGTGGAAATAATCACAGCTATTCTGAGGGTAAGACCTCCTCAGTCTGGTAAGTAGAGTCAGGTCCAGGTCCAGGTCCATACTCCTGTAGATACTCCTGCTCGTCCATATCTGGAAAGAGACCAGGTCCTCAGAGGGACGTAACAAGATACATAATAACATGCCAATAAGTACTAAAAAATAAACATCCAGTGGGTCGCCTAACCGTCTAAGTGAAATACAACTTGAGGCAACTTTGGACGTATGGAAAGTGTAGGCTGGACATATGCTGACGTAATTCACCAATTGTGATAACTGGCTAGTATATGCCATATATGCCCCTAGTACAAGGGCGCATGTATAAAATAACCATCGAGTGTGGAATCTGCATAGAGGAAGTGGGTGTCCCATACGCCTACTAGTAGTCCGCCCTGCCCCATGCTCTAGGCATGTCACATCCATGACACGAGCTGGTTCATAGCCTATCCTTAGTACCCTAGCCCAATCCTGCAACCAAACAAGGACAAGGATTGGACCACCGTACTACAATAGACTATGTCCATGGACCTATAATAACTGTAGTCTTCTAGCATACAAAGTTTCTATCAGCAGTTATCCCTAACGCACGACTCATACGTACAGGAGGCCAACCCGGTACGTAGTCCGGAATCTATATGAGACTCACAACTCGTGTAACAACTGTGTCACGGCCAATGAACCTACTGATGCTACATGATACTGGGGTGGTCTCATAAAATAGGTCCAAAATCTACATAAATAAATATCTATATAAGCAGAAATAAATATGCATGCATCAGTTGGAATGTAAATAATCAGTACAATGGCAAGGTATACTTGCCAAGCAAAAGTTCTGAAGAGTGCAACGTCCAATACAGTATTTTAGTTCGTTGTAAGAAGAAGTGGGGTTAGGGTGTGGAAGAGTTGTATATATAGAGAGATAAGAGGCGGTAGGAATGAGGCAGTAGGTTTGTTTTACGCGCGGTGTAGGATATTAAGCGGTGGGGTTGAGTTTACGCGCGGTGAAATAAGAAGCGGTGGAGTTCTACTTTACGCGCAGAGTTGCTTTACGCGTGGGGTTGGAAAGAAAGAGAAGTTGGGTTTTGCTACTGCTGCTGCTGATATCTTACTTTACGCGGGTTTGGGTTTCGGGTTGAGATCCAAATAGGAAATATATATATATATATATATATATATATATATATATATATATATATATATATATATATATATATATATATATATATATATATATATATATATATATACACACACATATCTATTCACAGAAAATTCTAAGAATTACATTGGTGCATACGGTTGAGCTAGCAACTGTCCAAAGAGTCTCCTACATGGAATAAATCAGAAAACTTTATAATGGCTCCATAAGTCCTCTAAATGCAAAAACATCTCAAAAATAAAATCTATTCTCTCTATTTAGCTCATAACTATTATAAATAAATAATTAATATGATTTTTAGAATTAGGGTTCTTACATTCTACCCAACTTATAAAAATTTTATCCTCGAAATTAAAATAGGGTAGGGGTCTCTCTATCTAATCTCTCTTGATCATAATTCAAAAGAATTCACCTTATGTTTAATAATACAATTTTTACCCAACTTAGAATTTATCCATCTATCACCTAAGGCTATATATCCAAGAAAATTATTCCTTGAATCCTTTAATCATGTTATTCAATCCTCCGAAGTTGTACAAAATAAATCACCTATGATATACTTTTAATTACGGAAAGCAATCATCAAATAATGTGATTGGCCTATGGGGTATATCTAGTATTATCTGTATATCAACTTATACCAAGCACGAGGTTTCATCTTTCCGAAGTAAGGGAAGACGGAGAACAATAATAAAGAATTACAGGTGAAGGTGATAGAATACATGTATATTCGTCTACTAGTCAACTATGTATCTTAATTCTACATAAAGTAGTATTGCAAAGGGCGAACCAAGCGCACTATGGTTGATCAGACCGTAATACATTGATTCTGAAAATGTATTAATGTATGCATCCACTAATACATATATCATGAACAAGCTTGATAAAAGAATAAGCTTGCAAAACTAGGCTGTAACGGCATCATAAGTCAAGGTAGTTCAGAAAATATAAATACGCTGGATTATGATGAGGGATGTTACAAAATATTTCAAGTTTATAGAGAAGATAAGACTCATCCAGTCTTTATAGTTGTCATACTAACTCCTGTAACGACATGCCCAAGAAATGAACTCTGTCCAAAAAGCTATCCAAAAAGAACTCACATTTACTGAGCTGGCCTTGGTGCTGGTAGCGCTAGCCTCTGTGCTGGTGGTGGAAGTGTCAATGTTTGTTGCATAGGACAGTCTTTTATTATATGCTGTCCGGAACCACATCTCATACATTGTCCTAAGCGAGTTCGACAGTCCCTCCCCCACAATGATGGCAGTGGAGCTTCTCTGGGATCTGGTATGGTCCTGCTTAGTGCTGGTACTGCTGTTGATGAGCTAAAGGATGTCGGATAGGTCCCCCTTGTTGTATCCTCAGTTGACCTCCCTTTCCTTTACTGATGGTTTCTTGCAATCTGGCTTCTGTCAGTAATTCGGCGTAAGAGATTCGGGACTGGGAGCTAGTGTAGTGTTGTAGCTCCTGAGTTAGTCCATGATGAAACCTCTTAGCCTTGGCCAAGTCATCTGGTATCAGGCCAGCACCATATTTACTAAGGCGACTAAACTCAGCATCATACTCATCCACTGTTCTGTTTTCTTGCTCTAGGTGGAGAAACTGATCATACAATGCATCTCGGACGGTATCCGGGAAGTACTTCCTCTCAAAGCACTCCAGGAACTGCTCCCAAGTCTGGTATGTACCCAACTGGCGCTCCATGGATTCCCACCAGTGATGAGCATTACCGTATAAAAGCGTCCTTACACCCGTCATCCACAGGTCTGCAGGTAGCTGTGATGCTTCTAATAATTTTCGAGTGTGAGTGATCCGGTTGGTAGTCTCCTCTGGACTCTCAATGCCTTTGTACGGCTTCGAACCCATCTGTATAAAGTCTTTTACTGAACCAACTTTAGCTCGAGGTACTGGAACTAGTGCTTGAGCTGGTATAGTAGTCCTTGCAGCCATTCTTTCAAGTGCTGCTAGGAACTCTTGTCTCTGTTCTGCTGCTTGCTGTCTCTGTTCCTGTATCATTATCTGGAAGAATTGGAACAGTTGTGCTTGGCCATCCTGTGGTATTGATGATACTGAAAGGTTCCCATTAGGTGGAACGGGAAGATCAGATAGAACTGGATTATGAATCTGTCCATCTGATCCAGGAAGTCTAGGAATCGTTGAGGTCTCTCTTTGAGTCTGACCATTAACTCCAGGAGTTGGGTCACCCTCTGTGACAGTACATCCCTTCTGTATATCCATCTCTCTGTATGTGATGTACACAACGTGTTTAGAAAAAGTATAGGAATTAAACAAGATATAAGTATATGAAATATGCTGGGGAATGGTCCGCGTATTTTACAGTCAAACCCCCAACATACATGAAGTCCTCCCTGCGTAAAACAGGACTTCAAGGTAGTTGGCGTAAGACAGGTTGATAAGCTTCCTACATAATGTAGAGCTTCAGGATAATTTGGTGTAAAGTAGAGATTCAGAGTGGTCCGTGTAAGGTAGAGGAGCGTAAAGTAGAGCTGTCGCGTAAAACAGGGAGTCAAAACTGTCGGCGTAAAAAGTCTGTACATAAGTCTGCCGGCGTAAAGTTGACGTAGAAAATCTGTACGTAAAATATATGCTGCGTAAAGTCTGTGCGTAAAATATCTCCTATGTGTTTAAATCTGCTTAAGAAGTTTTGTGCGTAAAACTCTGTATGCGTAAAGTTGCGTAGAAAGTCGGCCTGTGTAAAGTCTGCATAAAATCTATCGGCGTAAGAGTCTGCGTAAAAGGTTTCCTGCATAAAGAGATCTGTAAAATCTGAAATACGTTGCAGCGTAAAGTCGTACGAGAAACTCGTAGTATTCCTTGGATGAATTTGTTAAACAAATCAGTGAACCTGACATCTGACAAAGTACCACACGATAATCGAGAGGACGGCTGTGATAATAAATTTGCATAGAGACCCAGGTTGTCGTTTAGTGGCATATATGATACAAGTCATTTTTATGCCTCCAAAGGAAGAGAATGGAGCCTATGGACAAAAATAAGTTTTTACGCTAAAGACTGAGATGAGTTTTTACGCTCAAGACAGAACAAAATCAGACGCCACGTCAAAAGGTGTTTCTTACACAGGGCTCGAGGCATATCTCTACATTTAATGCACGAGATTTGGTCATGGCTGGGGAAGGCTAAGGCTGTGACAAATATGCTCACATCACCTATCCTTACATTTTATGCCCAATCAGGCTACTCTACGCTGGTTATCAAGTTTACGCTGGGGTTGTTCCCTACATGGCTTTGCATGACGTGTCATACATAGACTAAGGGGACGTGGGTAGCAATTGTCATAATCATGGTGTAAAGTAGGCAATCTTCTGCACAGTTTGGCCTTATATGCCAACAAGTCAGTCATCTAGCTTATATGACAACCAGGTAGTCTTTTAGCTTTACGCCAACAACAGTCACTTGGTTGATCTCCATAAAATAGAGGTCCCTGATCACAGCGTAAAGGGTTTTTGGCGTAAAACTTTGTTTTATCCAAACATAGGATGGTTGAAAGGAAGAATGACTTTTTAGTCAAGTGTGGATGAGATTCTTATACTCTATTCCTATACGCAGGCTTGTTCGGTACAGTTACGTAATCGAGACAATATATTCTCGACCTGCATGGGCCACCACTAAAAATATGTCACACTCCAGTCCCAAAATACGTAGGACTAGGAATACGTAACACGCCCAGCCGTATGTATACGAACTCCAATATATGGAAATCATATACACACGTACGCTGTAAATGAATATACAATTCATCAGTGGTAATATAATGTCACAACAAGTCACACATAATCTATATCTCATCCATAGCACAAATAATCAGTAGGAATAAAGAACTGAATAATAACTGAATATCAAGGATAAGTATCAAGTCTGATAGTCCGGTGGAAAGAAATCCACTACAAACGACTATACTGAAGTAGAACAAAATTTCTAAACAGTGGAAATAATCACAGCTATTCTGAGGGTAAGACCTCCTCAGTCTGGTAAGTAGAGTCAGGTCTAGGTCCAGGTCCGTACTCCTGTGGATACTCCTGCTCGTCCATATCTGGAAAAGGGACCAGGTTCTCAGAGGGACATAACAAGATACATAATAACATGTCAATAAGTACTGAAAAATAAACATCCAGTGGGTCGCCTAACCGTCTAAGTGAAATGCAACTTGAGACAACTTTGGATGTATGGAAAGTGTAGGCTAGACATATGCTGACGTAATTCACCAATTGTGATAACTGGCTAGTATATGCCACATATGCCCCAAGTACAAGGGTGCACGTATACAATAACTGTCGAGTGTGGAATCTGCATAGAGGAAGTGGGTGTCCCATATGCCTACTAGTAGTCCTCCCCGCCCAATGCTCTAGGAATGTCACATCCATGACACGAGCTGGTTCATAGCCTATCCTTAGTACCCTAGCCCAATCCTACAACCAAACAAGGGCAAGGATTGGACCACCGTACTACAATAGACTATGTCTATGGACCTATAATAACTGCAGAGTCTTCTAGCATACAAAGTTTTTATCAGCAGTTATCCCTAACGTACGACTCATACGTACAGGAGGCCAACCCGGTACGTAGTCCGGAATCTATATGAGACTCACAACTCGTGTAACAACTGTGTCACGGCCAATGAACCTACTGATGCTACATGATACTGGGGTGGTCTCATAAAATAGGTCCAAAATCTACATAAATAAATATCTATATAAGCAGAAATAAATATGCATGCATCAATTGGAATATAAATAATAAGTACAATGGCAAGGTATACTTGCCAAGCAAAAGTTTTGAAGAGTGCAACGTCTAATACAGTATTTTAGTTTGTTGTAAGAAGAAGTGGGGTTAGGGTGTGGAAGAGTTGTATATATATATATAGATAAGAGGCAGTGGGAATGAGGCGATGGGTTTGTTTTACGTGCGGTGTAGGCGATGGGGTTGAGTTTACGCGCGGTGAAATAAGAAGCGGTGGAGTTCTACTTTACGCACGAAGTTGCTTTACGCGTGGGGTTGGAAAGAAAGAGAAGTTGGGTTTTGCTACTGCTGCTGCTGATATCTTACTTTACGCGGGTTTGGGTTTCGGGTTGAGATCCAAATAGGAAATGTATATATATATATACACATATCTATTCACAGGAAATTCTAAGAATTATATTGGTGCATACGGTTGAGCTAGCAACTGTCCAAAGAGTCTCCTACATGGAATAAATCAGGAAAATTTATAATGGCTCCATAAGTCCTCTAAATGCAAAAATGCCTCAAAAATAAAATCTAATAAAATCTATTCTCTCTATTTAGCTCATAACTATTATAAATAAATAATTAATACGGTTTTTAGAATTAGGGTTCTTACAAAATCCCCCAGCGAAGCAATCCTTAAGTCTAATCGCACACTCCCGCAGTGACTATTCAAACCAATCTCGTTAGACGCTAGCCATGTTCATATTACCTCTGAGCTATCATCCCATCAATTTCCCCAGCGGAATTATCCTTTGGTCTATCTTCATGTTTGGATAGACCACACTTAATAAATTACTCCTCAATGAGTTTTTTGGACATTAGTTCATGTTCATATTACCTCTGAACTGCTGTCATAATATTTCTTTCAGGCTGAGTTTGTCATGTTCATATTACCTCTGAGCAAACCTTCCGATTTTTGGCTATCGATTTTCATGTCCATATTACCTCTGATATCGGTTGTCATATTAACTTAACACCCGTACTTAACTCTAAGTACGCCAGTGGTATTAGGTCCACAAAAACTGCCACGTCCATATTACCTCTGGTGGACTTGTCTTAAACTTATTACTTGTATTCTCGTACACAAGAAGTAATAGGTCCACCAAAACCCCCCCTGTGGGATGCCCACAATGGAAACAAATTGTTCATGTTCATATTACCTTTGAACTATCCTCATTTTCCCTAGCAGAGAAAAAGTCAGTTCATGTTCATATTACCTCTGAACTATATCTCTCCAATATCCCCACATAGTTATATTTTACCGCGGCTTTATTACCTCTGGCAGGAATTGTCTCAAACCTATTACTTGCACTAACATGCACAAAAAGTAGTGGGTCCACAAAAAAAAATCCCCCAGCTTGATGTCTTTACTAACCACAAAACCTATCACGTCCATATTACCTCTGATAGGGCTTGTTTCGAACTTATTATTTGCACTTAACGTGTGCAACAAATAATAGGTCTACCAAAGATCCCCCAGTGGGATGTCCTCAACAAACACGGTATTGTACTACGTACATATTACCTCTAGTACGATGTCCAAAGTTCGCACAAATAATCGTAAAGAAATGGAGGGCCCTTATATGATTACAGATGGCGCTTACAGATTAGCCAAGCCTAATGAAAATTTGGCAATGGCTCCTATCAACGGCAAATTCCTGAAGAAGTATTATACTTGATCTCCTTTACTTAACGGAGTATGATGAAGATCTTATTATAACGATACCACGCACAAAGGTTAGCTGGATCATATTCTATCAGATTCATATGACCTCTTAATAGATATGCTTAACTAATTTGTAAACCTATCATGTTCATATTACCTCTGATAGTGTTTGGTATACAAATTTAGTTGGATTATATTCTATCAGGTTCATATTACCTCTGAATAGATTTACATTCAGCAAAACCTTAACGAAAGTATGTCATGTTCATAATACCTCTGATATCACTTTCATCTTAGCCTATCATTTATATTCTAAAGTGATGGGTCCACAAAGTCAGAAAATGTATCTTTATTATCTTTAAGAAATTACAGGAGAAACAAAAAAGTATATCATTGGGGAGGAGCAGTTAAATCCCTGATCTGTTGCGCCAAACCAGCCATCCTTTCATTCCTGGAGTTCAAGATGTTAGTACGAGCCCGCTCCAGCCTTGCTTCATCATCGCTCAAGAAAGATAGTTCGGACAGAGAATCAACAAACTTGCGTGGATGACACCCGCATGTGCCAAGTTCTGCTGAGCTGTCTTCACTTGGCCCTCAAATACATCACGAACTACCGATGCCTTGAGAAGCCTCTCCCTTGTCTGGGCAAGTTCAGCTTCCAATTCTTGAACCCTTACTTTATATCCCTCACATTCAGCGTAGCACTTGGCCAGCTGAAGAATACTCTCTACCAATACTGCCTGTTCTTTCTCCATCTCTTGTTGTTGTTCCTGGATAAATTTGTTTAAAGATTCAATCTGCTGAGCAAGTTCCGCAGTTAGGGAGTCATACTCAGCCTAAACCAAGTCATCGATCCTGCCTCGGGATAGTTGCAAATATTCGTTAATGGGTTGTTCTAGACCATTAACCATTTGCTCTAGCGCATTAGCTCTTTCAGCGTCATTGAAATTTCTAATCGGCGCTATAGTGAGCTTGGAGGACGTCTTCAGAGCATCAAAGCCTAGATTCTTCTCCAGCACCATGGATATCAAATCTTTTAAAGTGAGGTAGAATATGCTAGTGTATTGTTCAACTAGCCTAGCAAAGATCTGTCATGACCCGCACCCGGTATAGGGGCACGAGTGCGTAGGTACGTCCAGCCTACGCCGCAGCATCGGCGGTAGAATGCTGTCTTGGTCACAATGCTATCTAATCATTCTCGCACGAGCATCCAACTCCATAAGGAGTCACAGATAGCATAATATAATATGAACAATACTCAATCACATAGCTAAAGCACAATAAGATATCGAAGAAATAAATAAACCAAATTTGCAACACAAGTCTAAATAGAATAATCTAACTCAACAATAATATCCAAGTCTCAATAAAGTATGCCGGAGACAAATCTGGTACCATAAACTGCTAATAGAAACTAACTAAATAACTATTGATCCCTGCTAGACCTCTCGGAATCACACCTGGATACAAGGTCCAAGTCAGCAGTTACTCTCTCTGTGGTCAATAAAATATCGGACACCCGTCCTCTAAGGCATAGTCTGGAAAAATATTTCTAGCCAGGATAGAGTAAAGTACATCTCTAATAGCAGTTCTACATCAATGATATAAACTATGTAGCAGTAAATAGATGGAAATATACAAGATGCATATATATGTACGAGAGATATACAATAAAGGAAATACTGTAAATACTGTAAATAAATGCGGGAAGGAATAATATGTCAATAAAGAAGAATACTATGACTAAGTGTGTGAGTACTAGCTTTAACATATGACCGACTTGGGAACTTGTACACGAGTACGGGCCTGGCTAGTCATATGTGCGGTGTATGACCAACACTAACATGAGAACAAGACTTGTACATGAAGGGTATGATCACATATCTACACTAAAATACTCCCTACCCCCGACTGGTATAGTAGATCCAACCATAGTACGCTATGGCACGAGATTCTCTAAGAAGGTAGCAAGTCTCCTCGAGAATCAGTGTCTGTACATGCACAAGATAACCAATGAAACAAGACTTGTACACGATACACCATATACAAGGAATAACATCTCATGACGAGATCCGGATATACCAATCCGTGTAACCATTGTGTCAAGAAATATGGATATATACACTAAATACAATGAACATAGAGGACATCATAGATAAGAAACTATCAGAGAATGTACTCGCCTGTGGTCCTTTGCTGGTATGAATCAGAATCCAAGTCACAGTCCAAATAACCTATGTATTACAATTTTACCATGTCAAAATATAATTTATTTAATTCTGAAATAATTACTCTAAAATCTTATTATTCTAATTTTTATGTCAAAACCTAATTTTGCCCAAAAGAACCTAAATTTTTTATCGACTCGAGACTCATGGCACGCAAATCGAGACGATCTGTTGACCAAAAAGTCAACCGACACAAACTTAACTTTCATGCATGATTTCCTGTAGATTTCATCATTAAAAATATGCTAGAATTTATGGCTCATCCGAATTCAAATTCGTTTGGAAAATATGGCACATACAAATTTCGTATCGTGCACCAATGGTTAAATTATAACCTAGAAGTTCTATAGAATTAGTATATAAATACTTCGAATTAAATTCTGGGAAAAACATATGTCAATGATCTCGACATTATATTTCCAAAAATTCAAACGGTTCATGATTCTGATTCCTGGTTGTCCCGGAATCGCGAAAACATCGAAACACGTCTATTTTCGGACATGCTGTGCTCTACGAATTTTGCAGAATTTAATACTCATAATTTCGTAAAATTTTTTATATATTCAGAAAACTAACCTCAATATCGTTCTAACGCAAGAAACTGGGCCTCGTTTGGAGTCCAGAACTATATGCAATGGCTTCTGGAAGATGAAGGAACCCTAGATGGCAATTCTCCAAAATTTGGCTCAAGGAAAACCCTAGAAATTAATAACTTAAACTATTATATATATATAGAGGAGAGAGAGAGCAGCCGCGACTCGGAGATCACCACTTGGCAGTGATCCGCGGCTGCCCGCTAAGATCGAACGGTCAGGCATTCACGTGGCTCGGCTCAGCTGAGTCCGACTCGGACTAGGACGCGGCTCGGCTCGGCTTCACCCACATCCAACCCGCAGTCACAGATAGGCGGGCCCCCCCAGTTCGCTGCGGGAGGCTGACAGGTGGGCCCCGGTTGGCTGACTGGGCAGAAATAATTACTTTTTGGGTTTTTTTTTCAAAAAATAGTTTTTAATTCAGTTTTCCCTAATTAACTCAAAATAAATGCTAAAAATAATTAGAAAATTCCCAAAAAATTCTAGAAAATATATTGTATTATTTAGAACCTAAAATAAAAGTTTAGGATATTTTTAATTAAGTTGGACCTAAAATAAATTCTTGAAAGTCCTAGAAAATTAGGGTTACTAGTTTTTAATTAACTAAAAATTATAGAAAAATCCCACTAGCCCCAAATTAACCTAAAAATAAAATTTAGGCTAGAATTTCAAGATACAGAGGTTACAAGATCGGATGTACGCTGGGAGTGGCTGCAATATCGATAAATCTCCCTTCTGGAATGACTGCAGAGGATGTTGCCACAGTCGTTGATTCAAAAGATGGCGCGACACAAGAAGTGACACCAACAATAGTTGAAGTTGCTGGCATGCTTAACGAAGGAGGCACAGACGAGATGGTGGGTTCATCCTCCTCTGATGTTATTCAAACTGCCACTGGCGGGATGACACTCGAGAATGTTGCGGATGAAAGATCGACAGTTTCAAAATATGCTTCGTCGACGTCAGGTGCCGCCGTTTCATTAGCTGGATATGCAACAAAATCAGAAGTTTTGTCAACTCCGCCCTCCCCAGAGATGTCTTCGCCTGAAAATAAGATAAGAGAAAGTTAATATCAAGTTGATGTTAACTTTCCTGAAGAAAGCGTGAAGACAACATTTACCCATGGCCGATGGTATGTATGTTGCGTCTGCAGCCTGTATAGCTAAATTATTTCTTAATGATGCTAAACAAGCTGTCATACTTGGAGAAGAGGGTACACCAACTAACGTTTGAGGGTAGTCATCCCAGTCGTCACCCAGATCCACTCGAGGTTCATCAGGTGGAATCTCGCTCGAGATACTTACAGACGAAGGAGGGACTAGTCCCATTATTTGTCTTGGCAAAGGTATATGGATTCTTATTATGCTCGGCCTCGAAGGCGAGCTAGAAGCACTACCAGTAATGGTGGTAGCAGCAGTAGTTGAGGGCAAAGAATCTCCAGCACTGTCAGCTGGAACTATGGAGGTTCCCTCTCTAAAAGACGAAGGACCCCTGATCAAAGAATCATCCCCAACAGGGGAAACAATAGGCTCTCCTGGAAGAGGCCTCCTTGGTAGAAGTCTTTTTAGGACCTCCGGTAGTCTTCTTCTTCTTGCTGGGGGAAGGCTCTTTCAGAGTGGAAGCCTTTCGTTTATGGGAAATAATGAGAGGCTCTGCTGGTGGAGCTATTACGCCTCTCGGTAAAATCAATAAAAAATCATCTGCACCAGTAACTTCATCACCTTTATTAGAGGAGACAGATGGTATCTCCTCTCTCCCAGTGGACCTATGTGAGGATATCCTGAAACTTCCATGAACATCAAAATCATGATGGAAGGTATTGATGGATACATAAAACTGCGCGTACGAGTGAAGAATGTGCAGCTCCGTGGAGAGAGAAGTCGCAGGCACAGCAAAGGTTGCTCCAGTATAACCCATTATGAAGTACCGCCATCCTCTAGCACCATCAATAACCCACCTTTGAATTTGAAGCTGGTGATGGGATTTCCCACGTGCAATTGATCATACCCAAATTGCTTAGCGAAACGGCTAGGCAAATAAGGCTCTAAGTAGCAGTGGTCTTCACTTCTGTAGAGCAAGTGGGAAGGTCTAATACAGACCAACCAGTAAAAGGCTTCAGGAGAAAGAATAGTTTTCCCCTAACCTACATCCTGAAGTTTCGTCCCCTGTTGATTGATATGTACAGGGGGGACTATGCAGAAGAACTTCCAACTATGGGCAAAATTAAGTGCTAGTCGATAATCTATGACGCTAGTCACATTCCAAGAAGAATTCCTGTAATTCAACAGGAAGTTATTGCCTGAAACACTGGCAGATCCGGGAGACATCACTCTGGTGTAGTGAAGGATTAACCATCCCATCATATATAAGAATGGCAATTCTACTCTGGAAAATCCTTCATGCTGCGTAGTATCGGCCAGTAGCCCATCAGTAATAGCCCTCAGGCCAGCTTGTATCCTGCATACCATGGCAAGGAGCAGGCCCAATCTTGCTCCAAATACCAAATGCACTGCAGGCCATAAGGTGTTGCGATGAATGTGATCCACAGACGCGATGTCAGGCACCACCCATCGGCATAGCCAAACAGAAAGGAAGCCAGCCAGTTGAGCTTCCCTTGACAGAGGCTTTCGGCAATGCCTCATGTAACTGTAGGCTTTGGTTCCTGCAGGATAACCCCCTATCTTTTCATTGAGAACACGATCTAGAGCCCCTGCATCGTCAATGAGATCATCGACCGTGTTGGCATTAAGCATGCTCAGAAGGTTTAAAGGCTTATCTTTGTTATCTACAACCTTGTCCTGCTTGGCATCTCTAGCCTGATGGAAGAAGAGATAGGATACCCATTTATTAATATGGGATAAATCAGAAGGCTCTCTGTAGAAGGTGGTGCATGCAAGATAGTGGCTCATAAGCTCTTGGTACACTGCCACTACCCGAGGGTTAGTATCCCTCAACTCCCTATTTGTGGGAACGTACTCTTCATAAGAAGTGTCTCCCATTGGCAGCTTTGAGATGTCTGCCATCTCATGAAGTGCCCGGCCCAACTCACCTATCGGAGTGGCAAAAGTCCCAGTGAGCGAATTATATCGCTCCATCAAAGCTAAGAACAAGTTGGGATTGAGAGGCAGCCCAACACTAATATCACTCACAGCCGCAAACAAGCCAAGACTTTTCAGCTCCACCTGAAAGTGCTTCAAGGCCCATGCAGTTAAACTGGCCCATCGAAGATTATGGGGGCTAAGCCATCCACTGGTACGAGGGTTAACCCTGGGGTACACTCCTCCCCACCCCATAAAGTCATTGCAGAAAGTCGCTATTTGAAGTGACTGGATCAGTGAAGTGTCTTCACTCGGGACACTGCCCGACAGTAATCCTCTGAAAGGCATGACAGGGCCTGAGGGACTGCTTACAAAAGACCCTCGGTCCAATCCTTTCTTATAAAAGATCTTCCCTGGCTGGCCATGAAGATCAGGAGTCAGAGTCCATGACATCTTTCTGGCATGTGTGGCATGAAAGAATGCAGAGATAGGGTAATCTCTGGACATCTTTGGCAGATACATGATCTTGCCCTCAGCAAAAAATACCCAATCTTCCTTCTTGGGTTTGGTCTGAGACTGTTTATCAATAATGTCCCCAAATAAGAAAGCTGGTTTCTTATATTCAGTCCCATCTATGTATGTCAGGGGCTCCCCACTGATCATACTCAGCAACATTCGTTCTCCTTGGGCCGATATCAGAGTCCCCCTTTCTTGAGGATACTCGTTTCCAGAGATGGGGAATGTCACATGGGACAAGTCCTCCAGATAGTTGGAATTCAGCATTCCAGCAGCAGAGCCCATCACTTCAGCCAGAGGGGGGATCTGTAAGTCCACTATAAAAAGCAAGAAAACAAGTCAGTTTTACGCTAGATGCTACACTCTTGCAGTATACGCCAAAATTTGACAGTCTGAGCTTTTACGCCAGATTGCAAAAATTTGAGTTTTACGCTGGAGTTTACATCCAGTGCATAAAACACAAGGTTTGCAGTATACGCCAAATTTTGACAGTCTGAGTTTTACGCTAGACTGCAAAAATATGGAGTTTTATGCTGACACATTAGGAATGTGGGCGTATTTGCGCATACACATACAACGTGTGCGAAGGGTTTTTCCTCTTGAAGTCTTTACCTGTGATGCCCGGTGCACAGCTAGACGGTAGAGTACTTCATTCAGAACGAGGCTCGCTTGGCCTAGTGGGATTCGCTCGTGCTTGAGCAGTGGAGCGAGATGAGGAAGCAGCTTTCTTTCCCTTAGCAGCGGAGGCCTGTTTTGGTGCCTTGGCGAATCTAAGTTCTCAGAAAAGAGACGAAGATGAAGAGTTCTCAGAAAAAGACGAAGGGTTTTGCAGAGACAGATGAAGGGTTTTTCTCTCTCACGGCCTAGGGCTATTTATAGAGTTCAGATAAGTCTTCGAATCCTTAAACCAAATTCGATTTTTAATAGTCGGTTATGATTTGGGACCACGTCAGCCGATCATTTGAAAAGGAAGACAGGTCATTATGCTGCATAATGGATCTACGATTTTACGCTCAGAAGCTACAGATCCACGATTTTACGCTCAGAAGCTATAGATCTACGATCTTACGCTCGGAAGCTTTTACGCTCAGATGCTACGGATCTATAGTTTTACGCATTACGCGGGATAGATCAGTCAGCAGAATACGCGTATATATTAATCTGAGTTTTATACTTGAAAAAGTCAGTTACAATTGACCATTTCATGCTTCATTCAAAGTATTTCAAATTACAAGGAATTTGAAAACTTTGAAGGGGGTCTAATAGAAGCATGAAATATGCTGGAGAATTATACGCGTATTATATAGTCAAACTCCCCAACATACATAAAGTCAGCGTAAAGCAGAACCTCAGAGCAATGTGGCATAAAATATGGCTTCAGAGCAATACGCGTAAAATAGAGCTTCAGAGCCGTTCGATGTAAAATGTGGCTTCAAAGCTGTCCGCGTAAAGCAGTGCTTCAAGGCTGTTCCGCGTAAAATATGGCTTTACCCTCCTGCGTAAAGTTCAAAATACGTTTGTTTTTAATGCAGCGTAAAGTTGTACGAGGAACTCTTTGTATTCTTCGGATGAATTTGTTAGACAAAGCAGCGAACCTGACTCCTGACTAAAGTACTGCATGATGATCGAAAGGACGGCTGTGATGATGATTTTGCATAGAGACCCAGGCTATCGTTTAGCGACATATTCTTGATACAAGTAATTTTTAAGCATTCAAAGAATATGCTGCCTATTCTAAATGGGCAGAAAGGAGTTTTACGCTCGAGATAAAGACGAAATCAGACGCCACATCAAAAGCTATTTTCTGCACAGAGCTCGAGGCATATCTCTGCCTTTAATGCATGAGATTTTGTTCTATTCTTCAGATTTTGTCATGATGGGGAGAGCTAAAACTGTGACTAATACGCTCACATCACCATCCTTGCATTTTA
Source organism: Iris macrosiphon (assembly GCA_036927795.1). Classification (NCBI taxonomy): domain Eukaryota; kingdom Viridiplantae; phylum Streptophyta; class Magnoliopsida; order Asparagales; family Iridaceae; genus Iris; species Iris macrosiphon. The sequence goes on from JAYESA010000018.1 coordinate 63,176,526, forward strand.
CGCCAACCCGGCTATTTTCAACTATAGGAGTATGTTGTATGCTATCTTTTCGAAATACGCCAACTCGGCCATATTTGCAAAGGTATGTGATAAGGCTATTTAGCCCAGAATACGCTCAAAACCTCAGTCATGATAGATAATTGGCTATTTTATGCTGGTTATCTATTATTCATGAACCATCAAGTTTTACACAGAGTTTGGCTTTTACGCTAACAAGATAGTTATTTGGCTTTTACGCCAAGGAGACAGTTATTTGGCTTTTACGCCAACCATCTTTACGCAGGGGCAGTTACCTACGTGGCTTGCATGCCGGGATCTTCGAGAAGCAGTGATACAAACCTTATAAAGGGATATGTGTCACACACAGATTCGAAAGATTATTTGAACGTGGGTAGCAGTTGTCATAACCGCAGCGTAAAGGAGACAGTCTTCTTCACAGCTAGGCTTTTACGCCAACCAGGCTTTTACGCCTACAAGATAGTTAGTTGGCTTTTACGCCAACCATTTTTACGCAGGGGCAGTTACCTACGTGGCTTGCATGCCGTGATCTTCGAGAAGCAGTTATACGCGTTACCTTATAAAGGGATACGTGTCACACGCAGACTCAAAAGGTTATTTGAACGTGGGTAGCAGTTATTATAACTATCGCGTAAAAGGTGCAACTCTCTTCACAGCTTGGCTTTTACGCCGACTGGATAATTATTGTGACTGATCTGTATAAATAGAGACCCCTGATCATAGGGACAAAGGATCAGAAAAAAAGAAGATCAAAAAAATAGGTGCGCAACCAGGGGATCAGAAGATAGGGCATACAAGCACAGGGCACTATCGGAGATCAGAGAGAGAGAGAGAGAGAGAGCAAAGACAGAGGGTTTTAGTTGTCCACTTTGGCAACGAGAATTCAATCCTACCCGCAACCTTTGAAGCTTCTTCTTCTACAGCACTTCTTCATCATCGTGTGGTCCAAGGGACAAAGTGATCGACCGCAGATCAGACTCCTATAGCAATACTTCTCCAGAATAAATTTTTAGTGTACTTAATATCCTCTTATAGGATTAATTGTACTCTTTTTCTTGTTTGTAAGCAAAAAAGAAATGTTTCGTATAAACCTCTTATTTCTTCAAATTTTGTTTATTCAAACAATGCCGTACGAGCCTGGAGTTGCGCTCGTACAAGACGATGTTGTCAAACACCAAATTTATCATCGAAACGACCAAGTTGCAACGAAAGTCAAGTATTGTGTACCAAGCACACATCAGAGTAATACGCAGTGAAGCTCTCGATAGAGTCTAAATGAAATACCACAAAGACAATTGCCTCAAAGGCGATGAAATACTCTTGCTCTTTCTCTAGCCTACAAAGGTACTTACTGTTCATATATTATGTCCCGTATATCCAAGCAGCGCCATTACACCTGTGTACCTGAAATAATGCCCACAAACGTGGGTCAGTAAACAGCCATACTGGTGAGCGGGGTAACCCACTCGTCTAAGCCGACACTAAGTAAATAGTGAATGTAAACAGTTATATGGTGATCTTTCTAGTTGAATCCTAGATTCATTTTATGGCATATGAATAACATGTTAAGGAAAGATGTAAAGAAGTTTAAGCAATGCAAGCATTCATCTCAATCCAATCGACAAGCAATATATAACCAACTCGAAGGAAACTAGCATGCAAACCATTTTACTCAAGCCCAAGCAACACGATAACATACCGAACCATCAATTATGCCTCAATATCCATCCTCAACCAAAACTTACAATCCAAATCTCAATGTGCACACTCTTGTCGAGACATGGTGGCCGCGCCTACACGAAGCATAAACCAACCAAAGTAAAGCAAACCAACTCTTATCTATATGAAGTCACTGGCCAAGCCATAAAGGACATTGATCGGACTAATCAATAGGCACTTCTACCCGATCCAGCACTGGGTAGCTAGCCCGCCTGGCCGTCAAACTACCGGCACACACGCCCAAGACGCATTGCCATTGTCTCCTCCATGGCCGAACGGTCCCGGTGCCCCGGAGCCAATCCCGTTCGAGGAAACCAAACCCTGTGCAACACAGGTTGTCCGTGACATGCAGACACCAAGTAGGTATGACGAGAGGATCGAACATTCTCGCCCCACCAAGCGATCTTAGACTCATTCAACCAATTATCCAACCCAAAACATCCATAACCATTCTTACAACATATTGCCCAAGGCACAATCTCAAGTTATTTCCATAGGCACAATGCCGCTTCTCAACACAGTGTTCCAAAATGGGTACAACACCCCACGCTCAGAACAATCCCGTGGCACAATGCCCCAACAGTGGCACAATGCCCCAACAGTGGCACCATGCCCTCGCCGATACAGTTGTTCGGTTTTGAACCACAACTGCTCGCTTTGCTTGACAAAGCGCCCAAGTGATACTCTTGCACTGATGCACGCTCGCTCGCCCAAATTTTCGATATTTCCAATGCCTCAATGTATCATTCCAACTGTCCAAGCATAATTCCAATCATTCAACCAACTGTCCCAAGTGATATAATCCAACTCTAGCTCCAACTATCCAACGCGAAAACAAATCATGCCACAAACCTATCCAAGCAAACAACGTACACTCTATGCACGCCTCGGTATAGTAATTTCAAAGTTCCAGTCTAAGTGTTCAAGCCTTTACGTGTTTTCCATATTATTAGGCATGAAGGAGTAGAGGAGAAGGAAAAGAGCCCACTCACAATGTTTGATCCTGTTAAGCACCCTGTCCTGCCGATACGGCTGATCCCTTGAACCCGTGGTCCGATACAAAGCGTGATCTACTCAATTGGTATGACCGTACGAGCAGGTCGTGCTCTCTGTTTTGGATAAAATAAACGAAATGAGTCGTTAAAGGAAATAACGAACGACGAATTCTTTATTACGGAAGAAAGCCCTTTGCTCTTTGGTTTACAAACAAGCTTGTACAATTTTGATACTACAGGAGGAATGTCGAAGTACAATTTATTTAATCTGGATAAATATTGCTATAGGTGTCTGATCTGCAGTCGATCACTTTGGCCCTTGGACCACACGATGATGAAGGGGAACCGTAGAAGACAGAAGAAGCTTCGAAGGTTGCGAGGGAGAGTGGATGTCCGATGTAACGCCCCGCAACCGCTCGGAGCGTTACGCTGAGTCGGACTGAATAAATCAAATGCTGGTTACATTTGAAATGTCGGATTTCGGGAAGAAGGATTAATCGAGTTGGTTTCAATGTGCAGATGGCTAGCGGGTTCGATGAAAATCAGGTGTTCGTTCAGAACAGTACTGAATAGCTGGATGAAAACGATAATGCCGTCTTCCTTAGTCCGATCGGTCGGATGATTTGGAGAGCACGGCCTGCTCGCACGGTCATACCAGTTGAGTAGATCGCGCTTGCATCGGACCACGGGTTCAAGGGATTGGCCGTATCGGCAGGACAGGATGCCTAACGAATTCAAACAATGTGAGTGGGCTCTTTCCCTTCTCCTCTACTCCTTCATGCCTAATAATATGGAAAACACGTAATGGCTTGTACACTTGGGCTGAAACATCGGGAAGCACTACAATGAGGCGTGCATAGAGTGTGCGTTGTTGGCTTGGTAGGATTGTGGCTTGAATGGTTTACGCGTTGGATAGTTGGATACGATAGCTGGATTATTCATTTGAGGCGATCGGTTGGATTACTTGGGATTATGCTTGGACGGTTGGAAATATACAAGTTGGAATGATACATTGAGGCAAATGGGAATATCGAGAATATCGGGAATCCGGGCGAGCGAGCGTGCATCCGTGCACGAGTATCACTGGGTCGCTTTGTCTTGCAAAGCGAGCAGTTGTGGTTCGAAACCGAACAACTGCATCGGCGAGGGTATTGTGCCACTGTTGGGGCATTATGCCACGGGATTATTCGGAGTGTGGGGTGTTGCACCCAATGTGAAACACTGTGTTGGGAAGCGGCAATGTGAAGTGTGGGCATAACTTGGGCACAACTTGAGAGATTGTGCATATGGGTATTTTGGTGCCTTGGGATATATATATTGAGGTCGAGATTTGGAATCCTTGGGAACATGTTGGAAGAATGGTTATGGATACTTCGGTTGGGTTTATCGATGGAACGAGTCTAGGATCGCTTGGTGGGGCGAGAATGTTCGATCCTCTCGTCATACCTACGTGTGTCTGCATGTCACGGACAACTTGTGCAAAGGTTTGGCACTTTCCCCGAAACGATTTTTATCCGGGGCACTGGAGCCGTTTCGATCCGGAGGGAAACATTTGATTCGCATTCAGTTGTGATGCATTGCGGGACCTCCAGCAGGGCTTGCTATCCGGGCTGATAGGGCGCGCCGTAATGCTTGAGATATGTCCTTTATGGCTTTGCCAGTGACTTCATATAGATTAGTGTTGGCTTGCTTTTCTTTTGTTGGTTTGGCTTTCGTTTAGGCGCGGCCACCTTGCCTCGGCAAGAGTGTGCACTGTGAGATTTGGATTGTAAGTGTTGGTTGAGGATGGATATTGAGGCTTGGTTGATGGTTCGACATATTATCGTGTTGCTTGGACTTGAGCAGGACGGTTTGCATGCTAGTTTCCCTCGAGTTGCTTATATATTTGCTTGTCGTCTGGTTTGAGTTGAGTGCTTGCATGCTTAAACTGCTTTACTGCTTTCCTTAATATGTCATCCCTATGCCATGAAATGAATCTAGGATTCAACTAGAAAGATCACCATATAACTGTTTGCATTCACTATTTTACTTAGTGTCGGCTTAGACGAGTGGGTTACCCCGCTCACCAGTACGGTTGTGTACTAACCCACGTTTGTGGGCAATATTTCAGGTACACAGACGTAGTGGCGCTGCTTGGATATACGGGACAAGATGTATGAACTGTAAGTACCTTTGTGGGCTAGAGAAAGAGCAAGAGTTATTTCATCGTCTCCGTGGCATCGCCTTTGTGGCATTGACTCGGGGCATCTCATTTGGACCCTATCGTGAGCTTCGCTGCGTATACTCTGATTGTGTGCTTGGTACACAATACTTGACTTCCGCTGCAACTTGGTTGTTCCAATTATAATATTTGGTGTTTGACAACATCGCCTTGTACGAGCGCAACTCCAGGCTCGTACGGCATCACGTCCCGATGAGAACGATTGTCCTGCGGGAGAGCTGTAAGCGTGGTGATTCACGTTCAGCGGGGACTATCGAGCTTGCGGGAGATTGGGGCGTGACAGATTGGTATCAGAGCGCCTGGTTCATTTTCTCGGACTTGGTCCTTCGCTTCATCACAAACTCTAAATAGCTTCCGCGTGTCGTCTAGCTCTTGACTCTACTCGGTGCTGCATCGGATGTTTCATGCAATAAGTCTATTTATTGCTGGTTTTGGCGGCATTTTATTTCTTGGTTGGGTTGCCTTGGTTGGTTTTCGTAGGATCGCTTAGTCTCGTTAGGCGTTGTTGCATTCGTGCAGCAAGTTGGTTGGCGTTGTTGCATTTGTGCAACGAGTGTGGGCTTTTGTTGGGTTGGCTTGGCTTATCATTTGGGAGATTCTGATTGCCTCAGTGGATCTGTTGGTTGGCAGACGAGATTTGGTTATACGGCATATTTTGAGTAGAAGCATTCGATGAGAATAAATCGTTGCACGAGTTGCTCATCTAGCGATTGTGTTGGATAGAAGTTGGAATTTTGGCTGTGGCGCATCGGTTGAGCAGGTTTGAGTTTGGCTCGGGAGTATATGGATAAGTTGGTACGAGTTGCTCGTACAACAAAAAGTGTAAAACCGTTGGGTATTGGGTTGGACTATTTGGAAGACAATCATTGCACGATCGCTCGTGTTGAGAAAGTATCAGGCAGTTTGAGAATAGTTGGGAGCAGTGAGAATGGAACATAGCACGAGTTGCCTAACGAGATTGATGGTTAAAGAATCGGCTAAGTTTTTGTGTCAGACTTAAGATGGGAATGGCATGATCACACCTAAGGGATGGTTCGAACGGATCTTGGATTCGTGAAGGAAAACGTAGTGTGAGTAGCGAATTGATTCGAAGTGGTATATGGGATTAAATGTGTTAAGCAAGGCATTGGAAATATTTTGGTTGGACATCTATTGGAATTGCCTGAACGGACTCGGATAACGAATACAAGTCGGTTAGTGCAAATCGATTGAGTTAGAAAGAGTAAAAATGGAGCAAGCGAATATTGAGTTATGATTCGGCAGAATCACCTTGGAATAGTCGGTTTGGGATAGACGCTGGTTGACGCAGATTTTGCACGAGGGCAACTATATTTCCAAGTGGTATATGGTGCAATGGAATTTGACTCGGGTATCCTTCGATACATTAGACTTGAGAACTCAAGGACGGAGTCGTGCAAATGGAAGTATCATTGGGCTTGAAAGATGGACCGAATCGGAACGAACACTTGGGTTACGCTTGAGCAAAGTGGTGGGATTATCAGAATGATAGCGAGCATGAACTACGATTTTGGGCAACGCATTTGAGCTGTTGGTTGAGCAATGAAACACGATCTTGGCTTGGAGGGACAATGCGATTGATTCACACAAACTTGAAGGATTTTGGATATTGTTGCTCGAGAAGTTGAATCAGGTTTAGCGAAAATGAAATTTTGGGCAAGATGGTGCAACGATGATAGACGGATTCTTCGGAAAGACGTAGACGGATTGTGGCAACAACGGAAGGCAAAGATTTTGGCGGATTGATTTCTGAAGATAGCTAAATGTGGGAGCAATGTTGGAACGAATCACTGTGCTGCTCGAGTAAGTTGGAAGTGCAAGGTGAGACGTGGCAAACGGATGTGAATTTGAGCAAGTCTCGAGCTTTGAGAATCGTTGAAATCGATGGTGCGAGAATCGATTATGCAATTCGAAAATTTGATGGATTCAGGACAGAACGGCGGATTGATGGAATAAGGTTTCAACGAGCGCGGTTCTCGAATTCGGAAACTTCGCTCGGATGGGATGGTTGGAAATTTTGATTCAGATTTACAGATGAGATATAGCATGGTTTATAGTAACTGTCCATCGTGATGATTACAATTATCAAGCGTAGCTTCGGGACAGCCGACCCTAAGCGACCTTGCCCGCTGAATCGGATATGAATATGGTAGACCCATAGAATGACCCTTGAGGTGGCGTATTTGGGAATGCGTCGAGGGCAGATGTGAGCAATGTGATTTGGCTTATTGACTGAGTGTTGGATTTGAGAGATCCTTGGGATAGCCTTCAGCTGAAGATACAGCCGAAAGATCGAAGCGATGGTGGAAGTAGCCTTGTCAACTGATGAGATTCAGAGTCGCAGATTTTTATCGATGGCATCGCCTCTGACTCATCGTGCCCTGGAAGGGAATAACATTCATATGAATTGACGACTGTGAAACTAGCTCGTGAAGTTAAAGCAGCGGCTCGTTCAGATCAAATCCTTGCGAATACTGGAAGGGACAGATTTGCCTCAGATTTACAAGATGTCTCGGAACTTAGTCTGGGAAACGTGCTCATTCGGAAGGCGAAGGTGATATTCTATGCTTCGAGGCAGTGGAAGCAGCACGAAGAACTATTTCATGCGCAACCTAAGAATTGTGGCGAGTGTGTCCACGTTTAAATCGTGGCGACACAAATCCCTTTGGCGTGGCGGCGAGATCTTCGTGGATCACACGAACCTCAATATAGATGTTCATCCTGTGAGATATTGAGATGGCAGGAAATGTGTTGGACTGAGCTGATCTAAGCAGTTAATATTTGGGTAAGTCGCATAGCTGGGGTAGATCAGTTGTGAGAATCGTTCGGTGCACGAGATAATATTTGGAGATGTTCCTAGTACTGATTTCAGAAATAGTGGGACGGATTGAGCTGGAACACGAACTGATTGAGTCGGTGGAAAATCTGCATAATTGAGAATAGTTCTCAAGTGAATGTGTTGGAATGGGAATTGTGATTTGGTTCAATTGGGAGCAAAGCAAATAGACGCCTCAAACATAAAGATACCCTTGTAACTTGTTCAAATTTGCTATCGCAAAGCTCGGCTGAAATGCATGTATTTTAGGGACGCCTTAAATACGTGTACGATCCAAAACTAAGCGATACGAGAAATTCGTGTTGAGCTGCAAGGAGGATGTGGGAATTCGTGAAAATTTATTCGAGCGTTCAGCAGAACGAGATATTGTGTCAGAAATAGTGAATATGAGAGTTGCATAGAGCAGATCTATGGAATTGGATTGTGGCATGCTAGTAAGGAATGAGTACCAGCACGGTTCGTGGACGAACCTGATTCTAAGTGGTATATTATGTAACGCCCCGCAACCGCTCGGAGCGTTACGCTGAGTCGGACTGAATAAATCAAATGCTGGTTACATTTGAAATGTCGGATTTCGAGAAGAAGGATTAATCGAGTTGGTTTCAATGTGCAGATGGCTAGCGGGTTCGATGGAAATCAGGTGTTCGTTCAGAACAGTACTGAATAGCTGGATGGAAACGATAATGCCGTCTTCCTTAGTCCGATCGGTCGGATGATTTGGAGAGCACGGCCTGCTCGCACGGTCATACCAGTTGAGTAGATCGCGCTTGCATCGGACCACGGGTTCAAGGGATTGGCCGTATCGGCAGGACAGGATGCCTAACGAATTCAAACAATGTGAGTGTGCTCTTTCCCTTCTCCTCTACTCCTTCATGCCTAATAATATGGAAAACACGTAATGGCTTGTACACTTGGGCTGAAACATCGGGAAGCACTACACTGAGGCGTGCATAGAGTGTGCGTTGTTGGCTTGGTAGGATTGTGGCTTGAATGGTTTACGCGTTGGATAGTTGGATACGATAGCTGGATTATTCATTTGAGGCGATCGGTTGGATTACTTGGGATTATGCTTGGACGGTTGGAAATATACAAGTTGGAATGATACATTGAGGCAAATGGGAATATCGAGAATATCGGGAATCCGGGCGAGCGAGCGTGCATCCGTGCACGAGTATCACTAGGTCGCTTTGTCTTGCAAAGCGAGCAGTTGTGGTTCGAAACCGAACAACTGCATCGGCGAGGGTATTGTGCCACTGTTGGGGCATTGTGCCACGGGATTATTCGGAGTGTGGGGTGTTGCACCCAATGTGAAACACTGTGTTGGGAAGCGGCAATGTGAAGTATGGGCATAACTTGGGCACAACTTGAGAGATTGTGCATATGGGTATTTTGGTGCCTTGGGATATATATATTGAGGTCGAGATTTGGAATCCTTGGGAACATGTTGGAAGAATGGTTATGGATACTTCGGTTGGGTTTATCGATGGAACGAGTCTAGGATCGCTTGGTGGGGCGAGAATGTTCGATCCTCTCGTCATACCTACGTGTGTCTGCATGTCACGGACAACTTGTGCAAAGGTTTGGCACTTTCCCCGAAACGGTTTTTATCCGGGGCACTGGAGCCGTTTCGATCCGGAGGGAAACATTTGATTCGCATTCAGTTGCGATGCATTACGGGACCTCCAGCGGGGCTTGCTACCCGGGCTGATAGGGCACGCCGTAATGCTTGAGATATGTCCTTTATGGCTTTGCCAGTGACTTCATATAGATTAGTGTTGGCTTGCTTTTCTTTTGTTGGTTTGGCTTTCGTGTAGGCGCGGCCACCTTGCCTCGGCAAGAGTGTGCACTGTGAGATTTGGATTGTAAGTGTTGGTTGAGGATGGATATTGAGGCTTGGTTGATGGTTCGACATGTTATCGTGTTGCTTGGACTTGAGCAGGACGGTTTGCATGCTAGTTTCCCTCGAGTTGCTTATATATTTGCTTGTCGTCTGGTTTGAGTTGAGTGCTTGCATGCTTAAACTGCTTTACTGCTTTCCTTAACATGTCATCCCTATGCCATGAAATGAATCTAGGATTCAACTAGAAAGATCACCATATAACTGTTGGCATTCACTATTTTACTTAGTGTCGGCTTAGGCGAGTGGGTTACCCCGCTCACCAGTACGGTTGTGTACTGACCCACGTTTGTGGGCAATATTTTAGGTACACAGACGTAGTGGCGCTGCTTGGATATACGGGACAAGATGTATGAACTGTAAGTACCTTTGTGGGCTAGAGAAAGAGCAAGAGTTATTTCATCGTCTCCGTGGCATCGCCTTTGTGGCATTGACTCGGGGCATCTCATTTGGACCCTATCGTGAGCTTCGCTGCGTATACTCTGATTGTGTGCTTGGTACACAATACTTGACTTCCGCTGCAACTTGGTTGTTCCAATGATAACATTTGGTGTTTGACAACATCGCCTTGTACGAGCGCAACTCCAGGCTCGTACGACATCACGTCCCGATGAGAACGATTGTCCTGCGGGAGAGCTGTAAGCGTGGTGATTCACGTTCAGCGGGGACTATCGAGCTTGCGGGAGATTGGGGCGTGACATCCGATGCCAAAATCGTCGATCACTACTCTTGGCTTAAGCTCTCTGAATTCTTCTCTCTCTCTTTTTAACCTTAATTTCTTCGACCTTAATCTCCACTTTTTTTTGACCTTGGACCTCTGTTGATAGAGGTCTCTATTTATAGAGTTTTGGTGACAGTAACCACTCAGTCGGTGTAGAAACCGAGTAGTGGAAAGTACAACACCCTTTTACATAACGGTTTATAATAACCATTGCCCGCGTATAGATGACCTTTTGAATGAGCATGTGACGCGTGTCCAACTAAGGGACAACGCGTATAACTGCTGCGAAGATCATGGCGTAGAAGCCACGTAGGTAGTTATCCTTCGTGTATAAGAGGTTGGCATAGAAGCCAATAACTGTCATCATGGCGTAGAAGCCAAGTAGGCATAGAAGCCGAGTGGGTGTAGAAGCCGAGTGGGCGTAGAAGCCGAGTAGGCATAGAAGCCGAGTGGGCGTAGAAGCCAAGTGGGCGTAGAAGATAGCTGATCCTCCTCCTCTGACTGTGGCCTGAGTTGGCGTAGTGTGCCAAGGTGATGACGTGGACGTCTTAGCCGAAATTACGACTTTTGGAGATATAATCAAATCTCTTGCATTAAATACAGAGATCTGCCCCCATCCTGCGCATTAAATGTAGAGGCGTGTCTTCGAAGATTTGCTGTCCCGAAGATTTGCCATCATTCTGCGCATTAAATACAGATACGTGCCTCGAACCCTGTATGAAGAGAAACCGGTAACGTGGCAGCCTGTTTGTCTTCTGCGGAGCGTAAACAGCTCACATCTGCATGTGTAAAACTAGGCAGCGTACTCCCTTGTATGCGTAAAAGCGGTTTACGCAAAGGGGATGTCACTAAACGACGGTTCGGTGACATTTAATCAAATCTCCTGCATTAAATGTGGAGATCCGCCATTATCCTATGCATTAAATGCAGAGGCGTATTTTGAAGGTCTGTCACTTGGCCTGCGCAAGGTGCAAAGACGTGCCTCGAGTTCTGTCCTCTCTCTGCGCATTAAATGGAGAGACGTGCCTCGAGCCCTGTACGAAGGGCAGCTTTTGACGTGGCAGGCTGTTTGTCTTCTACGGAACGTAAACAGCTCACATCTGCCTGTGTAAAACTAGGCAGCGTACCCCCTTGTACGCGTAAAAGCGGTTTACGCCAAGAAAATGGCAATAAATGATAGCTTGGGTTGCAGTGCCGCGTCATCATTATAGCCGTCGCTTGGGTAGTCGTGTAGTACTATTTGTCAGGATTCAGACGTCAGGTTCACTGCATAATTTGTCAGGTTCACTACACGACTTGTCAGGTTCACTGCACGACTTGTCAGGTTCATTTCGGGGAATACGAAGTGTCCCTCATACACTTCAATGCTGCATTGAAAGGAGATGAGTTTTACGCCATTAAGGCGATGTAGCACCCTTTTTATGCCAAAGTAGCCTGGACATACTGCCTTACGCGGATGGTCCTCGAGCTTATATTTTACGCTGTGCTCAGCGGAAAAAGCTCTGTTTGCACGTTGATGGCTATGTGGTCCTCTGTTTACGCTGCCCTGCCTTAACACACTGCGTATAGCTATCCGGCGTATTTTTCATGCTTCTACAAGACCCCCTTCAAAGCTTTTAAATTTCTTATAATTTGAAACGCTTTGAATGAAGCATGAAACGTTCCTCGTAATTCGAAATACTCTGAAATGGTCAAGTCTGACACGTTCTTTCAAGGCTGACTTTATGGCGGAGTTATTGGGGATCGGTGTGATCTCTTTCGCCTATAAAAAGGCTGAGGAGTTAACCTGTTCTTTCCATATTTCTTTCACCACACAGAGATGATCGCCGAAGTTCGTCAGGTCGACTTGAGGAAGAAGAAGAACTTGCTCTTCCAGCATGTAAGGAGCCAAAAAAGATGGCGTCTTCGAGCAAATGTCCTCTGCAACGATGGATCATGGAAGGATATCATAGCCTCCTTTGCTCGGGGTAATTTGCAACTTTGTATGGTGGTTCTTCCGGAGAGAGGAAGGGTCGTATCTTCTCCTGATACCCTCGTGGACTAGAGCAGCAACTAGCTCTGACCTCGAGTATTAAGTTGGGTGAAATACCTCAACTCAAACTGTCACGACGTTGGACGCAAGAAAGCAGATTTAACCTGCTTTTCTGTTGGAGGATGGGTCTATGCCCATTTTTGTATCCTCCCGCCGTTGACCAATATGTCAGTCGGTTTGCGAACACCGACTAGCTGCTGGAGAAGATGGATGAAGAATTCCGCCCATGCGAGAACCTGGCAGAATAGATTCTAGGCGCAATCTTCAGACGACGAGGAGGAAATCCTTTGTTGATGGGATTTCGCTCATATGTAATCATGAGAATGAAGAAAAACCCTTGTAGACTAGATTTCCCTCACATGTAATCATGACTTTAATCTTAATAAAATTGTCTTTCTTTTGTGCATATGATCATCTTGCCATACTCTTTTTTTTTGCTGTGAAGTCTGAATATGTGTAGCTTCGACACGTCTGGTAATTTTATGCCGCCTCTATTCGAAAGAGTGCTAGGTTTTGTCCTGTCTTTTTTGCATAACTAGGGGTGCGTAGAAAGCCCACTTAGCATTCGAGTGTTCGAACTGTCCTGCTATTAGGAATATGGGGAACCGCGTAGAACTCTGAACTGTTACTTCTGATAAACATAATTTTTGTTCAGACTTTATCTTCAAGAATGATTTCTCGAAAATCTCTTGGAACAAGGAGAGAAATGGCTGTCAAGAACTGAGTTGCCATCTTGAATTGCAGACGAAATATTCAGACTGGATTCTGGATGAACTTCCAATCGACCCATGGAGAAGAGTAATTTTCAATGTTGAACTCTGTATGCTTCGAGTACTTGGGATATTCTGAGGTCAAGAAGGAGTATCTTCTGTGTGAACTCTCGCAATTGACCGCCTTGAGAATCGTTCAGATGTACGCGTACTCTGGCCTGCGTATCTTTCAGATGTGCAAAAAGTTATAGCGTAAAATTATAAGTTCGTAGCCTCTCGAGCGTAAAAGCTGCTGAGCATGAGAGCATCCGGGCATAGAACTATAGATTTGTAGCTTCTGAAAAGGAAATCTTCCGAGCATGAAATTTGTGGATATGTTGCCTCTGAGCGTAAAAAGCCACCGAGCGTGAAATCATAGATTTGTAGCTGCTGAGCGTAAAGTCGTAAGTTCGTAGCCTCTCGAGCGTAAAAGCTACTGAGCATGAGAGCATCCGGGCATAGAACTATAGACTTATAGACTGTGAGCGAAAAATCGTAGATCTGTAGCTGTCGAGCGTAGAAAGCTCCTTAGCGCAAAAACCACGAATCTGCTTTGCACGAAAACTTTTCGAATTTGCTGACTGTCCGCCTTCTCTGAGTAATAGGCTGACGTAGTACCCAATCATAATCGAATATTAATTACGAGATTTGGTTCGGGATTTGAGGAGTCCATCCGAACTCTACATATATCCCAAGCTTTTGAGAGAAAAAACTTTTCATCCGTCTTCTGCGAAAGAAAGCTTTCGACTGTTCGAGTTCTTCTTTGTTTCTTCTCCGAGCCTTCAAAGTTTCCAGTAATGGCTTCTAAACAAGTCTCCTCCTCTAAGGGAAAGAAGGTTGATTCTTCTTCTCGTTCTTCTGCTCGAGCGAGAGCGTCTTCGGTCGGGCAAGGCGAACTTCTTTCTGAGCGAAGTATCCCGCCGACGAGCAGTGCACCCGGCCTTAAAGGTAGAGCTTTTGGGACAAAAAAGAACGACTGAAAATCCTTCGCACATGTTGTACGTGAACGCGCTAGGTCGTCTTCTGTGCTGATAGCCTCTTTGAGGAAGATGATGCACAGAGACGTTTCATCTTTTACGCCCACATTTCTAATGTGTCAGCGCAGAAATTCCATATTTTTGCAGTCGGGCGTAAAAGCACAGACTGTCGAAACTTGGCGTATAAAATTTTGAGTGTTACGCTTCTGGATAAAAATTCCGGCGTAATAACTCAATTTTATCAGTCTGGCGTAAAGCACAGACTGTATACTGCCAACCTTGAATTTTACGTTTAGGAAATGGATTCCAGCGTAAAAGCTCAAGTTTTACAGTCTTGGCGTAAAACACAGACTGTTGATTTTTCGTCTTATACTACAAGATCTGTAATGTCTAGTTATAGGAACTGATGTGTTTTTCTTGCACTCTTGCAGTTAACTTGCATGCGTCTCCGCTAGCTGATGTGATGGGTTCTGCCATCGGGATGCTGCACTCCAACTATCTGGAGGATTTGTCGCACGTGACAATTTCTATCTTCGGGCCCCAGTATCCTGAAGGAAGGGAAATTTTGATATCGGCTCAGGGCGAGCGAACGCTGCTGAACATGATCAATGGAGAGCCCCTGACGTACATAGACGGGGACCAATACATAAAGCCGGCTTTCCTCTTCGGGGACATGATTGACAAGCAGTCCCAGACGAAGCCCAAGAAAGAGCTCTGGGATTTCCCTGCCGGAAGCTTGGTCTTGTATCTGCCCAAGATGCCGAGAGACTATCCCATCTCGGCATTCTTCCATGCTACACATCCCAGGAGGATGTCGGGGAAGATCTTTTATCAGAAAGGAACTGACCAGGGGTCGTTTGTCAGCCGCCCTTCCGGCTCTGTGACGATGTTCAGGGGACTGTACCCGGGTATTGTCCCAAGTGAAGACAATTTAGTGATCCAGCCGGTGCAATTACTGACTTTCTGCAATGATTTCATGGGATACGAGGGAGTATACCCCAAGGTGAACCCTCGGTGCAGTGGGTGGGCCACCCCAACAAATCTCCGGTGGGCTCGCTTAGCTGGCTGGGCCCTGAAGTATTTTCAGACCGAGCTGGAGAGCATTGGTCTGTACGAAGCTATGAGTGCTACCAGTGTTGGGTTACCTCCCAACCCCAATCTATTTTTGGCACTGATGGAGCGATATATCTCGCTCACCGGGACTTTCGCCACTCCACTGGGGGAGTTGGGATTGGCCCTCCATGAGATGGCAGAGATCTCGAGACTGCCGATGGAGGATACTCTATATGAAGAGTATGTTCCCACGAACCAGAAGTTGGGGGATTCAGACCCTCGGGTAGCGGAAGTGTACCAGGAGCTGATGTGCCACTACCTCGCTTGTACCACTTTTTATGGTGAGCCCTCAGATTTGGCTCACATTAATAAATGGACATCCTACCTCTTCTTTCACCGGTCCAGGACTGCTAAGCCGGAGAAGGTATTGGAAGGCAAGGATCATCCTTTGAATACTCTGAGCGTGCTTAATGCTCAGGTAATCGACGATCTCATGGTAGACGCTGGGGCTCCGGACTTGATCCTCGACGAAGGGATAGGAAAGTATCCTATAGGCACTAAGGCCTATAGTTATTTGAGGTGCTGCCACAGGCCTCTGTCCAGGAAAGCTCAACTAGCTGGCTTCCTCTCCATATGGCTGCATCGACTGGTGGTACCCGACATCCCATCTGCGGACCGCATTCACCGCAATACTCTATGGCCTGCAGTGCGTCTGGTGTTCGGGGCAAGACTGGGCTTGCTCCCTGCCATGGTGTGCCGCATAAAAGCTGGCCTGAGGGCCATGACTGACGGGCTGCTCGTCGATGAAACCCGGCGTGATAGCTTTCCCAGGGTAGAATTACCATACCTGTACTTGATGGGGTGGTTAATTCTCCATAACCCCAGGGTTATGTCTCCCGGCTCTGGTAGTAGTTCGGAGGATAGTTTCTTGTTGAACTACAAGAAATCTTCCTGGAACGTGACCACGGTTTTAGACTGTCTGCGGGTGTTGGGCTTCAGTCACAGCTGGAAGCTCTTCTGTACTGCCCCCCCGTACATCTCAATCAACAGGGGATCAGACTCCAGGACGTTGGCACCGGGAAGACCGTTCTTTCTCCTGAGTCTTTCAACTGGTTGGTCTGCATTAGACCTTTTCATCTGCTGTACAGGAGTGAAGACCATTGCTTCTTCGAGCCCTACTTGCCTAGTCGGTTTGCCAGGCAATTCGGGTATGACCAGTTGCACATGGGCAACGTCGTCACCAGCTTCAGGTCCAGGGGTGGACTCATTGATGGAGCGAGAGGATGGCGATATTTCCTCATGGGTTGTACTGAGGCAACTTTTATCGTGCCCGTTATTTCACTCTCTACGAAGCTGCGCATCCTGCACTCGTATGCCCAGTTCTATGTGGCAACGAACACCTTCCATCGTGATTTTGATATGCATGGAAGTTTCAGGGTGCCCTCTTCCAAGCTTGGGGGAAGAGTCGAAGTCCCCTCGGTTTCTTCTAACGAGGGTGAGGAATCCGTCAATCTGGATGAGCCTCTGTTGTCGGTGCCGAGGGGTAAAATACCTCT
Organism: Iris macrosiphon; assembly: GCA_036927795.1. Lineage (NCBI taxonomy): Eukaryota > Viridiplantae > Streptophyta > Magnoliopsida > Asparagales > Iridaceae > Iris > Iris macrosiphon. The sequence continues at coordinate 63,193,318 of JAYESA010000018.1, forward strand.
GCCTGCAGGGGCTTTGGTAATCTCTGGGAAGCGAAGGGCTCCTGCTCTGAAGGAGACTTCCCCTCGCAAGAGGAAGAAGAAGACTGTTACTCGTTCTCTCCGAATTCCTGGTAATAAGGCTCCTAGAAGTGAGCCTGTATCTCCCCATGTTGGGGATGATTCTTTGATTGGAGGTTCCTCGCCTTTTAGAGAGGGACCCTCTACAGTTCCGGCTGGTAGTGTCAAAGAATTCTTGTTGGAGGCTGCTGTCGCTGCTACCGCTTCAGGTAGTGGAACGAGATCGCCTTCGGGGCCGAGCCGAATAAGGATATCTTTATCTGGATCATCATCGGGAGAGACCCCTACCGTGCCTATAAGCGCACCTAGCGAGATTCCAGCCGATGAGCCTCGGTTGGAATTTGACGAGGACCTGGAAGACTATTTGCCAGCGTCAGTTAGCAGACCCCCTTCTCCAGGTATGACAACTTGCTTAGCATCATTAAGAAATGATTTAGCTGTACTGGCTGTAGACGCGACATATATACCATCGGCCATGGGTAAATATCGTCTTCACGCCTCTTTTTTAGAAAAGTAACATCATTTTGATATTAACTTCCTTTTGTCTTCTTTTCAGGGGAAGACATCTTCTGGGAGAGCAGTGTAGATGCGCCCTTTGGCTCTGTGTCAGGTCCTGGCGGCGACACGGAGGTGTCTGACTCGCCCGTCGAAGAGATTCCGATATCTCAAGAGGAGGACGAGCCCGTCATTGCGACGATGCCTCCTTTGAGTACGCTGGTCACTTCGTCCGGTGTTGGCGCTTCTTCTTTTGTCGCACCACCTGTTGAGGCGACGGCCATGGCTATATCATCTGCGATCATTCCTGGAGGGGGGTTCGCTGATATCGAGGCTACTCCCAGTTCGATTTGGATCTAGCTGCGCTGACAGAGCAGTACACTAGTATCTTCTACACCACCTTAAAAATGTTAATATCAATGGTGTTGGGGAAGAATTTGAGCTTTGTGTCATTGAAGAGGTCCTCCCTCTCCGCGATAGTGCCGATCCGAGAATTCAACATCATCGGGGTAGCTGACACGCTGGAGGAGATAGTTAATAGTTTGGAGCAACCCATTAACGAATACTTGCAGCTAGCTCGAGGCAACATTGAAGATCTGGTCCAGGCTAAATACGACTCCTTGACGGCGCAGCTTGCTGAACAGATGGAAGGCGTCAATAAATCTATCCAGATACATCAGCAGCAGATGGATGAAGGAAAAGCCATTTTGGAGGAGGCCATCGCTCTTCAAACTAAGTGCTAGGTCGAGCATGAAGGGAATGTAGCGAGGGTCCGCAGGCTAGAAACAAAACTCTCTCCGGCGAAGGAGTGGGCTTCTCAGTCGTCGGAAGCTCTAAAAGTGGCGGATAGCCGATTGGGCATAGCACAACAGAACTTGGCGCGTGCAGGAGTCGCCCGTGCTGGTTTTGTTCGGGCTAAATCCGAACTGTCCCTCCTGAGCAACGATGAGGCACGGCTGGAGCGGGCCCGCGTTGATGTCTTGGATTCCAGGACTAAGAAGATGGCTGCACTGGCGTAGCAGATTCTCGACCTGACCGCTCCCCCCAAATGATGTACTTTTGCTTTTCATGTAATTTTTTGGCTCTTTTTGGAAGTAATAAAGAGACTCTTATATGACTTTGTGGACCCATCATTTTGGAATATAAATGACAGGTTTGGGTGAAAGTGATATCAGAGGTAATATGGACGTGATATACTCTCGGTAAGTTTTAGCAGGATATATCTATTCAGAGGTAATATGAACATGATAGAATACGATCCAACTAGTTTCATTTTGGAAGTAGTTTTTCAGAATAAGGTTTTTACCATACTTGATTTGAGCAAAGGAGGTTAAGCGTAGTACCTTTTCAGGAATTTGCCATTGATAGGAGCTATTAACAGGTCTCCATTAGGCTTGGCCAACCTGTAAGCGCCGTTTGAGAACGTCGTCTCGATCACATAAGGGCCTTCCCATTTGGGCTGGAATTTGCCCTTACTCCTGTGAGTAAGAATCATCGGCCTTCTTACGGCTAAAACTAGCTCGCCGACTTTGAACACTCTTTCCTTTACTTTTTGATTAAAAGCTCTGGAAATACGTGCTTGGTAGAACGCGATGCGCTGTTGAGCTTGAAGGCGTTTCTCGTCTAATCCTTCTAGCTCTTGAAGCCTTAACAGGTCATTCTTTTCTTGAGTCAACTCATTAGCCACGGCTATCCTGAGTGACGGAATTTGGATCTCGATGGGGAGAACTACTTCGCTCCCGTAAACTAATAAGAATGGGGTGCAACCTGTCGGTGCTCGTACCGTTGTGCGGTATGCCCAGAGACATTCTTCCAGCTTCTCATTCCAATCCCTCTTGTTCGAAGAGACGAACTTTTTCAAGAGCTTGATAATGGTTTTGTTGAAAGCTTCCGCCAAACCATTAGCAGCCGGATTATATGCCGTAGAGGCCATATGTATCCGATTTTTATCGCAAAATCGATGAAACACTTGGCTGATAAATTGAGGCCCATTGTCATGGATTATCCTTCGGGGTATCCCAAAGCGATAAATAACGTGATGCTTGATGAAGCTGATCATATTAGATGCCTTCACCTCAGCAAGTGGGATCGCCTCTGCCCATTTGGAGAAGTAATCGGTGATGGCCAGTATGAACCGGTGACCTCTGGAAGAAGACTGGTGAATAGGACCAATGATATCCATACCCCATGCTTCGAAAGGCCAGGACACAACCGTAGGATGTAGATATTCAAGAGGTTGATGGATAAAGTCTGCATGGACCTGACAGGCTCTGCATTGTCTTGCATACTTTATTGCATCTGTGATCATAGTAGGCCAGTAATAGCCCATTCTCCTGACGCGATCCTGTAGCTTAGGACCGGGTTGATGTGCTTCGCATACGTCATCGTGAGCTTCACGGATCATCCGATGTACTTCATCACCAGAGAGACATCGTAATAATAGTCCGTCATAAGACCGGCGATATAGGCATTGTGAAGATGCGTCGAAATAGAAGCGCAGTGATCGTCTTTTGACGGATACTGCTTCTTTAGGGTCTTCTGGCAAGATTCCATATGCTACGAAATCTATAAAGGGACTTCTCCAGTCTCTCTTTGGAAGATCTGTGTCCACCGCGTAGCTGTGTTCTATGTGAAAGTTATTTTTCACACAGAATAAATCTTTGTTAAGAAGGATTACCGAATTCTGCCTTCTTATAGGGGTAGCTAAATCTGCAGCTAGACTGGCTAGGGCATCAGCTTCCAGATTCTGAGATTGAGGTACATGCTCTAGGAAGAATCCTTTGAATGTCATGGCTATCTCGACCGTTGCTCGGTGATAGGGGATGAGGTCTGGATTCCGGACTTCATATATTCCTCTGAATTGATTGACGATCAGCAGAGAATCACCGAAAGCTTCCAGAGATTCGATGCCCAATTCTTTAGCGACTTGGAGCCCGATTAGTAGAGCGTTATACTCTGCCACATTGTTAGAACATGGCTCGCTAAGAGAATATGCTCGGTAGATGACGAGCTTATCAAGAGTAACCAGGACAATTCCTACTCCTGAAACCACGTTTCCTCTGGGACCAGTTCTGGAGGCACCATCGAAGAATAGTTGCCATGCGTCACTTTCCATTGCGAAATTACACTCTGCAACTTCGTCGGAAATGTCCTCGTACAGTTTGGAGGTCTCCGAGATCGGATGAGCAGCTAGAAAATCAGCCAATGCTTGGCCTTTAATGGACTTCTGAGGGACGTACACCATGTCATATGGTGTTAATAGCATCGCCCAAGTCGCGAGTCAGGAATTAAGACTTGGCTTGCTCATCAGTACCCGAAGAGGATTGATCCTGGAGATGATGTGAATGGTCTGGCCTGTGACATAGTGTCGCATTTTCTGGATAGCGAACATCAGAGCCAAGCATTCTTTCTCCACTGGGTTGTACCGGTGTTCGGCCCCGACCATCATCCTGCTTAGGTAGTAGATAGCCTGTTCGTGACCCATATCGTTCTTTTGTGCGAGAAGAGCTCCCAGAGAATGATCCATCGCTCGAACATACAGCTTGAATGGTCTTCCTATGACTGGAGGCACCAGAACTGGCGGACTAGTGAGGTAGCGTTTGATGTCGCCGAATGCTTGCTGACAGGCTTCGTCCCATACGAAGGATACACCTTTCTTTATGAGGCGAGAAAAAGGCTGACATCTCCCAGAGAGGTTGGATATGAATCTCCGGATATAAGTCAGATGACCTTAAAATCCCCTGAGTTCTCTCAGATTTTGGGGCGGTCGTATTTCTAAGATGGCCTTGACTTTATCAGGGTTCACTTGAATGCCTTTGGCGGTAACGACAAATCCCATGAATTTGCCACTAGATACACCCAGAAAGGACTTTGTAGGATTCATTTTGAGTTGATATTGGCACATCAATTCAAATATTGTCTTCAAGTCTCAGATGTGATTATCCTTGAGGCGACTTTTGACAGCTACATCGTCCATGTAACATTCCACCGTCTTGCATAAATGCTCATGGAATATGTTACTCATAGCTCATTGGTACGTAGCCCCGACATTCTTCAATCCGAAGGGCATGACCGTATAGCAATATACCCCCAGTGGCGTCCGAAAGGCAGTATGCTTCTCGTCCTCAGGATGCATCTTGATTTGATTGTATCCTGAGAATCCGTCCATGAAAGACATACGTTCAAAACCGCATGTATTGTCAATCATGACGTCTGTGATGGGAAGAGAAAACTCATCCTTGGGGCAGGCCGCATTCAGATCTCAGTAATCGATGCAGACACGTACTTTCCCATTTTTCTTCATGACCGGGACAACATTGGCGACCCAGCCGGGATGTTGTTCTTCCCGGATAAAACCGCAGGCTATCAACTTCTTGACTTCAGCTTCAATGACGTCCATCATGTCCGGGTGGAACCGGCGTTGGTGCTGCTTCATAGGCTTCGAATCGGACAATATGTTGAGTTTATGAGTAGCCACCTTTGGATCAAGGCCTGGCATATCCTCATAATTCCACGCAAAGATATCGATATATTCTTTTATCAGCTGGATAATTTCTTCCCTTTCTTCTTCGGAAAGGTTGTTACTGATAAATATCGACTTTGGTGAAAGTTCATCCCCAACGTCAATCTGGATAACTTCATCCTCAGTGGGAGGTTCTCTCTGCTCGAAGCAAAATTCCCATTGTGTATCCATCTGTTGAGCCCAAGTGTCATTCTCGAATGGTTCGGATCCTTGCTCGTCTTCTTCGAAAGGATCTGCCACTACCGTATTTACCGATAATGTTCGTTCGAGAGCATCTGATGAGTCGGAGGATGAGGAGCCATTCTGAAAAGAGAAAAAGATATCCTCGTTTGACTCAGAAGTTGCAAGGGAGGTGGTATACCCTAACCCGAAACTGGTTCGTTGGTAGTAGGGATCTCCGTGCAGCGGTGTTCGTCTGCCTTTCCCGTAGTTGAGACCTGGTGTCAGCTTTAAGTCATAACCCATACTTTGCATGATCTTTAAAGCTTGAGGGCTGTATTTGTGGACCTGTATTTTACCGGCATCGTCCTCGAAAGGATCTTCTTATACAGTCGACTTGTTGCGCATGCGGCCGAAGACTATTGGATGCTGACTGCTGCAAGTAGGCGGGACAATAAAGATAGAATCCTCATGTGGTCCATATATCGTGGTGACATTGGATGATGACGCTACTTCCCATATAAATGGATGATAGGAGTCTATAGCTTTCAAGAATTTTTGCGCTATAGGTTCTATATCGTCGTGGGGAGAGGATTCCTGGTTCAGAATTTGAGCGTCATTGTACTGGAAAAGAGGATGTTTATTATCATCAGAAACCCTGTTCCCAGTTGTTTTTACAACACTCGGCTGTTTGCTGCGCCGAAGGTTGATGACCAAGGGTAGAGGCTTCTGGTTTAAAGTGATCACTAGAGGATCACCCCATTTTCCTGACCTGGTTAGGTGGATGGCCATAGGCTCCATGGCTTTTGGATGAGTAGTCCGCCCTTTCACCTTGATCGACAGAGGTTGCTTGGCAGAGGACTCTTCTGGCTCCCGGTGGGATTCCTTCTCTGCTTCGGCTGACACCTCTTTCATGTAGTCTTGAGAGTACAACACGGCATCAGAGTAGTAGGATTCTACTCCTCTAAACGGGTTTAGGTCAGCAAACTCCGTTTGTACTGTTCCTTGGGCATCTACATATTTAAAGCATTGATGTAGAGTCGAAGGAACGATGTTGTGGTCGTGGATCCAAGGTCTTTCCAGCAGAATATTGTAGGACACCTCTGAATCAATGACATAACATGTAGCCACTGATCTAAGGTCGCCAATCTGGATCCTCAGACAAATTTTCCCCAACGGCTTACTCTTCCTGGCGTTGAAACCCACGATTGTAGTGGTGGTGTAAGCCAACTCGCTGGTAGGAATCCTCAGCGATCTGAGCAGACTATGAGGAATGATGCTGATCGATGATCCCGGATCTATGTAAATTCGGTCGACCTCCATGGAACTGATGTATCCGGTATAATAGAGGGGCCTGTCATGCCTGTTATGTTTTAACAACATGTCATCTTGAGTGAAAGTGATGTTCGGGACCACCTCCATTACACTGTGGCATTTAGGACATGCCAATGGTTCTTCATCTGGGGACTTGAGCTGGGTCAAGTATGCCTCCTCCTGTATCAGTGTTTTACTTAGGGCTCGACGAGTGTCTTGTGAGAGCCTGAGTAGTTCGAAGATGGACAACATGGCTGGTGTATTAGCTAGTTGGGCCAGGATATCGAAGTTGTAGGGCTTCTCTAAACCTTTGTTCTGAATGTTCTTCACAGGTTTATCGAAGCGCTCTTCTTTTTGCTTCCCCTTGTCCGCCGAAGTTGGTCTCGAAGGACCGACCTCTGGTACGGCGGATTCCGGTTCTGATGGCTTGGCAGCTGAAGCGTCTGCCGATGCATCTTCCTGGCTGGCTCCATAGTCTTGGAGGTAAGCTTTCCCTGAATGGGTTCCAGTAGTCAAGACCTCGTCTTCTGATGCTGAGTGCACCGTAATCATGTGACACGGCTTGTGCTTTGAGTTTTTTTTGGACTTAGCCTTAGCAGCTTGAGTTTTTTTCTCGATCTCTAGCACCAGATCTGGATGAACCCATATGATCTTGCCTCGCTGGGTAGTTAGGGGTAGCAGGTCATGATTTTGACCCCTAGCCGGAGGGAGGTTAATGATGTTTATCGTTTTTCGAGAAATAGGTGTAACACCGTCCGGGACTTCTTGGGGAGGCAGATTGCCAAATTGTAGAGAGATCATATTGGTCGTGACCGCCTTCTCGCTGTTGCGCAGAGTGATGGCCTTAGCATCGATCAGCTCCTGGATCTTCCTTTTCAGTATATAATACGCTTTTGTAGGGTGGTGCATGTATCTGTGGAAGATGTAGTACTTGGGGTTATTAGTACTGCCGACTTCATTGGGTCGCTTCTCCTCGGGAAGGGTAATCTTGCCGCTTTTGACGAGACACTCGAATATGCTTAGAATATCGTCGTCGTCGAAAGAGTATACTTCAGTGGGCCTGGAAGTCCCAGGTTTTGTCTGCGTGGTTGCCGCAGTCTTTTGCATAGACGTATTAATCGTCAGAGCTTCTTTTCCTTTGGAACTGCAAGGATGGTCGCTGTTGGGTGACGACCTTTTGCCTCTGTCGGAGGTAGAGATCATGATGCCATTGTCACACGCCTTTCGACTGTTTTCCTCGGCGGCTACCGCTGAGATGATGAATGAGGGCCAATCATGGAACTAATATGGTCCTGTGAACACCGAGATCACGGGAAGAAGGTTCTTCCTCAAATGTCCACTAATGCCGAGTCTGGAACTCCGGGAGGCATCTGCAAAGTGGCTTGACGAAAACGTTCGATGAAGGTACGAACGTCCTCATTTTCCCTCTGCTTCACTTCGATGAGAGAGGACATAGACATGTCCATTCCTCCCTCATAGAATATTGTAAAGAATAAGGCTTTGAAGTCTTCGAAGGAAGTAATGCAGTTGTCCGCCAGGCTGCGGTACCACTGGTAAGCCACTCCCGAAAGGCAGCCCTTGAACACCCGAGTAAGGAGGGCGTCGTTCCCCTGTAGTAACACCGTCATCATATTGAAGTAGTTCATGTACTGACTCGGTGATGTTTTTCCCTCGAACAGAGCCATGGTCTGTGGTTTGTATCTAGGAGGGAAAGGGGCCTCTTCCCAGATAGCCGGGTAAGGCTGGTTGATTCCCAATTTCTTGAGCTGATCTTTGTGCTTCAAGGCATCGAATTGGGCTTTCAACTCCCGTACTGCATGCATCGGATTTTCAGCCGGTAGCGGGACCACGGAGTGGTGAGAAATTGCTTGCATTAACACATTCTCTGAGTGAGGAAGCGGAGGAACTGCTGACTCCTGATCTAGAGCAGGCTCTTGGATCATGTTGGATGGTAGTAAGTCTACCCCCACACGTATCTGAGTTGGAGGGACCGATGCTTGAGCCATAGCAGCTGTGTGTTGGGTCAGCATCATCTGGTGCATGTTCTCCATCATGGATTGTATTTCTTTCAGTGTTGTCTCCAGTGTAGTAATGCGTTGCTCAGCGTTTCCTGACGGGGAAGCTTCCTCGTGTTCATCTCCAATGGCATAAACTCCCATCTCCCTGGGTGTCATTGAAGGATGAGTATAGGTCTCTGTAGAAGTTGACTCTATACTTTCAGCATCTGATTCGGGAGACTGGCGACCTCCAGCTTCGGAATCAGAAGAGTACGAAGGCGTTTGTTGCGACCTCGAACGGGTGTTTTGGAACACCCCAGCTTCAGTGTTCCTAAGGAGCTGGTTGAATCTCCTTCGGCTCGGAGTTCTAGAGGGATGACGTCTTGAGCTCGATCTTCCTCTAGGTATATGTGAAGCCATGTTCACTGATGCATGTGTGTGCTCTTCTTCCTGGAAAGACGGAGAGTAGTTAAACCGGTCGAAAACCGACCGTTTTGTTTCTGAACAGCAACAATTAATTACAATCCTATGACTATTACAATAGTGCTCATTAGGAGGCGTAATAGACATGCTGGAAGTTCCCCTGTCCTTGCGTTTCTAGATTAGATACTCACGTAGGTCAGAAGGAGTTACAGAAGAAGAAGATGATGGCTTGTTCGTTCTGTTCATATCAGTAGGCATGCGGATATTGGGAGCCATAGTCCTTCCTGTGCCACCCGTATACAACTGGTTGGCCATCTGGGTAGCGGACGATCCTCGAGGAGTACGTCTCTCCGTAGACTAAGCCTAATTTATGCTGAGGGACTTCTCTTGGCGTAAATTGGAGCTCTGCTCAGGTTGGCGTAAAGCCGAATAGGTCCTTAGTCGTCCGTCAGCTCCTCGCATAATTCGGAGGGCGGGCAGATTCTTCCCTTGCTGGCGTAAAGGCCGAGAAGTTGAGTATTCTGCCACTTGCTTTCCCTTGCGTAGATTGCAGGGATCATCTGCTTTTCCATGGAAGGCAGATGCATTTTTACGTGAGGGGCGCGTTTGGGATTCCTGATTTGGTGCTGAGGCTTTATCAGAAATTTTGTCTATTCTGCCACAGACGAGAGATCGAATTTTACGCGCAGAGCGCGATGTGTACTTCTTGGTCAGCACTGAGGCATTGCCAGAAGTTTTGTCTGCCCTGTTAGAGACAGGCGACTGAATTTTACGCACAAGGCGCGGAGTATACTTCTAGGTTAGCGCTGAGGCATTGCCAGAAGTTTTATCTATTCCGTCAGTGACGGGAGACTGAATTTTACGCGCAAGGCGCGGATTATACATCTGGGTTAGCACTGAGGCATTGCCAAAAGTTTTGTCTATTCCGTCAGTAACGGGAGACTAAATTTTATACGCAAGGCGCGGAGGGAGCGATGCTACAACCTCGTTGGTCGAAGAAATCGAAGAGATCGGAGAGTCGACAGGAACGGTAGAGGATGTCTTGGGCATCCAAACCTTACGCAGCTTCCGGTTGTCTTGGACAGAGAGAGAGTGAGAGCTACCCCCTGTTCGAAGCATGTCTTCATAGGCAGACTGGTCGAACTGGATGACCAGTGTCTTCTTCACGGATCCCACGGATATCGTATCGTGTTGAGCAATTGCTTCCTCATCAGAAGAGAAAGATGTCCCCAGCAGAGTCGCCATCTTGTTTCGGATAAAATAAATGAAAGGAGTCGTTAAAGGAAATAATGAACGATGGGTTCTTTATTACGAAAGAAAGCCCTTTGCTCTTTGGTTTACAAACAAGCTTGTTCAATTTTGATCCTACAGGAGGAATGTCGAAGTACAATTTATTTAATCTGGGTAAATATTGCTATAGGTGTCTGATATGCAGTCGATCACTTTGGCCCTTGGACCACACGATGATGAAGGGGTGCCGTAGAAGACAGAAGAAGCTTCGAAGGTTGCGAGGGAGAGTGGATGTCCGATGCTAAAATTGTCGATTACTACTCTTGGCCTGTGCTCTCTGGATTCTTCTCTCTCTCTTTTTGACCTTAATTTCTTCGACCCTAATCTCCACTTTTTTTGACCTTGGACCTCTGTTGATAGAGGTCTCTATTTATAGAGTTTTGGTGACAGTGACCACTCAGTCGGTGTAGAAACCGAGTAGTGGAAAGTACAACACCCTTTTACACGATGGTTTATAATAACCATTGCCCGCGTATAGATGACCTTTTGAATGAGCGTGTGACGCGTGTCCAACTAAGGGACAATGCGTATAACTGCTGCGAAGATCATGGCGTAGAAGCCACGTAGGTAGTTATCCTTCGTGTAGAAGAGGTTGGCGTAGAAGCCAATAACTGTCACCATGGCGTAGAAGCCAAGTAGGCATAGAAGCCGAGTGGGCGTAGAAGCCGAGTAGGCATAGAAGCTGAGTGGGCATAGAAGCCGAGTGGGCGTAGAAGCCGAGTGGGCGTAGAAGATAGCTGATCCTCCTCATCTGACTGTGGCCTGAGTTGGCGTAGTGTGCCAAGTGATGACGTGGACGTCTTAGCCAAAATTATGACTTTTGGAGATATAATCAAATCTTTTGCATTAAATGCAGAGATCTGCCCCCATCCTGCGCATTAAATGCAGAGACGTATCTTCGAAGATTTGCTGTCCTGAAGATTTGCTATTATTCTGCGCATTAAATGCAGATACGCGCCTCGAACCCTGTATGAAGAGAAACCGGTGACGTGGCAGCCTGTTTGTCTTCTGCGGAGCGTAAACAGCTCACATTTGCCTATGTAAAACTAGGTAGCGTACTCCCTTGTATGCGTAAAAGCGATTTACGCAAAGGGGATGTCACTAAACGACGGTTCGGTGCCATTTAATCAAATCCCCTGCATTAAATATGGAGATCCTCCATTATCCTGTGCATTAAATGCAGAGGCGTGTTTTGAAGGTCTGTCACTTGGCCTGCGCAAGGTGCAGAGACGTGCCTCGAGTTCTGTCCTCTCTCTGCGCATTAAATGGAGAGACGTGCCTCGAGCCCTGTACGAAGGGCAGCTTTTGACGTGGCAGGCTGTTTGTCTTCTGTGGAGCGTAAACAGCTCACATCTGCCTGTGTAAAACTAGGCAGCGTACCCCCTTATACGCGTAAAAGCGGTTTACGCCAAGAAAATGGCAGTAAATGACAGCCTGGGTTGTAGTGCCGTGCCATCATTATAGCCGTCGCTTGGGTAGTCGTGTAGTACTCTTTGTCAGGAGTCAGACGTCAGGTTCACTGCACAATTTGTCTGGTTTACTGCACGACTTGTCAGGTTCACTGCACGACTTGTCAGGTTCATTTCGGGGAATACGAAGCGTCCCTCGTACACTTCAATGCTGCATTGAAAGTGGATGAGTTTTACGCCATAAAGGCGATGTAGCACCCTTTTTACGCCAAAGCAGCCTGGACATACTGCCTTACACGGATGGTCCTCGAGCTTATATTTTACGCTGTGCTCAGCGGAAAAAGCTCTGTTTGCACGTTGATGGCTTTGTGGTCCTCTGTTTACGCTGCCCTGCCTCAACACGCTGCGTATAGCTATCCAGCGTATTTTTTATACTTCTACACTCTCCAAATCATCCGACCGATCAGACTAAGAAAGATAGCATTATCGCTCCAATCCAGCTATCTCAGTACTGTTCTGAACAAATACCTGATTCCCATTGAACTCCGCTAGCCATCTTCATATGAAACCAATTCAATCAATACTTGTTCCCAAATCCAACAAATCAAATGTAACTAGCTATTGTTTCATTCAATCCGACTCAGCGTAACGTACCATACGGTTGTGGGGCGTTACATAATATACCACTTAGAATCAGGTTAGTCCATGAACCGTGCTGGTACTCATCCCTATCACATACCGCTTGTCCAATTCATAACTCTGTTCTATGCAACTCTCATACTCACGATTCTGACTCAGCATCTCGTTCTGCTGAACGCTCGTACAAATTTCATATTCCCACATCCTCCTTGCAACTCAATACAAATTTATCGTATCGCTTAGTTTTGGATCGTACACATATTTAAGGCATCCCTAAAATACATGCATTTCAGCCGAGCCTTGCGATAGCAAATTTGAACATGTTACAAGGGTATCTTTATGTTCGAGGCATCGATTTGCTTTACTCCCAATTGAACCAATCCTGATTTCCATTCCAACATGTTCGCTTGAGCGCTATTCTCAAATATGATGATTTTCCACTGACTCGATAAGTTCGTGTTCCAACTTAATCCATCCAACTATTTCTGAATTCGTACTAGAAATATCTCCAAATATATCTCATGTACCGAACGATCATCTCAACTGATACTACCCCAACTAGGCGACTTACCCAAATATCAAACTTTGCTTTTAGAATATCTCAGCCCAACACCTTTTCCTCAATCTCAATACCTCGCTGGGTGAACATCTATATTGAGGTTCGTGTGATCCACGAAGATCTCGCTGCCACGCCAAAGGGATTATGTCGCCATGATTTCAACGTGGACACACTCGCCACAATTCCTAGGTTGTGCATGGAATAGTTCTTCGTACTGCTTCCACTGCCTCGAAGCATAGGATATCACCTTTGCCTTCTGAATGAGCACGCTTCCCAGACTAAGTTTCGATGTATCTTATAAATCTGAGTCACATCTGTCCCTTCCAGTATTCGCAAAGATTTGATCTGAACGAGCCGCTGCTTTAACTTCACGAGCTAGTTTCACAGTCGTCAGTTCATATGAATGCTATTCCCTTCCAGGGCACAATGAGTCAGAGGCGATGCCATTTACAAAAATCTGCGACTCTGAATCTCATCAGTTGACTTAGGCCAATTTCCACCATCGCTCCGATCTTCTGGCTGTATCTTCAGCTGAAGGCTATCCCAAGGGTCTCTCAAATCCAACACTCAGTCAATAAGCCAATCTCTAACACACAACACTCACATCTTCTCTCGACGCATTCCCAAATGCGCCGCTGCAAGGGTCGTTCTATGGGTATACAATATTCATCTCTGACCTGGCGGTCAAATTGCTAGGGTCCGCTGTCCCGAAGCTACGCTCAATAATTGTAAGTCATCACAATAGACAGTTACTATGAACCATGCTATATCTCCTCTGTAAATCCGAGCCATAATCCAACCATTCCATCCGAGTAAACTTTCGAATCCGAACACTTCATGCACTACCTCTGATGATCTGTCAACCAATGCCGCTTAACCACCTAGAGTATTTCTATCTGTCCAAGCCACAGTTTGAGAACTGCGCTCGTTGAAACCGTCTTTCCATCAATCTGTCGTTCTGCCCTGAATCCATTAAATTTTCTGAACTGCCATGTTCGACTTCTCGTACTACCACTGCAATGATTTTTGAAACCAAAGACTTGCTCCAATTCTTATCCGTTTGCCGCGTTCCACAGTGCACGTTCAACTTGCTCAAACAACACAGTGATTTGCTCCGACGTTGCTTCCACGTTTAGCTATCTTCAAAAGTCTGTCTGCCACAATCTTTGCCTTCAGTTGTTGCCTCAATTCGTTCACGTCTTCCGGAGAATCCGTCTTCCATTGTTGCACCATTTTTGTACCATTTTTGCCCAAAATTATACTTTCGCTAAACCTGAGTCGACTTCCCGAGTGCCAATATCCAAAATACTTTAAGTTCGTGTGAATCCATCGTATTGCCCCTCCAAACCAAGACGTGTTTTATTGCTCAACCAACAGTTCCAATGTGTTTCTATAATTCATAGTCTGTGCTCGCTATCCTCCGATTATCCCATCGCTTTGCCCAAGCTTATCCCAATCGTTGTTCCTTATGCTCAACTCTCTTTTTGCATTCATGAATGCTCCAACGAACTTCCAAATTGTGCAAGCGAACTCTGATATTCTGCTTCCCATCTGACTATCTCAACTTGTTTCTAATACTTGGTCTACCTAAATCCTTCAAATTTCCAAACACTCATTCCCCTTGCTCGTTCTGATCTCGTCCATCTCTTAAGTTCAACGAGACTTCTATTTGCACAAGTCCGTTCTCGCTTGCTCAACTCAATATTCGCTTGCTCCATTTTTTATTCTTTCCAACTCAACCGACGTGTACCAGCCAACTTGTATTCCTGTTACTCGAGTCCGTTCAGGCAATTTCTATTGATGTCTATCCAAAATATTTCAATGCTTTGCTCACTATATGGTATCCTATATACCACTCTGAATCAAGTCGCTACTCACATTATGATTCCTTGCACTGATCCAAGATCCGCTTGAACTATCCCTTATACGTGATCCTGCCATCCACAACTCAAGTCTGACATAAAACTCAGCCAATGCCTGAATCATCCAACTCTTTCCATCAGTCTTGCTATGCAATTTGTGCTATGTTCTATTCTCAATGCTTCAGCTATTCCTAAACCACCTGATACTTTCGCAACACGAGCAATCCCGTGCATCGAGCTCTCTTCCAAGTAATCTAACCCAATACTCGATGGTTCCACATATTTATTGTACGAGCAACTCGTGCAACACTATCCTGATATTCTCAGCCAAACTCAAACATGCTCAACCGATGCGCCACACGAGCAGCTCGTACAATGCTCTCTGTGATATACCCAGCCAAAATTCAAACTCCGTCCAACAATTTCGCTACACGAGCAACTCGTGCAACAATCCATTCTCATCCGATGCTTCTACTCACAACATGCCGCATAACCAATCTCGTATGCCAACCAACTGATCCACTGATGCAATCAAAAACTCCCTGAATGATAAGCCAAGCCAACCCAACGACAGCTCTCAACTTGTTGCACAAATGCAACAATGCCCAACAACTTGTTGTACGAATGCAATAACGCCTAACGATGCTAAGCGATCTAATGAAAACCAACAAAAGCAATGCAACAAAGCACAACATGCAGCCACAACTAGCACTATATAGACTTATTGCATAAAACATCCAATGCGGCACCGAGTAGAGCCAAGAGCTAAATGACACGCGGAAGCTATTTAGAGTTTGTGATGAAGCGAAGGACCAAGTCCGAGAAAATAAACCAGGCGCTCTGATACCAATATGTCACGCCCCAATCTCTCGCAAGCTCAATAGTCTCCGCTAAACGTGAATCACCACGTTACAGTTCTCCCGCAGGACAATCGTTCTCATCGGGACGTGATACCGTACGAGCCTGGAGTTGCGCTCGTACAAGGCGATGTTGTCAAACACTAAAGTTATCATCGAAAAGACTAAGTTGCAACGAAAGTCAAGTATTGTGTACCAAGCACACATCAGAGTAATACGCAGCGAAGCTCTCGATAGGGTCTAAATGAAATGCCACAAAGGCGATTGCCTCAAAGGCGATAAAATACTCTTGCTCTTTCTCTAGCCCACAAATGTACTTATAGTTCATACATCATGTCCCGTATATCCTAGCAGCACTACTACACCTGCATACCTGAAATAATGCCCACAAACGTGGGTCAGTACACAGCCGTACTGGTGAGCGGGGTAACCCACTCGTTAAGCCGACACTAAGTAAATAGTGAATGCAAACAGTTATATGGTGATCTTTCTAGTTGAATCCTAGATTCATTTCATGGCATAGTGATGACATATTAAGAAAAGCTGTAAAGTAGTTTAAGCAATGCAATCATTCATCTCAATCCAATCGACAAGCAATATATAACCAACTCGAAGGAAACTAGCATACAAACCGTCCTACTCAAGCCCAAGCAACACGATAACATATCGAACCATCAACCAAGCCTCAATATCCATCCTCAACCAAAACTTACAATCCAAATCTCAATATGCACACTCTTGCCGAGACAAGGTGGCCGCACCTATACGAAGCACAAACCAACCAAAGTAAAGCAAACCAACTCTTATCTATATGAAGTCACTGGCCAAGCCATAAAGGACATTGATCGGACTAATCAATAGGCAGTTCTACCTGATCCAGCGCTGGGTAGCTAGCCTGCCTGGCCGTCAAACTACCGGCACACACGCCCAAGATGCGTTGCCATTGTCTCCTCCATAGCCGAACAGTCCCGGTGCCCCGGAGCCAATCCCGTTCGAGGAAACCAAACCCTGTGCAACACAGGTTGTCCGTGACATACAGACACCAAGTAGGTATGACGAGAGGATCGAACATTCTCGCCCCACAAAGCGACCTTAGACTCACTCAACCAATTATCCAACCCAAAATATCCGTAACCATTCTTACAATATATTGCCCAAGGCACAATCTCAAGTTATTTCCATAGGCACAATGCCGCTTCTCAACACAGTATTCCAAAATGGGTGCAATACCCCACGCTCAGAACAATCCCGTGGCACAATGCCCCAACAGTGGTACCATACCCCAACAGTGGCACCACGCCCTCGCCGATGCAGTTGTTCAGTTTCGAACCACGACTGCTCGCTTTGCTTGACAAAGCGCCCAAGTGATACTCGTGCACGGATGCACGCTCGCTCGCCCAAATTCCCGATATTCCTAATGCCTTAATGTATCATTCCAACTGTCTAAGCATAATTCCAATCATTCAACCAACTGCCCCAAGTGATATAATCCAACTCTAGCTCCAACTATCCAACGCGAAAACAAATCAAGCCACAAACCTATCCAAGAAAACGACGTATACTCTATGCACGCCTCAGTGTAGTAATTTCCAAGTTCCAGTACAAGTGTTCAAGCCTTTACGTATTTTCCATATTATTAGGTATGAAGGAGTAGAGGAGAAGGGAAATAGCCTACTCACAATATTTGATCCCGTTAAGCATCATGTCCTGTCGATACGGCTGATCCCTTGAACCCGTGGCCCGATGCAAAGCGTGATCTACTCAATTGGTATGACCGTGCGAGCAGGCCGTGCTCTCCAAATCATCCGACCGATCAGACTAAGGAAAACGGCATTATCGCTCCAATCTAGCTATCTCAGTACTGTTCTGAACGAACACCTGATTCCCATCGAACTCCGCTAGCCATCATCACATGAAACCAATTCAATCAATACTTGTTCCCAAATGCAACAAATCAAATGTAACTAGCTATTGTTTTATTTAATCCGATTCAGCGTAACGCACCGTACGGTTGTGGGGCGTTACATCAACATGCTCAACGTTATCAATACACTCTACAACGAAGGCCACATGATCCGTAATCGTTCCCAAAGAATAATAAAAAAGGAGCAGCCATGTCGAAATGATGATATCCTTCGAGGTCAAAATCAGTCGTAATGACAAAACCGTTTTGGCATAGAAACATGTTTTCGTGCAGAAAGCCTGTTTCGTGCAGGAAACCTCTTTTGTGCAGAAAATTAGTTCCGAATAACTAGTCTCGCAAAAAAATTTTTCCTCACAAGAACTAATTGAGCAAAAATAGTTCGAAAAACCTTTAAACTAAAGTTTATAAGTGAACCCGAAGTTCATACTGAACCATAACGAATCATCATATATTGTAAGTTGGATACTTCATAAACTGTATCATTTGCTACCAAAAATATCCGAATTATCCTTTAGGACATTAGGAGTGCAACAACGAGTAGCATGGATTAAAGTGAGGGTAAAAGTTGTAAAAATATTGTAGAATATCTTAGGAGAAGGTTTGGTAATTTTTATAATTTTCTAGAATTTATTATGAATATTTAAGGGCATGGAACTATTTAATATTATTTAATTATAGGCTTTACAAATTTGATAAAATATTGGATAATAATTTGGACCACAAAAGTTTATAGTGAGCTTAGAACATCATTATATAGTTTTCCCTTTTTTTAGATTTTATTTAGTATTTTTTGCGTTTAAATAAGCTAAAAACTAATTAATAAACTAGGTTTAGAAATTAGAAAAGAAAAAGAAAAAAAGGAAAATACAAACAAAATTGAAAATAACTCATTTATCTACCCATATAGAGGAGGGGACCGCATGTCCTCCACCCGAGGGTCAACCCCCAGTTTGACTGGGATTGTATGTCACTGTCCGCTCCCAAATATCTTGATACGAGTGCATGAGCGCGTCCAGCCTACGCCACGGAATCGACAGTAGTACGTTGTATAGACCTCATGATATCTCCATATACAACAAAATCGATCTACTCATCACAGCAATATAAAACGAACAAGTAAAACCCAATCACAATTATCACACACACTCATAGAGTCAACTCATTATTACATGCTTCTACAGTTCTCCTTGGAATCATCCTAACAATCAAATACATCCCTCTTCTAAGTACTAAAAAGGAAATCTAAACATGATTCATAAATTCACATCTCTCCAGAGATTGCCTCTGGATCCATAGCAGCATCTAAGCTAGTCTGTCCTAGGACGTCATCCTAGGGTCCATAGTAAGTAGAAGAGCAGCCCCCTTCATCTCCTGTGTCAACATATCCAATCGGGATGGAGCAAAGTACAACTACGAATAATAAAAATATTGAAAAGTACTATGCAATAATGAACATAAACTGACCTATTATACCAGAGAATCATGCAACACTAAAATCATGTACAAGGAACAATTATGACTCGTTAATGAAATATTATTTTCAATATATGACTGACCGATAAGTACATCATAATAAAGGTATGGCTCAATCATACGTGAAGTGTGTGATTAAGCTATCCATATGACATAACCACCGGTTTGGATTTGATCACATATCTACATAGCATTTTTTTCTCCCTAATACATGAACCAGAATGATACACATATGAAGTACAAGTCAACTAGCATCCTTCTCGTGTCTAACATGAATCCTGATCATGAATAAACTAACATGTATTAAGTAAAGAGCCATAGTCATAGAATACTTGCATGGATAGTTATAGGTGACTAAGTCCAAATCTTGATCCTCTGTGTTGAACAAAAGACAAAAGTAAATCATATTTTAGTTATATTTTGGAATTTACTAATAATTCTAGAAAATTTTAGGTGATTTTATTTTAAGTCACAATGTATCTCTAGAACTTCCTAATTCCATATTCTAATTAACTCTATTTCCTTTATTAAAACCTGTATCCACTACTTTATAAAAACTAACAGTTATTAACCTGGCCCACATGTGTACCCCTTTATATTTACTAACTTTATTAACTGAATCCAAATATTTGTTTATAAATTCAACTTATATCCTGTATTAACCTAGTCCCTATTTATGTTCAGTATTGGGCCTCCTTACAGGAATTTCCAAAAGTAAAACTATTAAACTCAGGTCCGGACCAAAGTCAGTCCAAAGAAATAATTCTCACTATTGATTACTACATAGCCCGCCAAGGCCTACTTGAATTTAATTCCAGCTTATATATGGCCTGTTGAGTCATTCTATATATAACTATTTTATTTTTATTTTTTAGTTATGGCCAAAAGCCCAACCCTAAATTATTTATGTAGATTCATAATCAATTAACCTTTATTCTCTTATACTCCTACATTTATATTCCCCAAAGAAAGTATAGTGTTCATTTGGACTAATGACTTAACAAAGCAAGTTCTGATATCATGAGTCTTATCACTGCAAACATGCATCAATCTATTCTTCTTCCTATTTTTTGATATTATAATGTTGATAAGAGAATGAAGTCCAAGCTTCTTCAATCTCGCTGTAGGAAAAGGAGGAGGGAAGAATTAACTCATCAAGAGATCATTCATTAGCTTGGAAGATGGAAAAGAGTCAGTTGTTGTCACGATCCACACCAGGAGCTTCGGACACGAGTGCATGGCAACGTCTATCCTACGCCACAACAATAACGTAGAACAATGTCTAGGTCAACTAACTATCCATCTCATACAATAATATAACTAAACCTGTCAATAATATCTCAACTCCATAAGGAGGACAAGATGACAATATGTAATGATAATACTCAATCACAAGAAATCTATAAGAAAGATAAATGACACGATAAGAAATAAGGAAAGAGATCCAAATCACAAGTCTAAAATAGATCACAATAACATCCTCAAGTCCAATAAGTCTAACAACACCAATATAAAGTATAGGAATCAAAATGATAACATTCCAAAGTCTAAGTAAATGTCGGAGACAGATCTTGTACCAAAATGCTAAGTAAAGATAACTAAGATAACTGGTGACACCGGATAGACTTCTCAGTAATCACTCCTGAACTACAGGGTCCATGGCTGCTACTACTCCCTCCTGCGTTCCGTAATAAGTCAGACACCAATCCTCCAAATACACTGAAAAATGTTATCCAGTCAGGATGGAATGAGTACAAACCAATAGCAGTTCCAATTTAATTAATAACGACTATAAACAGTAAATAGTGAATGTAATATAAGATAAGAAAAGTAGTAAACATATATTATAGTGTCACACCCCAGTACCAAAATACGGAGACAGACATAGCCAGCTACCTCGTACAAGGTGCTATACGTTGAACGACGATCACGGCTGTATAAGACAAGGGGGTGCATGCTATAATCAAGTCTTCTATGGTCAAAAACTTCTATGTCTTAATCATTCCACAAGAAACAGTAAGCATAGAGCATATATGATCAGCAATAAGGCATCCCAAACGCTTTCTCAAAATGTTCTGGAGTCCAGTTGTGAAAAATAAGATGCTGGAAGAGTAATAAAATTACATGACAGTGATCAGCTACAGTCTAATTTAATACAATAATGTAAGGAAAACTAATGTCCAGACGAGCCGACTAACAGGTATCGGTGTCTAAACACCCAAAAGAAGTAAATATACAACGATGAGAAGGGAAAAAGAAAATCCACTCGCTATTCCCTACGACCATGTTCCTGGTATGTGCCATGAGTAGGGGGAAGGTACGCTGGATCCTCGGGTGCTGGCTCAAAATCTCGCCATGCAAAACCAGTGGGGTTAGATCCCAAATAGCAAGTACCACAAATGGAGCACAAAAAGGAGAAACAAAAACCCAAGAAAAACATATAAAAATATATAGGTTCAGTGTTGTAACTTAGGTCCATGGCATATCCTAGCGCAAAGTCCCAACCCTATAACCAAACAAGGACAAGGGTTGAACCATTACACTATGATAGTCCATTTTTCCATGCTACTAACCGAATGATACAATCACAAATAAGTCCATTTCTTATATCGGCCAATCATTTATATGGCTTACTAATTATGGAGTCTGAGGTTATCTCAGAAATAATGCATAATAGGTATCCTCAGATCATGCGAGTGCCAAACATGAGCTAACCGAACCAAATAAATAAAAAAGGTATTGCACGAGATGCACCCGTTTTCCATAGGGCTACTACACTAAAAATACGGTATTAGCGGTTCCAGTATTCCTATAGTAAAATAGTGGCTGGCATTATAATAATTCAGATTCTACACTCCAGTAAGGCAGATGATATACAGTATCTGTTGTGGCCAGCCCACAGCGTACTTAGAATGAATCTCTGTAGGAAGGTTTGTTAGCATAATCTCGGGATACTGTTTTCTCCAATGTTACTACCACTTTTAGTTACCTAATTAACCCTATGTTGTGTTTGAAATCTCAAGGCGTGGTCACATAAGAATTTTCCTTAAGATGTCGTACAAAGTACGGGCACGCTAGATACGAATCCATGGAAGTCAAATCTGGATTCATCCGAGCGTGTATGCAATATTCATACAATCAATATCCTAGCTACGCTTTGGTAGTTGACTCAGTTGTTATGCCCGTGCTGGGAAAATAATATATATTTATATCACACGTTCAGGAATTTAGAGGCATTCTTAATGCACAACCCAAATATAATCACTTAACACATGACATGATGTGTCGCACCTCGACGGACATTAAATTATGGACAATTATCAGGCAATACTGGTATCAACATTGATACAGTATTCGAGTCCAATTACCAATACATTGGGTCACTAAGAACAAGAAATATTCAATTAAAATAAGCAAGGCTGCATGATAAGTTGAGGCCGTATATGAAGTTAGGCAGCATGAAAAGTCCTGATCGCATATGGAGTCTAGGCCACATGCTCAGGGTTGAAGTCTACTCCTTGGGACAAGTATTGAAGTGACGGACAATGAATAAAGTGTCAGTGATGTGACATAAAGTTATTATTATGACAAGCCATAAAGTGTGTCAGAGAGAAAAAAAATATCATAGAAATATGTGCCACGGTTCAGAGTCATGCATCCAAGAAAATGGTGGCCGTATATTCTCCAATGCCGCATAAGTGTCGGTGCCGCATAGAGTTCGATGCTACATGGAGGTCTCTTAGACTTAGCAAATTTCTTATTCGTTCAGCGAGTGAAAATACCAGGTGTTTAAGGAGACTTGTGTAAATAAGCAGTCATGAGTCCAACAAGATGGACACATACTGTCAGTATGCGATAATAGTTCATGTCGCATAACCTTCTCGGGCCGAATAACACTCTCAGCCACATAACTCGCTGGACGCATGAAGACTTTGTCTTCTCCGAATAGCAAGTTCGGCCATGACGAAGGCTGCAAAAACTAAAATCTTGTTTTGTCCATAAAATCCTCATTTTAAGTCCAAATCGGGTGAACCAAAAGCCAAAACGCATAAAATTGAAAGCTCTATCATGTAGCAAAATTTTTTTTTCAAAAATACATGTTTAATAGTTCAAAACCAAGAAAAACTCATGAAATCCATAAAACCCTAAGTTTAGAAATATAGATCTACACTAATCTACCCAACAAAATAGAAAACTCCAAGTTCTAAAAGTGCTAAAAAACACATAACAAACATAATGGAAAAATAATATGGAGGTTTCTCCATTTCTCATGCATGGTGTACTTGCCTATGGAAAGGGAGAGAATACAAGAGAGAGGAAGAAATGAAGAAGTGAAGAGAAAGAGAGAGAAAATGTTGGGTTATATATGGTAGGGTTGAGGGTTGAACCAAGGGTTCTCATGACTTGAACCAACCCATAAAATGAACCATGAGCAAGGTTAAATCAAAGAACGGGTCTAGTCTCCATGCACATACAACCATGCTAAAATAAAAATACGTTCCAAATACGTATATCAGGAACGTGGAGTGATATCTCTATTCACTTTAGAAAATTTTTGTCCTCGGAATTCGAATCCATGCAATAGCTAGAGAAGTCAGGACAAGTACGATACAAATATACTAGCAACTACACTTGCAAGCAATATTATCACAACATATAGGTGATCACCTGATCACAAAATTCGAGATATGAAGGCGTAAGAAAGAATATACCTTCTGAATCGAATAGGTGCGGGTATCGGGATCGAATATCGTTCTTGTATTCCCATGTTGATTCCCCTAGAGAGTGATGGCCCCAAGCAACTTGGACAAGATAAATAGTTCGATTCTTGAGCACCTTCTCCCTTCGGTCCAATATGGATACGGGTTGCTCCTAGTAAGATAAGTAGGTACCAACGACTAATTCAAAGTGATCGAGAAAAAGACTCAGATTCGAAACATACCTATACAACTGAGACACATAAAATATATCGTATACCTCACGTAGTGAAGGTGGAAGGGCAAGACGATAAGCAACATCGTCCACCTGCTCGAGAATATCTAACGGACCTACGTATCGCAGACTAAGCTTTCCGTGAACCCCGAATCTAATCACTCCACGGGTAGACAAAATCTGCAAGAACATATGGTCGCCAACACAAAACTCTAAAGGCCTACGATGCTGATCTTCCTAATACTGATGCCTATCTTGTGCAACCCGAAGTCGCTCTCTAATCTGCTTGACAACCTCTACTGCCTGCGTGATTATTTCAGGGCCTAACATCTTTCGCTCACCATTGTCATCCCAAGTCAATGGTGATCTACACTTCCTGCCATATAGTGCTTCGAAAGGTGCCATCTGAATACTGGCATGATAACTATTGTTATAAGAAAATCCCACCAAGTGAAGGTAATTCTCCCAAGATCCACCAAGGTCTAAGGTACAGGCTCATAGCAAATCCTTCAAGGTCTAGATGGTTCTCTTTAATTGTCTGTCTGTCTAGGGTGGTAAGCTGTGTTGAATCTTAACTTGGTGCCCAATGTCAACCTCACTTTTTTAACTAGGGGTAGTTTGGTAAATTGGTATGGGTAAATAAATTTTAGGAATAAATAATTATATTGGTATGTTATATAAATTATCGAATAATTGTATTATAGATTATGTGACTTGTGTTATTTATTTTGGTTAGAGAGACTAGCCCAATAGTTAGACTTGATACATGTAGGCCCAACTAGAATTGTCATGACAACTAGTGAACCCAACTTGGACCAAGCATAATAGTCCTTTTTTCACTAATTAATTAGGAGGTTAGGCTTAATTAGAAATTAGTTAGAAGCCTTTCTAATATACCCTCCTTAATTAATATTCATATGAACCATTGGAGGGGCAAATTGAACAATTGACAATGACTTGGAGAGGGGAAAAAGGGGCCCGGCCATAAGAGCCTCTCTTCTCTCTCTCTCCTCTTATTTGTTCATTCATTTTTGAGATCCCCAATTTCATAGATCCCCAATTTCTTCTTTCTACCATTAATTCACCTTCATTTTCTTCTCAAATTCATTACTCTTGGAATTTAGGAGCTTGGAGAAGCAAGAAGCACAAGGAGGAGGAGCTTTAGAGCTAGAGATCGTGTCCGGAATTTATCCGATTGCTTTTTTATTAGGAATCCATCTCCCAATTGGTAATTCCTGAATTTCCTTTTATTATAGCTTCTTAATCATGCATTTGACCATTAGGAATGACTCTATGGCATAGAGCTTCCTATAGGAACAAATTCTAGGCTAATTGGCTATGTATTATGAGTTATATGTGGTATTTTGTATGCATGTTAGGGAAATTACGAGATTGACACATAAGTTATGTGTCATGAGACCAATTAGATCTAATTAGACTTAGATCGGGGTTATGGGACTAGGTACGTGTCCATAAATGGATATGTGTAGGCCATATCAAAGTATTTTGTGATACGGTGCGACATGGAGCCCAATTTTGGGTGTTTTGTGCAAATTCTTTTAAATTCTCATTATAGCAAGTTACTTTAGTTGTGTTAGGATGTATTTAGTTTATATAATTGATATATGTGGGGAATTAGAGAAATTGGCACTTGGGTTGGATATGCATCATGAGTATCTTAGCGTTGCTCCTAAGGTGTTTGCCTAATTGTCATTAGTTTACTTGTATATAGTTATATAGATATTGAGTGTCTTTATTTAAGCATGGAGATGTGTAAATGTTTCTAGTGGTGTGTATGTGGTTGTGAGTCAATTACTGCAGTATTTTGTGTATGACTATGTGATTATGAGTATAGGTGCACTGTGTCAGTGAATATGGGTTATATGGTAGCTGTGTGTAAACAACCGAGATAGTGTGGAGTGACTGAGTTAATATAAGGTGACTTGAGTACATTTGGATAAGGCGGTGTTAGAGTTGTTGTGCACTGTGTTGTATTATTTGTGGTGTTGGACTGAGGTTATGGATGGAGGTGTCTGCTCTGTGCAGTAAACACTGATGATGCACACTACTGTGCAGTGCTAGTATTTGATTTAGAATGCATTGCAGTGTACATCACCAATGTTGCATTTTGCAGGCAAGGTAACTGTAGTAGTAAACCTTGTCTTAGTTTCAGCTTTAAGTTGATGTTGTGTTAGTAACTGGGTGAGGGTGGAGTCAGTTGTGAATGATCTGAGCATAAGTTTAGTAATATTTGGAATAGAGAAGTGTGGTGTTCTTGATATTACCTAGGCAGTCATGCACCCAGGGCATTGACTGAGTTCTGTTTGAGCAACTAATTGCAGCTGTGATGGAAGGTATAGGGTAGCAGTGGTCGCAATAATGTATTGTTTTGCAGTAGGGGTACGAAATTGGATACTGTCCAAAGACAGTATGGTGTGTGCCTGGGTTTTAGGAAAGGGGAATAGGTAGTACAACAGTAGCACTGTTTGGTTGCACTGTTTGTGAGCAAGGTGCAGCAGCAAGTTCTGAAGGATAGTTAAGTATCAGTCTTGGTGGGTAGCTAATGTCAGATATGTGAGTATGAGACAGTATATTTATGTAGTACATATTAGTTAGTTAATATATTAGTGCAACAGTATCCTAGCTATGATAGTATTAACTGTTATTAGGGGATTGTTGAGGATACCTGGGAAGTTGTAGAGTGGGATATCAGTTGGTTTATGCATTAAGTGTTAATAAGATGTATATATGGCTATGTCAGTTGTTGTAACAGTTAGTAATAGTTCTTAAGTTAATTATATGGAATGGTTAGTTATCAGAAGGGTGTTACCTGGGGCATGGTGGCAGTGTATTATTAGTTAACTTAGGAGTATCAGTAAGCAACTGATGCTATGTATGCAGGTATATATGATAGGGGCAGTAGTGTGGAGTTGAGTTCTCAGTTAGTACTATATTTATGTTATCATTTGGAAGTAGTAGTAACAGTTAAGTTAGATAGTGTATAAATGTTAGTTAGTTAATTACCTGAGATTAATAAATGTATTCAGTTAGTGTTTTACTTAATATTAGTTAAGGTTTTAGCTATACCCTAAGGTAATACCTAGTACAACTAGAGTAAGCTATTAGTAACCAATTTAGACCTATTAACCTAGTGAGAACCTAAAAATGGCCTAGAAGGGCATGTATTGATGCATTTTGCTCATTATCACCTCTAGTACACTAATTAACATGATATTTCTTATAGGTGTGTGTGACACCAGCTCGGACATCGAGTTACCTCTTTTGCTCCGGACCAGAGGCAAGTATATTTCTCTGTTAGTTTTTTTTCATGATAGTGTATATATCACATATTCTAGAACTGTATACTTGATTCTGACACAGTGGTTCCACGGACTGGTAGTATATGGATCATGTCAGGTGATGTTATCCCTTATCGTGTTCAGCGGATACTCCTTCACATGTATTTCATCGTATGTATCGGGTATTGATTATCGTATACTTCGTATTCACACACTGCTCTTATTCAGTGTGCTTATATTCGTGTTTATAACGTGTCATGATTGGATCCATTGGTATTAGTTGGGGATAGGGGAGTAAAAGTTGATTATGTGATCAAGTCCAAGTGTATTTGTGTACATGTCGATTACATATCGCACGTGTAATCGAGTTACCATATTGTATTCGTGTTCAACCTAAACCGATCAATAATGAACTTGTATTCCATGGCACATTAGCTAGTTTCATTTTTTTTCCATTATATTGCAGTTATTCTATTGTCTGTTCTTCATTCCAGTATATTACCTGTTCACTCTAGTTTATTTCATTCGGATGTTTATTTATCTTGTATTATTTTCTATTATCTGTTATATATGCTCGATTATGTATTTGAAACTACTTTCAGAGGTATGTATTTTGCTCCAATCCTGATTGGATATATTTTTCAGATGATTGGCTTGTGAACCAGTGTCCCACCTCTGACGGGCCGCATGACGACGTACCTTTAGAGGATATTTCTTTAGAGAAGGAGGACCTAGTACCAGAGTCTGAGGAGATTTAGATTATCTGTTTAGACTTGTATTAGACTTTTATTGAGGCTTATGGCATGTATATATTATTTCAGGGCTGTGGATGTATTTTGACTCTTTCTTTCGTTATTCCATCCCGTGCTCTATCTTCCTTAGTTTATATTATAATTGAGAATAGTTACATTTATGAGATACCATATTGTTCCTCCGTTTGGAGTTGAGATGATTGTCAGGTACCATATATATATTTTATGAGATATTTAGATAGTAGAGTTGACCCAGACAGCGTTCTACTGTAGATGTTGCGGTGCAGACTAGAAGTTGCTCACTACTCGTGCCCTTAATCCGGGTGCGAGTCGTGACACATTTTTAGTGGTGGCCCATGTAGGTCCTGGAGTCGCAAGTTGAGCGATATCGTAGTAGTGCTCACCTAGAGTACTGCTACGAGCCTGCTTTTGGATATTGGATATAGGTTGAGAGTTTACTCAATCACAACTAGAAAATATTTCCAAATATCTGTTTGCTATTCTTATCTATTAAATGTTTGCTTTACTTTGAATAATTCTGTCATTCTTTGATGATATCGTATCTTACTCAATATTGATTTCTTTGTTCAATCTATCTTCAGGATGCTACCGAAGATGCGTTCCCAGCCCTCAGGCGCAATGTCAGCGAGGTTGGTCACTTCGTCGCCTATGAGGGCAGCACCAGCAAACGTTGTTCCAGAAGCTACATTCTAGAGGTCCGCTTTACTGATCCAGGTGGGCATTTTTGTAGCAGCTTTTAGGAGTGCTCCACCTCCGGTACAAAGGGAATCACCGATAGTTTTAGGGGATCTTCCACCCCCACCATCCGTAATCGATCAGACGCAGATATTTGCGCTCTTCCAGTAGATGATAGAGGCACAATAGTGCCAGTCAGAGGTTATAAGACATGGCATTGAGAATGCTCACTAGATTGCACTCGCAGCAGTCAAGAGAGTCGCCTTAGTCCATCCATAGACGATACTACCTCAGTTCATCCCGCAGCAGCCGCGGTCGGGGACTATCTTAGATTTTAAGAGGATAGGGCCGAAGGACTTTAAGGGTACTGAAGAGACTATTTATGTTGATGATTGGATATAAGACATTGAGCGGAACCTGCGGCTGGAGCAGATTCCAGAGAGGTTGCAGGTAGAGGCCGCATGAAGCATGATATTTGACATCGCACTGACTTGGTTCTGGACGAACCTTAGGATCTCAACACTGAGACTTACTTGGAAAGCTTTTAAGGAGCTCTTCAAGGAAAAGTTCTTTCCAGATGTGTCTCTGACATCTCTAGAGAGCTAGTTTTAGTACCTCGTTCAGGGAGGTTTGACAGTGGATGAGTATGCAACAGAGTATTGCATATCAGGCCACTTTATGAAGGGATAGAACCCCAGGGGAAGAGCCAGGAAGTTCAGGAAGGGCCTGAACAAGGAGATCAAATCACATACGAATGGAGACCCCACCACTACTTTTGAGAAGATTCTGAGGCAGGCACAACGGGCAGAGGATAATCTAGAGCTTGGCTCTAAGAGGTTGAGGGACATAGGAGGATCCAGTACTAACACAGTTCCAATAAAGTAGCCTCATTTTCACCAGCAGCACCAGAGGCACTTCCAACAGCCGAGGCAGCAGTATCATGGACCAGCTAGAGCGTCGATACAGCAGACACACCAGATCCAGAGGCCAGTTATTCCTTGTCCATTCTGTAAGAAGCAAGGACATGGATGTGATGCATGCAGGATGCGGTTGGCCAAGTACTTATTCTGCGGATCAGGAGACCATCAGTTGAGAGCTTGTCCTAAAGCTCCAGCTCGTCCAGCTCAGGGAGGAGCTCAGGCACAGAGAGCACCCGCGAGACCACCAGTGGGACAGCAGAGAGGACCTCCTCTACCACCCCAATAGCAGCAGTTCGCTCAGCGCCACCAGCAGCAGAGTGGTGCCTAGCGACAGGGGCAAGCTTTTGCCTCGACCGTCGAGAAAGAGGAGCTAGTAGGTGATGTTATCTCAGGTTTAGTCTATCTTGATTCTTTTTTAGCTCATGCTTTATTTATTTTTGGTGCTTCACATAGTTTCGTATCTATATATTTTACTCTGAAATATTACCTTGAGACTGAACAGTTGGCGAGGACTTGCAAGGTCACGACCGGGGGTGGCATTATCCTGGTCAGTGATATTTATAAGGATCGGAGAGTTTCTTTTGGTGGCCGAGAGTTGAGCATGTGTCTACTCGTAATGCTACTTTCGAGCTACGATATAGTACTCAGGATGGATTGGTTGAGTAGGCACCATGCTAGTATTGATTATCGTGGAGGTAGAGTTTTATTTCAGGCGCCAAGAGAGCCAGAGTTTGAGTTCATCAGAGGAGCAATAGAGCAGAGTGCGGAAGACTTCTATGGAGCCATGGTGGAAGAGCATGAGCCGCCATATCTATTGATTGCAGAGTATATGGACGTCTTTCCGGAGGAGTTACCAGGGTTACCCCTAGACAGAGATGTGGAGTTCTCTATAGACGTGGTGCCAGGCGCAGAGCCAATATCACAACACATCTATATAGTGAACAATAGCGAACTGGCGGAATTGAAGAAGCAGGTAGATGAGTTGTAGGACAAGGGCTTCATCTGCTATAGTTCATCACCATAGGGTAGTCTGGTATTATTTATACCAAAGAAGGATGGGTCAGTATGCATGTGTATCAACTACAAGGTACTCAATAATCTCACTATCAAGAACAAATAACGATTTATTTGATCAGTTGAGTTGAGCGAAGGTATTCTCAAAGATAGACTTGAGGTCGGGGTACTACCAAGTGAAAGTGAAGAAGGAAGATATTCTGAAGACAGCTTTTAGGACTCAGTATGGGCAGTTTGAGTTCTTGGTAATGTCGTTTGTGTTGACCAATGCCCCGACGGTATTCATGAACCTGATGAATAAGGTATTTTATCAGTACTTGGATTAGTTTGTGGTAGTATTCATTCATAATATACTGATTTATTCAAAGACCCCGGAGGAGCATGGGAAACATCTGAGGATAGTTTTGGAGACCCTCAGGAAGGAGAAGCTTTATGTCAATCTTTTGAAGTATGACTTCTTCCTTGATAAGGTTGAATTCCTCGAGCATGTGATAACAGGAGACAGGATCTCAGTAGACCCGAAGAAGATTTTAGCAGTTGAGTCATGGTCTACCCCGAGTTCAGGGGTGGAGATCAGGAGTTTTTTGGATTGGCAGGCTATTATCGGAGATTTATTCAGGATTTTTTCATGATTGCAGTGCCGATGACTAAACTAACCAGAAAGGACGTAGAGTTTGTCTGGACTGAGGATTGTCAGTCTGCTTTTGAGAAGCTAAAGAAGAGGTTGACTACGACTCCAATGTTGACATTGCCATTAGGGATAAGAGGATTTTCTATATATAGTGATGTATCAGGTAAGGGTTTGGGTTGTGTATTGCAGCAGAATGGTAAGGTGATTGCCTATGCTTCTAGGCAATTATGCCCGCATGAGAAGAATTATCCTACCTATGACTTGGAGTTGGCAACAGTTATTTTTGCTCTTAAATTATGGAAGCACTACTTATATGGAGAGCGGGTAGAGATCTTTACAGACTACAAGAGCTTGAAGTATGTGTTTGCACAAAAAGAGCTTAACATGAGGTAGTGGCGGTGGTTGGAGTTGATGAAGGACTTCGATATTGCTTTGCAGTACCATCCAGGGAAGGCCAATGTAGTCACGGATACCTTGAGTAGGTATCTAGTAGCTATGTACTTGACGAGGGACAGACATTTATTGGCCGATCTTGATAGCTTGGGTATTGAGGTATTAGTTTCTGGAGTTGCAGCACAAATGTGGGGACTTCAGGTACAATCAGAGTTGATGGACCGGATCAGAGCCGCAAAATTCAAGGATGAGTCTCTAAGGAGCATCAGAGCGTAGGTCCCAATGGGATTGGCAGAGGACTTCAGTATTGCAGATGATGGATCATTGCGGCATTATACCAGGTTGTGTATGCCGAGTAGAGCATTGCGTAAGGAGGTTCTTTAAGAGGCGCATCGATCTTAGTACTCTATGCATCCAGGTGCCAACAAGATGTATAGGGACATGAGAGAGCATATTTGGTGGTATGGTATGAAGCAGGAGGTGGCTAGCTTCGTATCCAAATATTTAGTATGCCAGCAAGTAAAGGGAAAGAGACAGAGGCCAGGTGGATTACTTCAGCTTTTACCCATTCCAGAGTGGAAGTGGGAGCATGTGACGATAAATTTTATTTTAGGGCTTCCACGTTCTTCAGTAGGGAAAGATGTGATTTGGGTCATCGTAGACAGGTTGACTAAATCAGCCCACTTTCTGCCATTTAAAGTGGGTGCATTTATGGAGAAGCTTGCGGAGATGTATGTGCGTCAGATAGTCATATTGTATGGAGTTCCTGTGAGCATAGTCTCAGATTGGGATAGTCACTTTATGTCCCACTTCTTGAGGAGTTTGCAGGCTAGCTTGGGCACTCAACTCAAGTTTAGACCGCATATCACCCTCAGACAGACGAGAAGTCGAAGAGGACTATCCAGACTCTCAAGGATATGCTTTACACTTGTGTTTTGGATTTTGGAGGCTCTTGGGAGGATCACCTTTACTTGGTAGAGTTTTCTTACAACAACAGCTACCAGGCCAGTATAGAGATGTTACCATTTGAGGTATTGTATGGACAGAGATGCCGCACTCCGTTATCATAGGATAATATTGGTGAGAGAGTCTTATTGGGACCAGAGATGGTCGTGGATATAACTGAGATGTTGAAGCTCATCAGGGATAGACTTCGGGTAGCGCAGGACAAATAACGGCATTGGGCAGATAGCCACCAGAGACCATTGGAGTTTGAGGTATAGATTTTATTTTGCATTGCTTCTGATTATTTATTTTAGTTAGAGTGCTAAGGCAGTATTTCGTGCTAGGTTGGCAATCTAGTTTTCTTGAGAATTTCTCCGACACGGGGCACTATTCGCTTTGGTGGAGGCAAAAAGCTTAGTCCATGATACATCGGACCCTTCGATATTCTTGAGAGGGTCGATGCAGTGGCCTATAGACTAGACTTGCCACCTGCATTAGAGGGGGTACACAACGTGTTCCACGTGTCATAGTTGAGATGGTACATGGCAGATCTTAGCCATGTACTAGATCACTCGGAGATCGAGGTTGGTCTAACTCTCAGCTATCCAGAGCATCGAATGGAGATTTTGGATCACATGGAGAAGGTATTGCGAAACCAGATGATTCCTTTGGTGCGCGTCGCATGGAGGCATCACTCGCCAAGAGAGAGTACCTAGTAGCGATAGGCCGAGATGCGCAAGCGATATCCTTATCTGTTTGAGCCGTGAGGTATAATTCTTTCTTGCTTGTATTGATTGCTTTTGGTAGTTAGTTTCTCCCTTAATTTCGAGGAAGAAATTTTTTCTAAGGTGGGTAGGATTGTCACCCTCACTTTTCCAACTAGGGTTAGTTTGGTAAATTGGCATGGGTAAATAAATTTTAGGAATAAATAATTATATTGGTATGTTATAGAAATTATTGAATAATTGTATTATAGATTATGTGACTTGTTATTTATTTTGGTTAGAGAGACTCGCCCGATACTTATACTTGTCACATGTAGGCCCAACTAGAATTATAATGACAACTAGTGAGCCCAACTTGGACCAAGCCCAATAGTCCTTTTTCCACTAATTAATTAGAAGGTTAGGCTTAATTAGAAATTAGTTAGAAGCCTTCCTAATATACCTTCCTTAATTAATATTCATATGAACCATTGGAGGGGCAAATTGAACAATTGACAATAACTTGGAGAGGAAGGAAAGGGGGCCGGCCATAAAAGCCTCTCTTTTCTCTCTCCTCTCATTTGTTCATTCATTTTTGAGATCCCCAATTTCATAGATCCCCAATTCCTTCTTTCCACCATCAATTAACCTTATTTCCTTTTTAAATTTATCACTCTTGGAGTTTAGGAGCTTGGAGAAGCAAGAAACACAAGAAGGAGGAGCTTTGGAGCTAGAGATTATATTCGGAACGTATCCAATTGTATTTTTATTGGAAATCCATCTACCAATTGGTAATTTCTGAATTTTCCTTCATTATAGCTTCTTAATCATGCATTTGACCATTAGGAATGACCCCATGGCATAGAGCTACCTATAGGAACAAGTTC
Source organism: Iris macrosiphon (assembly GCA_036927795.1). Lineage (NCBI taxonomy): Eukaryota > Viridiplantae > Streptophyta > Magnoliopsida > Asparagales > Iridaceae > Iris > Iris macrosiphon. The sequence continues at coordinate 63,227,471 of JAYESA010000018.1, forward strand.
TAGGCAAATTGGCTATGTATTATGAGTTCTATGTGGTATTTTGTGTGCATCATGAGTATCTTAGCGTTGCTCCTAAGGTGTTTGCCTAATTGTCATTAGTTTACTTGTATATAGCTATATAGATATTGAGTGTCTTTATTTAAGCATGGAGATGTGTAAATGTTTCTAGTGGTGTGTATGTGGTTGTGAGTCAATTACTGCAGTATTTTATATATGACTATGTGATTATGAGTGTAGGTGCACTGTGTCAGTGAATATGGGTTATATGGTAGCTGTGTGTGAACAACTGAGATAATGTGGAGTGACTGAGTTCAATATAAGGTGACTCGAGTGCATTGGGATAAGGAGGTGTTAGAGTTTCTGTACACTATGTTGTATTATTTGTGGTATTTGACTGAGGTTATTGATGGAGGTGTCTGCTCAGTGACTAGCACACTGATGATGCACACTATTGTGTAATATTCGATTTAGAATGCACTTCAGTGCACATCACCTGTGATGCATTTTACAGGCATGGTAACTGTAGTAGTAAACCTTGTCTTAGTTTCAGCTTTAAGTTGATGTTGTGTCAGTAACTAGGTGAGGGTGGGGTCAGTTGTGAATGATTTGAGCATAAGTTTAGTAATATCTGGAATAGAGGAGTATGGTGTTCTTGACATTACCTGGGCAGTCATGCACCCAGGGTACTGACTAAGTTGTTGTTTGAGCAACTAATTTCAGCTGTGATGGAAGGTATAGGGTAGAAGTGGACGCAATAATGTGTTGTTGTGTAGTAGGGGCAGGAAATTGGACACTGTCCAAAGCCAGTATGGTGTGTGCCTGGGTTTTATGAAAGGGGAATAGGTAGTACAGCAGTAGCAATGTTTGGTTGCACTGTTTGTGAGCAAGGTTGTCACGTCCCAGTCCAAAAAATACGTAGGACTAGGACACGTAAGCATGCCAGCCGTATGGATATGGCAACTCTAATATATGGAAACCAAAATCCACATGTACGCTGTAATATGAATATCAATCCACAAGTGGTATAAATATATGTCACAAGTCACAGGGTATAATCTAAATCTCATCAACAGAAATTAATACAAATGAATAACCAGTATCTATGAAACTAGATCTCAATATGAGTATCTAAGGATGATAGTTGGATGAAAACAAATCCACTACCAACTCGAATGGAAAAGTATAACACAATAAACACAATATAAGAATATTAGCTAACGACCATGGGCTCGCAGAGAAGACATCCATGAAACATATATAACCATCCAAATCTGCGCTCCTGTAAATACTCAAAAACAGATACACCTGGCAGAGGACCAGGTCCTCAGAGGGACGTAACAAGATATAGAAAAGCGAGCCAATTTGAATACAGTAAACATGCATAAGGTTTGAAAATAAATTAGTACGCTGTACAAGACAATCTATATGAATGCAATGAGGATAACTTTCGACGTATGGGCAAGGGTAGGCTACTCGATCTACCTCACAACTCACACACACGTCAACGGACATCAAAAATTGACATACTGCGGGGGTAGCTACCAGAGAGACTCCAAAAATTGACATACCGCGGGGGTAGCGAACAGCCAACACACGCCCGTAGTGCGAGCTATATACTACGGTTTACCAGAGTGGTTAAAAGCCCATACGCCTAATGATTGTCCACTCATGATGCTAGGTGCCATGTGTGTGTCAACATATCTAATACATAGTAATAACTGAAGGAAAACTACACATGCAAGAACTATACAGAGATGCAATAAATATACAGAAATATACTAAGCATGTAAAATACTGTAAGCAATTTGGCAAGGTATCTTGCCTGGTAAGAAAACTGCAAGGTGTACTGTCCAGAAGTCAAGCACACAGGATCAGAAGCTATGGTCTCTGAACAAATGTCTTCGGATGCTGAAATAGATATCACCAACATTCCCAGAATAAGCAAAATAGCTAAAAAGCACTTCCCTTTCGTCCAATTTGGACACAGGGGCAAAATGGTAATTTTAGGTCAAAGTGGGGTCCACGTGTGGCCCACTTTGCACCGAAAAATGTGTCAGAACCAATGGTCTCCAAATTCATTCAACTTAGTATCAACAAGTCTAGAACAATGATACGAACCCAACGGAACTTCCAGAATTGGATTCCAATGAACCGATCACAAAATCGCCTGTCAAGTGGAGCCATGGGGCCCACGATACGCGATTTTGGTCAACGTTCTCAGAATCGAACCAAACTTGGGTCACAGGACCAGCGTATTGCTACGAGTCCGATGGCACAAGTTTCGTTTTGATCTGACGTGTGTACACAAAGTTACGACGTATTCCAGAACAGGCGGATACGGGACATTGTCGGCGGATACGCGTTGATTCCGGTGTGCATGCACATCCAAATCAACTTCTGCAAAATCCCGCATATCCGTATCAACGGCACACACCTTTCGGTGAAGACCGCACGCGACCAAGTCATCCCGTTTGGTGGGGCGTACTCAGTTCCGGGTGGAAACGGGGTATCATTTTTCCTATTTTTGGATCGCGGTTTGCGATCGCCATAGGACACGACGCACCGAGCGGGTTACACGGGCATCGAGAGGGTTACACAGTCTACACATCACAACTGATGGAACAGAAAATGGAATAACGAGAAGAGAGAACGGGTTACCTGAACAGGGCTCCGTGGAACGGGGTTCTTCGTGTCCGTGGGTCGTCTTGACACTACGACATAGGGCTGTGCCGTGTCCGGGCTGTGTCCGGTCTAGGGTTTGATGTGGGAGATGGCCGAAGCTTCGCCGTGGCTGGCCGGAGCTGAAGGAGGCGGAGGAGCTTGGTTGAGGCGTGGCGGAGTCGTCGGCGGGGTCCGGTCAGGGGGACAGCTGAGCAGGGGGAGGAAGTGGAAGAGGTGGTAGTTATGGGGGTCTGGCCGGAGACTGCTGGAGTCCGGCAGGGAGTGGTGGTTCTCTGCGGGGAAGGAGGAGTCGGGGGAGGAGAAGGAAAAGTCGAGGAGATGGTTCAGGCGGGTCGACGAGGTGGACGGGATGATGGAGGCGGTGTTGCTCGGTGCTCAGGCGGGGCTCATCGAGTTACCCAGCGGCTCGGGGTTGGATGCAGGCGTCAGGGGAACGGGAACGAGGTGTTGCCGGGATATGCAAAGGGCCATGGTGGTGATGGGGTATCGAGGTCAGGTGGCTGGCCGGAGGGTTGTGGGTCGTCTACTCTGGCGAGGGAGCGAATGATGGGTGAACGTGGTGGTCGAGTCCGGCGAAGCACAGCGGCTCGGGGTCGGGGAAGGAGATGGAGGCTGGGCGGTGGAGCAGGAGTCGAGGGGTTCCGATTCAGGCTAGGGCGGTGAGGGGAGTCAGGGATGACGGAGGGTGACCGGAGCGGGGCTGCGGGCGGAGGAGGAGAGAGATGGCTAGGGTTCAGGCGAGGCGTGGAATTCGAGACGCTTTGTAGGGCGCCGGAACAGTGTTTCCGGATGAGATTAGGATTAGGGTTTCGGTGAGGGTTTTGGGTCCGGGTCAGGTTCGATTCGGATCCGACCCGACCCGTTAAGGCTGGGTTTGGTTCGGTTCGGTTTGACAGTGGCTTGGTTTGGTTTAATTCCAAATAAACCGGGTTCAGTCAGGGTTTAATTTGGTTTAAATATACATTAGTTTTTAGGGCTTTAAAAATGCTTCTGGGGTCCAATAAATTCCCAAAAAATTACCCTATGTCTAGTTTTTCATTTTACACCAGAAAATATTACTTTCATAATATTTTAATATTAATTAACATTATTTAAAAATCATTTAGTCACAAAATACCTTAGTTTTAATTCCAAAAAATTACAGAAAATTGTGTAAAAATTATTTTTAAATTTTTTTGAAAAATCAGGGGGTTTACAAAGGTACAGCAGCAAGTTCTGAAGGACAATTAAGTATCAGTCTTGGTGGGTAGCTAATGTTAGATATGTTAGTATCAGGCAGTGTATTTATGTAGTACATATTAGTTAGTTAATATATTAGTGCATTAGTTCCTAGCTATGATGGTATTAACTATTATTAGGGGATTGTTAAGGATACCTGGGAAGTTGTAGAGTGGGATATCAGTTGGTTTATGTATTAAGTGTTAGTAAGATGTATATATGGCTATGTCAGTTGTTGTAACAGTTAGTAATAGTTCTTAAGTTGATTATATGGGATGGTTAGTTATCAGAAGGGTGTTAACTGGGACATGGTGGCAGTGTATTGTTAGTTAACTTAGGAGTATCAGTAAGCAACTGATGCTATGTATGCAGGTATACGTGATAGGGGCAGTGGTGTGTAGTTGAGTTCTCTAGTACTATATTTATGTTATCATCTGGAAGTAGTAGTAACAGTTAAGTTTGATAGTGTATAAATGTTAGTTAGTTAATTACCTGAGATTAGTAAATGTATTCAGTTACTGTTTTACTTAATATTAGTTAAGGTTTTAGCTATACCCTAAGGTAATACCTAGTACAAGCAAGAGTAAGCTATTAGTAACAAATTTAGACCTATTAACCTAGTGAGAACATAGAAATGGCCTTGAAGAGCATGTATTAATGCATTTTACTCATTATTACCTTTAGTACACCAATTAACATGATATTCCTCATGGGTGTGTGTGACACCAGCTCGGACACCGAGTTACCTCTTTTGCTTCGGACCCGAGACGAGTACATTTTTCTGTTAGTTTTTATTTTATGATAATGTATATATCACATATTCTAGAACTGTATACTTGATTCTGACATAGTAGTTTTACAGACTGGTACTATATGGATCATGTCAGGAGATGTTATCTCTTACCATATTCAGCGGGTACTCCTTCACATATATTTTATCGTGTGTATCAGGTATTGATTATCGTATACTTCGTGTTCATACACTGCTTGTGTTCAGTGTGCTCATATTCATGTTCGTAACGTGTCGTGATTGGATCCATTGGTATTGGTTGGGGATGGAGGAGTAAGAGTTGGTTATGTGATCAAGCCTAAGTGTATTCATGTACATGTCGATTACATATCACACGTGTAATCGAGTTACCATATTGTATTCGTGTTTAACCTAAACCGATCACATAATAAACTTGTATTCAATGGCACATTAGCTAGTTTTATTTCTTTTTATTATATTGCAGTTATTTTATTGTCTGTTCATCATTCCAGTATATTACCTGTTCACTCTAGTTTATTTTATTCTGATGTTTAGTTATCTTGTATTCTTTTCTATTATCTGTTATATATGCTCGATTATATATTTGAAACTGCTTTCAGAGATATGTACTTTGCTCCAATCCTGACTGGATATATTTTTCAGATGATTGGCTTATGGACCAGTATCCCACCTACTATGGGCCGCAGGACGACGTACCTTTAGAGGATACTCCTTTAGAGTAGGATGACCTAATACTCGAGTCTGAGGAGGTTTAGATTATCTGTTTAGACTTATATTAGACTTTTATTGAGGCTTATGACATGTATATATTATTTCAGGCCCGTGGATGTATTGTGACTCTTTCTTTCGTTATTCCATCTCGTGCTCTATATTCCTTAGTTTGCATTATGATTGAGAATAGTTACATTTATGAGATACCATATTGTTCCTCCATTTGGAGTTGAGATAATTGTCAGGTACTATAAATATATATTGTATGAGATATTTAGATAGTAGAGTTGACCCATACATCATTCTACCATCGATGCTGTGACATAGGCTGGGCGTTGCTCACTACTCGTGCCCTTAATCCGGGTGTGGGTCGTGACATCCAAACTCTGATGCAAACTTTTCTAAAAATATGAAATGAACTGAGTGTCTCGATCTGATATGATACTTACTGGGATACTTATTGTCTCACTATCTATCGTATATACATTTCAGCAAATTATTCTGTAGACTGTCCTACTCGAAAAGGAAAAAAATGAGCTACTTTTGTGAGACAATCCACTATCACCCAAACTGTATCCCGACCAGTCGGTGATCTAGGCAAACTTGTCACAAAGTCCATCGTGATGTGTTTCCACTTCCATTCTGGAATAGGAAGCGACTGCAATAATTTTGCCGGTCTCTATTGTTCTGCCTTCACTAGCTGACATATCAGACATCGCTATACGAAGCGTGCTATTTTCCTCTTTATTTTGTTCTACGAAAAGTGTTGCTTGATATCTTGGTACATCTTCGTGCCTCCCGGATGAATGGAATACTGAAAACTATGTGCTTCAGTCATAACTTTTTACCGAATATCCCCGTTTGGTACGCATAGACGATTCCCAAACCTTAGTGTTCTATCCACATGTATTGTCAACTCCTTCTGAAGACCTGACTAACATTCTTCTCATAGCTTTTGAATCTTTGGGTCCTCTGCCTGAGCTAGTTTGATTCTATCTACCAAAGTTGACTGAATTTGTAGGCTAGCCTGAACTTCTGTACTATGTGGAAGTACTATCTCGATATCTATCTCTCGTAAGTCTTATATAATGTGCTTCTGAGTAGTCAACATAAATTTGTCACCTCTTTTTCTAAGTGCATCTGCTACTATATTAGCTTTGTTTGGATGGTACTGAAGTTCTACGTCATAATCTTTCAATAACTCTAGCCACCTTCTCTGCCTCATGTTCAGGTCCTTCTGCGTGAATACATACTTCAAACTCTTATGATATATGAATACTTCAACATGATCTCCATATAAGTAGTGACTCCATAGCTTAAGTGCAAACACTACTGCTGCTAACTCCAAATTGTGAGTTAGATAGTTCTTTTCGTGATCCCTGAGCTGCCGAGAAGCATACGCTATTAATCTTCCTTCTTGCATCAAAACATATCCAAGTCCTTTACCAGATGCATCATAGTACACTGTGAATCCTCCAGAGCCTGCTGGAATAGTAAGGATTGGTGCAGAGATTAACTTCTTCTTCAACTCTTCAAAGGTTGTCTGACATTTCGCTGACCATATAAATTTAACTTTCTTGCGCATCAACCGAGTCAATGGTGTCGATATCTTAGCAAAATCTGACACAAATATTCTATAGTATCCTGCCAACCCAAGAAACTATGCACTTCTGCTACTGTCTTCGAAACTGGCCAGTTCTCTACTGTATCTATCTTTTTAGGATCAACTAACACTCCTGCTCCCGAAATAATATGCCCAAGAAAAGATATGCGATCCAGCCAAAACTCATACTTACTAAGCTTCACATATAACCAGTGCTCCCTCAAAGTTTGCAGAACTATCTTGAGATATTCTTCATACTCCTCCTCATTACGAGAATACACCAAGATATCATCGATGAATACTACCACAAATTAGTCTAAGTAAGGTATAAAAATATGGTTCATCAAATTCATAAATACCACTGGAACATTAGTCAGTCCGAATGGCATAACTAAGAATTCGTAATGCCCATATCGTGACCTAAATGCTGTCTTCGGTATATCCTACTCCCGGACTCGCACCTGATGATATCTTGATCGTAAATCTATCTTGGAGAAGACTCTTGCTCCACTTAATTGGTCAAACAAATCATCAATCTTTGGTAATGGGTACTTGTTCTTCACTGTTACTGCATTCAACTGCCTGTAATCCATATACAACCACGTTGATCCATCTTTCTTCTTCACCAATATAGTTAGTGGTCCCCACAGGGATCCACTAGTCCGAATAAACTTCTTCGCCTTCAGTTCTTCCATGTGTCGATATAACTGATCAAGTTCTGATAATAAAATTAGGTACACCTTCTGGAATACTGGTTCTGCTCCAGGCATCAACTCTATACAAACTCTACTGCTCTAACTGGGGGTAATCCGGGAAGATCATTGGAAAAGACGTCCATGAACACTTCAACTATCTTGGGCAGCATGTCTTCTTCCCTTGCTACTATTGTGACTCCTCCCTTATGTTGGCCTCTTGCTATTCTGCTAAGGATAAACTCTTCTAGACCAGAAATTCTAAACAACACTCTACCCTCATGACAGTCTATCGTTGTATGACTGTCTCTCAACCAGTCCATGCCTAAGATAATGTCAAAGTTACCCATAGGGAACTCGATCAACTTTGCAGGTAATAAATGCCCATATACTACGATTGGACATGCTTGACACACCCTACTAACTTCTACGATCCTATTGCCAGTGAGTATATTCAGCCTCACTGGCAATGCCTCAAACTTTAATCTGATACGTGTCGCATATTGTGCAGATATAAATGAGTGTGAAGCTCCAGAATTAATTAATGCTATGGCAGGAATGGTTAAAACGAAAATATTACCTGCTACTACGTCGTCCGAAGCCATAGCTTCCTCTAAAGACAAGGTGAGTGCCTGTCCTAGCCCTGTTGAGCTCCCAGCTTATTTCTTCCGTGGTTGCGGCCCTTGCTGATTCTGTTGTTGCTCTCACTACCACATTTTCTAGGAAAAGGTATTTTAGTCATTTGGTAATTAATTAAATATTATGCATGTTAAATAATTATTTATTGTTAGCATATTAGATTTATTTTGGACTTTTGTTAGTGGACCTAACTAGTTTAGTTTAGACTCATGGACCAACATTTAAATTCTAGTTAGAATTGAGCCCAATAATTAGAAGCCCAATCATTAGGAGGATGATTAATTATGTTAGACCCATTAGACTAGAAGCTTACCTCCTTAATTAATTTCTTCATGAGAGGCCCCAAGGGGTATTTTAGACTTTATATAGTAGCTTGAGGGAGGGGGCAAGTGTGGCCTATATAAAGGGGATGAAAACTTTTGCTCTATTTATTTTTTTCATTCCAAATCTAGATCTAGAATTTCCCTCAACCAAATTCCACCAAACCCTACCAAATTTCTACCCAATTTCTTCCCAAATCACCATTGGAGACTAGTGAAGTAAGGATCTACAAGGAGGAAGCATGGATCTACAAAGAGGAGCAATGATCTACAAGTTGAAGGCAAAATTTACCAATTTTAAAGGTTTTATTGGGAATCCATCTCCCAGTAGATACAATTTAGTTTTTTCCCTTAATTTAGGTTCTAAATCTGAGAATTAACTATGAGAAATTAATCCATATGCATAGGCTACCCATAGGATTTGGTTTTGAGTTCATAGGAGGCATATTGAGAAAGTTATGGTACTTTTTGTGTCAATTTTGGGAGAATTCCGAGATTGACATTTGTTGTGTGTGTCAATTGGTCCTATAGATTAATTTGGCATGTGTTTGTGTGTTTGGGGCTAGTTTTATTTTCATAATTGGTTACGTGTAGGTCGTATCCCAACAATTTGGTGATACGTGTTGATTTGGGGGTTTTTCCTCCGACACAGAACTTTGTGCATGTTATATTTTGATACGGACACGTAGATTTGTGTTTGACTCTTCTTATTGTTTATAAATAATATATTAGACTTGCTCGTGTCCTTCGGGGTACGTTTGGATGTGTGGTGGACTCGTGTCGCAAGCGTATCCTAGATCTAGTGAGATACGGGAGCGATGCACTCCACGTGTTTGTGCATTTTATTTCTAGATCTAATTTCATTGTTTTTAGTCATTATAATATGTAATTATGTGCATGTGAATATATATATTGTTGTATATATATATATATATATATATATATATATATTTGTGTGTCATGGATCTATATATCTATGTGTTATATATTTATGTAGCTATTATTCTACATATATATTAGCTATTATATATAGTAGTATATTTATATATATATTGTGTGTATATATATATGTTGTTATATATATATATATATATATATATATATATATATATATATATATATATATATAAGTATACGTGTATGTGATGTTATTAATATGCATATGATACTATATTGTGTGTATGTTGTACTATATGTAATATAGTGGAGAGGTATATACATATATATAGATGAGCATGTATATATATATATGTGTGTGTGTGTGTGTGTGTGTGTGTGTGTGTGAGGGTAGAGAGTTGCATATATATGTATAGTTAGACTTCCTTCATATCTTCTCGTGCTTTAGAATTGTGATTGAGTTTTGTGTGAGATATTGTTGGCAGCTTTTATATTATTATGAGATGTTTAGATAGTATAGTTAACCAAGACAAAGTTCTACCGTCGATGCTACGGCGTAGACTGGGCGTTGCTCCCGACTTGCATTCCTACACTGGGTGTGGGTCATGATACGTTTTTAGTGGTGGCCCATGCAGGTCAGGCTTCACAAGTTATGCGATGTCGTGGTAGTGCGATGACTTAGTTGTACTACTGTGAGCCTGCGATAGGATATATGATATAAGATATAAGATATTAGGATGAGAAGATACTCAAATCTTTTCCCTTATTTTTGTCCGCTCTCACTTGTTGTTGTTGAATTTGATTCTTGGTGATCGATTGATTTTAATTCTTGGTGTTCGTTATTGAGTTTGATTTCATATTGAGAGAAATTTTACAGACTAAGTTACGGTATCATCTGATGACCTATGTTGATGAGGACAGTGGGAAAGGTGAAACGTCTGCTTTGGTTATGGAGCATAGAGTTTATCGCAGCCATATTAGCTGGCATAGCGAAAACGTAGGGGCCTGACTTCGGATGTACATATCTTAGTTATGAAATTTAGAGTTTCTCACAGCCATACTGGTTGGCGTGGTAAGGATTCTAGATGAAATGATCATAGAGTTGCATACCCTAGTTATGGAATCTATCGTTTATCGCAGCTATGCTTATTGGAGTGGCGAGGATTCTGAGTGTCATGATTTTGGACAAACGTATATGATTATCAGATTATATCTTAAATTGGTTCTTGAAGTATCATCTCAATACTTATTTATTTCTGTTATCATAGGACTTTGTTCCATTGTTCTTTAGCTTAGCAGTAGAGATACTTTCAGTTCTTTAGTCCAGTTTCTTATAGAGCTTATTTCCATTAGGGTTCCTTGTTAGTATGATAATTGGTGAATTACAATTAGGTCTATATCTTAAGTATCAGTATTGACTATTGAGAGTGTGACTTGTGAGTCTGTAAGTGGGCATGAGAGTAATAGGCGTCAATCTAGAGATAACCCATAGCGTAGTACTTTGTAGCAATAGTTCTATGATATGTGTCATTATAGATAGTATTGGTACTAATGTTAGAAGGGAGAGTAGAGAGTATCAGTAGTGGTCCCATGAGTTAGTATCATAGTCAGCATGCCAGTTCTGGATAGTCATGAATTCATGTAGTTGGGTGAGCCATGTAAATATTTAAGTATCAAGGACATTGTGTTAAAAATCAATGGAGCATGATATACAATTGGATGGTTGATACTCGGGTGTGTCAAGAGTAGAGAAATGTATATGCATAAAGGGTATTAATGAGTATGCTATAGTAGAAGGATACCCATAAGTGTATGGGAGAGTGTGAGAGAATAAAAAATATTGTGCTAAGTAGTAAGACTTGTATTACAGGTGAAAGTAGAGCGTTGATGTGAGTAGATAGGAGGGTACCAGTATATGACTAGTGATGGGTATATCACCTGATATTGAGGTTAGTAATGTATTGGAAGCAATAGGTGGAAGAGTATCTAAAAATTATGTGCATGATGCATAGTAGATGATGAGTGTCAGTGTGAGTTCATGAGTATCAGGAAGTGGAAGCTGGATTGTTAATATTATGTCATGGGTTGAGAAATATCGAGATTGGTCATGGAAGATATGTAGTGTATCACTGATTTGTGTATATATCTATAAAATATTTGAGGAGAGATACATATACATCAATAGAGATATGGAACCATATGTCTGCCTTTGAGAGTGAAGTAAAATATGTGTATTATAGAAGTTAATAACTGGTACAAGTGATCATGATTTCTAGTGAGTATGACGAGGTGATCTAATGATGAAGCTAGTGTCCTAGAACCTTAAGGACAAATATTATGTAGTTAGGAAGCTAGTGTTACTATATCAAGAGTGTTAGTGTTTCTATATCAGGGATTAGTTGAGTAATGTGCTAGTAACAGTAAGTACCTTGTGTAATGACATTGGATTGGTGTATCAGTTAATATGGATAGAAAGACATTTAGGAGTAAAAGTACAAATGATCCAAGCAGTAGAGGAGGGAGACAATATATATATATATATATATATATATATATATATATATATATATATATATATATATATATATATATATATATAAAGTAAGTTTAGTAGGTATAGTACCTTGCTAATTTTGAGTATAGAGGTCATATGTATCAGGGAATAATACGAGGGGTATAAGGATACCAATGAGATATCATGGTGTTGTAATGGCTAGAAGGTAATTATGTATGTATTGTGATACTAATGTACATATGAGAACCATAAGATAATTAATAAATGTTAGAGGATGAGTGGCACCAAGTATCAGATAGAAAGAGATACCCTAGTAACAAGAGACAGAGTACCTCAAGTATTATGAAGGTTTAGGCACAAGCATTTTAGTACCTAGTATAAGGGTGAGACATGAGTAACTTGGTATGCGGATGTCATCTAAAAATGCATATGAGAGCTGGTGCCTTGTGTAGACAGTGACAAGATTTAAGTAAGGCATCCTATTTGGAGTATTAAAGTTGAACGAGGGTGTGCTAATAAAACACATGATTGAAAAGGTATACAAGTGTTCTTTACAAGAGAATGATTGAATTTTTTTGGTGATTATGAGAATTAAAACAGAACAAGAAGGTAGTATCTTAGCAGTATTTTGTATAGTATCCTAAGTAGCAAGTGCCAGTGAGTTAAGCATGTATATGACCTAGAATTATAGTATACCATGAGTATTTGAAAACTCTCAATATTAAAAATATCTTGATAATTAATGAATGCTTAGTGTGTAATAAAATAGGCCACATGTGGCATAGCATATTACCCTGCACCAGTAGAAGGAGACACTCAGCAGGACAAAGACTGAAATTCATGATAGTTAGAGACTATATCCAAGTATGATTTCTCTTTCAGTAGTATGGTAGGATTGTATGTTATATGATAGGACTATTTTAGAATGTGATAGATGGAGGGTTGACCATAGTAAAATTTATATAAATAGTTTGTGACTGGCCTAAGAGAGAGGGGTGAGAGTTTTAATTTCGAGGACAAAATTCTTCTAAGGGGGGTAGATTTGTCACTACCATATTTCTAGGAAAGATATTTTAGTCATTTGGTAATTAAATAAATATTGTACATGTTAAATAATTATTTATTTATTGTTAGTATGTTAGATTTATTTTGGACTTGTATTAGTGGACCTAACTAGTTTAGTTTAGACTCATGGACCAATATTTAAATTTTAGTTAGAATTGAGCCAAATAATTAGAAGTCCAATCATTAGGAGGATGATTAATTATGTTAAACCCATTAGACTAGAAGCTTTTCTCCTTAATTAATTTCTTCATGAGAGGCCCCAAGAAATATTTTAGACTTTACATAGTAGCTTGAGGGAGGGGGCAAGTGTGGCCTATATAAAGGGGATGAAAACTTTCTCTTTCTTTATTTTTTTTTATTCCAAATCTAGATATAGAATTTTTCTCAACCAAATTCCACCAAATTCCTACCAAATTTGCAGCCAATTCCTTCTTAAATCACCATTGGAGACTAGTGGAGCAAGGATCTATAAGGAGGAAGCATTGATCTACAAAGAGGAGGAAGGATCTACAAGTCGAAGGAAAATTTTACCAATTTTGGAGATTTTATTGGGAATCCATCTCCCAATAGGTACAATTCAGTTTTTTTCTTAATTTAGGTTCTAAATCTGATAATTAACCATGAGAAATCAACCCATATTCATAGGCTACCCATAGGATTTGGTTTTGAGTTCATAGGAGGCCTATTGAGAAAATTATGGTACTTTTTGTGTCAATTTTGGGAGAATTCCGAGATTGACATTTGTTGTATGTGTCAATTGGTCCTATAGATCAATTTGGCATGTGTTTGTGTGTTTGGGGCTAGTTTCGTGTCCACAATTGGGTACGTGTAGGTCGTATCCCACTAATTTGGTGATACGTATTGATTTGGGGTTTTTCCTCCGACACGGGATTTTGTGTAAGTCACATTTTAACACTGACACGTAGATTTGTGTTTGACTCTTCGTATTATTCATAAATAATATATTAGACTTGCTCGTGTCCTTTGGGGTACGTTTGGATGTGTGGTGGACTCGTATCGCAATCGTATCCTAGATCTAGTGGGATACGAGAGCGATGCACTCCACGTGTTTGTGCATTTTATTTCTAGATCTAATTCCATTATTTTTAGTCATTATAATGTGTAATTATGTGTATGTGAATATATATATTGTTGTGTATATATATTTATGTACTAGTGTGTCATGGATCTATATATCTATGTGTTATATATTTATGTAGATATTCTACATATATATTGGCTATTAAATGTAGTAGTATATTTATATATGTATTGTGTGTATATATATATATGTTGTTATATATATATATATATATATATATATATATATATATATATATATATATACTTATATGTATGTTATATATATATATATATATATATATATATATATATATATATATATATATATATATATATATATATATATATATATATATATATATATATATATATATTTGTATGATTATATATATACGTATACGTGTATGTGATGTTATTAATATGTATATGATACTATATTGTGTGTATGTTGTACTATATGTAATATAGTGGAGAGGTATATACATATATATAGATGAGCATGTATATATATATAGATATAGTTGATATATATTGGTGGTATATATATATATATATATATATATATATATATATATATATATATATATATATATATATATATATATATATATATATATAGATGTGTGTGAGGGTGGAGAGTTGCATATATATATATATGTATAGTTAGACTTCCTTCATATCTTCTCATGCTTTAGGATTGTGATTGAGTTTTGTGTGAGATATTGTTGGCAAATTTTATATTATTATGAGATGTTTAGATAGTATAGTTAACCAAGACAATATTCTACCGCTGATGCTGTGGCGTAGGCTGGGCGTTGCTTCCGACTTGCATCCCTACACCGGGTGCAGGTCGTGACAGTTGCTGCCTATAAAGTTAGGCCTGCGTCGGTAACGAACGCTGAGATAAAGGCCGTACTGCTACTGCTGGTCCTTCTTGCTGCACTACCCTCGTAGCTGGCAATGCAGAAAACTGTTGTAGTGGCCCTTCTGGCCTCTGTATCAATGGGCATGCGATAACCTTATGATCAGGGCTCCCATATCTCAACTATAATCGGTTAGCTGCTCGACAAATATCTCGGGTTTGACCTCCCTTGCCACAGTAGGTACAACCTGTCGGCGCTCTCCGTCGTTGTTGTTGTTGCTGCTGTTGCTGCCTAGGCTACTGTTACCGAGTTTGTGCCATCACTATCGAGGTCACTAGCCTCCTATGTGTTATGTCATAGATGTGAATGCTAGGGGATAGTGCTGACATTCATGGTACTGGTCCTCACTTATTTCTCTGTCCATGAGTCCTCTTCCGATCCACTCTTCTTGATGCCATCCTCTGAGAAGTAAGCTCAACCCTCTTGGCTACTATCAATACCGCCTCAAAAGTCTGATAGTCATGCACATATACCATGTGTAAGATTTTCATGTAAAGTCCCTATTGGAACCTCATTATTCTCTAACTCTGTTGCCACCATGGTTGGAGCAAATCTACTTAATCGGTAAAATTCTGTCGCATAGCCGTCTACTGTCCTTCCAGCTTGTTTGAGGTTGGTGAACCTTTGCTGCAACTCACACTGATCCATAATCCTGAAGTACTTTGCCCTGAATCAGGTCCTAAAATTCTCTCATAAAATAGGACGCTTCAATCCTACCTCCATCGTGGCCCACCAATCTCTTGCAAGATCCTGGAGCTGTAAGCGAACCAGGTCAACCTGTTCCTCGACCAAAACTTTAGTTGTTGTCAGAATGGTCTTAATATCCCGAAGCCAATCGTATACCGTGATTGCGTCCTCCGTGCCATCGAAATATCTGGAGTTCAGTTTGTAAAATCTAATAGATGTCCCATAAACTGTTCTTCCACCTCACTCTAGGGCCGTTTGTAACCCTTGGTTCAACAAGATATTATGTTCTTGCTGCTGGAGCTGTTGTTGCTGATATTGATATTGTTGTTATTGTTGTGCCCCCATATGGTATTGTTGGGTAGCCAATAATCTACGAATAATCTTTAGCAAGGCCAGGGTATCCAGTATTGCTGGCACTGTGAGAGGTACAGGAACACCTGGAGCCTACTGCTCTGTCCCATTCATCGTGGGCTCAACTCAGATCCTTGGCTGAGGTTCTATAGGTTCTCGTTCTACTTGCAACTCTGCCTCTCTTATTGCTGCAGCATCGGGGGAAGAAGAAGCCCTAAAGAAGAGCATAAGAAATATCAAGTACATGACGAGAAGGAACAAGAAAATAACCAATCTAGGAAAATTTAAGCTGAGTATCGAAGATGACGAATTCAGAATTTCAAGAAGGATCATGTTTGATTGAGACTCCTATGACCATGATACCCCACTAGTATAAAGAACATACCTGCATGGGCCACCACTAAAACTTTGTCAAGCCTAGTACCGGAATACAGAGACGGACATGGCCAACTACCCCGTACAAGATGCTATACGTCGTACGGCGATCACGGCTGTATAAGACAAGGGGGTGCATGCTACAATCAAGTCTCCTATGGTCAAGAACTTCTATGTCTCAATCATTCAACATGAAACATTAAGCATAGAACATATATAATAAGCAATAAGGTGTCCCAAACGCTTTCTTAAAATATTCTGGAGTCCAGCTATGCAAAATAAGAACCTGAAAGAGTAACAAAAGTATATGATAGTGATCAGCTACAGTCTGGTTTAATACAATCATGTAAGAAAAACTAATATCCAGACGAGCCGGCTAACAGGTGCCGGTGGCTAAACACCCAAAAGAAATAAATATGCAATGATGAGCAGGAAAAAAGAAAACTCACTCGCTATCCCCTACGACCATGTTCCTGATACGCGCTATGAGTAGGTGGAAGGTACACTGGATCCTCAGGTGCTGGCTCGAAACCTCACCATGCAAAACTAGTGGGGTTAGACACCAAATAGCAAGTACCACAAAGGGAGCACGAAAAGGAGAAACAAAAGTCCAAGGAAAATATATAATAATACATAGGTTCAGTGTTATAACTTAGGTCCATGGCATATCCTAGCGCAAAGGCCCAACCCTACAACCAAACCAGGATAAGGGTTGAACCATCACTCTATGATAGTCCATTTCCCTAGGCTACTAATTGTATACCTCTTCACCCAAAAATAGGTATCTTGTGCGTATTTTGTATTTCTTGTATTTGTTTTAGATTATTTTTCAAATCAATTAAAATCCAATAATTATATTAGGACACTTCACCATGGTTTGGACATTAATAATATAGGATGGCCCCATAATCGGTATCTCCCTTCATAGGAAGTAGCCTACACAGGAGACACTACCTGTAAGATTTTTTTGTGGCACAAGAATTTGGTCCCTTGGTGTTAGTATGACATTAGTGTAATAACCATAGATTAATTATTTAATATTTAGATATTATATATATAATTTAATTATGGTTATTTTCTAATTCTAATTTTCCTACAATTAGCACCCCATAATTTTTCGTGCCAAATTGGTACATTCCCTTTTTGTAAGATTTCATATTATTTACTATTAATCTATTTTATGGATAACCATTTAATTAATTACTTAGTTAATTAGATAATACAATTATTTGATTTATTATATCTAGATAAATATCTAATTATTAGTTATAAAATATTTCATAAAATATTTTGTGTGTAGTATTTTATTAAAACTTTACAAAAAAAATTTCTAGAATTTATTTGGTGTGCAAATATTATTTTTGGACTTTCCCTCATTTATATATATTTGAATATATGTTAATAATAATAATAATAATAAAAATAAAAATAATAATAGCAATAATAATAATAATAATAATAATAAAAATAATAATAATAAGAGAAGAAAGAAAAGGAAAAAGGAGAAAAAATAATAATAAACACCCTAATGAAACTAACCTTAACTTAACCTTAAGTCTAATTTCATAAAACCCCCCAGCCCGCCTAACCCCAACCCAGCGGATAGTTCCCCCGCAGCCAGGACCCGAGACCCCGTTCCTTACTCTCCCTATATATATATATATATATATATATATATATATATATATATATATATATATATATATATATATATTATACACCCTAACCCTAAACTAGTCATCTAATCGCCCACTTCCTAACACTACCGACCTCGACAACCGTGCAGCCACCGGAGCACCGCCGCCGCGTCCGCACACCCGCGCGACCGCGCAAACACCACAACAGAATTTGGCGACAATCGTACAGCCACCGGAGCACCGCCGCCGCGTCCGCACACCCGCGCGAACACCACAACAGAATTTGGCAGCGACTTGCCCTACTTCACGCGTTATTTTTTGCCTCGTTGCTCGACCGATTTCTGAACCGCCTTCACCGGTACATTCATGACCTATCCCCCTTTCAACCCTGTAAATTAGGTTCCATCGAACGACGCTTAACACTAGGTAGAAATCGAGGCCAAGTGAAGAAAAACCATGTTTTAAAACTACAAAAACTGTTTTGACCACCGATGTTTAAGGACTCGTATCTTCCACCACAGGCATCCAAACTTAAATCTACTTTTTTTATGTGAAGTCCATATAACCGAGATCATTCCCTGTTAATTAGATTATTTTATTTTGTGTTAAATTCAGAAATAAACTGGGTTGAAAATAACGAAAACTTGTTTTAAAAACTTTAAAATTTGCGATACGGAGCGTACCCCACCAAACGGAACCGCCCTGTCACGTACCAATTACACCAAAAGGTGCGCATGGTATGCCCTGACGTGTGGGCTTTGGCGAAAACTGATTTGGACGTGTGTGCGCGTCGGAATCAACTCGTATCCGTAAAATGTCCCTGTATCGTAACTTTTATAAAATACTGCACCATTTAGTGTGCGCTCGTCGGAATGCGACGTAACTTGCGCCATTGGATTCGTTGTATCATGCAGGTCCTATGACCCAAGTTTCACGCAATTCCGCGACAGTTGACCAAGGTGCCTATTTGCGGGCCCTATGGTTGACTTTAAGGGCAAATTTGTGGTCGACTCACCGGAATCCAAAATATCGTTGAGTTCGTATTGACGTTTAGAAATTGTTTGACCTATAACTTGTCCCATTTAGAGACCTTTACCCCTGGCACGTATTTTGGTACAATATGGGCCACATGTGGACCCCACTTTGACCCAAAATTATCGTTTTACCCCTGTGTCCAAATTGGACGAAAGGTTGGTGTTTTCTAGCTATCTTGCTGATTCCGAGAATGTTGGTGATGTTTATTTCAGCATCCAGAGACGTTTATTCGGAGGCCTTAGTTTCTGATCCTGTGTACTTGACGTATGGACGCTTACACTGTACAGATTTTTTGCCAGGCAAGTATACCTTGCACTGTACTGTGATTTACATTCTATATGGTGCATGTATTTTATTTCTGTCATTTAGTTCATATATTTTAAATGCTATATAAACTGCGCGTCCAAGAATAAATTGGGTGCAACGATGGTGGCGTCGTATTTTATCTTTATTATATATATTGCATGTTGACCTAGTTTTATGAGACCACCACATGATCATGAGGCATTCTTATATTTCATTGGCCATGACACAGTTGTTACACGAGTGTGAGTCTCATGTAGGACACAAACTTGCGTATTCGACTGATCATCGGTACGTATGGGACGTACGACAGATATGGATAACTGCTGATAGAATTTGCATTATTAGAAGCCTTGGCAGTTATTTAGAGGTATCGTCGTGTCATGTATGTGACATGCTTAGAGCATGGGATGGTGAGAACAACAAGTAAGGTGTTTGGGCTCCTTTGCACTTTCCTTGTGTAACCCGTACGCTCCGCCGGAGATGCGCGGTCATGATGACCACTATATATTATTATAATCAAAAGACGACATGCTTTGTAGGCCCCTGATTTTTCGAGAGAATCATGCCAATCC
Source organism: Iris macrosiphon (assembly GCA_036927795.1). NCBI lineage: Eukaryota > Viridiplantae > Streptophyta > Magnoliopsida > Asparagales > Iridaceae > Iris > Iris macrosiphon. Next base: position 63,247,554 of record JAYESA010000018.1, read on the forward strand.
AATTTTAGCCAGATAGCCCACTTGTTGAAAAGTTATTCTCAAAGTGCATTTACATAGATGATTAGGCGACCTATTGGATATTTATTTTCAGTACTTTATTGGCATGCTTCTATGTATCTTGTTACGTCCCTCTGAGGACCTGGTCCCTTTCCAGGTGTAGACGATCATGACTATTTGCAGGAGCAATGATCAGGACTTGCTACTTCGTTCTCTTTCGAGGAGGTCTTCTCTTCGAACTTCATTGTTCATTAGATGTACTTATTTTGTTTCTCTTATATTCTAGTTGGTAGTGGATTTGTCTCCATCCAACTATTAGTTATTCTCGACTAGTTCATATTTGGTTTATTGACATATATGATTATTTATTTCTTTATAATTTTTGTGGATGAGATTTAGTTATGCCCTGTGACTTGTGATAACTATATACCACTTGTGAATTATTATTCATAATAAAGCGTACGTATGTGTTATGGTTTCCATATATTAGAGTCTTCATATACATACAGCTGGCATACTTACGTATTCCTAGTCCTACGTATTTTGGGACTGGGGCGTGACATATTTTTAGTGGTGGCCCATGCAGGTCGAGAGTATATTGTCTTGGTTACGTTATTGTACTGAGCAAGCCTGCAAATAGGATTAGAGTATAGGATCTCATCCATATTTGACTATGACTCACCTTTCTTCCAATCCATTCTATTTAGATAATTGTATCCTGCTTGATTCATGTACTTCCCCAATAGTTCCTTGAGTATAGCCTTCTCCTAGAATATAGAAATCTTTGTTGTTAGGATGATAATTAGGACAACATTCCTACTAAGAATACAACTAGAATATTGACACATCACTAAGTCTAGAATATCTAATGAACCCTAGCATCCCTTACCTGTAGACTAATTGACCATTATCCCTTGATATATTTATGAAGGACTTGAGAGTAGTATAAACACTGTTAGGATTAGTTAGAAATTTGACCATATTGTTTGACCCTAACATTGAGGAACCAATAGAAATCCCAGGTTAAATATTAGGACTAAACCTAACTTTCATAGTGAGATAGTATTAGAGAACAATAAATTTAGATTCTTGTCTTGATATTAGCATAACAGTACCTTAGGAAGTCAAGAGAAATGAATATAATATTTTCCTTGGTCATACCTCGAACACAGAATTAGCATACCATATTTTCTTAGGAAATCATGATATTATCTAGAGTCTCTCTATTTAAGTTTATATCTCGTTCCTCCGAAACCTTAACGCTCGCTAATTTTGCGACGACTAAAATTTTCCTTCATCTTTTAATTCGTGCCACCTACCCTCCTAATTGTAGGCCGTCCTTTTATGTTAGGATATATAGTTTGCTAGGATTATAGTTGTTAATCTTAAATTTTAAAATTATGTGCTTGGTAGTTAGAACTTGATAGTTGAGTTATTTATTTAGATTATGATTTTATGATTATCCTTTAGTTTCAAATCACGTGATTTGTACCCATATCTCAATACAGGTTATATCCTATTTTACTTAAGGGCCAGTAACTTTTCCATTCTTAAAGTTAACACTTTGTTCTATAAGCACAATGATTAAGACCTAAGTTGACCATTACCTATATAATGCAATAGGATACCCTAATAAGTACAAAGATCTTTTCTCATATACCCTAACGAGAGTTTCTACTTATTTACAAGGACAAAGTTATTTTGTAGATTCTCCTTAAGGTAGATACAATATTAGTTTATTCTTTTAGGTTAGGTAGTATGCCTCATAACCTAGTATCACATAGTCCTTTTGACCTATTAATGAAGTGTAATTAAATAACATTAACTATATGCTACCATAAGACGATAGTGTTTATCCAGACTGTAGAACTTAGAGGCCATACCCCCATTGGGTCGACTAGAGACTTAGACAAGGAGTTGTATGGCACCTGCAGAGGCACAACATCGGACGAGTCTCATCTTCTTGGGAAACTTGAATTATTTTGTACCTTCTTTCATCATAATCTACCGTACTTATATTTTTGGACTACCTCGACTTATGCTGCCATTATAGCCTAGTTTTGGAAGCTTATTCTTTTATCGAGCTTGATCACGATATGTATTATTGGGTATACACACTAATACATTGTCTAAATCAGAATTGGTGCATTATGGTCTAGCTAACCTTAGTGCACTTGGTTCGCTCTTCGCATGACTACTTTACATGGATTGACATATAGTTGATTAGTAAACGAATATACTTGCCCTCTAGACAGGTCAGAGCATATCATATCAGGTACATAACTGTTCTGATAGGAACATACAAATCAGAATTTACCAAAATAAGATTTCAATCCACAACTGTCTTGACAACTTCCTTTTGAAGTCTTTAATCGCCTTGAACCCCGTACTTGTATTCTGTCACCTCTTCTTTGAATTCTTTATTATTGTTCTCCGTCTTCCCCTATTTCGGAAAGACGAACGCTCGTGCTTGGTATAAGTTTGATACACAAATAGTACTAGATATACCCCATAGGCCAATCATATTACTTGATGACTATCTTTTGTAATTAAGGGCATATCACATTTGATATATTTGGTATTAAAACTTTTGAGGATTGAATAACATGATTAAATAATTTGAGGAATTTTTTCTTAAATGTATAAGCCTTGTGTGATAGATGGGTAAATTCTAAGTTGGGTAGAAGTCGCATTGTCAACTTGAGGTAATTTTTTTTATTATGATCAAGTAGGATTAGATTGAGAGATATAAGTCATTTGAAATTTTGAAAATTATTTAGAAGAATGATTAAGATAATAAGGATCTAATAAATTTTGAAATCTTGATATTGCAGACCAAATATTTATAATTTGAGCACATGATTTAAATTTTGAATATTGAAGGTTGAATCATCGATTTAAATTTTGAGGATAAATATATAATTTTAGATTTGAACAATTGTTGAATTAGATTTAATATTTTATAATTTGAGGATTTGAATTAAAAGTTAAATTTGATTACTGGATCACCTATTTAAAATATTGAGGATAAAAATTAAATTTAAAAGTTGAGGAGTACGGAATTCATAAGTTGAAAATAGAAATAATATTTGATTAGAATTGTTTTCTAGAGGAGATTATGATAGTTAAAAAAAATTGTTGTGATGTAAAATTTGATGTGTGTTATTTAAATCTTGAAGATGTTGTATGGATTTGACTTAAATTTGGATGTTGATGATGACTTAAAAATCGAGAAGAGACTACGATAGGTGGAATTTTGATTCAAACGATGGTTATTTTAAATTTGAAACAATTGCGATGGATTTGAATAGATTTTATTATTTAAATTTTTGGAAGAGATCGCGATTGACTTGCCTTATATACAAATGTGAAGAATTTAGCAAATCATGTCTTATTTTTTATTTTGAGGATGGAATTATTTTAAGTTGGGTAGATTGTAAACCCCCTCACCTAAAAATATGTATCTTGTGCGTATTTTGTATTCCTTGTATTTGTTTTAGATTATTTTTCAAATTAATTAAAACCCAATAATTATATTAGGATACTTCACCATGGTTTGGACATTAATAATATAGGATGGCCCCAAAATATGTATCTTTCTTCATAGGAAGTAGCCTACACAGGAGACACTACCTGTAGGATCTTTTTGTGGCATAAGAATTCGATCCCTTGGTGTTAGTATGACATTAGTGTAATGACCATAGTTTAATTGTTTAATATTTATATATTATATATATAATTTAATTGTGGTTATTTTGTAATTCTAATTTTCCTACAATTAGCATCCCATAATTTTTCGTGCCAAATTGGTACATTCCCTTTTTGTAAGATTTTATATTATTTACTATTAACCTATTTTGTGGATAACCATTTAAACAATTACTTAGTTAATCAGATAATATAATTATTTGATTTATTATATCTAGATAAATACCTAATTATTAGTTATAAAATATTTTGTGTGTAGTATTTTATTAAAACTTTACAAAGAAATTTTTTAGAATTTATTTGGTGTACAAATATTATTTTTGGACTTTTTATCATTTATATATATTTGAATATATGTTAAAAAATAATAATAATAATAGCAATAGCAATAATAGTAATAATGATAATAATAATAATATTAATAATAATAATAATAATAATAATAAAAAGAGAAGAAAGAAAAGGAAAAAGGAGAAAAAAAAACACCCTAAAGAAAACTAACCTTAACTTAACCTTAAGTCTAATTTTCTAAAAACCTCAGCCCGCCTAACCCCAACCCAGCGGATAGTTCCCCCGCGGCCAGGACCCGAGACCCCGTTCCCTACTCTCCCTATATATATATATATATATATATATATATATATATATATCATACACCCTAACCCTAAACTAGTCATCTAATCGCCCACTTCCCAACGCCGCCGACCTCGACGACCGTGCAGCCACCGGATCATCGCCGCCGCGTCCGCACACCCGCACGACTGCACGAACACCATAGCAGAATTTGGCAGCGACGTGCCCTACTTTACGCGTTGTTTTTTGCCTCGCCGCTCTACCAATTTTCGAACCGCCTTCACCGGTACGTTCACGACCTATCCCCCCTTTCAACCCTGTAAATTAGCTTCCATCGAATGACGCTTAACACTAGATAGAAATCGAGGCCAAGTGAAGAAAAACCATCTTTTGAAACTGCAAAAACTATTTTGACCACCTATGTTTAAGGACTCATATCTTCCACCACAGGCATCCAAACTTAATTCTACTTTTTTTATGTGAAGTCCATATAATCGAGATCATTCCCTGTTAATTAGATTATTTTATTTTATGTTAAATTCAAAAATAAACTGGGTTAAAAATAATGAAAAACTTATTTTTAAAACTTTAGAATTTGCGATACGGAGTGCGCCCCGCCAAACGGAACCGCCCCGTCGTGTACCAATTACACCAAAAGGTGCGCATGATATGCCCTGAAGTGTGGGCTTTGGCGAAAACTGATTTGGACGTGTGTGCGCGTCGGAATCAACCCGTATCCGTAAAAAATACCCATATTGTAACTTTTGTAAAATATCACACCATTTAGTGTACGCTCGTCGGAATGCGACGAAACTTGCGCAATTGGATTCGTGGTATCACGCTGGTCCTGTGACCCAAGTTTTATGCGATTCTGCGACAGTTGACCAAAGCGCCTATTTGTGGGCTCCACGGTTGACTTTAAGGGCAAATTTGTGATCGGCTCACCGTAATCCAAAATTGGACATACCGTTGAGTTCGTATTGACGTTTAGAAATTGTTTGACCTATAACTTGTTCCATTTAGAGACCTTTACCCTTGGCACGTATTTTGGTACAATGTGGGCCATATGTGGACCCCGCTTTGACCAAAAATTACCGTTTTACCCCTGTGTCCAAATTGGACGAAAGGGTGGTGTTTTCTAGCTATCTCACTGATTTCGAGAATGTTGGTGATGTTTATTTCAGCATCCGAAGATGTTTATTCGGAGGCCTTAGTTTCTGATCCTTTGTACTTGACGTTTGGACGCTTACACTATACAGATTTCTTGCCAGGCAAGTATATCTTGCCATTGTACTGTGATTTACATTCTATATGGTGCATGTATTTTATTTTTGTTATTTAGTTCATATATTTTAACTGCTATATAAACTGCACGTCCAAGAATAACTTGGGTGCAACGACGGTGGCGTCGTATTTTATCTTTATTATATATATATTGCATGTTGACCTAGTTTAACGAGACCACCACATGATCATGAGGCATGCTTATGTTTCATTGGCCGTGACACAGTTTTTACATGAGTGTGAGTATCATGTAGGACACAAACTTGCGTATTTGACTGATCATCGGTACATGTGGGACGTACGATGGATAGGGATAACTGCTGATAGAATTTGCATTATTAGAAGCCTTGGAAGTTATTTAGAGGTATCATCGTGTCATGGATGTGACATGCTTAGAGCATGGGATGGGGAGAACAATAATTAAGGCATTTGGGCTCCTTTGCACTTTTTTTGTGTAACTTGTACGCTCCGTCGGAGATGCGCGGTCATGATGACCACTATATATTATTATTATCAGGCGGTCTCTGGCGTTCAAAAGATGACATACTTTGTAGGCCTCTAATTCTCCGAGAGAATCATGCCAATCCCATTTTAGCCAGATAACCTACTTGTTGAAAAGTTGTTCTCAAAGTGCATTCACATAGATGATTATGCGACCTATTGGATATTTATTTTCAGTACTTTATTGGCATGCTTCTATGTATCTTGTTACGTCCCTCTGAGGACCTGGTCCCTTTCCAGGTGTAGACGATCATAACTATTTGTAGGAGCACGGATCAGGACTTGCTACTTCGTTCTCTTTCGAGTAGGTCTTCTCTTCGAGCTTCATTGTTCATTAGATGTACTTATTTTGTTTCTCTTATATTCTAGTTGGTAGTGGATTTGTCTCCATCCAACTATTAGTTATTCTCGACTAGTTCATATTTGGTTTATTGACATAAATAATTATTTATTTCTTTATAATTTCTGTGGATGAGATTTAGTTATGCCCTGTGACTTGTGATAACTATATACCACTTGTGAATTATTGTTCATAATACAGCGTACATATGTGTTATGGTTTCTATATATTAAAGTCTCCATATACATACGGCTGGCATGCTTACGTATTCCTAGTCTTACGTATTTTAGGACTGGGGCATGACACTAATCGAATGATACAATCACAAATAAGTCTATTTCTTATATCGGCCAATCATTTATAGGACTTACTAATTATAGAGTCTGAGGTTATCTCAGAAATAATACATAATAGGTATCCTCAGGTCATGTCAGTGCCGAACATGAGCTAACCGAACCAAATAAATAAAATATGTATTACACGAGATGCACCAATTTTTTATAGGACAACTGCGCTAAAAATATGGTATTAGCGGTTCCAGTATTCCAATAGTGAAACAGTGGCTCGGCATAATAATAGGTCAAATACTGTACTCCACTAAGGTAGATGATATACAGTATCTGTGGTGGCCATCCCACAACGCACTTAGAATGAATCTCTGTGGGAAGTTTCGTTGGCATGATCTCCGGATACCGTTCTCTCTAATGTTACTACCACTTTTTGTTACCTAATTATCCCTATGTTGTGTTTGAAATCTCAAGGCATGGTCACATGAGAATTTCCCTTAAGATATCGTACAAAGTATGGGCACGCTAGATACGAATCCATGGAAGTCAAATCTGGATTCACCCGAGCATGTGTGCAACATTCAGAAAATCAATATCCTAACCACACTTTGGTATTTGACTCACTTATTTTGCCCGTACTGGGAAAATAATATATATTTATAATATCACGCATTCAGGAATTTGGAAGCATTTTCGATGCACAACCCAAATATAATCACTTAACATGTGACACGATCTGTCACACCTCAGCACACATTAAATCATGGACAATTATCAAAAAATAGTGGTATCTGTACGGATACAGTATTCGAGTCCAATTACTAATACATTGGGTCACAAAGAAAAAGAAACATTTAATCAAAATAAGCAAGGCCGCATGGAAAGTCGAGGCCGCATATGAAGTCAGGGCCGCATGACAAATCCTGACCGCATATAAAGTCAGGCCGCATGAAAAGTCTGGGCCGCATATGGAGTCTGGGCCGCATGCTCAGGGTTGAAGTCTACTCCTTGGGACAAGTGTTGAAGTAACGGGTAATGAATAAAGTGTCAGTGATGTGACATAAAGTTATTATTGTGAACAGCCATAAAGTGTGTCAGAGAGAAAAGATAAATATCATAGAAACATGTGCCTCAGTTCGGAGTCATGCATCCAAGAAAATGGTGGCCGCATATTCTCCAATGCCGCATAAGTGTCGGTGCCGCATAAAGTTTGATGCTACATAGAGGTCTCTTGGACTTAGCAAATTTCTTATTCGTTCAGCGAGTAAAAACACCAGGTATTCAAAGAAACTTGTGTGAATAAGCAGTTATGTGTCCAACAAGATGGACACATGCTATCAGTATACGGCAAGAGTTCAAGCAGCATTACCCTCTCAGGACGTATAGCACTCTCCGTTGCATAACTCGCTGGCCGCATGAAGACTTCGTCTTCTCCAAACAACAGGTTCGGCCATGGCAAATGCTCAAAAAACTAAAATCTTGTTTTGTCCACAAAACTGGTTTTAAAAAATATATGTTTAATAGATCAAAATCAAAAAAACTCATGAAACCCATAAAATCTTAAGTTTAGAAATGTAGATCTACACTAATCCACCAATTTAAACAGAAAACTCCAAGTTCTAAAAGTGTTAAGAAACACATAACAAACATAATAGAACAATAATATTGAGGTTTCTACATTTCTCATGCAAGGTACTTGCCTATGGAAAGTGAGAGAAAACATAAGAGAGAAATAAATGAAGAAGTGAAGAGAGAGAGAGAGAGAGAGAGAGAGAGAGAAAATATTGGGTTATATATGGTAGGGTTAAGGGTTGAACCAAGGGTTCTCATAACTTGAACCAACCCACAAAATAAACTTTGAGCAAGGTTAAACCAAAGAATGGGTCTAGTCTCCATGCACATGCAACCATGCTAAAATAAAAATATGTTCCAAATACATATATCAGGAAGGAGGAGTGACACATAGTATAGCAGTAAAGAGAGACATGTAATCTAGAGCAATATGGCATAATCAGTACACGATGAAATAAAATAGAGAAGAACTGTAACTACACTAAGTGTTTTGAAGTACCAGTTAGATATGTCATCGACTTGGGAGAATAGTTGTCTACTTTTAACGAGGGAGTAACACAATCATGCGTGAAGGGTATGATTGGTTGTTGGCTACATTACACGTTATTTAATCATTGCTTAAGGTTCTTGATCATATATCTAGCTAGCATTTCTCTGTCTCATCCAACCATGATACATCACATCGTATGATTATCAATATAATATAAACAAGTAATAGTTGGCTAATGTTATATGACGTTGGCTAATATCATACGATAATATGAGGAGCAAGATCTGAATATGGAAATGATATCTCATGACTGAGGATCCAACACATACTAATCCGTGTACCATCGTGTCAGGAATCAAGTATAACATTACTAAATACTTGTATTATTGTAATTATCAAATAATAGAAACTATCAGAGAATGTACTCGCATGTCGTCCTAGAAAGAGAACTTAAATCGATGCCAAACTAGAGTAAAAGTGACCTAGATATGAAATTAAATGTCAAATTGGTGAATTGGAAACATAAACATGTAAATTTAGTCAAGTGTTAGGCCTCTAGATCAATACTAGATCTTGGGTTCACTTTAACCTATTACTAGTTCATGTAGGTTGATATTGGTCAATACTTTATTACACTAAGTTTCTAGGTTTTACTAGCTAATATAAATATCAAGTATCATATAATTATATCATATAGACTCTATATAATTAATAACTTATAGTATATAAATGTATACCCATTACCTATTAGTAATACCTTGGTAATACTAGGTCCAACTAACAATATGGATACAACATATCATATGAATATGTTATATATCTAAGATATACAATAGTATCATATGGTATCAACTAATATCTTAGTATATAACTAATACCGGAGCCTATGAGATATACCTTAACCAATATCATATACTATACTATATAGATATCTACATAAATCAATACCTTGTAATATCACAACATCCCTCTTACCTTGGCCTACAGCCACAACCTAGTATCTAACTAACCTTGGTACTAATACCTTGGTACCACACTAGACCAAACTGGTAACTGATACATGGTTACATCACAACTCAACACAATACTATAGGGATACTCGAGTATCAATACCCAAATGTCACACACTAACATAACATTCACTGACCTCTACACTAAATGACACCATTTCCCCCTCTCTACACATACACTTCACTTCCTTGTTTGTACAGCCCAATATCTATACTGCAGGAAGTATTCTCCTTGCTAGCTGAACCCACCCCTGCAGACACATGTGCAATCTTCCACCTAACTGTGCCTGAACCCGAGCCTTGCTTCTCATTTGCTTGTAGAATTCTTCTCCTAGCTGCCCATGTTAATTTCCTATAACCTCCATGCTGCTCAAATTTGCAACAAGAGCTGCTACTAATCTTTGACACAACTGCTGCTATTAACTCTGGTACACTTCCTGTTGTTTCTACCTATCAACACACCTTCAACCTACATGTAAATCTGCACACATGCAAGCCTACCAAGAACTAACACACTAATTTCTGTCTCTGATACTCCATAATACCTTCAGATTCTCCCCATACAGCCTGTAGTGTACTCGAGCAACATGTGCTACTCCAACACTGCTTACACCAAGCCCCCTCCAAGCACTTGATGTGCACGAAGCCACACTAGTGTATCACACTATGATACACCACAACCACTAAACACACTCCATTGTCCATGAAATAATTCATAAACCATACACACATCTCAAATATAAGCATTGATAATGTAACTAGAAGAAATTATAGGGAATTGGTATTTATTGCTCAAAATCACCAAATAGTTCATGATACTAAGAACAAATACCAAAATCTCCATGGGTTTGATATCAAAATTATGTAGAATATAAATAATACCTGGAATAGAGCTAGAAATTAGTTGTACAAAGTAAGTTATAGTCAAAATAGAGTTTAGACACAAAGACCCCAAAAATATCAATTCTAGCTGTACGTACCATATCGTATCATGATACGAAACTATGTGTCCAATTGTGGACACATAAAAATCATTACAAACACAAAATAGACTCTATTTGTCTCATGGAAATCTCACACAAACACTTGGTGGACATAAATTTGCAGCTCCACCAAAATAGACACAAAATACTTAGATCTCCTAGATTTGGTGTCAATACCACCTATTTTTCCCTATTGGGTTGGTCATGACCATAGGTGGTTTCCTAAAGGTCTAAATTAGATTTCTACTATAAAAATTGAAGAGAATTGCATAAATTACTTATTGGGAGTTGGAATCCCAATAAGATACACCAATTGACACAAAAAAGGTGGGTTGGACACGATCCTCCTAGCTAGGCTCCTCTCCAAGCTCCTCCTTAGCTCTTACTTGTGCTCCCAAGCTTCTAGGCCTCCATGGAGAAAGAATTTGAGTAGTTTGAAGTGGAATAGAGTGAAAATTAATGGTGGTTTGGGAATGGCTTGAGGAAGAAGAAGTGTGGAGAAGAACATGTGAAAGTGGAGGAAAAATAAAATGTTTACACTAAGGGGGTAGGGCCAAAAAATAAAATATTTACACTAAGGGGGTAGGGCCGGCCACATGTAGGTGGTTGAGGGAATTATTTGTTGGAATAATTTGCCCCTCTCCTTTTCTAATGGCTTTTAGAATTGGTATGAAGGAATCTAGTTTGTTTAGGAAGGCTTCTAGTTGTTATGAAAAGTATCTCTACAACCAAAAATGGAATATTCTCCCCATGACACTTAAACTAATTAATTAATCTAATCTATGGTCATTAATTAATACTAATCAAATACTAACAACTAATAAATAAATTATGGCAACTAGCATTCCAACTATAGAAGCATGAAAAATACGCTGGATAGCTATACGCAGCGTGTTAAGGCAGAGCAGCGTAAACAGAGGACCTCGGAGCCATCAACGTACAACAGAGCTTTTCCGCTGAGCACAGAATAAAATATGAGCTCAAGGACCATCCGCGTAAAGCAGTATGTCCGGGCTGCTTCAGCGTAAACATGGTTCTTCATCGCCTTTATGGCGTTAAACTCATCCGCTTTCAATATAGTATTAAAGTGTACGAGGGACGCTTCGTATTCTTCGAAATGAACTTGTCAGATCGTGCAATGAACCTGACGTCTGGACTTCTAACAAAGAGTACTGTACGACTACCCAGACGACGGCTATAATGATGGCGCGGTACTGTAACCCAGACTGTCATTTACTGCCATTTCCTTGGCGTAAACCGCTTTTACGCATACAAAGGAATACGCTGCCTAGTTTTACACAGGCAGACGTGAGCTGTTTATGCTCCACAAAAGACAAACAGCCTGCCACGTCAAAAGCTGCCCTTCGTACAGGGCTCGAGGCATGTCTCTGCATTTAATGCGCAGGGCGGTGACAGGTGCTCGAGGCACGTCTCTGTACTTGATGCGCAGAAAGGATGGCAGACCTCCAGAACACGCCTCTGCATTTAATGCACAGGATAATGGCGGATCTCTGCATTTAATGTAGGTAATTTGATTAAATGTCACCGAACCGTCGTTTAGTGACATCTCCTTGGCGTAAATTGCTTTTACGCATACAAGGGAATACGCTGCCTAGTTTTACACAGGCAGACGTGAGCTTATTACGCTCCACAGAAGGCAAACAGACTGCCACGTCATCAGTTCCTCTTCGTACAGGATTCAAGGTACGTATCTGCATTTAATATGCAGAATGATGGCAAATCTTCGGGACAACAAATATATGAAGACAAGTCTTTGCATTTAATGCGCATGATGGGGGCAGATCTCTGCATTTAATGCAAGAGATTTGATTATATCTCCAAGAGCCGTAATTTCGGCTAAGACATCCACAACAACTCGGCTTCTACGCCTGCTCGGCTTCTATGTCCACTCGGCTTCTATGCCCACTCGGCTTTTATGCCTGCTCGGCCTCTATGACCACTCGGCTTCTACGCCTACTCGGCTTCTACGCCTACTCGGCTTCTACGCCTGCTCGGCTTCTATGCCTATTTGGCTTCTACGCCATGGTGACAGTCATTGGCTTCTACGCCAACCTCTTCTACACAAGGGATAACTACCTACGTGGCTTCTACGTCGTGATCTTCGCAGTAGATATATGCGTTTTCCCCTCAGTTGGACATGCGTCACATGCTCACTCAAAAGGTCATCTATACGCAGGCATTGGTTATTTTAAACCGTCGTATAAAAGGGTGCTGTACTTTCCACTCCTCGGTTTCTACGCCGACTGTGTGGTCACTGTCACTAAAACTCTATAAATAGAGACCTCTGTCAACAGAAGGAAAGGTCACAAAAATTGAAGGTCAAACGATCGGAAATTGGTCAAGGAATCCAGTATCAGATCCAAGGTCGACAATTGGGAGGAAAGAAGGAGGAGAGAGAACGGTCAAGAGAGAGAGAGAAAAATCCAGGGCTCAGGCAAAGAGTAGCGTTCGGCGACTTTGGCATCGAGCATCCACTCTCTTCAGCAACCTTCGAAGCTACTTTCTGTCTTCTACGGCACTTCTTCATCATCGTGTGGTCCAAGGGCTAAAGTGATCGACTGCAGATCAGACACCTATAGCAATATTTACCCAGATTAAATAAATTATACTCGACATCCTCGTATAGGATTAAATTTTACAATCTTGTTTGTAAACATAGAAGAAGGGCGGGTTTTCGTATAAGACCTCGTTTTCCACATATTATCTCTTTTGTTTATTTTATCCGAAACAAGATGGCGACTCTGCTGGGGACGTCTTTCTCTTCTGATGAGGAAGCAATTGCTCAACACGATGTGGTATCCGTGGGATCCGTGAAGAAGACACTGGTCGTCCAGTTCGACCAGTCTACTTACGAAGACATGCTTCGAACAGGGGGTAGCTCTCACTCCATCTCTGTCCAAAACAACAGGAAGCTGCGTAAGGTCTGGATGCCCAAGACATCCTCTACCTTTCCTGTGGACTCTTCGATCTCTCCGATCTCTCCGACTAATGAGGTTGTAGCATTGCTCCCTTCGCGCCTTGCGCATAAAATTCAGTCGTCTGTCTCTGACAGGGCAGACAAAACTTCTGGCAATGCCTTAGCGCTAACCCAAAAGTATACTCCGTGCCTTACGGGTAAAATTCAGTCGCCTGTCTCTGGCAGGGCAGACAAAACTTCTGGCAATGCCTCAGTGCTAGTCCAGAAGTATAATCCATGCTCTGCGCGTAAAATTCAGTCTCCCGTCTCTGGCGGAAAAGATGAAACTTCGGACAATGCCTCAGCGCTAGTCCAGAAGCCTACTTCGCGCTCTGTGCGTAAAATTCAGTCTCCCGTCCCTGGCGGAATAGACAAAATTTTTGATAATGCCTCAGCGCCAAATCAGGAATCCCAAACGCGTACCGCACGTGAAAATACATCTGCCTTCCGCGGAAAAGTAGATGATCCCTGCAATCTATGCAAGGGAAAGCAAGCGACGGACTGCTCAACTTCTCGGCCTTCACGCCTGCAAGTGAACAATCTGCCCGCCCTCCGGATTATGCGAGAAGCTGATGGCCGACTGACGACCTCCTCGGCTTTACGCCAACCGGAGCAGAGCTCCACATTACGCCAGGAGAAGCCCCTCAGCGTAAAGAAGGCTCAATTTGTGGGAAGGCACCCTCCTTGGGGATTATCCGCCACCCAGATGGCCAACCTGTTGTATATATGTGGCACAGGGAAGACTATGGTTCCCAATATCCGCATGCCCACTGATGTGAACAGGAGGAACAAGCCATCATCTTCTTCTTCTGTAACTCCTCCTGACCTACACAAGTATATAATCCAGAAATGCGAAGACAAGAGCCATAAACAGGCTTCAGTTCCCTTAACGGTCAAACTAGGGGAGATCTTGTGGGAAGATTCATCAACATCTAATGTCATCATGACAGGTGGGCTATATGAAGATTCCATCTTTATTATTCCTCCAAATCGTGACGACCAGCATCCAATAGTCTTCGGTCGCATGCGGAGCAGCCCGATTGTACAAGAAAAATATGGCGAGTCTGAGGGTGGCAGAATACAAATCCACAGGTATAGCCCACAAGCTTTAAAAATTATGTAAAGCATGGGTTATGATTTGAAGTCAAAACAAGGCCTCAACTACGAAAAAGGTAGACAAACGTCGTTGCATAGTAACTCTTACTACCAACAAGCTCGTTTCGGCCTGGGGTATACTGCATCTCTTGCGAACTCCAAACCTTCAGAATCCAATCCCGTACAACCAGAGGCAGGACCTTCTAAATCAGCTTTTATGGACAAATGCCATGACATGTCTGGGGGTAGCCTACCTCGACAAAGCAGGACAACATCCAAAGCTGGGGGTAGAATTCCCTCAGAATCCGAAGACGATGTGACGAAGACAATCTTCCCGGAAGACCGTAAAACTCAGGCATCGGAAGCCCGAAGACCAAAAGGGAATTTCTCTTTCAATGAAGATGACATCATTGAAATCTTTAATATGTTGAAGGAGAAACACAAACTTCAGCTTCCCAACATCAGATATCCTAAGAGGGCTGGCAAAGTTGATGACCCAGATTATTGTCTCCTTCATCGATACATTCATCATCCTACAAAGGCGTGCTATGTACTAAAAAGGAGAATCCAAGAGTTGATTGATGCCAAAGTCATTACTTTGCATCTGTAAACGAAGGGATGATCATTGCAAATCATTCAGACATAAGGTCATATTACCTCTAAACTATTATCAAACAGAGAGTTTGTCATGTTCATATTACCTCTGAACAAACTTTTCGAGTTTTTGGCTACCTATTATCATGTCCATATTACCTCTGATATCGGTTGTCATCTCAACTTAGCACTCGTACTTAACTCTAAGTACGCCAGTGGTGTTGAGTCCACAAAAACTGCCATGTCCATATTACCTCTGAGCAGATGTATACCTCCATCCCCGATGGAGTCACAACCAGAGAGTTTGTCACGTCCATATTACCTCTGGCAGGGCTTGTCCCAAACCTATTATTTGCACTCTCGTGCGCAACAAATGATAGGTCCACCAAAGATCCCCTAGTGGGATGTCCTCATCCCCTATCACCGAGCAACGGTCGAGATAGCCATGACATTCAAAGGATTCTTCCTAGAGCATGTACCTCGATCTCAGAATCTGGAAGCTGATGCCCTAGCCAGTCTGGCTGCAGATTTAGCTACCCCTATAAGAAGGCAGAATTCGGTAATCCTTCTTAACAGAGATTTATTCTATGTGAAAAATAACTTTCACATAGAACACAGCTACGCGATGGACACAGATCTTCCAAAGAGAGACTGGAGAAGTCCCTTTATAGATTTTGTAGCATACAGAATCTTGCCGGAAGACCCTAAAAAAGCTGTATCCGTCAAAAGACGATCATTGCGCTTCTATTTCGACGCATCATCACAATGTCTATATCGCCGGTCTTATGACGGACAATTATTACGATGTCTCTCTGGTGATGAAGCACAACGGATTATCCGTGAAGCCCACGATGGCGTATGCGGAGCGCATCAACCCGGTCCTAAGCTACAGGATCGCATCAGAAGAATGGGCTATTACTGGCCTACTATGATCACAGATGCAATAAAGTATACAAGACGATGCAGAGCCTGTCAGGTTCATGCAGACTTTATCCATCAACCTCCTGAGTATCTACATTCTACGGTTGCATCCTGGCCTTTCGAAGCATGGGGTATGGATATCATTGGTCCTATTCACCCGTCTTCTTCCAGAGGTCACCGGTTCATACTAGCCGTCATGGATTACTTCTCCGAATGGGCAGAGGTGATCCCCCTTGCGGAGGTAAAGGCATCTAATGTGATCAGCTTTATCAAGCATCACGTTATTTATCGCTTCGGGATACCCAGGAGGATAATTCATGACAATGGGCCGCAATTCATCAGCCAAGCATTTCATCGATTTTAGGATAAAAATTGGATACAAAATATGGCCTCTACGGCATATAATCCTGCTGCTAATGGTTTGGCGGAAGCTTTCAACAAAATCATTATCAAGCTCTTGAAGAAGTTCGTCTCTTCGAACAAGAGGGATTGGAATGAGAAGCTGGGAGAGTGTCTCTGGGTATACCGCACAACGGTACGAGCACCGACAGGTTGCATCCTATTCTCGTTAGTTTACGGGAGCGAAGCAGTTCTCCCCATCGAGATCCAAATTTCGTCACTCAGGATAGCCGTGGCTAATGAGTTGACTCAAGAAAAGAATGACCTGTTAAGGCTTCAAGAGCTAGAAGGATTAGACGAGAAACACCTCCAAGCTCAACAGCGCATCGCGTTCTACCAAGCACGCATTTCCAGAGCTTTTAATCAAAAAGTAAAGGAAAGAGTGTTCAAAGTCGGCGAGCTAGTTTTAGCCGTAAGAAGGTCGATGATTCTTACTCACAGAAGTAAGGGCAAATTCTAGCCCAAATGGGAAGGCCCTTATGTGATCGAGACGACATTCTCAAACGACGCTTATAGGTTAGCCCAGCCTAATGGAGACCTGCTAATGGATCCTATCAATGGCAAATTCCTGAAAAGGTACTACGCTTAACCTCCTCTGCTCAAATAGAGTATAATGAAGGTCTTATTCTGACAAAACTACTTCCAAACCGAAACTAGTTGAAAGCATATTCTATCATGTCCATATTACCTCTGAATAGATATGTTTAAACTAATTTGGAACTGCACAATCTATCACGTCCATACTACCTCTGATAGTATTTTGTGTACAAATTTTAGCTAATTCTATCATGTCCATATAACCTCTGAATAGATATGTCCCGCTGAAACTTATCGAGAGTATATCATGTTCATATTACCTCTGATATCATTTTCACCCAAACCTGTCATTTATATTCCAAAATGATGGGTCCACAAAGTCAGATAAGAGTCTCTTTATTACGTCAGAAAGAGCAAAATTATATGAAAAGCAAAAGTACATTATTTAGGGGGAGCGGTCAGGTCACGAAGCTGCTGCACCAGTGCGGCCATCTTCTCAGTCCTGGAATCCAAGACATCAGTGCGAGCCCGCTCCAGCCGTGCCTCATCATTGCTCAGGAGGGACAGTTCGGCTCTAGCCCGAAGAAAACTAGCATGGGCGGCTCCTGCACGCGCCAAGTTCTGTTGTGCTACGCCCAATCGGCCATCCGCCACACCTAGAGCTTCCGACAACTGAGAAGTCCACTCCTTCGCCTGAGCAAATTTCGTTTCCAGCTTGCGGACCCTCGTTACATTCCCTTCATACTCTGCCTGACACTGCATTTGAAGAGCAATGGCCTCCTCCAGGACGGCTTTTCCTTCATCCATCTCCTGCTGATGTGTCTGGAGGGATTTATTTATGCTGCCATCTGTTCGGTAAGCCGCGCAGTCATGGAGTCGTATCTAGCCTGGACCAGATCTTCAATATTATCTCGAGCTAGCTACAAGTATTCGTTAATGGGTTGCTCCAGACCATTAACTATCTCCTCCAGCGCATCAGCTACCCCAGTATCATTGAATTCTCGGATCGGCACTATCACGGACCGGGAGGACCTCTTCAGCGACGCAAAGCTCAGATTCTTCGTCAACACCATTGATATTAACATTTTCAAAGTGGTGTAGAAGATACCGGTGTACTGCTCGATCAGCGCAGCTAGATCCGAATGGACGCTGGGGGTGGCCTCGATATTTGCGAATCCCCCTCCAGGAACAACCTTAGACGATGTTGCCACGGCCGTCGCCTCAACAGGTGGTACGACAAAAGAAGAAGCGCCAACATCGGACGAAGATACCAGCATACTCATAGGAGGCATTGTCGCAATGACAGGCTCGTCCTCCTCTTGAGATATCGGGACCTCGTCGATAGGCGAGCTGGCACCCAAAGACGTTTCCTCTTCAAGAACAGGCGCCTCCGTGTCGCCGCCAGGTCCCGACACAGAGCCAAAGGGCGCATCTACACTGCCCTCCCCGAAGATATCTTCCCCTGAAAAGAAGACAAAAGGAAGTTAGTATCGAAATGAGGTTAACTTTCCTAAAAAGAGGCATGAAGACGACATTTACCCATGGCCAACGTCATATATGTCGCATCTGCAGCCATTACAGCTAAATTATTTCTTAATGGTGCTAAGCAAGCTGTCATACCTGGAGAAGGGGGTCTGCTAACTGACGCTGGCAAATAGTATTCCAGGTCCTCGTCAAATTTCAATCGAGGCTCATCGGCTGGAATCTCGCTAGGTGCGCTTACAGGCACGGCAGGGGTCCCTCTCGATGTCGATCCGCATAAAGGTATACGAAATCCTATTATACTCAGCCCCGAAGGCGACCGCCTTCCACTACCTGAAGCAGTAGCAGCGACATCAGCCTCCAACAGAGATTCTCTGGCACCACCAGCCGGAACTGTAGAGGGTTCCTCTCTAAAAGGCGAGGAACCTCCAATCAAAGAATCATCCCCAATATGGGGAGATGCAGGCTCACTTCTAGGAGCCTCAATACCAGGAATCCGGAGAGGACGATAAACCGTCTTCTTCTTCCTCTTGCGAGGGAAAGTTTCCTTCGGAGTAGGAGCCCTTCGCTTCCCAGAGATTACCAAAGGCCCTGCAGGCAGAGGTACTTCACCCCTCGATACCGCCAACAGAGGCTCATCTGGATTGACGGACTCCTCACCCTCGTCGGAAGAAACCGAGGGGACTTCGACTCTTCCCCCAGACTTGGAAGAGGGCACCCTAAAACTTCCATGCATATCAAAATCGTGATGGAAGGTGTTCGTTGCCACATAGAACTGGACATACGAGTGCAGGATACGCAGCTCCGTGGAGAGGGTAATGACCGACACAGTGAAAATTGCTCCAGTGCAACCCATGAGGAAGTATCGCCAGCCTCTCGCTCCATCAATGAGTCCACCCTTGGACCGAAAGCTGGTGACGGCGTTGCCCACGTGCAACTGATCATACCCAAACTGCCTGGCAAACCGACTAGGCAGGTAGGGCTCCAAGAAGCAATGATCTTCACTTCTGTACAATAAATGGGAAGGCCAAATGCAGACCAACCAATTAAAAGTTTTGGGAGAAAGAATGGTCTTCTCTCTACCTGAATCCTTAAGCCTAATCCACGATTGATTGCAATGTACAGAGGGGACAGTACAGAAGAGCTTCCAGCTGTGACTGAAGCCCAGCACCCGCCGACAGTCTATAACTATGGTCATGTTCCAGGAAGACTTCTGGTAGTTCAACAGGAAGCTGCCCCCCCGAACTACTGCCAGAGCCGGGAGACATAACCCTGGGGTTATGAAGAATTAACCACCCCATCAAGTACAGGTATGGTAATTCTACCCTGGGAAAGCTATCACGCCGGGTTTCATCGGCGAGCAGCCCGTCAGTCATGGCCCTCGGGACAGCTTGTATGCGGTATACCATGGCAGGGAGCAAGCCCAGTCTTGTCCCGAACACCAGACGTACTGCAGGCCATAGCATGTTGCGGTGAATGCGGTCCGCAGATGCGACGCCGGGCACTACTACTCGGCGCAGCCATATGGAGAGGAAGCCAGCCAGTTGAGCTTCCCTGGACAGAGGCCTGCGGCAGCGCCTCAAATAACTATAGGCCTTAGTGCCTACAGGATACTTTCCTATCCCTTCGTCGAGGAGCAGGTCCGGAGCCCCAATGTCTACCATGAGATCGTCGACTACCTGAGCATTAAGCACGCTCAGAGGATTCACAGGCTGATCCTTGCCCTCCAATACCTTCTCCGGCTTAGCAGTCCTGGACCGGTGAAAGAAGAGGTAGGATGTCCATTTGTTGATGTGATCCAAATCTGAGGGCTCACCATAAAAAGTGGTACAAACAAGGTATTGTACATCAGCTCCTGGTACACTTCCACTACCAGAGGGTTTGCATCCCCCAGCTCCCGGTTCGTGGGAACATACTCTTCATACGGAGTATCCCCCATCGGCAGTCTCGAGATCTCTGCCATCTCGTGGAGGGCCAATCCCAACTCCCCCAGTGGAGTGGCAAAAGTCCCGGTAAGCGAAATATATCGCTCCATCAGCGCCAGAAACAGGTTGGGGTTAGGAGGTAACCCAACACTGGTGGCACTCACAGCTTTGTACAGACCAATGCGCTCCAGCTCAGTCTGAAAATGCTTCAGGGCCCAATCAGCTAAGCGAGCCCATCGAAGATTTGTAGGGGTGATCCACCCACTGCACCGAGGGTTCACCTTGGGGTATACTCCCCCGTGCCCCATGAAATCATTGCAGAAAGTCGGTAATTACACCGGCTGGATCACTAAACTGTCTTCACTCGGGACACTGCCCGGGTACAGTTCCCTGAACATCGTTACAGAGCCGGAAGGGCGGCTGACAAATGACCCATGGTCAGCTCCTTTAAGATGAAAGATCTTCCCCGGTCTGCCGTGAAGATCGGGAGTCAGCGTCCACGACATCCTCCTGGGATGTGTAGCATGGAAGAAAGCCGAGATGGGATAGTCTTTCAGCATCTTGGGCAGATACAAAACTAAGCCCCCGGCAGGGAAAACCTAAAGTTCTCTCTTGGGCTTCGTCTGGGACTGCTTATCAATCATGTCTCTGAAGAGGAAAGCCGGCTTTATGTACTAGTCCCCGTCTATGTACGTCAGGGGCTCTCCGTTGATCAAGTTCAGCAGCGTTCGCTCGCCCTGAGCCGATATCAAAATTTTCCTTCCTTCGGGATACTGGGGCCCGGAGATAGGAAATGTCACGTGTGACAGATCCTCCAGATAGTTGGAGTGCAGCATCCCGACGGCAGAACCCATCACGTCGGCTAGCGGAGACGCATGCAAGTTAACTGCAAGAGTGCAAGAAAAATACGTCAGTTCCTATAACTAGATATTACAGATCTTGCAGCATACGCCAAAAATCAACAGTCTGTGCTTTACGCCAAGACCGTCAAAACTTGACCATTATGCTGGAATCTATTTCCTAAAAAGCGTAAAGTTCAAGGCTGGCAGTATACAGTCTGTGCTTTACGCCAGACTGATAAAATTGAGTTATTACGCTAGAATTGTCATCCAGAAGCGTAATACTCAAATTTTATACGCCAACTTCCGACAGTCAAAACTTTTACGCCAGACTGCAAAAATATAGAGTTTTTGCGCTAACACATTAGAAATATGGGCGTAAAAGATAAAACGTCTCTGTGCATCATCTTCCTCAGAGAGGTTATCCGCACAGAAGATGACCTAGCACGGTCACGTACAACGTGTACGAAGGATTTTCAGTCGTTCTTTTTCCCAAAATCTCTACCTTTAAGGCCGGGTGCACTACTCGTCGGCGGGATACTTCGCTCAGAGTGAAGTTTGCCTTGCCCGACCGAAGATGCCCTCGTTTGAGCAGAAGAACGAGAAGAAGAATCAGCCCTCTTTCCCTTAGAGGAGGAGGATTGTTTCGAGGCCATTATTGGAAACTTTGAAGACTCGAAGAAGAAACGAAGAAGAACTCGAACAGTCGAAGGCTTTCTTTAGCAAGAGACAGATGAAAAGTTTTTTCTCTCAGAAACTTAGGATATATATAGAGTTCGGATGGACTCCTCAAATCCCGAACCAAATCTTCTAATTAATATTCGATTATGATTGGGGACTACGTCAGCCTATTTACTCAGAGAAGGCGGACAGTCAGCGAATTCGAAAAGTTTTCGTGCAAAGCAGATTCGTGGTTTTTACGCTAAGGAGCTTTCTACGCTCGACAGCTACAGATCTACGGTTTTACGCTCACAGGCTATCAGTCTATGGTTTTATGCCCGGAGGCCTTTGTGCTCGGTAGCTTTTACGCTCGAGAGGCTACAAACCTACGACTTCACGCTCAGCAGCTACAAATCTATGATCTCACGCTCGATGGCTTTTTACGCTCAGAGGCAACAGATCCAAAACTCCACGCTCGGAAGATTTTCTTTTCAGAAGCTACAGATCTACAGTTTTTACGCTAAAGGAGCTTTCTACGCTCGACAGCTACAAATCTACGGTTTTACGTTCAAAGGTTACAAGTCTATGGTTTTACGCCCGGATGCTCTCATGCTCGGTAGCTTTTATGCTCGAGAGGCTATAAACCTACGACTTCACGCTCAGGAACTACAAGTCTATGATTTTGTCACACCCCAGTCCCAAAATATCGAGGGACTGGACGCGCGATAATGGCCAGCAGCACACACCGATGGATAAACCCAATTTAATGGATCCATCGGGGCGCACTTAAGCTGTAAAATAACAGTACGGGTCCAAATATACTATCTCATCCACAGAGTAAATACCATAATATCATAATCATAAAGCAAGATCATATCTCAATAAAATCTAAACTCGGGAAATAACCCGGTAATGAGTCTGATACATATGTCAGGATACAAGAATAAAGATAACTACAGCAATACTGAGTATGGAAACAGTATATACTCAGAAGATAACCTCGGTGATCACTCGTCTACGGAATCTGGTACTGCTTCCAGTAACTGCTCCTGCTCCTGCTTCTGCTCCTGCTAATGCTCTTGTACTGTATAACTCTGGGTGGATCTCCTCTGCTAATCCTGGGGACATAATCCGAATCCAGGTCCTCAGGGGACATAACAAGGTACAGATAATACAAGCCCTAATAATGCAGTGAAATAGTCAATAAAATAAACAGGGTAAATATGTAACCATCTATATGAAATACAGGTGAGAACATCACCAGTACTCAGGCTGAGACTACTATAAGCTCTGTGTAGGGGAGCCGGTAGTAGTGATATCATGTAGTTGTCTAGCTCGGCGAGAGACTGAGACGCCGACATAATATAGTCAACCTGTAGCCTGTGTGTCTCTCCAGCAATAAATGAATCAATAGGGAAGCACTAAATAACCAGCTAAGTGATATGCAAGATGAGAGCAGCACTAGAACTCAGGCTGAAACCA
The DNA here is from genome assembly GCA_036927795.1 of Iris macrosiphon. Lineage (NCBI taxonomy): Eukaryota > Viridiplantae > Streptophyta > Magnoliopsida > Asparagales > Iridaceae > Iris > Iris macrosiphon. The sequence goes on from JAYESA010000018.1 coordinate 63,271,210, forward strand.
CTACAAGCTCTGTATCGGGGAGCCAGTAGCAGTGATATCATGTGGTCGTCTAGCTCAGCGAAAGATTGAGACGCCGGCATAATATAAAATCAACCTGTAGCCTGTGTGTCTCTCTCCACCCAATGTAATTATACGTCTCATGTCCATGTGGCCCCATGTCCATGTCACGCACAATCATATCTAATGCAACAAGTCATAATAAGCTCTAAGCATATATATAAAGAATATGTCATGAAACCTGTATCCTATACAGAATCACCATGAATATCTCAGGAAGATTCTGTCTCATGAATAGTGTCAAGTGTCCTGGGTTATGATGTACTTGATAGGACAAGTACGAGAAATAGGGGTCTCGGCATCCATGTCTAGATGACAATACACTACGCCGCGTACGGTGTTGGCACCCGACTATGAATCGGACGCTAAGTAAAGTCACACGGTCCTAGGTCAAGCATGTACCACAATATATATATATATATATATATATATATATATATATAAGCCAAGGAAATAAGTAACAAGAACTGCAGAGTTTGGCAATGTACACTTGCTTGGGGTTCTGGCTCCAACTGTAGCTCTGGTCTCAGTATGATCTGTAGGTACTCCTTCGGTTGCTGAAATAAACATCACCATTAGATTCAAAAAATATCAAATAGCTAGAAACGCCTCTCCTTGAGTCCAATTTGGACACAAAGGCAAAAATGACATTTCCAAGTCAAAGCGGGGTCCACATGTGGGCCACTTTGCACCGAAAAGCGTGTCAGGGTCAAAGGTCGCCAAATTTGCCAAACTTAGTGTCAACAAGTCAGGAACGATGATACGAATCCAACGGAACTTCCAGAATTGGATTCCGATGAGCCGATCACAAAATTGCCCGTCAAGTAGAGCTTGTGGGGCCCACGATACGCGATTTTGTCAATGTTCTCAGAATCAAACCAAACTTGGGTCACAGGACTAGCGTATTGCTACGAGTTCGATGGCGCAAGTTTCGTCTCGATCCGACGTATGTACACAAAGTTACAGCGTGATCCAGAACTAACGGATACGGAACGGTGTCCGCGGATACGCGTTGATTTCGGTGTGCACGCACATCCAAATCAACTTCTGTGAAATCTCGCACGTCCGTATCGACAGCGCGCACGTATCGGTGAAGACCACACGCATCCAAGTTGTCCCGTTTGGCGGGACGTACTCGGTTCTGGGGTGAATCAGGGCGTTGTTTTTTCTGTTTTTGGATCGCGGTTCGCAATCGCCACTGGACACGATGCACCGAGCGGGTTGCATGGGCACCGAGAGGGTCACGCAGGGTTCGCGATGCAACTGACGGAACAAAAAACAGAGATACGAGGAGAGAGAAAAGAGTACCTGAACAGGGCTCCGCTAAAGGGGAAATTCGTGTCCGAGACGACACGAAGGGGCCGTGTCCTGACCGTGTCCGGTGTACGAGTCAAAGTCGTCTAGGGTTAGGGTTAGGGATGATGGCCGGGGCTGCGGCGGGGGAGGCCGGCCGGAGGGAGCTGGGGCGGTGCTGGCGATGCTGGCCGGAGGCGGTTGCGCGCGGCAGGCGGCCGGAGGCGGCGTCGGGCGACCGGAGGGAGGCTGCGGCTGGGTCTGCTGCGTCGGGGAAGAAGGAGGAGGAAGGAGGAGGAGATGGCGGCACGGGGCAAGGTGGGCAGCAGGGCGGCGGCGGCGGTGGCGCGGCGAGTTCAGGGGCGGGAGGCGGCACAGCGGGGTCTGGGTGGTGGAGGGATGGCCGGAGGGAGAGGGGAGCAGGGGGTTTTAAAGGGCTGGAGGGGGTCGTGGCTCCGGGTGAGGCGACGATCGGGGCAGAGACGGCCGAGGGGTGCGGGGCGCAGGGGCTCCGGCGACGTGGCCGGAGGGAGAGGCGGCGGAAGAAGCGGCTGGGCTAGGGTCGGCGGGTTAGGGTTAGGTTTAGGGATTAGGGATTTTTGTTTTTTTTTCTTTTTCTTTTTCTTTTTATTTGTGGAGAAAAAAATAAAAAATTATGTATACATATAGAAATTGGACTAGGGTTTGACCTAGGATTTGGGCTGGGTCAACGCTCCTTGGGCTTGGCTTCGGCTCTCATGGGGATGTCGGGCGTTTGGCACGGGTTTAATTCGGTTTAATTCTATATCGGTTTTCAGGGCTTTTTAAAAATGATTCTGGGGTCCAATAAATTCCCGAAAAATTATCCTATGTCCACTTTTCCATTTTACACCATAAAATATTTTTTTCATAATATTTTAATATTAATAAACAGTATTTAAAAATCATTTAATTATCAAAAGTCTAGGTTTTAATTACAGAAAAATTCCAGGAAATTACGAAAAATTATAAAAAAACCAAATTAATAATTACTAAAAATCAGGGGGCTTACAGATTTCACGCTCGATGGCATTTAGTTTACGCTCAGAGGCTGCAAACTTATAATTTCATGCTCTATGGCTTTCCGCATATCTGAAAAATACGTCGGCTAGTACAGTACATCTGAACAGTTATCAAAGGTGGTCAATTGCGAGAGTTCACATAGAAGATACTCCTTCTTGACCTCAAGATATCCCAAGAACCCGAAGCATACAGAGTTTAACATTGAGAATTACTCTTCTTCATGGGTCGATTCGAAGTTCATCCAGAATCCAGTCTGAATATTTCGTCTGCAAATTCAAGATGGCAACTCAGTTCTTGACAGCCATTCCTCGCCCTGTTCCAAGGGATTTTCGAGAAATCATTCTTGAAGATAAAGTCTGAACAAAAATTCTGTTTATCAGAAGTAAAAAACAACAGTTCAGAATTCTACGCGGTTCCTCATTCCTAACAGCAGGACAGTTCGAACACTCGACTGCTAAAGCGGCTTTCTGCGCATCCTTAGTTATGCGTAAAAGACAGGACATGACCTAGCACTCTTTCTATACAGAGTCGGCGTAAAGTATCAGACGTGTCGAAGCTACACATATTCAGATTTTACAGCAAAGTATGGCAAGATGATCATATGCAAAGAAGAAAGACGATTTTATTAAAATTAAAAGCATGATTACATGAGGAAAATCCAGTCTACAAGGGTTTTCTTCATTTTTATGACTACACATGAGGGAAATCCCGTCTATAAAGGACTTCCTCATCGTCGTTTGAAGATCGCGCCCAGAATCTGTTCTGCCAGGTTCTCGCATGGGCGGCAATTCTTCATCCATCTTCTCCAGCAGTCAGTCGGTGTCCGCAAACTGACTGACATATTGGTCAACGACGGGAGGATACAAAACTGGGCATAGACCCATCCTCCAACATAAGAAAAGTAGAGTAAATCTGCTTTCTTATATCCAACGCCGTGACAGATTGAGTTGAGATATTTGACCCAACTCAATCCTGGACTGAGCTAGTCTATCTGCTCTCATCCACGGAGGTAACGGGAGAAGGTGCCACTTGCAAGCAGCATAGTAAAATACGACCCTTCCTCTCTCCGGAAGAACCGCCATACAAAGTTGCTGATTATCCCGAGCAAAGAAGGCTATGATATCCTTCCATGATCCATCGTTGCAGAGGACATTTGCTCGAAGATGCCATCTTTTTCTGCTCCCTACATGCTGGAAGAGCATGGTCTTCTTCTTCCTCAAGTCGACCCGACGAACTCTGGCCATCATCTCTGTGTGGTGAAGGAAATATGGGAAGAACATGTTAACTTCTCAGCCTTTTTATAGGCGAAAGAGATCACACCGATCCCTAATAACTCTGCCATAAAGTCAGCCTTGAAAGAGCGTGTTAGACTTGACCGTTTCAAAGCTCCATTCAGAAATGTTTCAAATTACGAGGAACATTCATGCTTCATTCAAAGCATTTCAAATTACGAGGAATTTAAAAGCTTTGAAGGGGGTCTTGTAGAAGCATGAAAAATACGCTGGATAGCTATACGCAGCGTGTTGAGGCAGAGCAACGTAAACAGAGGACCACGGAGCCATCAACGTGCAACAGAGCTTTTTCGCTGAGCACAGCGTAAAATATGAGCTCAAGGACCATCCGCATAAAGCAGTATGTCCGGGCTGCTTCAGCGTAAACAGGGTTCTTTATCGTCTTTATGGCGTTAAACTCATCCGCTTTCAATACAGCATTGAAGTGTACGAGGGACGCTTCGTATTCTTTGAAATAAACCTGTCAGATCGTGCAATGAACCTGATGTCTGGACTTCTGACAAAGAGTACTGCACGACTACCCAGACGACGACTATAATGATGGCGCGGCACTGCAACCCAGACTGTCAGTTACTGCCATTTCCTTGGCGTAAACCGCTTTTACGCATACAAAAGAATATGCTGCCTAGTTTTACACAGGCAGACGTGAGCTGTTTACGCTCCACAAAAGACAAACAGCCTGCCACGTCAAAAGCTGCCCTTCGTACAGGGCTCGAGGCATGTCTCTGCATTTAATGCGCAGGGCGGTGACAGGTGCTCGAGGCACTTTTTTCACTTGATGCGCAGAAAGGATGACAGACCTCCAGAACACGCCTCTGCATTTAATGCACAGGATAATGGCGGATCTCTGCATTTAATGTAGTAGATTTGATTAAATATCACCGAACCGTCGTTTAGTGACATCTCCTTGGCGTAAATTGCTTTTACGCATACAAGGGAATACGCTGTCTAGTTTTACACAGGCAGACGTGAGCTTATTACGCTCCACAGAAGGCAAACAGACTGCCACGTCATCAGTTCCTCTTCGTACAGGATTTGAGGTGCGTATCTGCATTTAATACGCAGAATGATGGCAAATCTTCGGGACAACAAATATACGAAGACAAGTCTTTGCATTTAATGTGCAAGATAGGGGCAGATCTCTGTATTTAATACAAGAGATTTGATTATATCTCCAAGAGCCGTAATTCCGGCTAAGACGTCCACAACAACTCGGCTTCTACGCCTGCTCGGCTTCTATGCCCACTCGACTTCTATGCCCACTCGGCTTCTATGCCTGCTCGGCCTCTATGACCACTCGGCTTCTACGCCTACTCGGCTTCTACGCCTGCTCGGCTTCTATGCCTATTTGGCTTCTACGCCATGGTGACAGTCATTGGCTTCTACGCCAACCTCTTCTACAAAAGGGATAACTACCTACGTGGCTTCTACGTCGTGATCTTCGCAGTAGATATACGTGATTTTTCCTCAGTTGGACACACGTCACATGCTCACTCAAAAGGTCATCTATACGCAGGCATTGGTTATTTTAAACCATCGTATAAAAGGGTGATGTACTTTCCACTCCTCGATTTCTACGCCGACTGTGTGGTCACTGTCACTAAAACTCTATAAATAGAGACCTCTGTCAACAGAAGGAAAGGTCGCAAAAATTAAAAGTCAAACGATCGGAAATTGGTCAAGGAATCCAGTATCAGATCCAAGGTCGATAATTGGGAGGAAAGAAGGAGGAGAGAGAACGGTCAAGAGAGAGAGAAAAATCCAGGGCTCAGGCAAAGAGTAGCGATCGGTGACTTTGGCATCGAGCATCCACTCTCTTCAGCAACCTTCGAAGCTGCTTTCTGTCTTCTACGACACTTCTTCATCATCGTGTGGTCCAAGGGCTAAAGTGATCGACTGCAGATCAGACACCTATAGCAATATTTACCCAGATTAAATAAATTGTACTCGACATCCTCGTATAGGATTAAATTGTACAATCTTGTTTGTAAACATAGAAGAAGGGCGGGTTTTCGTATAAGACCTCGTTTTCCACATATTATCTCTTTCGTTTATTTTATTCGAAACACCAACCAATACCAACTAACACCAAATAAATTCTAACTAACTAGCATGTTAACTATTCACTAATTTTTTTTAATACTAATCACTCATATAATATAATATAATTAGCAACCAAATAAAATTACCATAATACCCCTAAGATAAAAAGTGGTGGTTACAGTTGTTGACTCTGAACCAAATGTCCTAGAGTTTCACCAAAGATCAACGGTAGATGCGAGAGTGCTACTGAAGAGATCAAGAAATGGTAGGCCGATATCAACGTTGGCTCACTGAAACAGAATGTTGGACATCATTCACCACGGAGATGAGTCAAGCTCGACTGTAGAATCGGTAGCAATGGCAGAGATCGAGAAATAACAAAATCTAACAAAGGTTAGAGATTGACAAGGACTCACACTGAGAGAGAAGATATCTGGCCGAAGAAGACTTCCTGTCGAATGGAAACGTAACAACTTGCAAGTCAATAATCATTAGGATCAAATAAGCTTCGCTGGAGCCAAGCACCTATGACGGAAAAAAAGATTGGCAACCATGAATTCAAAGAATTCTAAAATATTAATTAAATAAAAAAGAGGCGAGGTCTTACCTGTCGATCAAGATCTCGCCAGAAGGAAGTGATCCGCTGGAGAAGGAGGTCAAATTCGAGGAGTTCATCAAAGACGATGATCGATTATTCGCGGCTTCTCGACAAGTCTTGCTAGGATGTAAACCCCCTCGACCAATTTTTTTTTTTAATTAACTTAGATAGAAAGATTAGGGTTATTTTGGTCCTAATTAGAATTTATTATATAGAATATTAAATATATGTGCAATACTTTTATTACTTAGGACGCCTTACCGTTGTCCCGATATTTAGGACACTACACTAGCTGTTGCCCTGAAATAAATTCCATACACTTTGCCTAGACATACCAACCTACCAAAATGACCTTCGTGTAACTCACAGATACTCATTTGTGTGTCGGATTTTAGTCGCACAAAAGTCGTTACAAACGTCCGTACGTAAATTCAATTAATTGCATATTTATGTTCGTTGTCCGTTCCAATCGAGATTGAGACCCAACCTCAACCCGTTTTGACCAACCTCGATTATGATATTATTATACTCTAAGCCTACCATGCCCATGATGCTTGAGCCACCCAATTTTGACCCCCCAATTATTTTTAATTAATTAAATAACACCTAGCGCATTAATTTTAATTAAATTAATGTAGTGACCCAACCTCATTCAATTTAGATCCAACTCTAACCCAAACCCACACACACACCCACAAGCCTCATACAAAATACCATACACTATTTTAGTCCAATACAAAATATCAAACATGGTGTTTTGTCACATCAAATCCTCAATTTTAACTTTTCTGTAATTTCCTAATTGTTCAGGGGCTTTTATGCAAATTTGCAGTGAGGTGTCCCCCTTTCATTGGCCCAACTACATGGAGAAAGAGACTATATTCCTTGACCGGTCACCATATATTTTTCCTTCCTATTTTTTTGTACTTGCATCACTTTTTGGAGGGCACATCATGACCCTTCATTTGAAATGCTTAATTCCTAGCCTTCCCCTCATCATGATGATGCCTCCCCAACTCCCCAAAAATAACACATAGCCGGCCCTAATCCCAAGGCAGCCCCCACTCTCTCACCTACATATACAATATGTTGCACACAAACCTAGAAAACCCAAATACCTAGAAAAAACCCGAATTCCTAAAACCCTCACATCATCACCCTCACTCAGCCCTCACCACCCCGACCCCTGCCCTCAGCCCCTACGACCACCACCTCCGCCGAAACTCCGCCACCGGCCTCGTCCCTCCCCCAGCTTCCTTACGGCCGCCGCAGCGCCGCCCTGGCCGCCGCAGCCGCCGCCGGCAGCCCCCGCAGCGCCCCAACCCCCAACTCTACCAACAGCACCTCCCCCAACCCGAGCCACCCCAGCCGCCGCCCCGACCACCATGGACCACCACCACCACCACCGAACTCTTCGCCGTCGCCCCCCTCCGTCGATCCCCCACCCTGCACCGCCGCCTCCGCCACCGCCTGCGCCGCTGCAGCTGCTGCAAGCCGCCGCTGCTGCTGACAGCCGCAGCTGCTGTGACCGCCGTTCCGGCCAGCCACCGGCCGCTCCGCCGCCGTCCTCCCGCCGGCGATGACGCCTAGGTGAGCCCCACCTGTCAAGTATACATACCCCTCTAAATATGCGTATATACGTATAATTTATTATATATATGTATATATGTATATATATGTATATATATATATACATTTATATATATTAATATATATATTATTATATGTATTTAATTATATATTAATATTATAAATTACTGTATATAGTATATATATATACTATATTATTATATATTTAATATAAATATATATATTTATGTATATACATGTATATATATATATATATATATATATATAATGTATTATATATATATTTATGTTATATAAGTATTATTATATTATTATATTATATTATACAGTGTATATATACAGTATGTATATATAATATAATATTATATATTATAAATATGTATATATATATATGTATTTTTGCATTTTTTATAATGTATATATATATATATATATATATATATGTATATATATATATATTTATGTATATAGTAAAATATATAATTATATATATTATATAATTATATTATAATTTATTATATATATATATATATATATATATATATATATATATATATATATATATATATATATATATGTATTTAGTATATATATATATAGTATACTATTATATATATTATATGTATATATATGTATTTTATTTTATTTATATATATACACAAATATTTATATATATGTATATATTTTATATGTATTATATTATATATATGTAAATATATTATTTACATGTATATATATATATATATATATTATACTCAGATTATATATATATTAAACATATATATATATATGTATTTATATTTTTAGCATATATATAAATATATATATTTATGTAGATATATATATGTATATATATATTATGTACTATACATATATTATTATTACATAAGCTATATATGTATATATTTTATATGTATAATATTATATATATGTAAATATATTTTTTAGCATATATATAAATATATATATGTATGTATATATATATGTATATATATATTATGTACTATACATATATTATTATTACATAAGCTATATATGTATATATATATTTATATATATATATTTCTATATATATATGCAATTATTATAAATATGTATGTTATTATATATATAAATATAAAGATTACTAAGTATATAAAATATATGTATAACATATAAATTTTATTATTAATTTCCTTGCATTTAATTATATATTTATATTTATGTATATATTTATTAAGTATATAAATGCTATATATTATTATGCTCCAAATATGTATATATATGTTATATGTATTAATTATATATATATATATATATATATATATATATATATATATATATATATATATATATATATATATATATATATATATATATATATATATATATATATATATATATATTATATATATATATATATATATATGTATTCAGTATATATATATAGTATACTACTATATATATTATATGTATATATATGTATTTTATTTTATTTATATATATACACAAATATTTATATATATGTATATATTTTATATGTATTATATTATATATATGTAAATATATTATTTACATGTATATATATATTATACTCAGATTATATATATATTAAACATATATATATGTATTTATATTTTTAGCATATATATAAATATATATATGTATGTAGATATATATATATATGTATATATATATATTATGTACTATACATATATTATTATTACATAAGCTATATATGTATATATTTTATATGTATAATATTATATATATGTAATTATATTTTTTAGCATATTTATAAATATATATATGAATGTATATATATATATGTATATATATATTATGTACTATACATATATTATTATTACATAAGCTATATATATATATATATATATATATATATATATATATATATATATATATATATATATATATATATATATATATATATATATATATATATATATATATATATATATATATATATATTTCTATATATATATGCAATTATTATAAATATGTATGTTATTATATATATAAATATAAATATTACTAAGTATATAAAATATATGTATAACATATAGATTTTATTATTAATTTTCTTGCATTTAATTATATATTTATATTTATGTATATATTTATTAAGTATATAAATGCTATATATTATTATGCTCCAAATATGTATATATATGTTATATGTATTAATTATATATATATATATATATATATATATATATATATATATATATATATATATTGTCTTTTATATATATATAATATATATATATATATATATATATATATATATATATATATATATATATATATATATATATATATATATATATATATATATATATATATATATATATATATATATATATATATATATATATATATATATATATAATGTCTTTTATATATATATGTATTTAAGTATAATATATACTATACTATATATATATATATTATTTAATATAGATACATGCATAGGTGTTGTGTATGTATACATACTCTATGTTAGGATAAGTAGTTATGCTAGTGCAATGTAGTGAATTATAATCTTGGGTTATCTGTTCATAGGCAACCGAGACGGTGCTACCTTGACTGCTGGTTCCGGAGCATTGCTTGTGCACACCAGAGTTTCAGACAAGTATACCTTACCTTGTTGATACTATTTAAATTCAGATGTTTATCTAGTTGCACATCTTATTATTTTAATATTAACTGTGCGCGTCCGAGAAGACTCGGGTGCAGTCAACGAAGGCGTTGATGTTAGGACTTGTGTTTGACCTTGTGTCTAGTGGAACCACCTAAAGTTGAGGAGTTATCAATATGACTTTCCAGGCCTTGACACGTATCTTAACACGTCACAGAGTGAGTTCATGTAGGGATGCGTGCTTCATGATCGACTGGCCATCAGCATGAGCAGCATGTGTGACGACATTTAGCTTAGTTATTTATTTCTGTAGCGACTTGTATCATAGTATGAGGTGTCCACGTCACATTCATGACTTGTACATTGATATTGGGCGGGGAAGACAATTAGTAGGTGTATGGGACAGACAATTGGCCGCCATAGTTTCAGAGTAAACTGCGGGGCCGTGAGTCTTAGTGTTACCCGGTTATGGGCCATGTGTTACCCGGTTATGGGCTCAGGTTCCCGGTTAGGGGCATATATGCTTGTCGATACATCCAGCAGAGGTTACTAGCTGCGTGCTATCATGATCGGTGATGTAGTCAGCATATATTCCTGGCGTTCAATTTACAGCTAATGCCAGGTACTTAGCCTCTGGCTCGACGCTATGCTTTATATCTTTCACCTACCCATACGTAGCAGGGTTGTCTTCAAAGTGCATTTCACTTAGCTGGTTAGATTACCCTTGAGTTTACACAGTATATACTTTATGGCATGCATTTTTGTATACTTGTTATGTCCCTCTGAGGACCTGGTTCTCTTCCTGATCTGGACGAGCACTTGTACCCGACCATCTATGGAGCAGGAGTAGAGACAGGATTCCAGATTGAGGACTATGAGGCATTTCCAGGGGAGTTCCCGTAATCTGAGTACGCAGCTGCATCGAACTAGAGTTTTTATATCTTGCTAGTGATACTCTAGTCTAGTTATCTTACCTTTTTTTGCACTTTATTTCCATTTCTGTATTTTAGTGGGTTTGTCCCCATTCAGACTATTTCAGATGTATTATGGATATTCAGACTCTTGTATTTTATTTATCAGCATTTTGTTTCAGCATTATGATATTATTTTCTGTGGATGAGATTAGACATTGCCTGCTATACATTAGCATATTAGACTTGTTAGTGTTTTAGGACAGCATATCACGCTTCGATAGGATCCATTAAATTGGGATATCCTTCGGAGTCGTGTCAACTGGCCAATGCCACGTGACCTGGTCCCGCATATTTTGGGACTGGGGCGTGACATGGTTTTAGTGGTGGCCCATGCATGTCATGATAATCGCTTGTGGTATGGTAACATGCCCAGCGAGCCTGCAATAGGATAGAAATTAATAGATCTCATCCACTTTCTGCCTTTGAACCTCTTTCGCATTTGATTAAATATCTGCATCCTGCTTGTTATTCCATACTCTTTTAACAAAGTTATATTTCTTGCAGCAATATGAACTTGCGCAGCAGACGCGAAGCATATGGCGCTATTGTGCCATCCACCACCGCACCAAGGGAGGATACACCCCCTGGACCACCCGGAGAGCAGCCTCCACCCCAGGCACCGGTGATTCCCTAGGCCCCGATGATACACTGGCACCAGACCTCACCCGACGACGGAACGCAGCAGCCAGAAGGCCAGACATCCCAGACTGTCCCAATGCAGCACTTCGAGGGACAAACATCGAGGGCTACTCTGATGCCGCCGTTTGAAAGGCCCACATCCGAGGAGACGCCGATGAGTCAGCCAGAGGTACCACTACCACGACCTCCACCGTTTCCACCCTAGATGCCACCAGCGGAGGGACAGCCCCAGATGTTTCAGTTCTTTCAGGCGATGATGCAGGAACAGTGGCATCAGACTGAGACCCCGAGACAGGGCCTGATGATGGTACTAGAGAGGGCACCTGCCCAAGCAGCAGCACCAGCACCTGCACCTGTCCAGCCAGTAGGCACTATACGAGGCTTCTGCTAGATGGAACCGAGGACCTTCTCAGGCAAGGAGACTGCAGAAGAGATCTCAGACTGGGTCTCCAACACTGAGATGCTATTGAAGGGTTCGCAACTACACCCCGACCTCTGGATGACCGTAGTGAGGGCCCAACTCACAGGCAACGCCCATCACTGGTGGGATTCGATGGAGCGTAGTGTCGGTAGGACGCAGACTTGGGAGGAATTTTTAGAGTACTTCAATGTAAAGTATTTCCCGGCTATGGTCCGGAATGCCCTCAACTCCCAATTCCTGCACCTGGAGCAAGGAAATCTGTCCGTAGACGCCTACGACGCAGAGTTTAGTAGGCTCAGCCGATTTGGTGCCGTCCTGATACCCAACGACCTGGAGAAAGCCAGGAGATTCCATCACGGCCTTACCTTCGAGCTGCAGAGGTACACTACTACTCAGGCGAGGATCTCATACGAGAAAGTTCTGTCAGAGGCCAGGATCCAGGAGGCTATTAGCAGAGGATCGAGACATTCCAGCACGACTGCACCAGCCAGAGCTCAGCTCGGAGCAGGAGGACCGATTCGTCATCCAGGAGCACAGACGCAACAGAAGATTGTGCCATATCAACAGAGGGAGCTACTGACGTGTCACTTTTGCAGAAAGAAGGGACATGTCCAGAAAGATTGCAGAAGAAGACTAGGACTGTGCCTGAGGTGTGGATCAACCCAACATCAAACTCAGGAGTGTTTCCAGTATAGCGATAAAGCTCGGCAGATAGTACAAATGCCAGCCCCACCAACCCTAGGTATGTCCGTAGCATTGCTTGATAATTTATAGCTTATTATGTGTTATTTTAATTTTGAGGATAAAATTCTTATTAGTTGGGTAGATTATAAACCCCCTCGACCAAAAAAATTTATTTTAATTAACTTAGATAGAAAGATTAGGGTTATTTTGGTCCTAATTAGAATTTATTATATAGAGTATTAAATATATGTGCAATGCTTTTATTACTTAGGACGCCTTACCGTTGTCCCAATATTTAGGACACTACACTAGCTGTTACACTGAAACAAATTCCATACACTTTGCCTAGTGTAACCTCCGATTTCCAATTTCCAAAATAATTAGATTTTAATTTATTTTAAAATATCAAGTTTTATAAAATATTTCGTAACCTCCGATTTCCAATTTCCAAAATAATTAGATTTTAATTTATTTTAAAATATCAAGTTTTATAAAATATTTCTCCTTGAAAATTTTTATTTGATTTTGAACGATGTTTGATTTTAGAAGGTAATTTAAAAATCTTTATAAAAATCATTTTTTCCTAAATGACGATGTATTACAAAATAAATAAATAAATAATAATATATATATTCCTCTAGTTTCAAATGTTTATTGGCTTGAAATCATAAAATTATTTATTAAAGGACTAGTTGTTTCTTCAAAATAATTTTTATAATTAATGGAATAGTAAATAAATAAATTACGTAGCTTTCCTAAAATATTTTCTGAAATTATAATCTTTTCTTTTTAAATTTTACAAATTGCCATTTCCTATTAACTAGCCAGCACACCCTCATTTTTCCCACATGAGAAACTTTTTTTTATAATTAATTCTGGGCCATTCATTATTGGGCCAACCCGCAACCCTTTATCCCACACCCTTTCTCCCTATTTAAGTCCCTCATCACATCTCCCTAGAAACCCTAGCTAGCCTTCACAAATCCCCACAAAGCCAAAGCCACCATCATCTTGTGTGCTCGTGTCTGTGTGTCCAGCATCACCGTGTCAGCCGTGATGGCCTCGGGTCCGACCCCGGGTGTCCCACCGTATCCATTCATTTCCTGTGTCCAGATTACAGTATTACAACCAGATTTCCGTGTCCAACACCCGGACACGCCCACAGAGCATCATTCCCGTGTCCGGCAGACCCGGACACGACCCCTGACACACGCAGAACCCAAAACCCTAACCCTAGATTCAGCCTCGCCTATCGCCGCTGGCCGCCGCGTCTCCCCCGACGTTGAGCTCCGCTGCCGCGTCGAGCTCGGAGACCGCCGCCTGGGATCCGTCGACCACCGCTGAGAACATCCGCCGCCACAGCAGATCCGGGAAGCCGCCGCTGCTCCCGAGACCCGCCGCCGCCGAGTCGACGCCGCCACCGCATCGAGCCCTCCTCGAGCCAGTCGACGCCGCGTCGTCGAACTCAGCCGACCGCCTCCTCGGGACGAGAGCGCCGCCGTCTTCTCGAACCGAGCACCGCTGGAGCCGACGCCAACGCCGATGCCGACGCCCTGCCGGCCCGACCTCGCCGGAAACCCCAACCGTAAGCCCTCTTTCCTCCTCCCCCTTTTTTCTTCTGCTCTGTATATGTAATTAGGGATTTGTAATCATTTAATTAATATATGTATATATGTAATAGTTTAATTAATTTGTAATAGTTTAATTAATTTGTAATAGTTTAATTAATTTATAATTAGTTGAATTAATTTATAAAATTAGTTTTAGTTATAACTAATCAGTTAATTAGTCATTTGTCAGTAAATAAATTCTTAATCAGTTAATTAATTTATTAAATAGATTAGTTTAGTAAATTATGTAATTTGTTTATTAATTAAATATAATTAGTTTAGTAATTTCCTATAATAAGTTTGGTAATATATATATATATATGCATATCAGTTTTATTGTTTATAATTTAGTTATGTATTATGTATAAGGATTTTTGATTGATATATAAATATACAAATATGTATTTTGGTATAAAAATATATATATTTATAAACATCTATTAGTATATATACACAAATATGTATTTTGTACAAATACTAAGAGACACTTATATATATATATTATATACGTTTTTATTGGTATATACTTGGAGTGTAAATGTGTATGATATACGTGTCTATACTAGATGACCCTAGTTGACTAGTGCCCTGCCTGACCTGGCCCTGAGACCAGTATTTTTGACTGTGTTAGTGTAGCATCTGATGCAAATGTGGTTTTGCTTGTGTTATGTTTATAGGACTGTTGGTTTACCCAGGGGATACTCTGGAACAGGACATTGGTTTTACCAGCTAAGGACCCAAGGCGAGTACATTCTCTGATTAGTTTCTAATTTATGATATCTCCTATGTTCACTGTATCTAGTGTAAATATCCATGTTCTTGACACATTGGTTACACGGATCTCGTCATGAGATGTTATTCCTTATTCATGGTGTAGCTTGTACAAGACTTGTTTCCTTGATATCTTGTGCATGTACAGACACTGATTCTCGGGGAGATTTGCTACCTTCTTAGGGAATCCCGTGCCATAGCGTACCATGATTGGATCTACTATACCAGTCGGGGGGGTTGGGGAGTACTTTAGTGTAGATATGTGATCATACCCAACTTTATATGCACCATAGCTCACCCCACATCTCACGTCGGGTGCGGCCTGACCATTTACATGCTCCATAGCTATTACGTGTGATTAGCCTGACCTCTACATGCATCATAGCTAACCAACGGTTAGCCTGACTTTATATGAACCATAGCTAATCACATGTAACCAGCCTGATCAAGTTCCCAAGCCGATCACATATTAAAGCTAGTACTCACACACTTAGTCATAGGATTCTTGCTCATGGACATAATGTTTCTTTTCCTGCATTTACTTACAGTATTTCCAGTATTTCTCTCATTGTACATTCTCGTACTTATACATGCATCTGGTATGTTTCCATCTAGAACTGCTACATAGTTTATGTCATTTATATAGAACTGCTATTTAGAGATGTACTTTGCTCCTTCCTGACTGGAAAATATTTTTCCAGACTGTGACCTTAGTGGACTTGTTCTGACACTTGGAGATTGGTTGTTACTGATTACAGGTATGATTGTTTTATCATTAGTCTTGTGTTGTACTCTTTTGTTCTTCGAATTCTTATCGTGCTGTAATTGTGATTGAGTATGTTGTTCATCTTTATAGTGTTATCCGTGTCTCCTTATGGAGTTGGATACTAGTGTGAGATTATTTAGATAGTACTTGACCTAGACAGCGTTCTACCGCCGATGCTGCGGCGTAGGCTGGACGTACCCACGCACTCGTGCCCCTAAACCGGGTGCGGGTCGTGACACGTTTTTAGTGGTGGCCCATGCAGGTCAGACTTCGCGAGTTGTGCGATGTCGTAGTAGTGTGGCATCCTTGTTATACTACTGCGTGTCTGCGATAGGATATAGGACATAGGATACTAGGATGAGAGAGGATACTCAATCACAAATTCTTGA
This sequence comes from Iris macrosiphon, assembly GCA_036927795.1. Taxonomy (NCBI): domain Eukaryota; kingdom Viridiplantae; phylum Streptophyta; class Magnoliopsida; order Asparagales; family Iridaceae; genus Iris; species Iris macrosiphon. Next base: position 63,288,016 of record JAYESA010000018.1, read on the forward strand.
GAGATTCCTGGGACGAGCCCTTGAGAATCTTATTATAACTTCTAATTTTGAATCCTTCGTTTTGTTTCCGTCCGCTCTCGCTTGTTGTTATTAAACTTGATTCTTGTTGATAAGTTATTAAATTAAAATCTTGGTATCATTGTTGAGTTTGATTCTTGTTGACCAGTTGTTAAATTTAATTCTTGGTATCGTTGTTGAGTTGATTTCATATCGAGATGAATTTTATGGGCTAAATTTACGGTATCATCTGATGACATATTTTGATGAGGACAGTGAGAAAGGTAAAACGTCTACTTTGGTTATGGACCCTAGAGTTTATCGCAGCAATATTAGCTGTGGTGACGAGAACGTAGGAACCTGACTTGGATGTACATACTATAGTTATGAAACTTAGAGCTTCTCGCAGCCATACCGGTTGGCGTGGCGAAGGTTCTAGATGACATGATTATAGGGTTGCATACCTTAGTTACGGAACCTGTCGTTTATCGCATCTATGCTTACTGGCGTGGCGAGGATTCTGTGTGTCATGATTTCTGACAGACGTGTATGATTATCAGGTTGTATCTTAAATTGATTCTTAAAATATCATCTCAAGACTTATCTATTTCTGTTATTCCAGGACTTTGTTCCACCGCTTCTTTCTTTACTAGCAGTAAAGATACCTTCTGTCCTCAATTCAGTCTTTGAGCTCCTATTCCTTGAGGATTTCTTATTAAGCATGGTAATTAGTGGCTTGTAATTTTGTTGTCTTGTATTAGTATTGACTGTGTTGCTAGTGATTTGTAAGTATTTCTTAGTTGGACATGTGAGCAGTAGGCTTTAATCTAGAGTTAGCCCTTAGCATAGTACCTTGTACCAATGATTCTAGGAGTAGTGTCATTAGAGACTGAGTAGAAGGAGAGTATAGAGTATCATTGATAGTTCAAGGGTTAGTATCAAAGCCAACATACCCGTCCTGGATAATCATGATTATGCAATTGGATGATCTATGTGAATAATTAAGTATCCAGGAATAGTATTAAGGATTAATGGAGCATAACGTTCAATTTGGTGATTGATATCGGGTGTGTTAAAGGTAAAGAAATTTATATACATGAGGAGTTATAATGAGGTGTCATGAGTAGAGAAATATCAAAATTTGTAATGAAAGTGGTGAAGCGTATCACGGATTAGTTTAACAGGCTATAAAAGGTTGAAGGGAAATACATATACATCAATTGAGATGAGAACCATATACATGCCCATGAGAGTAAAGAAACATGAGTGTTATAGTAGATACATGTAATCATGAGTTATAATGAGATTGATGAGATGATCCATTAATGAAGCTAGTGATATAATACCAAGAGTGCTAATGATTCTATATCGAGGATTAGTCGAGAATAATGTTAATAACAGTAAGCACTCTGTGTGATGATAATTAAATGATATACCAGTTGACATAAATTGAAAATCATGAAAGGAATTACAGGTGATGATAACTTTGATCAATGGAGAAAATGGTGCAAGTGATTTAGGCAGTACAATTTTAGTACACAATTATAGACACTAGATGCATTGAGTGCACCTTGAGTATCAGAGACCGTGAGCACTGATATGTACACTTATGGAGTTATAAATTAAAAGGTGGAAATAAAATTTTATTTTAGAATAATTGAGGAGCTGAGATTACGTCATTAAACTTTTGAGGATTTTAAATGTGAATTCAATAAACATGGTTAAGGCTACAAGGATTTTTGGAGTAATTAAATTTTATTTCGATGTGGATTATCTGATGTTGAGGAGGTATATACAATTCATTTTTAAGTTGATCGAGAAGTTAAACCTTGACGATTATTTTGAGGATTAATTTTATGGTAGATGAGAGATATGAATATTAATTATGAGTAGATGATATACATGTGTAAGGATCTGGTGATTTGAGCATGATTGAGATGGCACCGCAGACTGACTTGGGTGTCCATCTAAAGTTGTATTGGAAAGAGCAGTATTTAGTATGGTGTTGCACTTGACGTATATTTGAGTGATGAGAACGACTAGTATGAACAATTGTAGTAGGAACGGGAACTGACAGAGGGTATGGTACTAAAGAGATAGAGGTATCAACTTGGATGCATTATTAAACCATGGCAATATTAGAGGTTCTTGGTATCAGATTTGGTATTAATAAACAGGTGTGTGCCATATGGATATATTCATGGATCTTGTGGATAAATGACTAGTTGATATGGATATCAGTGTACAGAAATAGGAATTATTTAGTGAATGTGCTAGAGTTAAGTGTTTGTTAGAGATAGTAGATACCGCAAGTAATATGTTAGCAGGTTCTTTCTTTCTCTCCTAATGATTTCTTCTTCCATCTTTCGATTGATTGATTTTCCTAATACTGTAGTTCGTATTCATGATTTTCTTGTTAGGATAAAACTAGTAGTACACCCTAGCAGAGACTGAAATACCATGACAAGGCACATGACCTATATTTTCTTAAATTGCATGACTGTAGGTAGAGTTTTCTTAAACCATGATCATTAGGGTTTTGACCATAGCAAAGGTCTATGACAAGGTTATGACCGACAAAAAGGGACAAGATGATTAAATTATGGATGAGCATAAATTTAAATAAAGAATTTAAGGGATTGTTATAACAGAGTTGATGGAATCATTGTTTTTGCGAAAATTGAGGTTTGATTGAAATTCGAGGACAAATATTAACTTAAAGGGAGAATTAAGAAATTCACAGAGCCAAAAATTTGAGGATTTATTAATTTTAAGGAGGTCTTGATATGATTGAATTGATTATTAAAAATTTGAGAAATTTGAGAGATTATCATTTTATCTATTTGATTGCAAGATAGAAATTTATATATTATGAATGTTGCATTGAAGATTCTGGAAGCATCGCATCGTTGAGTATTTGAGGAAAAAGAAAAGCGGGAAATAAAATCGTAAATGGAATAGTGTCAAATTAAACTCTTGGGATGAGGAGTTAGATTGGAATAAGCATCGATTGAAATTGAGTTAGATGATTGATGAGTGTTTAAAGTTAAATTTTGGGATGCAGATTTTTTAAGTTTTATAAATATGCATTGATTGGATTTCAATTAAAAGGGATTGGATAGTAAATTTTGTATTTAGTTATTTATTCAAAATTTGAGGAGATTATGATACGACTGGAATTCAATTAAAATATTGAGGATTTGAGTAGTAAAATTTTTTTACATTGGGATAATAAATTCAGAGGATGAAAAAAAAAATATTAGTTCAAATTCGGAAACATTATACATACTGATAAAGAAATATGGAATGAAATGAAGCTCATGGTAAAGAAGATTATAATATAATTGATTATGGGATCATATAATTGAAGGTCGTAAGGTAAGATCATGGTATATTGAGGTTGTGATTTAAATTAAAATCTTGACCATGACAGTAACATTTGAAATCGAAGAAAATAATCGAGGTATAGTTGATGTGAAGATAAACAAACTCGAATTTGATGATAAGGATTTTGGACATGTAATAAATTTTGATTCAGAAATTCTAGGATCTAATCTAATAAAGTTTGTGGAATTTGAAACTTTTATAGATATTAGTTAATGATGAATCACAAGATTGAGAAAAGTAAAATGAAAGAGGATAAAAAGGAAGGATTATTTTCAGAAGGTAGTAAAGACTACTCTTTTTCCTAGAAATCAAGAAAGGCGATTAGATGTCTCTTGATTACATTCTGAAGGATGTATTTAAGTTTCTTAAATCAAATTGTCGACCGTATCTTTCGAATTAGCTATAACTTTCATGTCTATATCATTCATTATACTGGGTCTTCCTTGGTTTAGTTACTTTGAAAAGGTAACGTGCATTATTCAAATTATCTGTTTTTGTGATCGTGTCTACTTCCCAAACCTAAACTTTCTAGAGGATTCAAGGCCGAGCCATGATTCCTTCAAGGTATTCCTGTCTTAAACCATATTTTTTTTTTCTTCTTCATGTTTCCTTCTGTTTGGTAAATATTTTCCTTATAGAAATATTTTCTTCAATGATATATTCATCATTATGAACAACAATTTTTTTTTTCTATCCTAGTCATCCCTAAAATTTCGAGGACGAAATTTTTCTAAGGAGGATAGACTTGTAACCTCCGATTTCCAATTTCCAAAATAATTAGATTTTAATTTATTTTAAAATATCAAGTTTTATAAAATATTTCTCCTTGAAAATTTTTATTTGATTTTGAACGATGTTTGATTTTAGAAGGTAATTTAAAAATCTTTATAAAAATCATTTTTTCCTAAATGACGATGTATTACAAAATAAATAAATAAATAATAATATATATATTCCTCTAGTTTCAAATGTTTATTGGCTTGAAATCATAAAATTATTTATTAAAGGACTAGTTGTTTCTTCAAAATAATTTTTATAATTAATGGAATAGTAAATAAATAAATTACATAGCTTTCCTAAAATATTTTCTGAAATTATAATCTTTTCTTTTTAAATTTTACAAATTGCCATTTCCTATTAACTAGCCAGCACACCCTCATTTTTCCCACATGAGAAACTTTTTTTTATAATTAATTCTGGGCCATTCATTATTGGGCCAACCCGCAACCCTTTATCCCACACCCTTTCTCCCTATTTAAGTCCCTCATCACATCTCCCTAGAAACCCTAGCTAGCCTTCACAAATCCCCACAAAGCCAAAGCCACCATCATCTTGTGTGCTCGTGTCTGTGTGTCCAGCATCACCGTGTCAGCCGTGATGGCCTCGGGTCCGACCCCGGGTGTCCCACCGTATCCATTCATTTCCTGTGTCCAGATTACAGTATTACAACCAGATTTCCGTATCCAACACCCGGACACGCCCACAGAGCATCATCCCCGTGTCCGGCAGACCCGGACACGACCCCTGACACACGCAGAACCCAAAACCCTAACCCTAGATTCAGCCTCGCCTATCGCCGCTGGCCGCCGCGTCTCCCCCGACGTTGAGCTCCGCTGCCGCGTCGAGCTCGGAGACCGCCGCCTGGGATCCGTCGACCACCGCTGAGAACATCCGCCGCCACAGCAGATCCGGGAAGCCGCCGCTGCTCCCGAGACCCGCCGCCGCCGAGTCGACGCCGCCACCGCGTCGAGCCCTCCTCGAGCCAGTCGACGCCGCATCGTCGAACTCAGCCGACCGCCTCCTCGGGACGAGAGCGCCGCCGTCTTCTCGAACCGAGCACCGCTGGAGCCGACGCCGACGCCGACGTCGACGCCCTGCCGGCCCGACCTCGCCGGAAACCCCAACCGTAAGCCCTCTTTCCTCCTCCCCCTTTTTTCTTCTGCTCTGTATATGTAATTAGGGATTTGTAATCATTTAATTAATATATGTATATATGTAATAGTTTAATTAATTTGTAATAGTTTAATTAATTTGTAATAGTTTAATTAATTTATAATTAGTTGAATTAATTTATAAAATTAGTTTTAGTTATAACTAATCAGTTAATTAGTCATTTGTCAGTAAATAAATTCTTAATCAGTTAATTAATTTATTAAATATATTAGTTTAGTAAATTATGTAATTTGTTTATTAATTAAATATAATTAGTTTAGTAATTTCCTATAATAAGTTTGGTAATATATATATATATGCATATCAGTTTTATTGTTTATAATTTAGTTATGTATTATGTATAAAGATTTTTGATTGATATATAAATATACAAATATGTATTTTGGTATAAAAATATATATATTTATAAACATCTATTAGTATATATACACAAATATGTATTTTGTACAAATACTAAGAGACACTTATATATATATATATTATATACATTTTTATTGGTATATACTTGGAGTGTAAATGTGTATGATATACGTGTCTATACTAGATGACCCTAGTTGACTAGTGCCCTGCCTGACCTGGCCCTGAGACCAGTATTTTTGACTGTGTTAGTGTAGCATCTGATGCAAATGTGGTTTTGCTTGTGTTATGTTTATAGGACTGTTGGTTTATCCAGGGGATACTCTGGAACAGGACATTGGTTTTACCAGCTAAGGACCCAAGGCGAGTACATTCTCTGATTAGTTTCTAATTTATGATATCTCCTATGTTCACTGTATCTAGTGTAAATATCCATGTTCTTGACACATTGGTTACACGGATTGGTATACACGGATCTCGTCATGAGATGTTATTCCTTATTCATGGTGTAGCTTGTACAAGACTTGTTTCCTTGATATCTTGTGCATGTACAGACACTGATTCTCGAGGAGATTTACTACCTTCCTAGGGAATCCCGTGCCATAGCGTACCATGATTGGATCTACTATACCAGTCGGGGGGTTTAGGGAGTACTTTAGTGTAGATATGTGATCATACCCAACTTTATATGCACCATAGCTCACCCCACATCTCACGTCGGGTGTGGCCTGACCATTTACATGCTCCATAGCTGTTACGTGTGATTAGCCTGACCTCTACATGCATCATAGCTAACCAACGGTTAGCCTGACTTTATATGAACCATAGCTAATCACATGTAACCAGCCTGATCAAGTTCCCAAGCCGATCACATATTAAAGCTAGTACTCACACACTTAGTCATAGGATTCTTGCTCATGGACATAATGTTTCTTTTCCTGCATTTACTTACAGTATTTCCAGTATTTCTCTCATTGTACATTCTCGTACTTATACATGCATCTGGTATGTTTCCATCTAGAACTGCTACATAGTTTATGTCATTTATATAGAACTGCTATTTAGAGATGTACTTTGCTCCTTCCTGACTGGAAAATATTTTTCCAGACTGTGACCTTAGTGGACTTGTTCTGACACTTGGAGATTGGTTGTTACTGATTACAGGTATGATTGTTTTATCATTAGTCTTGTGTTGTACTCTTTTGTTCTTCGAATTCTTATCGTGCTGTAATTGTGATTGAGTATGTTGTTCATCTTTATAGCGGTATCCGTGTCTCCTTATGGAGTTGGATACTAGTGTGAGATTATTTAGATAGTACTTGACCTAGACAGCGTTCTACCGCCGATGCTGCGGCGTAGGCTGGACGTACCCACGCACTCGTGCCCCTAAACCGGGTGCGGGTCGTGACACCTAGACATACCAACCTACCATAATGACCTTCGAGTAACTCACAGATACTCATTTGTGTGTCTAATTTTAGTCGTACAAAAGTCGTTAAAAACGTCCGTACGTAAATTCAATTAATTGCATATTTACGTTCGTTGTCCGTTCCAATCGAGATTGAGACCCAACCTCAACCCGTTTTGACCAACCCTGATTATGATATTATTATACTCTAAGCCTACCATGCCCATGACGCTTGAGCCACCCAATTTTGACCCCCCGGTTATTTTTAATTAATTAAATAACACCTAGTGCATTAATTTTAATTAAATTAATATAGTGACCCAACCTCATTCAATTTAGACCCAACTCCAACCCAATCGCACACACACACACCCATACCCACAAGTCTCATACAAAACACCATACACTATTCTAGTCTAATACAAAATACCAAACATGGTGTTTTGTCACATCAAATCCTCAATTTCAGCTTTTTGTGTAATTTTCTAATTGTTCAGGGGCTTTTATGCAAATTTACAGTGAGGTGTCCCCCTCTCATTGGCCCAACCACATGGAGAAAGAGCCTACATTCCTTGACCGGTCACCATGTATTTTCTCCCTCTATTTTTCATGTACTTGCATCACTTTTTGGAGAGCACATCACGACCCTTCATTTGAAATGCTTAATTCCTAGCCCTCCCCTCATCATGATGAAGTCTCTCCAACTCCCCAAAAATAATACACAGCCGGCCCTAATCCCAAGGCAGCCCCCACTCTCTCACCTACATATACAACATATTGCACACAAACCTAAAAAACCCAAATACCTAGAAAAAACCCGAATTCCTAAAACCCTCACATCAACACCCTCACTCAGCCCTCACCACCCCGACCCCTGCCTTCAGCCCCTACGACCACCACCTCCGTCGAAACTCCATCACCGGCCTCGCCCCTCCCCCAGCTCCCTTCCGGCGGCCGCAACGCCGCCCTGGCCGCCGCAGCCGCCGCCAGCAGCCCCCGCATCGCCCCAACCCCCAACTCTACCAACAGCACCTCCCCCAACCCAAGCCAGCCCAGCCGCCGCCCCGGCCACCGTGGACCACCGCCACCACCACCGAACTCTTCGCCGTCGCCCCCTCCGTCGATCCTCCACCCTGCACCGCCGCCTCCGCCATCGCCTGGGCCGCTGCAGCTGCTGCAAGCCCCTGCTGCTGTTGTTGCTGCTGACAGCCGCAGCTGCTGTGACCGCCGTTCCGGCCAGCCACCCGCCGCTCCGCCGCCGTCCTCCCGCCGGCGACGACGCCTAGGGGACCCCCACCTGTCAGGTATACATACCCCATCTAAATACGCGTATATACGTATAATTTATTATATGTATGTATATATGTATATATATATACATTTATATGTATTAATATATATATTATTATATGTATTTAATTATATATTAATATTATAAATTACTGTATACAGTATATATATATACTATATTATTATATATTTAATATAAATATATATATTTATGTATATACATGTATATACATGTATATGTATATTTATATATATATATTTATATATAATGTATTATATATATATTTATGTTATATAAGTATTACTATATTATTATATTATATTATACAGTGTATATATACAGTATGTATATATAATATTATATTATATATTATAAATATGTATATATATATGAATTTTTGTATTTTATATAATGTATATATATATATATATGTATATATATATATATTTATGTATATAGTAAAATATATAATTATATATATTATATAATTATATTATAATTTATTATATATATATATTCAGTATATAATATAGTATACTATTATATATATTATATGTATATATATATGTATTTTATTTTATTTATATATATATACACATATTTATATATATGTATATATTTTATATGTATTATATTATATATATGTAAATATATTCTTTATATGTATATATATATTATACTCAGATTATATATATATTAAATATATATATATGTATTTATATTTTTAGCATATATATATATATATATATATATATATATATATATATATATATATATATATATATATATATATATATATATATGTATGTAGATATATATATATGTATTATATATTATGTACTATACATATATTATTATTACATAAGCTATATATGTATATATTTTATATCTATAATATTATATATATGTAAATATATTATTTATATGTATATATATATTATACTCAGATTATATTTATATTAAATATATATATATATATATATATATATATATATATATATATATATATATATATATATATATTATATATATATATATATATATATATATATATATATATATATATGTATGTATGTATGTTATTATATATAAATATAAATATTACTAAGTATATAAAATATATGTATAACATATATATTTTATTATTAATTTCCTTGTATTTATTTATATATTTATATTTATGTATATATTTATTAAGTATATAAATGCTATATATTATTATGCTCTAAATATGTATATATATGTTATATGTATTAATTATATATATATATATATATATATATATATATATATATATATATATATATATATATATATATATATATATATATATATATAATATCTTTTATATATATATGTATTTAAATATAATATATATATATATATATATATATATATATATATATATATATATATATATTATTTAATGTAGATACATGTATAGGTGTTGTGTATGTATACATACTCTATGTTAGCATAAGTAGTTATGCTAGTACAATGTAGTGAATTATAATCTTGGGTTATCTGTTCATAGGCAACCGAGACGGTGCTACCTTGACTGCTGGTTCCAGAGCATTGCTTGTGCACACCAGAGTTCCAGGCAAGTATACCTTGCCTTGTTGATACTGTTTAAATTCAGATGTTTATCTAGTTGCATATCTTATTATTTTAATATTAACTCTGCGCGTCCGAGAAGACTCGGGTGCAGTCAACGAAGGCGTTGACGTTAGGACTTGTGTTTGACCTAGTGTCTAGTGGACCCACCTAAAGTTGAGGAGTTATCAATATGACTTTCCAGGCCTTGACACGTATCTTAACATGTCACAGAGTGAGTTCATGTAGGGACGCATACTTCATGATCGACTGGCCATCAGCATGAGCAGCACGTGTAACGACATTTAGCTTAGTTGTTTATTTCTATAGCGACTTGCATCATAGTATGAGGTGTCCACGTCGCATTCGCGACTTATACATTGACATTGGGTGGGAAAGACAATTAGTAGGCGTATGGGACAGACAATTGGCCGCCATAGTTTCAGAGTAAACTACGGGACCGTGAGTCTCAGTGTTACCCGATTATGGGCCATGTGTTACCCGGTTATGGGCTCAGGTTCCCGGTTAGGGGCATATATGCTTGTCGATACATCCAGTAGAGGTTACTAGCTGTGCGCTATTATGATCGGTGATGTAGTCAGCATATATTCCTGGCATCCAGTTTACAGCTAATGCCAGGTACTTAGCCTCTGGCTCGACGCTATGTTTTATACCTTTCACCTACCCATACGTACCAGGGTTGTCTTCAAAGTGCATTTCACTTAGCTGGTTAGATTAACCTTAAGTTTACACAGTATATACTTTATGGCATGCATTTCTGTATACTTGTTACGTCCCTCTGAGGACCTGGTTCTCTTCCAGATCCGAACGAGCACTTGTACCCGACCATCTACAGAGCAGGAGTAGAGACAGGATTCCTGATTGAGGACTACGAGGCATTTCCAAGGGAGTTCCCGTGATCTGAGTACGCAGCTACATCGGACTAGAGTTTTTATATCTAGCTAGTGATACTCTAGTCTAGTTATCTTACCTCTTTCTGCACTTTATTTCTATTTCTATATTTCAGTGGGTTTGTCCCCATTCAGACTATTTCAGATGTATTATGGATATTTAGACTCTTGTATTTTATTTATCAGCATTTTGTTTCAGCATTATGATATTATTTTCTGTGGATGAGATTAGACATTGCCTGCTATATATTAGCATATTAGACTTGTTAGTATTTTAGGACAGCGTAGCACGCTTCGATAGGATCCATTAAATTGGGATATCCTTCGGAGTCGTGTCAGCTGGCCAATGCCACGTGACCTGGTCCCGCGTATTTTGGGACTGGGGCGTGACATAGGAGCATGAGAGCTTGACTTTACCGGAGAGATGGATTCTCGACTAAGATCGACCATATATGGCTCGCTGGAGCTAAGATGCCTCATCGATGTCGATCGCCATGGTTGAGCTCGAAAAGGGTTTTGGGTTAAGAAAGACGTGAGGGTTTGTTAGAATTCCCTAACATTTTCTTGAAATTGAAATGCAAAGGAGGGAAAGATAGGTGGGTGGTCAGTTTGAATTTGGAAGAGAATGATGAGTGAATAGTAGCTATGGAGAGTGGTATTTATAGATAAGTATATAACATTTATGAATTATAAAATAATTTAACAAACTTAATTAAACATTGTGTTTAATTAGGGGGAGTTAGTTACGGTAGTTAGGATGGTTATAACTACCTTATTTCTAGAAAGTTTCCAGCAATAATTATAATTAATATTTACTTAATTGCCATTTAGGTTTAGTTACCATCTTCATAGCAAATCTTTATTTAATAATTATTAATTTTTTTTAGTTTTTGCATTTAGTAATCAATTTTAAATTGAATGCAATTAATATTTTGAACTAGGAACCTCTTCATTTAGGATTTTTGGGAAATAAGGGTTACAAATTTACACTCCTTAAAAAAGTCGTCCTAGAAATTTAGGAATGTTAGATGCATAAGGAAAGGAATTAAAAATAAAGATACATCATGTTTCAAACAGGCGAGGATATCGCTCCTGTATTTCATCATCTCTCTCCTAGGTGCATTCACCCAGAGAGTGGTGCCTCCATGCACTCGAACTAAGGAGATGGTGTAGTTAGGCAATATCTTCTCTCTGTAATCCAGAATCTCGACCGGTTGCTCATGATAGGTGAGGCTGGGTCCAACCTCAATCTCTGAGTGATTTAGCATATGGATAGAATCTGTAATATACCATCTAAGTTGAGACATGTTGAACACATTATGTACTCCTTTTAATAATGGCAGTAGTACGAGTCGGTATACAACCGCTCCAACCTTCTCAAGTATTCCAAATTTTCCAATATACCTTAGACTAAGTTTTCCATATCTTCTAAACCATATAGTGTCTTGTGTCAGAGATATCCTCAAGAATACTCAATCTCCAGCTTCAAACTCAATTGGCCTATGATTATTGTCTGCCCAGTGCTTTTGCTAGTCATGTGTCACTCTGAGTCTATCTCTGATTTGTTTAAACTTCTCTGCAGCATCTACTACCATCTCAGGACTAAATAAAGCCCTTTCTCCTATGTCATCCTAAGAGAGTGGGGTACGATATCTTCACCGATGCAATGCTTCAAGTAGTGTCATCCCGATGCTGGGTTGGTAGCTATTGTTGTATAAAATTTTTACTAAGTGTAAGTGGTATTCCTACGATCCATTAAAGTCTAGTGCACAGGTTCTCAATATGTCTTCCAATGTCTGAATAGTTCTCTCGGACTGTCCATCTGTATGGGGATGATAACTTATGCTAAACTTTAACTGAGTACCCAGGTCTCCTTGTAGACTCTTCCAAAAGTGTAAAGTAAATCTACTATTTTTGTCTGAGAATATGCTGGCCAAAACTCCATGTATTCTTATTATATACTTCATATATAGCTCTGCCAACTTTTTCGTAGGTAATCCCCCTTTGAAAGGTATGATGTTAGTTGATTTAGTTAATATGTCCATGATTACCCATATAACATCCTTTCCTCCAGGTGTTCGTGGCAATCACGAGACGAAGTCCATAGTGATGTGCTCCTACTTCCACTCTGGTTGGTAATGGTTGAAGTAATCCTCCTGGTTTATGATGTTTAGCCTTAACTTACTAACATACCAGGCATCTTCTGACAAACTTTGCTACTTCTATCTCTATTCCATACCACCAGACATGTTCCCTTAAGTCTTTGTATATCTTCGTTGCTCTTGGGTAGATAGAGTATTGGGACTGATGAGTTTCTTGCATGATTTCTTCACGTAAGGTTATTCTAGGTAAACATAGCCTTGTTCCATGTCTTAATGATCCATCTTTAGTAATAATAATTAAAGTCATCTAGTAGTCCAGCTTGTACTTGAGCTCTCATACTTCGAAGATCTTATATTGAAACTAAGTCTCCTTGATCTTTTCTATTATGGTTGACTGAACCTGCATATTCATCATCTGAACCTTACTTCTCAAAATAATATTCAATGCCTAAACTTTCTAAGTCTTCTACGAGATGTTGATCCATGGTTAAGAACATAGCTATATGATATTTGCTTATATATTTTCTACTATATTGGCTTCCCATGATGTTACTGTAAATTAATATCAAAGTCCTTCATCTATTCTAGCCATCTTCTTTGCCTCATGATTAACTCTTTCGAACACATACTTTAAGGTTTTATGATCAGTAAAGATCTCTACTCTTTTACTATAGAGGTAATGCTTCCATAACTTTATAACGAATATCACTACTACTAACTCCAAGTCATGGGTTGGATAAATTTTTTATATGGCCTAAGTTGTCTGAATGCATATGCTACTACCTTCTTGTTCTGTTCTAGCATGCATCCTAATCATTTTTTTGAAGTTTCAAATCTACTAGATCCTGAAGGTTAGGTTAAATTGGTGCTGAAGTTAATTTCTTCTTCAATTCCTCAAAGGCTACATGGCATTCCTCTGTCCATATGAATTCTTTGTTATTCTCAGTAAGCTTAGTCATTAACTCTATGATCCTTGCAAAATCTTGCAAAAGCTTTCGGTAGTAGCTTGCCAATCCTAAAAAACTTATGACTTATGCGATTGACTATAGAGTAGACCATGATTCTATAGCTGAGATCTTCTTTGGGTTAACTACTATTCCATGCCCCAAAAACTCTATTTTATCTAGAAATAACTCACAGTTAGAGTATTTTCCATATAACTTCTCTTAGTGTTTCCAAGACCATTCTTAAGTGTTCCTGTCACTCCCCGTTCCCAAATATACGTATTTGGAGCGTATTATTTTTTTGCTTGTATGTTTAGTAGATCTCATGAGATTATACCCATTCTTTGGTTTATCTTGGTCCATAGTTTAATTATTTGGTTGCTTTAATCATGAGTTGAACCCATGGTCTAAACCATAAACCCTCCATGTATATAAGCCAACCTTGTCATTTCTCTCTCTTTATTCCTTTATTTTCTTTCTCTCTCTTGTGTTTTCTCTCTCCAAGACTTAGAAAAGTACACCTTGCATGAGAAATAAAGAAACTCTCCATATTATTGGTTCATTATATTTGTTATGTGTTTCTAAGCACTTTTAATACTTGGAGTTTTCTATTTTGATGGATGAATTTGAGTAGATCTACATTTTTAAGTTTGGATTTTTATGGATACTATGTATTTTTTGTGGTTTTGATCTTTTAAAACATGGTATTTTAGAAAAATCAATTTTTATGGTTGATGGAGCACTTTATTTCGAGCATTTTGGCTTTTGTTTCACTGATTCGAGGTTTAAATAAAGTTTTTATGAAAAAAATATTTTTTGGGTTTTTGTAGCCTTTCCGTCATGACTGAATTTGCTGTCTGGAGAAGACAAAGTTCTCATGCGGCCAGCACAATAAGCGGCGGAGACTTTCATGCGCCATGATCCTTATGCGGCCTGGACTCTTTGCCGTATAACCAACCAGCATGCATCCATCTTGTTGGATGCATGACTGAGCTTTACACAAAGTGTTCTAGAGCTAAGTGACAGAACTTTTTGTGTTTTGTTCGCTGGATGAATGAGAAATTAGCTAAGTCCAAAGAGTAATATGCGACCGAGTGACTTATGCTACAAGCTGAGTATGCAGCCATCCTCCTTGGACACATGATTCTGAACCGTTGGCAAATATTTCTATGATTTGTCCTTTCTCTCTAACACACTTTATTATATATCACATCAATCACTTTATGTCACATCACTGATACTTCATTCATTGCCCGTCACTTTGATACTTGTCCCAAGGAGTAGACTTTAACCCTAAGCATGCGGCCTAGAGACATATGCGGCCTAGGCTTCATATGCGGCCTAGAGACCCATGCAGCCTTGAATGTTTTGATTGAATATTTTTCTAATTCTTTTGTAATTTATATTTGGGTTAATGCTTGTGTTATAATTCTAAGAAAGATTGGATTTAGTAACCAGACCTCGTGCCAGACATGACCATGAGCTAAGATTGGCTATGAACATGGCATGAGTTGAACTAAGATTTCAGTATGAGCCAGATTAAGTGGATAGTAACTAACCGGCTATGTGCATGGCATAAGCATTCGTATTACAATGTGATCTTGATTCATGTGATCTAATGTATAATTGGTAATTGGACTCGAATACTGTATCTGTGATGATATAAATTATTGCCTGAAAGTGTATATGATCGGATGTGCGCCGATGTATGACATACGGTATCACGTGTTAAGTAATTATATTTGGGTTATGCTCGAGAATACCTCCAAATTCCTGAATGCGTGATATTATAAATATATATTGTTTCCCCAATATGGACATGATATGCCAGTCAGCTACCAAAGCGTGTCTAGGATACTTATTGACTGAATATTGCATACATACTCGGGTGAATCCAGATTAAACTTCCATAGATTCGTATCTAGCGTGCCTGTACATTATATGACATATTAAGGGAAATTCTCATATGACCACGCCTTGAGATTTTGGACACAATATAGGACTAATTAGGTAACTAAAAAGTGGTAGTAACAATTGGAGGGAACGGTATCCCGAGATCATGCCAACGAACCTTTCCATAGAGATTCATTCGAAGTGTGCTGTGGGCTGGCCACCATAAATACTATATATTATCTGCCTTAGTAGAGTACATTATCTGACCTATTATAAATAACGCTGAGCCATTGTCTCCCTATAGGAGTACTTGAATCGCTAATACCGTATATTAGCACAGTGGCCCTATAGGGAACTGGTGCATCATAAAGTGCCTGTATATTCCTTATTTGGCTCGGTTAGCTCATGTTCGACAATGGCGTGATCTGAGGATACCTATTATGCATTATTTCTGGGATAACCTCAGACTCCACAAATAACAATCCATACAAGTGATTGGCCGATATAAAAAAAATGGACTTGGTTATGATTGTATTATTTGGTTAGTAGCCTAGGGAGATGGACTATCATAGTGTGATGGTTCAACCCCTGTCCTTGTTTGGTTGTAGGATTGGGCCTTTGTACTAGGATATGCCATGGACCTAAGTTACGACACTGAACCTATGTATTATTATATATTTATTCCTTAGGTTTTTGTTTCCCCATTTCGTGCTTCCTTTGTGGTACTTGCTATTTAGGGTTTAACCCCACTAGTTTAGCATATCCAGGTTTCGAGCCAGCACCGGAGGATCCAGCATAATATCCCCCAACTTATGGCACATACCAGAAATATGGTCACAGAGGATAACAAGTGGGTTTTCTTCTTCTCTGCTCGTCATTGTACATTTATTTCTTTTGGGCGTTTAGCCACCGGCACCTGTTAGCCGGCACGTCTGAACATTTAGTTTTCCTACATAATTGTACTATATCAGACTGCAGCTGATCATTATCATATACTTTTGCTACTCTTCCAGCTTCTTATTTTGCACAAATGGTCTCTAGAATATTTTAAAAAAGCGTTTGGGATGCCTTATTGCTTTATTATATATGCTATATGTTTACTATTTCTTGTTTGAATGATTGAGATATAAAAGTTCTTGATCATAGGAGACTTGATTATAGTATGCACCCCCTTGTTTTAATACAGCCATGATCGCCATATGACGTATAGTACCTTATATGGGGTAGCTGGCCATGTCCGTCTCCGTATTCCGGTACTGGGGCATAACATAGTTTTAGTGGTGGCCCATGCAGGTCTGTTCTTCAGACTTGTGGGGTATCATGGTCATAGGAGTCTCAATCAAACATGATCCTTCTTAAAATTCTGAATTCGTCCCCTTCGATACTCAGCTTGAAATTTTCCAGATTGGTTGCTTCCTTGTTCTTTCTCGTCATGTACTTGATGTTTCGTGTGTTCTTCTTTAGGGCTTCTCCTTTCCCCAATGCTGCAACAACAAGAGAGGCATAGTTGCCAGTATAATAAGATCCTGTAGAACCCCAACCAAGGATCCGAGTTGAGCCCACGATAAATGGGACAGAGTAGTAGGTTCCAGGTATTCCTGTACCACCCATAGTGCCAACAATACTGAATATACCTGCCTTGCTAGAGATTATCCGTGGATTGTTGGCTGCCCAACAACCCTAGATGGTAGTGCAATAACAAAAATAATAACAATAACAACAACAACATCAGCAATAACAGCTTCAGCAGCAAGAATAAAATATCCTATTAAACCAAGGGTTGCAGGTGGCCCTAGAACGAGACGGGAGAACAAATTATGGGGCATCTGTTAGATTTTGTAGGCTGACCCCCAAATATTTCAATGGCATGGAGGACGCAATCATGACAGATGATTGGCTCCAGGATATTGAGAGCATTCTGGCAGCAACTAAAGTTTCGATCGAGGAATATGTTGACCTGGGTCGCTTACAGCTCCAGGATCTTGTAAGAGATTGGTGGGCCATGATAAGGTATGATTGAGGTATCTTATTTTATGGGATAATTTTAGAGCCTAGTTCAGGGAAAAGTACTTTATGATTATGGCTCAGTATGAGTTCAACAAATGTTCACTAACCTCAAGCAGGTTAGAAGGACAGTAGACGGCTACATGACAGAGTTTTGCCGACTAAGAAGATTTGCTCCAACCATGGTGGCAGAGTTGGAGAGAGCAATAAGATTCCAGCCGAGGCTTTACTTAGAGATCTTACACATGGTAGAGGTGCATGACTATCTGACCTTCGAGGCAATATTGATAGCGGCAAAGAGGGTTGAGCTTACCTCTCAAAGAATGATATCAAGAAGAGTAGATCGAAAGAGGCCTCATAGACAGAACAATGAGGGAGGACCAGTACCGCAAACTTTAATACCATTCCCTGACATTCGCATCCATAACGTGACACAGAGGAGGCCAGTGACCTCGACAGTGATGGCACAAACTCGGCAATAGTAGCCGAGGCAGCAACAACAGAAGCAACAACAGCGACGAAGAGTGCTGACATGTTGTATCTATTGTGGCAAAGGAGGTCATACCTGGGATATTTGCCAGGCAGCTAACAAACTATGCTTGAGATATGGGAGCCCTGATCATAGGATTTCCATATGCCCATTGATACAGAGGCCAGAAGGGCCAGTATAATAGTTTCCTGCATTGACAGCTCAAAGGGCAGTACAACAAGGAGGACCAGCAGAAGCAGTACTGTCTTTACTTCAGTGTCTGTTACTGATGTAGGCCCAGCTTTATAGACATCAACAACAGCAGAATCAGCAGGAACCACAATTATGGCAGCAGGAAAGATAGCAGCAGGGAGCTCGACAAGGCCAAGGGCAGGCGCTCACATTGTCTTTGTAGGAAGCTATAGCGTCGGGCGACGTAGTGGCAGGTAATATTTTTGTTACTACCTTTCTTGTCATAGTTTTAATTATTTTTGGAGCTTCGTACTCATTTATATCTGTACAATATATGACATGTATTGGATTAATGTTTGAGGTATCGCCAGAGAGGCTGAATATACTCACCGGTAATGGGATCGTAGAAGTTAGCAGGATGTGCTTAGCATGTCCAATCGTAGTATATGGGCATTTATTACCTGCAAAGTTGATCAAGTTCTCTATGGATAACTTTGACATTATCTTAGGTATGGACTAGTTGAGAGACAGTCATGCAACGATAGATGGTCGTGAGGGTAGAGTATTATTTATAATTTTTGGTCTAAAAGAGTTTATCCTTAGCAGAATAGCAGGAGACCAGCATAAGGGAGGAGTCGCAACAGTAGCAAAGGAAGAAGACCCGATACCCAAGATAGTTAAAGAATTTATGGATATCTTTCCCAATGAGATTCCCGAATTACCCCCGGTTAGAGAAGTAGAGTTCTGTATAGAGTTGATGCTAGGAGTAGAACCAGTATCCTAGAAGGTATATCCAATGTCACCATCAGAACTTGATCAGTTATATCGACACGTGGAAGAACTAAAAGCAAAAAAGTTTATTCGGACCAGTGGATCACTATAGGAAGCACCAGCGGTATTGGTGAAGAAGAATGATGGATCGACGCGGTTGTGTATGGATTACAGGCGGCTAAATATAGTGACTGTGAAGAACAAGTACCCATTACCAAGGATTGATGATTTGTTTAACCAATTAAACGGAGCAAGAGTCTTCTCCAAGATAGATTTATGATCAGGATATCATTATGTACGAGTCCAGGAGCAGGATATACCGAAGATAGCATTTATGTCATGATATAGGCATTATAAATTTTTAGTTGTACCATTCAGACTGACTAATGCTACAACGGTATTCATGGATTTGATAAACCATATTTTTATGCCATACTTAGACCAATTTATGGTATTATTTATCATTGACATCCTTGTGTATTCTCGTAATAAGGAGGAGCATGAAGAATATCTCAGGATAGTACTACAAACTTTAAGGGAGCACCAGTTATATGCGAAGCTTAGTTAATTTGAGTTTTGGCTGGATTACGTATCTTTTCTAGGACATATTATTTCTGGAGTAGGAGTGTCAGTTAATCCCAGGAAGGTAGATGCAGTAGAGAACTGGCCAGTTCCGAAGACAGTAGCAGAAGTGCGTAGTTTCCTGGGCTTGGCAAGATAATACAGGAGATTTGTGTCAAATTTTGCTAAGATCTCAGCACCATTGACTCGGTTGATGTGTAAAAAGTTAAATTTATGTGGTCAACGAAATGTCAAATAGCCTTTAAAGAGTTGAAGAAGAAGTTAATCTCTACACCAACCCTTACTCTTTATGCAGGCTTCGAGGATTCACAGTATATTATGATGCATCTGACAAAGGACTTGGATGCGTTTTGATGCAATAAGGAAGAGTGATAGCGTCTGCTTCTCGGCAGCTCAGGGATCACGAGAAGAACTATCCAACTCATGATTTGGAGTTAGCAGCGGTAGTGTTTGCACTTAAGTTATGTAGGCACTACTTATCTGGCGATAGAGTAGAAATATTCACAGATCATAAGAGTTTGAAGTATGTGTTCACGTAGTAATACCTGAACATGAGATAGAAAAGGTGGCTAGAGTTATTGAAAGACTATGACGTAGAACTTTAGTACCTTCCAAGCAAGGCTAATGTAGTAGCTGATGCACTTAGCAGAAAAGGTGGAGAATTTATGTTGACCACTCAGAGGAACATTCTAGAAGACTTACGAAAGATGGGTATCGAGATAGTACTTCCATATAGTACATAATTTTAGACTAGCCTACAGATTCAGTCAACTTTGGTAGATAGAATCAAGCTAGCTCAGGCAGAGGACCCGAAGATTCAAAAGCTACGAGAAGAATGTGAGTCAGTTCTTCGGAAGGAGTTGACAATACATGCGGATGGAATGCTAAGGTTTGAGAATCGGCTATGCGTACCAAGCGGAGATATTAGACAAGAAGTTATGACTGAAGCACACAGTTTCTAGTATTCCATTCATCCGGGAGGCACGAAGATGTACCAAGATATCAAGTATCACTTTTGGTGGAACAAAATGAAGAAAGAAATAGTATACTTCGTATCATAATGTCTGATATTTCAACAAGTGAAGGCAAAACAATAGAGACCGACAGGATTATTGCAACCGCTCCCTATTCCAGAGTGGAAGTGGGAAAAAATTAAGATGGACTTTATGACCGATTTATCGAGATCACCGACTGGTAGAGATACAGTTTGGGTAATAATAGATTCGCTCACGAATGTGGCACATTTTCTCTCCTTCAGAGTGGGACAGTCTACAGAGCAATTGGCAGATTTATATATGCCCCAGATTGTGGGACAACATGGAGCACCAGTAATCATAGTATCCGACCGAGATACGAGGTTCACTTCCCATTTTTGGAGAAGCTTGCACGAGAGATTGGGTACCAAGTTAAGATTCGGTACAACTTACCACCCCCAGATAGACGGGCAATCAGAAAGAACCATCCAGAATTTGGAGGATATGCTACGAGCCTGTACCTTAGACCATACTGGATCTTGGGAGAATTACCTTCACTTGGTAGAATTCTCGTATAACAATAGTTATCAGGCTAGTATTCAGATGACACCTTTTGAGGCACTGTATGGCAGAAAGTGTAGAACATCATTGGCTTGGGATGACATTGATGAGCGGAAGATGTTAGGCTCCAAAATGATCACACAGACAGTAGAGGTTGTCAGGCAGATCAGAGAGCAAATATGGGTTGCGCAAGATTGGTATTATCATAGGGCAGATCAGTATCGTAGGCCTTTAGAGTTTTGTATTGGAGATCACGTATTTTTGTGAATTTTACCTACCCGTGGGTCATTAGATTTGGGGTTCGCGGGAGGCTTAGTCTGCGATACGTTGGGCCGTTTGACATTCTCGATCGGGTAGGCGATGTGGCTTATCGTCTTTCCCTTCCACCTTTACTACGTGAGGTACACTATGTATTTTATGTGTCTTAGTTGCTTAGGTATGTCTCAAATCTTGGTTATATCCTTGACCACTCTGAATTAGTCGTTGGTACCGATTTATCTTACGAGGAGCAACCCGTATCCATTTTGGATCGAAGAGAGAAGGTCCTCAAGAACGAGACTATTTCTCTTATTCGAGTTGCCTGGGGCTATCAAACTATTGGATAATCGACGTGGGAGCACGAGGACGATATTCAATCTCGGTACCCGCACATGTTCGATTCAGAAGGTATATTCTACCTTATACCTTCGTATCTAGATTTCGTGATCAGGTGATCACCTATGTGTTATGATGATATTGCTTGCATGTACAGTTTTACTAGTAGGACTATATCGTGCTTGTCCTGACTACTCTAGCTTACTTGGATTCAAATTTTGAGGACAAATTTTTTCTAAGGTGGATAGATATGTCACTCCCCACACTTGTTCGATTCAGAAGATATATTCTACCTTATTATGTTTGTTATGTGTTTCTAAGCACTTTTAAAACTTGGAGTTTTTTGTTTTGATGGGTGGATTTGAGTAGATCTATATTTTTAAGTTTGGATTTTCATGGGTACTATATATTTTTTATAGTTTTGATCTATTAAAATATGGTATTTTAGAAAATTACTTTTTGTGGTTGATGGAGCACTTCGTTTCGAGTATTTTGGCTTTTGTTTCACTTGATTCAGACTTAAAATAAAGTTTTTATGAAGAAAATATTTTTTGGGTTTTTGGAGATTTTTCGCCATGACTGAACTTGCTGTCTGGAGAAGACAAAGTTCTCATACGGCCAGCACCGTATACGACCGAGACTTCCAAGTGGCATAATCCTTATGCGGCTTGGACTCTTTGCCGTATAACCAATCAGCATGCGTCTATCTTGTTGGATGCTTGACTGACCTTTACATAAAGTGTTCTGGAGCTAAGTAAAAAATTTGCTAAGTCCAAAAAGAAATATGCAGCCGAGTGACTTATGCGAAAAGCTAAGTATGCGACTCCCCTTCTTGGACGCATGGCTCTGAATCGTTGGCACATGTTTCTATTCTCTCTGACACACTTTATTGCATGTCATATCAATCACTTTATGTCATATAACTGAAACTTCATTCATTGTCCGTTACTTCGACACTTGCCCCAAGGAGTAGACTTTAACCCTGAACATGCGGCCTAGAGACATATGTGGCTAGGACTTCCTATGCGGCCTAGAGACATATGCGGCCTGGACTTAATATGCGGCCTAGAGACCCCTGCGGCCTTGAATATTTTAATTAATAATTTTTTTATTCTTTAATAATTTATATTGGGTTAATGCTTGTGGTATGCTTCTAAGAAAGAATGGATTTAGTAACCAGACCTCGTGCCAGATATGACCATGAGCTAAGATTGGCTATGAACATGGCATTAGTTGAACTAAGTTTCAGTATGAGCCAGATTAAGTGGATAGTAACTAACCGACTATGTGCATGACATAAGCATTCGTGTTACAATGTGACCTTGATTCATGTAATCCAATGTATAATTGGTAATTGGACTCAAATACTGTATCTGTGATAATATAAATTATTGCCTGAAAGTGTATATGATTAGATGTGCGCTGAGGTAAGATATACCGTGTCATGTGTTAAGTGATTATATTTGGATTATGCATCGAGAATGCCTCCAAATTCTTGAACGCGTGATATTATAAATATATATTATTTCTCCAGCACGGGCATGATATGTGAGTCAGCTACCAAAGCATGGATAGGATACTGATTGACTGAATGTTGTATACACACTCGGGTGAATCCAGATTAAACTTCCGTGGATTCGTATCTAGCGTGCCCGTACATTATATGACATATTAAGGGAAATTCTTATATGACCACGCCTTGAGATTTCGGACACAATATAGGGCTAATTAGGTAACTAAAAAGTGGTAGTAACAATTGGAGGGAACAGTATCCCGAGATCATGCCAACGAACCTTCCCACAGAGATTCATTCGAAGTGTGCTGTGGGCTGGCCACCACAGATACTATATATCATCTGCCTTAGTGGAGCACAATATTTGACCTATTATAAATAACACCGAGCCATTGTCTCCCTATAGGAGCACTGGAACCGATAATACCGTATTTTAGCGCAGTGGCCCTACGGGGAACTGGTGCATCATAAAGTGCCTATATATTCCTTATTTGGCTCGGTTAGATCATGTCCGACAATGGCTTAATCTGAGGATACCTATTATGTATTATTTATGGGATAACCTCAGACTCCACAAATAGCAAGCCGTACAAGTAATTGGCCGATATAAAGAAAATAGACTTGGTTGTGATTGTATTATTCGGTTAGTAGCCTTGGTAGATAGACTATCATAGTGTGATGGTTCAACCCTTGTCCTTGTTTGGTTGTAGGGTTGGGCCTTTTTGCCATGGACCTAAGTTACGATACTAAACCTATGTATTGTTATATATTTATTCCTTGGGTTTTTGTTTCTCCATTTCGTGCTTCCCTTGTGGTACTTGCTATTTGGGATCTAACCCCACTGATTTTGCATGGCCAAGTTTCGAGCCAGCACCCGAGGATCCAGTGTACTATCCCCAACTCATAGCGTGTACCAAGAACATAGTCGCAGAGGATAACAATTGGATTTTCTTCTTCCCTACTCGTCATTGTACATTTATTTCTTTTGGGTATTTAGCCACCGACAATTATTAGCTGGCACGTTTGGACATTTAGTTTTCCTACATGATTATACTAAATCAGACTGCAGCTGATCACTGTCATGTACTTTTGCTACTCTTTCAGCTTCTTATTTTGCACAACTGGTCTCAATAGAATATTTTGAGAAAGCGTTTGAGACGCCTTATTGCTTTATCATATATGCTCTATGTTTATTGTTTCTTGTTTGAATGATTGAGACATAAAAGTTCTTGACCATAGGAAACTTGATTGTAGCATGTACCCCCTTATCATATTACAGCCATGATTGCCCTACGACGTATAGTACCTTGTAAGGGGTAGTTGGCCATATCCGTCTCCGTATTCTGGTACTTGGGCGTGATAGTTCCTCATGCTCCTCTGGGGTCTTCGAATATATTAAAATATCGTTGATAAAAACTACTACGAATTTGTCCAAGTATTGATGAAACACTTTGTTTACCATATTCACGAAAACTGTTAGGGCATTAGTTAGTCCAAATAGCATCATTAGGAACTCATATTGGCCATATCTCATCCTAAAGCAGTCTTCAAAATATCCTCCTTCCTAACATTCACTTAATGGTAACCGGACCTCATATTAATCTTCGAGAACACCCTTGCACCACTCAACTGATCAAAGAGATCATGTATCCTTGGCGAAAGGGTATTTGTTCTTGATGGTGATGTTATTCAGAGCCCTATAGTCAATGGACATTCTAATGGTCCTATCCTTCTTTGTCATAAATAATACTGGTGCTCCCCAAGGTGAGGCACTTGTCTTGATAAATCCTTTATCTTCCATGTCTTTAATCTGCTCCTTTAGTTCCTTTAGGTTCTTTGGGTTAATTCTATAAACATTTTGTGATGCTGGTGATGCTTTTGGCATTAAGTCAACAGTGAACTCAATCTCCATATCTAGTAATAATCCTGGTAACTCATCTGGGAAGACATCCAAAAACTTTACAATGATGGGATGTGGGTAATTCCTTCTCTTCTAATATTGACCGATAGTTCATTCCCTTATCTAATTCCATAACTCCTATGGCAACTTCAAATCTCGGTTCTCTTGGAGGACTGAATAATACACATCCTCTGCGAAAGTCGATAACTGCATGATGATTACTTAATCAATCCATTTCGAGGACTACATCAAAACTTGGAAGTGGTATTACAAGTAGGCTTACCTATAATTCTCTGCCTCCTAAGGATATATGGCAATCATTGCAAACATCACTGCCTAGAACTACCCCCCTATAGTCATGATCTTGTAATTTATTTTAGTGAGTTCCAAAGCTATACTATGCCTTAGCATAAACTCTCCTTATATGAAGCTATGAGATGCTCCATAATCAAATATAACAGCTGGAAGATAATAGTATAGAATAGAACCTGTGATCATGTTAGTATTCATCTCAGTCTCCTCAAGTGATATGGCAAAGGCTCGTCCCTGTTGTGGAGCTCCTCGTTGTTGCTGTGTCAAAAAAACCTCTGCTACTAGATAGAAAGTGGTGGCCATTTCTACAATCGTACTAGTGGTCCTCTAGATCCCTTTTGAGCTAGAGCTGGTCCTAAGGTGTAAACCCCCTCGATTATTTCTATAGATAGTCAGGTTTGGACTGGGAAAATTTTGGATTTAGCAGCAGACGTTGAGGTTTAGAGTGGAGTTAAGTTTGTCTGGTATTTTAATTCTTTTAATTAAAACCCTTGGCGCACCCTATCATTGCTTAATTATTCGGAGCCCAATATCAGCCCATAAATTCTATCGGACTATTGTACTACTGACTTGACTCGCCAATTTAGGCACTGAACTTTTTTGTCACTCAAAATCAGATTTTTGTTGTGCTCTAAATTAATTGCACAATTTTTTAAAACCGTAATCCATATTTAATTCCGTGTCGGACATCAGTGTCGTTACCCTCAATTTTGAGATACCAACTTAATCCGTTGATTCGGACCAACTAAAGGGTCCAAGACTGACTCCAAGCCCCCACCATTTTTGACCTTGCATCATTTCCGGATTTTGACCCCTAGTACCCCCATTTAATTTAAAAGCGCGGGACACTTTAATTCTATTTAAATCGGGATACCAATTTTGCCTAATCCTATTTTAAATCCTTAATTAATCCCGATGGCCATTAAATTAAACCCGTGCCAAACCTCCAATACCCCCTCGCCATGCAAATCATCAACAGTAATTTTCCCTACAATTTTTGTGGTATTTTATGTGTTCGTGCAATTTTCCGAATTTAAGGGGCTAAGTTGCAATTTAATATTTTTAGGTGCCCTCACCCCATTGGCCAAGACCAAATGGAGAGGTTACAAACTTTGGACCGAATGCAACATCTCCCCCTCTATTTCTCATGAATAATTGATTCTTACTCATGTGAAATCCTAGCCCTCTACTTTAATTGGGAATATCTCCACCCTCCATTTTGAATGGGCTAATCCTCACCACACATCCAATACACCCCTCCCTATAAAACCATCACATCACCCTCACACAACCCCCAAGGCCGGCCCTAATCCCTAGGTGTGGAAAACCCCCCCCTCTCTCTCTCCTCCTCCTCCAATATTTTATTTTCTCCATGCAAAAGTCCTTCCTCCATTCTTCTTCTTCTTCTTCCTTTCTTCTTCTTCCCTGAAGAAGACCCGGCCGGCCGACTGTACTACCCCCACCGCAGCAGCCGCCCTACTCCGGTCCCGACTCCACGGGACAGCTACCCTCACCGGCGACTGAATGCACAGTTATACTATGCACTTCTTTCTCCCACCGTCCGCCCATGTGACCCCCGCTCCGGCCAGTGTTGCCATCGACGACCCTGAGAACTTACGGCTCTGGCCTGTGCACCGTATCGGCCATACAGCAGCTCCCGTCGCTCCACTGTGCACCCCGTACCGCCCTAGTTTAGTCCGGCGATGCTGTGCGGTCCCCTCGACTCCACGGCACTGTCCTCCCCCCCGACTCCGACTGACCCCGCTCTGCCCCTCCAGCGCGTCGGCGCAACGAGTTTGGCCTGACGGAGCAGCGCCGCTCCGCCACTGCTCCGGCTGTGCCAACCCGCGTCGAGACACCCCGACAAACCCGTCGTCCTTCGGCCAACTGTATCCACTGCAACCCGCTGTTCTTCGACCGACAGTCCCCGCAGCTCGGCTCTGCCACCCCGCCGGCCGAGTATCACCCGCATCCAGCTGCTTCTAGTGTCGAGCCTCCCCGCGGCTCCGGTACTGCCCAACCCCGACGTGGTCCCCGATCCGACGACACCTACACCCCTCGCCTCTAGTATCCCCCGACCATTCCCCCTCCGGTCAGCACTCACATCCGGCGAGCTTCGCCATGGCATCCGATCTCTACCACCACCATTGCATCTTCACTCCACCACCTCTTCCACCACCCTGCCGACCACCAGCCTCCTCCACCTAGCCCGATCTCCTCCACCACCACCATTACACCAACACCACCACTACCCTGCTGACCCGCTGTGCTCCGGCCAACCCCCGATCGACACCATCATCGCCGAGGTATACTCTCCCCGTCTCCTGGTAGTGTAGCATTGTGTATTTTCAGGTATAATTTAGTTAGTATAGGGTTCATGTATGTAATGAGAAACTTAGGGTTTAAGTATGATTTATGAGATTATGGTTTATTCCCTGCTTCTGATGGTTATGAGTATATATATAGCATTTAGGGTTTTATTTTATGATGGGTGATGGGTATCAAGGAGCATGTTAAATGAATATGAAATGGGTGTGATGACATTAAATTGTTCATTAATTAAGGATTGACTGCTAGTGACAAATTCGATTGAGGAATACAAATAGGTAATTGTGAACCATGCATATGTGAGAAGGGTGGAGTACTTAAATGATTGGTTATAAATAAGGGTTTAATCAATAAGTTAGTTATTTAATTGGAGGATGATAATTCAATGTATATGCTCACGTCTGTGAACATCGGGAGAAGAAAACCAGAGGATTGATCTTGGCTGGAGATACTGATAAACACCTTGGTGAGGTATATGATTGAGGATTGCCTGATGATAGTATACGGTGATTGATCGTAATGGATATAACCCTCTAGCTTAGTGTCTTCTGACTTGTAATTGAGGATTGGATCAGGATGATTAACTGAATATCGTGATTGAGGTTGGGTTGATGATATGATACAAAGGTTTAGCTTGATTGATGTAACGCACTAATAGTCGACCTTGGTCAACCCCCTAGTGTCTTGTCCCTGTAAGTTGTAGCTGAGTTTGAATATACGAATAGACGTTTCTCATCCCTGTTTATCATGTGATAGATTATTAATGTTGGTTTGTATGTCATCCCTAGGTACTGCGGGACCTGAGGGCTTGGACGTGGTACCGGGACCCCGTCATCAGCAGCCGCACGCAGGCAAGTGTACCTTGCCACCCTGTATTTCAGATTATAGATATTTTTTGTTCTTTATGTACATTGTGCGCATATTTATGTTGATGTTCGATACTTCGCGTCCGGATCACAACCGGGTGTTGACATTTGACGTAACGTCTTAGAATAATTGTTAGATGCTTCATAGCACCTCGATGCACGTACCTGAGTACATCGACATCCCAGGACACATTCATACATTGTGATCATGCCAGATTCCTGTATCCTGATACCGACATCATGACCAGAGACTGGGATAACCTTAGGGTCGCGTCTGTTGAGTTATTTCTGTGTGTCGAGACTGTAGTTAGAGGTTCAAGTTCAACGCACAATCGTTGACCGCTTGGGAAGGGGAAGACAGTTACTAGACGTTTGGGCTTCTCTGCACGCGCTTATATATTTATGTAGTATTTATATTGTGATCCTGTATCTAGTGTAGTGGTTTCACCCGTGTGACTCTTTGCCCGGAGCTGCGATACATGCCGTGTGTTTTCGTGTCCGGAGCTACGGTTTTATTTTAGAAAGCCCACGTGTCGAACATTGTCTTTAAACTGTGTCACACTTGTTTGGTTATGATAGAGTACCCTGTCGTTGCACTTGTAATTTATGTTTACTTGGCATGCTGTATTTTTATACCTTGTTATGTCCCTCTGAGGACCTGGTTCCCTGCTAGTTTTGCAGCATAGACGATTATGGAGCTTTTGGAGTGGCTGTTGGAGTTGCATGTCTTGCGAGCATGGTACCAGGTACTCACATCTTATCTACCGACATTATGGTTATTTTACATTGATTATTCATCTGCTGTTGTAGCCTAGTTTTTATAGAATCATACTTCTTCTCGAGTCTATTCGAGTTAGTGTGTTATTAGGCGGCCGACTCTAGCACATATAGCTTTTTCTTGTATACTGATGTACATTATGGATTGAGACATAGAGGTTTACATTTATGGAATATCTAGATAGTACCCTTTATATTATAGCTTATACGTATTCGAGTCAGACCAGAGTCTGGTCGAATGAGTAGCTGGCGTGTCACGTATTCCTGGTCCTACGTATTTTGGGACTGGGCGTGGCATGTTTTTGTGGTAGCCCATGCAGGTCCGATTTAAATCGTCTTGGTCACCTGACTGTGCCAAGCGAGCCTGCAAATTAGGAAAAGATATTATGATTATTGAATAGGATCTCAATCTATAATCAATTTTAAAATCTCTTTGTATGTGATTATCGTCCTTGGACTTCCAATTTGCATTCGTTCAATCTTCGTCAATATCGATATCCTTGATTCTTGTCCCCTATTATTCGGGAAGACGAATGCTTATGACTGATGATTTCCTTCCAGAAGAAGATCGAAGACCAGACAGCAGAAGACAGAATTCGTATACCTTTATCTGAGAAGATTGTTACCTTATCAGGATAGATTGATGGGTTCGTTGGATTCTAGATCTAGTATGGAAGGTTGGCAAGAGAGTTGGACCCACTAGTACCCTACCCGTGCTTGAGGTAACAGTAATCTTGGAAGCACTGAGAGCTAGAAGGATTGTTGATCATGATCTAGAATAATTTATGGAAATGCATAGCCTGATGATGGAAACTAGTGGTTGGATATGATAGCAATACCAGGAATGATATTATGGACTAGAGGAGATAAAATTTCAAGCTCTCACTTGGAAGATGATGATTTAATACCATAAATTTTAGTATGTGCTTGGGTGACATCATTATTATAATTGCACTATGTGACTTGGACAGATAAATAACGAAAAGAAGGAATTTGAGGAATAGAATTTTAGGGAAAACTTTGAGGAGAAGAGAATTATACATTAGGCAAGGAATTTTTTTTTCTGTTGAGGATTGATTTTGGAAACAGAATGGGAGAAATTATTTTACGACCTTATCCTAGACATGGATTAGTTGAGCCAATACCACGCAATGCTTGATTGCCGTCATGGTTGTGTCACCTTTAGACCACCGGATTACCCTGAGTTTGAGTTTTTAGAGAGCTTGGAAGCATGGTGCCCACTTACCTGTGAGGCACACATTGCAGAAGGGGAACCAGTGTATCCCGTATTATACCAGAGTTTGAGGATGTGGTTCTAGAGAATCTTTCTGGCCTGCCACCTGATAGAGAGATAGAATTTGCTATAGAGTTGACTCCAAGAGCGTAGCCAATTATTTTCTCGTCTTCAGACTAGCACCGAAAGAGTTGGTTGAGTTGAAGGTACATAGTAGAGGATCACTTAGACAAGAGTTTCAGTCGGGCTAGTATTTTTCCAAGGGGGAATACCCATCTTAATTGTGCCAAAGAAAGACAGGACGGTACATTTGAATCAGCTAAGTGGCACATGTATTCTCGAAGATCGATCTCAGATCAAGCTAACATCAGATCAAGGTACAGAGAGAGGACTTTCCGAAGACGGCTTTTCGGACTTAGTATGGACACTATGAGTTCTAGTCATGACGTTTGGTTTAACCAACGCGCCAGTAGTATTTGTGAGCCTAATGAACATTATTTTCCACCAGTACTTAGATAAGTTCATGGTGATAATTATCGACGATATATTGGTATGTTCCAAGAGCCAGGAGGAGCATGAGAGGCATCTCAGGATCGTGTTAGAGACGCTGAGACAGAAAGACTGTAAGCCAAGCTCAGCCAATATGAGTTATGTTTAGATAGAATAGATAGTCTACGTATCAGGACAACTAAGGGTTCATGAGGACTATCAGACACACAATATAGAACTAGCTGCAGTGATAATTGTACTAAAGCTATAGCGACACTACCTTTAGGGAGAGCGTGTTAAGATTTATACAGATCACAAAAGTCTGAAGTATGCTTACCCGAAGAAGGAGCTCAACATGAGACAGAGGCGTTGGCTAGAATTTATGACATATTATAATATCGAGTAGCAGAACCACCCTGGCGAGGCGAATGTAGTAGCAGATGCCTTAAGCTAAGCCCATGGCATATTTTTACGACTCATCGCCAGTGGTTAGAGAAATTTTTTAGGAACTCAGGATTGAGATTGTATTGCCAGGCATGGATGGACAGATGGCCAGTCTCGAGGATTCAGTCCACATTTATTGAGAGGATCAAGGCAGTCTTGCCTACAGATACGGGATTTAGACAACTGTGAGACAGGACAGAGGCCGACATACAGACAGGACTTAGGATACATGAAGACGGAACATTGAGGTATGGAGATCGCCTATACTTTTCGAGTGGCGAGCTACGCCAAGAGTTGATGACCGAGGCTCATAGATTAATTTATTCTATTCATCCCGGGGGTACGAAAATGTATTGAGATTTGAGGCAGTATTACTGGTAGCATGGGATGAAGAGAGATATTGCGAGATTCGTGGCAAGATGCTTGGTATGTCAGCAAGACAAGACTGAATAATAGAGAACTGCAGGACTATTGTAGCTGCTTCCCATTCCCGAGTGGAAGTGGGAACACATTACCATAGACTTTGTCACAGGATTCCCGCAGAGCCCTAGCGGGAAGGATGCAGTTTGGGTTGTCATAGACAGACTTACCAAGTCTGCACATTTCTTGCCCTTCAGGGTTGGGCAATCCACGGAGATTTTAGCGGACATGTATATGAGGCAGATAGTACGATTACATGGAGTGCCTGTCAGCATCATATCGGATCGTGATTCCAGATTTATGTTACATTTTTGGCAGAGTATGCAGGAGAGCCTAGGAACTCGTCTCAAGTTCAGCATTGTATATCACCTATAGACTGATGGCCAGTCAGAGCGCACGATACAGATATTAGAGGATATGTTAAGAGCGTGAATGATTGATTTTGGAGGATCTTGGGAGGACCGCCTACACTTGGTGGAATTCTCCTACAATAACAGTTACCAGGGTAGCATACAGATGGCACCTTATGAGGCACTGTACGGCAGAAAATGCAAGTCGCCAGTTTGTTGGAGTGACATGGAGAGCGTCAGATACTTGGTCCAGAGTTGGTGACACAGACAGTGGAGAAGGTCAAGCAGATTCAGAGCCACCTGCGTGCAGCACAGGACAAACAAAAATATTGGGCAGATGCACACCGTAAGCCATTGGAGTTCAAGGAGGGTGACCATGCATTTTTGAGGATATCGTCCACCCACGATACTATCAGATTCGGAGGCAGAGGCAAGCTGAGTCCGAGGTACATCGAACCTTTTGACATCTTGGAACAAGTTGGCGAACTGGCTTACCGTCTTGCCTTATCTCCATCATTAGAGGGAGTACATGACGTATTTCACGTATCGCAGCTGAGGAGATATGTCGCAGACCCTAGCCATGTGCTTGATCATTCGGAGATTATAGTCGGGCCCAGTCTGTCTTACGTAGAGCAGCCAGTCGAGATTCTCGATCACAGCAAGAAGACTTTGAGAGGGCAGACTATTCGACTGGTCAGAGTGGCATTGAAGCACCATTCACCAGGCGAGTCTGCTTGGGAGCGCGAGGATTCTATTCGGCAGTGGTTTCCGTACTTATTTGAGGAGCAAGGTACGAATTTACGTACAGAATTTGATTACTAGTTGTTTTAAAATTCTTTTAGATATTATCGTGTTTTACTTTTAATTTCGGGGACAAAATTTTTCTAAGTTGGGAAGAGTGTAAACACCCTCGATTATTTCTATAGATAGTCAGGTTTGGACTGGGAAAATTTTGGATTTAGCAGCAGACGTTGAGGTTTAGAGTGGAGTTAAGTTTGTCTGGTATTTTAATTCTTTTAATTAAAACCCTTGGCGTGCCCTATCATTGCTTAATTATTCGGAGCCCAATATCAGCCCATAAATTCTATCGGACTATTATATTACTGACTTGACTTGCCAATTTAGGCACTAGACTTTTCCGTCACTCAAAATCAGATTTTCGTTGTGCTCTAAATTAATTGCACAATTTTTCGAAACCGTAATCCATATTTAATTCCGTTTCGGACACCTGTGTCGTTACCCTCAATTTTGAGATACCAACTTAACCCGTTGAGCCGGACCAACTAAAGGGTCTAAGACTGACTCCAAGCCCCCACCATTTTTGACCTTTGCGTCATTTCCGGATTTTGATCCCGAGTGCCCCCATTTAATTTAAAAGCACGGGACACTTTAATTCTATTTAAATCGGGATACCAATTTTGCCTAATCCTATTTTAAATCATTAATTAATCCCGATGGCCATTAAATTAAACCCGTGCCAAACCTTCAATACCCCCTCGCCATGCAAATCATCAACCGTAATTTTCCCCACAAATTTTGCGGTATTTTATGTGTTCGTGCAATTTCCCGAATTTAAGGGGCTAAGTTGTAATTTAATATTTTTAGGTGCCCTCACCCTATTGGCCAAGACCAAATGGAGAGGTTACAACCTTTGGACCGAATGCAACATCTCCTCCTCCATTTCTCATAAATAATTGATTCTTACTCATGTGAAATCCTAGCCCTCTACTTTAATTGGGAACATCTCCACCCTCTATTTTGAATGGGCTAATCCCCACCACACATCCAATACACCCCTCCCTATAAAACCATCACATCACCCTCACACAACCCCTAAGGCCGGCCCTAATCCCTAGGTGTAGAAACCCCCCTCTCTCTCTCTCTCCTCCTCCTCCAATATTTTATTTTCTCCATGCAAAAGTCCTCCTCCCTCCCTCCATTCTTCTTCTTCTTCTTCCTTTCTTCTTCTTCCCTGAAGAAGACTCGGCCGGCTGACTGTACTTCCCCCACCGCAGCAGCCGCCCTACTCCGGTCCCAACTCCACGGGACAGCCACCCTCACCGACGATTGACTGCACAGTTACACTGTGCATTTCTTTCTTCCACCGTCCGCTCATGTGACCCCCGCTCCGGCCAGTGCTGCCATCGACGACCCTGAGCACTTACGGCTCCGGCTTGTGCACCGCATCGGCCACACAGCAGCTCCCGCCGTTCCATTGTACACCCAGTACCGCCCGAGTTCAGTCCGGCGACGCTGTGCTGTGCGGTCCCCTCGACTCCACGGCACTGTCCTCTCCCCCGAATTCGACTGACCCGTTCCGCCCCTCCAACGCGTCGGCGCAGCCAGTCCGGCCTGACTGAGCAGCGCCGCTCCGCCACTGCTCCAGCTGTGCCAACCCGCGCCGAGACACCCTGACAAACCCGCAGTCCTCCGGCCAACTGTATCCACTGCAACCCACTGTTCTTCGACCGACAGTCCCC
Organism: Iris macrosiphon; assembly: GCA_036927795.1. Lineage (NCBI taxonomy): Eukaryota > Viridiplantae > Streptophyta > Magnoliopsida > Asparagales > Iridaceae > Iris > Iris macrosiphon. The sequence goes on from JAYESA010000018.1 coordinate 63,323,112, forward strand.
GCAACTCGGCTCTGCCACCCTGGCGGTCGAGTATCACCCGCATCCAGCCGCTTCCAGTGTCGATCCTCCCCGCGGCTCCGGTACTGCCCCACCTCGACGTGGTCCCCGATCCGGCGACACCTACACCCTTCGCCTCTAGTATCCCCCGGCCTTTCCCCCTCCGGTCAGCACTCACATCCGGCGAGCTTCGCCATGGCATCCGATCTCCCCCACCACCATTGCATCTTCACTCCACCACCTCTTCCACCACCCTGCCGACCACCAGCCTCCTCCACCTAGCCCGATCTCCTCTACCACTACCATTGCACCATCACCACCGCCACCATGCTGACCCGCTGTGCTCCGGACAACCCCCGATCGACACCATCATCGCCGAGGTAAACTCTCCCCGTCTCCTGGTAGTGTAGCATTGTGTATTTGTAGGTATAATTTAGTTAGTATAGGGTTTATGTATGTTATGAGATACTTAGGGTTTAAGTATGATTTGTGAGATTATGGTTTATTCCCTGCTTCTGATGGTTATGAGTATATATATATAGCATTTAGGGTTTTATTTTATGATGGGTGATGGGTATCAAGGAGCAGGTTTAATGAATATGAAATGGGTGTGATAACATTAAATTGTTCATTAATTGAGGATTGACTGCTAGTGACAAATTCGATTGAGGAATACAAATAGGTAATTGTGAACCATGCATATGTGAGAAGGGTAGAGTACTTAAATAATTGGTTATAAATAAGGGTTTAATTAATAAGTTAGTTATTTAATTGGAGGATGATAATTTAATGTACAGGCTCATATCTGTGAACACCGGGAGAAGAAAACCAGAGGATTGATCATGGCTGGAGATACTGATAAACACCTTGGTGAGGTATATGATTGAGGATTGCCTGATGATAGTATACGGTGATTGATCGTAATGGATATAACCCTCTAGCTTAGTGTCTTATGACTTGTAACTGAGGATTGGATTAGGGTGATTAACTGAATATCGTGATTGAGGTTGGGTTGATGATATGATACAAAAGTTTAGCTTGATTGATGTAACGCACCAATAGTCGACCTTGGTCAACCCCCTAGTGTCTTATCCCTGTAAGTTGTAGCTGAGTTTGAATATACGAATAGACGTTTCTCATCCCTGTTTATCATGTGATAGATTATTGATGTTAGTTTGTATCTTATCCCTAGGTACTGCGGGACCTGAGGGCTTGGACGTGGTATCGGGACCTCGTCATCAGCAGCCGCACGCAGGCAAGTATTCCTTGCCACCCTGTATTTTAGATTACAGATATTTGTTGTTCTTTATGTACATTATGCGCATATTTATGTTGACGTTCGATACTTCATGTCCGGATCACAACCGGATGCTGATATTCGACGTAACATCTTAAAATAATTGTTAGATACTTCGTAGCACCTCGATGCACGTACCTGAGTACATCGACACCCCAGGACACACTCATACACTGTGATAGTGCCAGATTCCTGTATTCTGATACCGATATCATGATCAGAGACTGGGACGACCTTAGGATCACGTCTGTTGAGTTATTTTTGTGTGTCGAGACTGTAGTTAGAGGTTCAAGTTTAACGCACAATTGTTGACCGCTTGGGAAGGGGAAGACAGTTACTAGATGTTTGGGCTCCTCTGTACGTGCTTATATATTTATGTAGTATTTATATTATGATCCTGTATCTAGTGTAGTGGTTTCACCCGTGTGACTCTTTTCTCGGAGCTGTGGTACGTGTCGTGTGTTTCCGTGTCCGGAGCTACGGTTTTATTTTAGAAAGCCCACGCGTCAAACATTATCTTTAAACTGTGTCACACTTGTTTGGTTATGATAGAGTACCCTGTCGTTGCACTTGTACTTTTTGTTTACTTGGCATGCTGTATTTCTGTACCATGTTACGTCCCTCTGAGGACCTGGTTCCCAGCCAGTTTTGCAGCATAGACGATTATGGAACTTTTGGAGTGGCTGTTGGAGTTGCATGTCTTACGAGCATGGTACCAGGTACTCACATATTATATACCGGCATTATGGTTATTTTACATTGATTATTCATCTGCTGTTATAGCCTAGTTTTTATAGACTCATACTTCTTCTCGAGTTTATTCGAGTTAGTGTGTTATTGGATGGCCGACTCTAGCACATATAGCTTTTTCTTGTATACTGATGTACATTGTGGATTGAGACATAGAGGTTTACATTTATGGAATATCTAGATAGTGCCCTTTATATTACAGCTTATACGTATTCGAGTTAGACCAGAGTCTGGTCGAATGCGTAGCTGGCGTGTCACGTATTCCTGGTCCTACGTATTTTGGGACTAGGATATGACATAAGGCGAGTCGAGTGGATGCTTGGAGATAGTACTTTATCTGATGTGTAGTTGATCCATAGAAAAGGCAAAGACTTAACCTCTTACGACACACATCAAAGTAGTGACCCAGCCTCTGGCAAAATGCACAAGTAAGAGTAGTTTGAGTCTGCCCCTACTGCCGTACTGGATATATAATAGGTGGACAGTACTGTTGCTAATATGGAAAAGTCCTCCCTTGAGTGTTGAGGTGCTTCGCTGGCCCCAGTGGCTGCTACCTCCTCCATAAGCATCCTTATCCCTCTCGGTCTTGGGCTCCATGACTCTCTCCACTCCTTGTGCCACGCTCAGAATATCCTCATAAATGTGAGCTTGGTTGGTGGTGACAACAAGTATTAATAAATTTCTAGAGATAGTATCTTCTTGAACCTATGAGTATCTGCGAGCTCGGTCTTCAAGTGTGCGAACCATGTACTCTACAAAATGACTCAGTCGACTAAACTCCACAATATACACGTCGACAGTAAGACTACCTTGCTCCAACCTCTCAAACTGACTCTCGGGGGCCTTCCTAGCTATCTTGGGTATTAATTTTTCTTAAAAAACTCCTTAAAGTCCTTCAACATAAGTCCTAAAGCTGATAGCTATGACTTATGTGTATACCAAGTACGAGCAATGTCGAACAACTATATACTAGCGGCTTCTATCTTGAGATCTTCCAGGACTCGAGCAATCTTCAAAAGTCACTTCATATTCTTTATCCACTCGTCGGTATAGAGAATTCCTTCGGCTCCATAGAATCTCTGGTAAAAGATTCTTGAAGTCTGAAGATTTTTCTTGTGTTTGGTTGTGGTGGTGGTGGAACTTCTCTGGTTCGAAGGACATTTGTAATACTAGCTAGAAGAGTGTGGCTTACTCTCTCTAGAAGTCAATGAGTCCTTGGAAAACTCTAAGTAACTATGCACCATCCATAGTGACAGTTGAAGTAACAAGTGGTGGAGGAAGCTCAGGGGCTTCGAGCATAGGCTGCTTAATACTTCTAGCGTTCCTAGTTTGAACCAACCTAGAAGGGAAAATGATAGAGTTAATTAGTTGAAATTTAATGTTGTTTAGGATTTTAAGTGATTAATAAGTGATAGTAAAAATTATGTAATAACAAGAACGGCCTATGCTGTGATGAGTATTCATATACTTGTAGGCTCCCATAGTATCCTAATTCCTAAGTACTATTAGGCTGAGACATGCATGGGCTACCATAAAAATGTGTCATGGCCCATTCCCAGATATCTGGATATGATTACGTGAGAACGTCCAACCTATATCGCATAATCGACGGTAGTACGCTGTCTATACCTTATTATATCTCCACGTATAACATAATCGATCTACTCATAACAACAATCTAGAAATGAACAAGTCAAACCCAATCAAAATCACCATACATAGTCATAAAGTTCACTCATTATTACATGCCTTTACTTCTCTCTTGAGACAAATTTGGTCAATGACTCAATAGGCAGCAACATCATATGAAAGGAAACCTGATAATCATCCTAACAATCATCCTAATAATCACATAAATTCATATTCTAAATGCTTAAAAAGAAATCTAAACATGATTCCTAAGTTTATATCTCTCCAGAGATGGTCTCTGGGTCCATAGCGACATCCAAGCTAGTCTCTCCTAGGATGTCATCTTAAGGTCCATAATAGGTAGAATAGTAACCCTCGTCATCACCTGTGTTAATATATCTAGTCAGGATGGAGCAAAGTATAACTTTGAACAATGATCTTAATACATACTAATACTGAAAATACTACACAGTAATGAACATGCACTAACATATAGTACCAGAGAATCATGCAATACTGGAATTGTGTATAAGAAACAATTATGACTCATGAATGAAATAATATTTTCAATATGTGACCGGCTGTAAGTACATAGAAACTAATAAATGTACGATTCAGTCATACGTGAAGTGCATGATTAAGCTATCCACATGACCTAGCTAGCGATTTAGGTTTGATCACATATCTACTTAACCCCTCCCCGATACCTGAACTAGAATGATTGTTACTACCATATTTCTAGATGAGGCTATTTTTGTCATTTTTTATTTATTATATTTAGTTATTAAATATTTATATATTGTGCTTATAATTATTTATTATGTGTTGTGCTATTTATTTATATTTAGTAGGCTAGCCTATTTATTTGGACTTGACACTAGTGGACCCATTAGAACTTGTCATGACACATTGAGTCCAACATTGGATTAGGCCATTAGATTTATTCTTATTAGTTAATTAAAGATATTAGATTAATTTTTATTAGATTGAAAGCTTCCTAATATAGTCCTCCCTAATTAAACATCATAACTAATTAGTGGGGAGTATATTGGATATTGCATGTGGCTTAAAAAAGGGGAAAGGGGGTCGGCCACAAGAGGGGGTCTTTCTCTCTCTCCTTTTATTAATTCATTTCATTCTAGATCCCTAATTATGTTATTCCCCAAATTGACTTATTCCTCCACCTAATTCCTCTCAAATCACTCTTATTTCCTTCCATTTGTATCATCTAAGGAGCATTGGAGCTTGGATTGCAAGGAGCACTTGAGAAGGAGGAATTGGCTAGGAGCTTGTGTCCTAATTGTGTCCATTTGAGCATCCATTAGGAAGCCATCTCCCAATAGATAAAATTATGAATTTTCCTATAATTTAGACTCTAATTCATGCATTTAACTATTATGAACCCTCCCATGGCTTAGGACTACCCATAAGAAGAAGTTCTAGGCCCAATTGACCTATATTATGACTTCTACATAGGTTTTTGTGCTCAATTAGGAGAAATTATGAGATTGATGCATTAAGTATGTGTTATGAGACCAATTTGGTCTAATTAGACTTAGATCAAGTGTGTGGGACTAGCTACGTGTCCACAATTGGATACGAGTAGGTTGTATCGTAATATTTTGTGATACGCTATGATACGTGGACCCATTTTGGGATATTTATGCATAGTAATGTAATTAATTTTCAATTTCCATTGTAACTAGTTGCATTAGTTATGTATAGGTGTATTGATATGTGTGAATGTTAATTATGGTGAATTATGGGTTTTGGCATTCCATTTGGGTGCGTATCATAGAGTATCTTGCATACACATACCAAGTGTTTGATACAATACTTTAGAGTGGGTTGTGAGCTTAATTAGAGTGAGATCTTTATATATATATATATATATATATATATATATAAATATATATAGCCTTGTGGTCATGTAGTGGCCTAGTGCTAAGTGAACTGTTGTGTCTATGTTGGTGAAGTATTATGGTGGTGTAGGTAATGAAGTTGGGTGCTCGGGTTGGGATGTAAAGGCCTATCCAAGACTTGAGTTTAAGAACACAGGCAGTAGCATCAATATAAAAAGTGAGGGGGAGTCAGGTTTTAACAAGTAGTAGTTGCAGCAGCAACATGATGATAGCAGCAGTAGCAAGAAGCTATAACAACAACAGTTGCAACATTAATATATATAACATAGTAGTACCAGTCTAGACTTGAGAGGGGTATCGAGTATCAGTGGCCAGGAGCAAGGGTAAGTATAAACAGTATTAGTCTAGACTTGGGAGGGGTATCGAGTATCAGTGGCAAGGAGCAAGGGTAAGTAGCAGCAACAGTACACGAAGAGGGGGGGGTGATCAATAGCATATGGCAGCAACTTTAGTTACCATAATAATTAAAGTTAGAGCAACAACAACAGTAATAACAGGAAGAATAGAGTTGGGGGATCGAGTTTGATAAGTAGCTGTAGCAGCAGTTTGAAGGACCATAAAGCAACTCTAAAGGAGGATGAATAGAGTGCAGCAGAATAATCTACCCAATTAAAGATTATCAGAATGAAGGCAGTTGCTAACTAACAATGTATATAAAGACATTAAAGTAAAGCAGTAAAGTAGAAAGAGAAACAAATACAAACACTAAGATGTATACTGGTTTTCCTCTGAGAGAACTAGTCCAGTCCCGATAACTCATGCTCAAAGTTTTATCCACTATAATCACCAATAGTGAATCACAAGCTTTGATCCGAAGGCTTGCCACTTATTTATACCACAAGGTTTAATCCAAAGTCTCGCAACTTCACAGAAAGAGAAAGAGAGTAACTAATGGAACAAAGATCTTTACAACTCTGTAGACTTCTAGCCCGAGACCACACTTGGCACTAGGAAGGCTAGGGTGTTTCTATTGGAGATGGGAAAGTTAAGGCTTAGATGTTTTCTTATAATAGGATAGAAGATTTAAGAATGGTTGAGTGTGTAGGAATTTAGAAATCCAATCCTATTTATAGTGTGTTGGCAAACAAAATTTGGCCAAAATTTGGATGGGGTTTAATTTAAATTTTTAACCGTTGGGCCAGGAAATTAGGAGTTTATTGAGCTGGTTGATTTTATACCAAAAAGGTAACCGAGTTCGGTCCGAGTTTGGCATAAATTTGGCCCGAGTTTGATTTCTTAGTATGGTAGACTTTGTTGATGAATGTGGCCTGATTTAGTGGATATGTTCTTTGGTTTATTTGAGTGGACTAGGTATCTGGGTATAGATATTTTGATTTGTCAGTGCGACTCAGCTTACATCAATCCTAGACTCAAATAAATAGAAGATTATATTTGAATAGACGCAATACAGATGATATATAATAACAGTGTTGAGGCTTCAGATTGTGACATATCAATGCATGGTTTAGTTAACTATCAAAATTAAGTTGACTGAGACCGGATGGGCCAACAATCTTTCCCATTTTGATAATTGATAAACTATTAATGATACTACAAGTCTTTGATATGAAAGGCTCTTCCGTAACTGTGGAGCAATTGATATGATAAAAGCAACGTCTGTCTAGTATCATCTTGTATGTTAGTATCATGTATATCTTTCTCCCCCATTGTCATTTGATCAAAATGGAATGCTCCCCCAAAATCGGTGAGATAATAAAAAAGAGAGTAAAGTGTTTACAGGATAACATATAATGACAAAAAAAAAATTGCATTGAACTTTATTTATTTGAAAAGAAAATATACGAAAGTAAATGTGTAGTGGAAACATCATAGTAGAGCATTTAAAAGTAAACTTTTTAAACATTCAAATCCATTGAGTAACTAGTTGTCATTTTCTTCATCTTCATCATCAGGTTCAACTATTCTGTTTGGATCAAAGAAGGCATCAGCTGGATCCAAATGTCGCTGAACATAGGGGTGATCAATGCGAAATCCTTGTTGATTTGGATTCCGGAGAATCAAAAAAGGTCCGGCTGGGTGTTTCGTTAGGGTGTACTGGATGTCTATCAAAGTGTTGCCAAGCGCCTGAGTTTAAAGAGTTTGGCGATGATCAGTAGCACGATTGCGTATATCTTCTTTGTGGAAGAGATCACGCAACATATTAAAAATAAACTATAAGGTTTGTGGTTATTCGTCAACAGGAGGGACAAAATCAACATGATGAGTGTTGGAGTTTGATGATGAGTTATAAGGTAGAACCATAGTTGGCTCAATTCTCTGAACTCTTGAGGGATAAAGGTTCCTCAAAATATGGACAAGTATCCAATGGAATGTCAAAATAGCTAAAAATGGTTGGCAAGTACATGGCGTATAGTAGTGGACGCCCTTTCTTGCGATATTGAACCATTTGAGATAAGATAGTCTGGGAAACATTGAAGTTAATGCCAAAATACAAGTGATATAAAGCTAACATTTCTCGATAAGAGACTTCATCAAAGTAAGTCTTCTTAGGTATAAAAGTTAAAAAGATAATATGATGCATTTCAAAGAAGTGACCATTCAAGTATCTAGCATAAAATTTTCCAGGTAGACATTCAAGAGGGTGACAAAGGATATTTTTGAAAGAGTCTAGAGTTAACCCATGGTCTAATTGAACTTACGTGATGTTGACAAGGGTTTGTCCCTCAGAGGGAATGTGTAGGATTTTACCCAAGTTGTCCGCATCGAATTCAATTAGAATGCCACGAACTCTAGATGAAATAGTATTATATTCATATGCTAAGTTGCAATAGAACATTTGAATAGTATTTGTGTAAATATTGGTACGGGTCGTAAAATGTTTTTCAAGTTGGAGTTTTTGAAGAATAGGTAGATAGTCATTGTGTTGGGAAGAAAAATCAATAGGATGGCCAAGACAGACGTGTCTCTTAGAGAAGTCATTAAACCAATCATTTAAAATTTTGAGGCTTCAAAAGGTAAAACCGTCGAATTCTTCTATGTTTGGCATAATGGGACAGAAAAGAGAGTCAAAAAAGGATTCTATTTTCCTTTTAGGGTCCATTAGGAAAGGATGTTAGAGGAAAAACTAAGTTTATTTATGGAGGAGGGGATAATTTTTGTTGGTCTGAATAAATGAGCCACAAAAAATATATATAAATAGAGTAGCAGAAACCTAAATTAGGAAGAAGATTAATGACATAGCATATTCTGTTGATATTTATTTCCAGAATCTCAATGTAACTTTAATCTTCTTCCTAAAGTTCGGTCCAAATTCTATCAACATTTATTTCCAGAATCCAATATAACTTTAATCGATATTATGCCTTTCTTGACTTGATATAAATACAGAATAATAAGTGCTGATCTTAAATCGTATATTTTTAAGAGTTTAAATTATCTCGGAGTAGCTGTAGGGGCTGTAACCCAGCTAACGGTAGTCTAAAGATACTTAAATACCATGTCGCTTAAGGTTATTTACACCTTTTTGACAGAAGGGCCCTTTCGGCTTGTATCCAATTTTTTTTAAAACTTTTCGAAAAAAATGTAATAAAAAATTTGTAAAGTATCTTATGATTCTTATATTTTGTCAAAATCCAAAAGACCTAATTCTCGACGAATAAAGTTGAATCGATCTTCAACTAATAGTTTAGTAAAGGTGTCTGCTAATTGATGTTCCATGTCCACATATTCTAAACAAATATCTCAGTGTAATTGATGATCCCTTAGAAAATGATGACGAATTTCTATGTACTTAGTGCATGAATGGCATACTGGATTTTTGGGGAGATTAATGGTGCTAGTGTTATCACATAGTAGGAATGTTCTTATAGTGCAGATTGAAGTCTTCGAGGGTTTGCTTCATCCACAAAATTTGAGCACAATGACGTCTTACAACGATATGCTCTGCCTATGTTGTTGATAATGCAACAGAATTTTTTTTCTTGCTAAACTAGGAGACTAGAGACTTTCCTAGGAAATGACAGGTGCCGCTGGTGTTTTTTCGATCAACTTTGCATCCAGTAAAATCAAAATCTGAGTAACCAGCAAGGTCAAAGGACGTAGTTTTGGGATACCATAAGCCTGCCGACAAAGTCCCTTTAAGGTATCTAAAGATACGCTTAACTGCGCATAAATGTGATTCCTTAGGATTAGCCTGATATCTAGCACAAAGGCATACAGCAAACATAATGTCTGGACGACTAGCAGTTATATATAACAAACTACCAATCATATCTCGATACTTACATATGTCTATTGGTTTACTGCTTTTATCAAGGTCAAGTTTAATGGATATTGCCATTGAAGTTTTGATAGGCTTTGCACTGTCCATGTCGAACTTTTTGAGCAAATCCTTCGTGTACTTAGCCTGATGGATAAAGGTTCCTTGTGAATCTTGCTTGATTTGCAATCCTAGAAAGAATGTCAGTTCTTCATCATGCTCATGTCAAATTCACTTTGCATACATTAGCAAACTCATTACATAGCGTCTCATTAGTGGATCCAAATATGATATCATCAACATATATTTGCACTAATAACAAAGAATCAGCAGAAGATTTTATAAAAAGGTTAATATCAATTTTTTCTTTTGAAAAACCATTTCCAAGTAGAAAGAAGCTAAAATGTTCATACCAAGCACATGGGGCTTGTTTGAGTCCATATAAAGCCTTTCTTAACTTGAATACATAGCCAGGGTGTTTAAAATCTTCAAAGCCAGGGGGTTGTTTGACAAAATATCTTCTTTGATAACTCCATTTAGAAAAGCACTTTTAACATCCATTTGAAAAAGTTTAAGGTTTTAAAAACTAGCAAAAGCGCAAAGCATTCAGATAGATTCAAGTCTAGTAACAGGAGCATCGGTCTCATTATAGTCAATACTTTCCTTTTGGTTGTATCCTTGAGCTACGAGACGTGCTTTGTTATGTGTAACTGAACCATCATTATTTAATTTATTTCAAAAAATCCATTTAGTACCAATGATTAAATAATTATTAGGTTTAGGAACGAGTTCCCAAACTTGATTATGTTCAAATTGGTTGAGTTCCTCTTGTATAGCAGAAATCCAAAATTTATCAACAAAAGCTTTATCAGTATTTTTAGGTTCTATTTAAGAAATAAAAGCAATATTTACAATAGTATCTCTATTTGAGGAACGTGTACTTACACCTTTCGATATATCACCTATTACCAAGTCCTCAGGATGATCTGTGAAGAACTTTAGTCTCATTGGCAGACTTTCTGGATGACTTGCACTGTTTGTATCTTCAGATGTCTTATTGGTTGCAGGTTGACTACCTTCATCGTTGCTGTCATTTAGTACTTGAGTGTTGTGTTCATCAAATATAACATTGATTGATTATTTAACAGTCAATGAGTTCTTATTGAATACCCTGAATCCTTTACTTTTGGTGACATAACCTAGAAAAATACCTTCATTGGCCTTGGAGTCAAACTTTTCTAGATTATCGTTGGTATTAAGAATAAAATATTTGCAGCCAAAAACTTTAAAGTAACTAATTGTGGGGATTCTACCAAACCAAAGTTCATAGGGGGTTTTCTTTGATATAGGTCGAATAAGCACCCTATTTAAAATATGGCATGAAGTACTTACAGCTTCAGCCCAAAAGTATTTCGGAAGGTTATACTGATTCAACATAACTCTAGCCAAATCGCCAAGAGTTTTATTCTTTCGCTTTATATCACCATTATGTTGAGGAGTTCTAGGACAAGAGAATTCATGAGAAAAACTATTTTTATTGTAAAATCTTTTGAAATTACTATTTTTGAATTTGCCTCCATGATCACTTCGGATATGAGTAATCATGAAATCTTTTTTGTTTTGAACCTTTTTGCAAAATATGACAAATTCAGAGAATGCTTTATTTTTGTTTGCAAGAAAATAAACCCATATGTATATAAATTTTTTATCAATAATAACATAAGCATAAAGATTACCGGCAAGACTAGCGACTCTACTGGGTCCAAACAAGTCCATATGCAAGAGTTGTAGAGGTCTAGAGGTACTTACAAAGTTGATTGATTTAAAGAAAGATTTAGTAGATTTATTCTTTTCACAGTCAGCACATACCATATCTTTCTTGAAAGTAATCTCTGGTAAGCCTCTTACGAGTTTCTTTGTGGATAGTCTTGCAATAGTGTCCATGTTTGCGTGTCCTAGACGCATATACCATAGCCACTTGTCATCTTTATTGGCGTATAGATATTTTCCTGCATTGTTAGTGTCTTTTGCAAGATAGAAAATATATATATTGTCTTCCCTAATCTCTTCAAAGATAGCTTTACCTGTGGATCTTTTATGAATAGAGCATTTGTTTTTAATGAAGTTAATACCATAACCATGGTCAGTTAGATGACTGATGCTGAGTAGGTTATGTTTTAATTTCATTACTAGACAAACATCTTTAATGACAGGATAGGGAGGAACACCTATATTACCATTTCCAATAATATATCCTCTGAGGTTATTGTAGAAGGAGACATAGCATTCTTTCTTCATCAATAGCATTGCAAATCGGGTAGCATCACCAGTCATGTGTCGTGAGCAACTACTATCGAGAATCTACTTGCTTCTAGCATGAGAGGGTTGGTCTACCTACAAAATAAGTTATAGATGTGACCCTTGGTACCCATTTCTTTTAGGGTCCTACTGTGTTAGTTTTTGATACCCATGCATAAATATTCATATCTACTAACTTCCTCGTTATACAAAATCTAAATATATGTCCTTTCTTACCACATGAGTGACATATAGCTGTGTGGTTGGTGTTTGGTGCAGCATGATAGATATGATTGTGTGAAGTAGTTCTTTGTGGTCTATGTGGATAGAATGCATGATTGTGTGGGATATTTATTTGTGGTCTTCATGGATATCTATAATAGAATGCATGATTATATTTGGTTCTATGTGTATGATGTATTCTGAACATATGATTGAATGAACTGTTATGCATGTAGGTAGAAGCATAGTTGTGAGTGTACTTTTGTTTTGCTATGTGTCTCATGTTAGGTTGGGTAGAGGTTTGTTTGACCTGTTTACCCAATCTAATTTCTAATCTTTTAGAGGTAGCATATACTTCATCATATTTAGAAGTGAGAGCATATATTCTACGTGCAGCAATGTAATACTTCTTCTCTTCAGATTCGAGTTCTTCCTTAAGTTTAGTGTTCTTCTGAGAGCTCTTGTCAAGACTGGCAAGTGCCTCGTGGAGGTTAAGCTTAAGTCTAGAATTCTCGTCTGAATCGTTAGAGGTATCCTTTACTTCGCTTAGTAGAGATGTTAGTCTTTCTATTTTAGTCTGACATTCTTGAACATCTTTCTTAGCATGCTTGTACTTATTCCTAAGTTTTCTAAAATTATCAAGAAGATCACTAAAAGCATTACCTAGTTCATCAAAAGTAAAATCATCATAAGAGTTTTTATCACTAAAAGCATTACCTATTTTGGTGAGATTTTCTCTCTCCTTGTCGCCTTGTTTTCCATTCTGTCGAATCCTACGCGTACCCTGCGTGACCCTCTCGAACCCCGTGCAACTCGTTCGGGGTATCGCGTCCTGTGGCGATCGCAAACTGTGACGCAAAATCAAGAAAATAACCCTAAATTTCTGAAAATTAGAAATTATCCCGAACTTCCCAGTTCGCGACCGTTTTGTGACCAACCTATGTAATATTTTCAAAATTGGCCTGAAAAATTATTTAGACCGTATGACCAAGTTTTTAAACCCTATTTTAGTGTAATTTATTGAGCTGTAGATTGCATATTATTTGAGGGTAAAAATGACCAAAATATTAGTTATTTAAATACCCTGTTTTCTCCGAAACTGGGTGCGCCCCACTAAACGGGAGGACTTGGTCGTGCGCACTTCACCGAAAGGTGCGCACCATTAATACGGACGTGTGAGATTTAGCGGAAGTTGATTTGGATGTGCGTGCACACTAAAATCAACGCGTATCCGTCGACAACGCCCCGTATCGGCCCTGTTCTGAAACTCATTGTATCTTCATATACGCTCGTTGTATCAAAACGAAACTTGCGCCATCAGACTCGTAGCATTTTTTTGGTCCTGTGACCCAAGTTTGGTTCGATTCTGAGAACATTGACAAAATCCCGTATCGTGGGCCCCACTGCTCTACTTGACAGGCAATTTTGTGATCGGCTCATCGGAATCCAGTTCTGGACATTCCGTTGGGTTTGTATTATTGTTCTGGACTTGTAGACACTAAGTTTGACAAATTTGGAGAATTTTGTCTCTGGCACATATTTTGGTACGAAGCGGGCCACATGTGGACCCCGCTTTGACCAGAAACTGTTGTAAGCCCCCTGATTTTCAGAATTTTAAATTTGGATTTTTTCCCCAATTTTTCTGAAATTTTCGGGAATTGAAACCTAGGCCTTTGGCAATTTAATGATTTTTAATTTCGGTTAATTCCTATTAAAATATTATAGAAATAATATTTTATGGTGTAAAATGGAAAACCGGACATAGGATAATTTTTGGTGAATTTATTGGACTCCGGAAACCCGTTTAAAGCCCTGAAGACCCATGTAGATTTTAAACCGAATTGAATCCGTGCCAAAGCCCGACATCCCCATGAGAGCCGAAGCCAAGCCCGAGGAGCGTTGGTCCAGCCCGAATCCTAGGTCAAACCCTATTTCTGCATGTATAAATACAGGTTCCCCTAGTTTTCTCCACAAAGAAAAGAAAAAGAATAACAAATAATTAAAATCCCTAATACTAATCCCCTAAACCTAACCCTAACCCTAACCCTAACCCTAAGCAGCCGCCGTCCCCAACTCGACTCCGCCGCCCGGACAACCCCCAACCACCCTCTCCTCCATGCTCCTCCCAACTCCGACGGCTCTCCCTTCCCTACTCCACCTTCCCTCTCAGCCTCCGCCAAGCAGCTGCCGCCCCATCTCCTCGACCCGCCTCAGATCCGCTGCCTCCTTCCTCCCGTTCGGCTCTCTGCCTCCTTCCTCCCGACGTCGAGCCCCGCAGTCGCCGGAGCTCCTTCTCCCCGCCTGAGCCACTTCATCCCCTCCGACGCCGAGAAGCCCCGCCCTCCAGCGCTGCCACCACGAACCGCCCACCTCGCCGCAGCAGCAGACCCAGCCGATTTCTCCCCCGCCTCCGGCCGCTCGAGCCCATCTCCTCCACCGGCCAGAGCCGGCCGGCCGCCCTGAACCTCCCTGAGCCACTCGCCTCCACCGTGCTCAAGCCGACTTCGGCAACATCCACCTAGTAGATGCCCTAGGAGGACACAATACTCGCAGCCGGACACGGACACGGACAGGATACGGGAACAGTGTCAAATTGACACAAGGATACGAAGAAACCTCAGTTTCCAGAGACTTGTTCAGGTACTCTTTCCTCTTTCCTCGTAATTCCGATTTCTGTTCCGTCAGTTGCGTCGCATAGATTGTATGACCCTCTCGGTGCCCGTGTAACCCGCTCGGTGCATCGCGTCCAGTGGTGATCGCACACCGCGATCCAAAAACAGGAAAAAGCAATGCCCCGTTTCACCCCGGAACTGGGTACGCCCCGCCAAACGGGACGACTTGGTCGTACGCGGTCTTTACCGAATCGTGCGTGACATTGATACGGATGTGTGGGATTTCGCAGAAGTCGATTCGGATGTGCGTACACACCGAAATCAACGAGTATCCGCCGACACCGCCCCGTATCCGTCAATTCTGGAATACGCTGTAACTTTGTGTACACAAGTCGGATCGAGACAAAACTAGCGCCATCGGACTCGTAGCAATACGCTGGTCCTGTGACCCAAGTTTGGTTCGATTCTGAGAACGTTGACAGAATCGCGTATCGTGGGCCCCACAGGCTCCACTTGACGGGCAATTTTGTGATCGGCTTATCGGAATCCAATTCTGGAAGTTCCGTTGGGTTCGTATCATCGTTCCTGACTTGTTGACACTAAGTTTGGCGAATTTGGAGACCTTTGACCCTGACACGCTTTTCGGTGCAAAGTGGCCCACATGTGGATCCCGCTTTGGCCCGGAAATATCATTTTTGCCCTTGTGCCCAAATTGGACTTAAGGACAGGCGTTTCTAGCTATTTGATATTTTTTGAATCTAATGGTAATGTTTATTTCAGCAACCGGAGTAGTATCTGCAGATCACACTGAGACCAGAGCTACAATTGGAGCCAGGTCCCCAGGCAAGTGTACCTTGCCAAACTCTGCAGTATTGTCACATATTTTTCTTGTTCCATTATATTGCTGTGCATGCTTAACCTAGGGCCGTGTGACGTACTTAGCGTCTGATTATTAGTCGGGTGCCAACATCGTACGAGGTGTTGTGTACTGTCATCTAGAGATGGACATCCGTGATACTTTACATTCTCGTACTTGTCTTACCAAGTACACTTTGACCCAGGACACTTGACACTACTCATGAGACAGGATCTTCCCGAGATATTCGTGGTGATTCTGCATAGGATACAGGACATGGACATTATATTCTTAGATATAGTATGACTTGTTGCATTAGATATGATCCCGCTTGACATGGACATGAGACGTTATTGTCATGATATGCGTGGTTACATTGGGTGGGGAGAGACACACAGGCTACAGGCTGTTTCATATATCTATCTACTACTATTGTGAGGTCTCAGACTCTCGTAGCAGAGCTAGGCACATTACGTGTTTATTACCGCTACCGGCTCCCCGACACAGAGCTTGTAGTGGCTTCGGCCTGAGCACTAGTGATGCTCTCACTTGCATTTTCACATAGATGGTTATATAGCTTACCTAATTTATTGCATTTTTTGCTGCACTGCATTTATTTTTGGCTTGTATTTTCTGTACCTTGCTGTCCCCTGAGGACCTGGATCCGGACTTTGTCCCCAGGACTAGCAGAGGAGATCCCCCTAGAGTTATACAGTACATGAGCATTATCAGGAGCAGGAGCAGGAACAGGAGCAGATACAGGAGCTGTACCGACACCTGAGGACGAGATTGTGCCAGAGGACTTCTCTTGGGTATTGCCTAGAGATACTCATTTATTTCTATTTCCGGTTCCTTTATTTTCCAGTCTATTGCATTTATGTATCAGACTTGTTCTCGGATTGTTCTCCGAGACACTTTTATTGAGATTTGTCAGTTTAGTATATTTGCTTTATTCTGGCATTTGATCTATGATTATCTGTTGTGGATGAGATTAGTATAGACCGACATATGTATTATTGGACCTGCTTATTGTTACATTACAGCTTAAGCAAGCCCCGATGGATCCTTTAAATTGGGTTTGTCCATCGGTGTGTGCTGCTTGCCACTGCCACGCGACCGATCCCTCGATATTTTGGGACTGGGGCGTGACATGGTTTTTGTGGTGGCCCATGCAGGTCAATGACTAAATTGTTCGGTTTCAACTTAGGGACCGAGCAAGCCTGCAACAAGAATAGGATAAGCTCTAGGATCTCATCCACTTGCTTGAAACGTTCTTGATATCTATATCAGATTCGAATTTAAATTCTTGACTTGCATCCTGCCTTGATTCTTGTGCGGCTCTTATCATTTATTTTGGTTGCAGAGTATGGATTCACGATCAAACAACGAGACTCATCCAGAAATACCACAAGGTGCTGTGATAACCAACAGAGATGAAGTGACACCAGTTAGTGAAGGTCCATCATCACAGCAAGCAAGTCAGCATGCCTCGAGAATCCCGGAAGATGACGTTCCACCATCAACGCAGTTGGCTCCACCGACGCCTACCGTTCCACAAGGGCAGTCTATGGACGAACAACGAATGTTTCGAATGTTCTATGCAATGATGCTAGCCCATCAGAAGGTTCAGGAAGAAGCTCAGCAGATCCAAGCGGAGAAGTTCATCGATAGATTCAGCTCAGAGTTACGGAAGTTAATCAGCCTCGCTGCAACTACTTTAGACGAGCATGTTCTTACTACAGCAAGACCCATGGAGTGCGACACAAGGATCGAGTCCAGCCAGAAGCGGCCGTATGCATCAACACCAGACCAAGCACAACAGGAAAGAGCTGCAAAGCGACCACAGATGAATCTACCACCGAGGGCAGCACCAAGAGCCTCATTCCTTCCTACTTGTCAACATTGTCGCAAGATAGGCCATACTGAAAGAGAATGCAGATGCAAGTTAGGATTATGCTTGATTTGCGGAATCAGTCAACACTTAGCCAAGAATTGTACTCAGCATCGAGAGAAAGCATTGATGATTCATCAACCAGCCACATCAGCACCAGCCGGAGCACCGCGGGAAGAAATTACGAAGAAGTCTCACATTCACCAGCCACCAGAAGCATCTCCGCAAGTACTACCTATCTGTCAATATTGTCGCAAGCGAGGCCATGTAGAGAACGAGTGCAGACGAAAGAAGAAATTATGCTTAGCTTGCGGATCCAGTCAGCATTTATTAAAGGAATGCCCCGAACGTCGAGACAGAGCACCAATGAATAACCAACAAGCGATACCAGCACCAAGGCCAGCCTCTCCAACATTGGAAATACTGCAAACGGAAGTTAAAGAAGTCCTACCACCAGCTCCAGGAGGGTATCAGCCGAGGCCACCTTTGATACCACAAGCAGCACTTTTCCAGCAGGCCCAGCAGCAGCAGAGGAATCGACTACGAAGACGCGAACAAGCTCTGGCGATGACTTTAGAGGACGCGCAGACTCATGGAGTAGCTAATGCGCATAATTTTTTATAGTTTTCTGTTTCTAGATTTGTTTTATCTCGTGCCTATTGGTTCGTGACCTCAGACTTAACATATGTAATTTTGAACTTGCTTATAATTGATAACAGTAGAGATTTTAGAGTCTTTTGTGATTGTGCTTACTTTGTGTTGTTTTGTGAACTTGAATTAAGTTGTACCTCCTTTCATCATCATCTAGCGTACTTATAATTGCTGTACTTGACTTATGCTGCTATTCTATAGCCTAGTTTTGCAAGCTTATTCTCTATCGAGCTTGTTCATGACATATGTGTTAGTGGACATGTACACTAATACAATTGTCTATTCAGAATCAGTGTATTACGGTCTGATCAACCTTAGTGCATTTTGGTTCGCTCTTCGCACGACTACTTCACGTGGATTGAGAGATATAGTTGACTAGTATACTTGCCTTCTAGATATGTCTGAGCATATCGTATCAGTTACATAACTGTACTAATACGAGCATGCGAACAAAGGATTACCCGAATAGGATTTCAATCCACAATTGTCTTGACAAATTCTATTTGAATTCGTTAAACGCCTTGATCCTGATACTCCTGCTCAATTAACTCACCCTTGAACTCTTTATCATTGATCTTCGTCTTCCCTTACTTCGGAAAGACGAAACCTCGTGCCTAGTATAAGTTGATATATAGACAGTACTAGATATACCCCACAGGCCGGTCACATTGTTGATGACCCTTTTATATATGATTAAGGGAATATCATAGGTGATATGTTGGTGTTAAAGACTTGAGGATTCAATAACATGATTAAATAAGTTGGGGCATAGTTCTATTAGGTGTATAGCCTTAGACGATAGATGGGTAAATTCTAAGTTGGGTAGAGACCGCAATGTTCACTTGAGAGGAATCCTTTAGACTGTAATCAAGTGAGATTGGGTAGAGAGAACCATACCCTATTTTAATTTCAAGGACGAAATTTTTTATAAGTTGGGTAGATTGTAAGCCCCCTGATTTTCAGAATTTTAAATTTGGATTTTTTCCCCAATTTTTCTGAAATTTTCGGGAATTGAAACCTAGGCCTTTGGCAATTTAATGATTTTTAATTTTGGTTAATTCCTATTAAAATATTATAGAAATAATATTTTATGGTGTAAAATGGAAAACCGGACATAGGGTAATTTTCGGTAAATTTATTGGACTCCGGAAACCCGTTTAAAGTCCTGAAGACCCATGTAGATTTTAAACCGAATTAAATCCGTGCCAAAGCCCGACATCCCCATGAGAGCCGAAGCCAAGCCCGAGGAGCGTTGGCCCAGCCCGAATCCTAGGTCAAACCCTATTTCTGCATGTATAAATATAGGTTCCCCTAGTTTTCTCTACAAAGAAAAGAAAAAGAATAAGAAATAATTAAAATCCCTAATACTAATCCCCTAAACCTAACCCTAACCCTAACCCTAACCCTAAGCAGCCGCCGTCCCCAACTCGACTCCGTCGCCCGGACAACCCCCGACCACCCTCTCCTCCGTGCTCCTCCCAACTCCGACGGCTCTCCCTCCCCTACTCCACCTTCCCTCTCAGCCTCCGCCGAGCAGCTGCCGCCCCATCTCCTCGACCCGCCTCAGATCCGCTGCCTCCTTCCTCCCGTTCGGCTCCGCCCGACGTCGAGCCCCGCAGTCGCCGGAGCTCCTTCTCCCCACCTGAGCTACTTCATCCCCTCCGACGTCGATAAGCCCCGCCCTCCAGCGCTGCCACCACGAATCGCCCACCTCGCCGCAGCAGCAGACCCAGCCGATTTCTCCCCCGCCTCCGGCCGCTCGAGCCCATCTCCTCCACCGGCCAGAGCCGGCCGACCGCCCTGAACCTCCCTGAGCCACTCGCCTCCACCGTGCTCAAGCCGACTCCGGCAACATCCAGCTAGTAGATGCCCTAGGAGGACACAGTACTCGTAGCCGGACACGGACACGGACAGGACAAGGGAACAGTGTCAAATTGACACAAGGATACGAAGAAACCTCAGTTTCCAGAGCCCTGTTCAGGTACTCTTTCCTCTCTCCTCGTAATTCCGATTTCTGTTCCGTCAGTTGCGTCGTGTAGACTGTATGACCCTCTCGGTGCCCGTGCAACCCGCTCGGTACATCGCGTCCTGTGGTGATCGCACACCGCGATCCAAAAACAGGAAAAAACAACGCCCCATTTTACCCCGGAACTGGGTACGCCCCGCCAAACGGGATGACTTGATCGCACGCGGTCTTTACCGAATCGTGCGTGACATTGTTACGGACGTGTGGGATTTCGCAGAAGTCGATTCGGATGTGCGTACACACCGGAATCAACGCGTATCCGCCGACACCGCCCCGTATCTGTCAATTCTGGAATACGCTGTAACTTTGTGTACACACGTCGGATCGAGACGAAACTAGCGCCATCGGACTCGTAGCAATACGCTGGTCCTGTGACCCAAGTTTGGTTCAATTCTGAGAACGTTGACAGAATCGCGTATCGTGGGCCCCACAGGCTCCACTTGACGGGCGATTTTGTGATCGGCTCATCGGAATCCAATTCTGGAAGTTCCATTGGGTTCGTATCATCGTTCCTGACTTGTTGACACTAAGTTTGGCGAATTTGGAGATCTTTGATCCTGACACGCTTTTCGGTGCAAAGTGGCCCACATGTGGATTCCCCTTTGGCCCGGAAATGTTATTTTTGCCCTTGTGTCCAAATTAGACTTAAGGACAGGCATTTCTAGCTATTTGATATTTTCTGAATCTAATGGTAATGTTTATTTCAGCAACCGGAGTAGTATCTGCAGATCACACTGAGACCAGAGCTACAGTTGGAGCCAGGTCCCCAGGCAAGTGTACCTTGCCAAACTCTGCAGTATTGTCACATATTTTCCTTGTTCCATTATATTGCTGTGCATGCTTAACCTAGGGCCGTGTGACGTACTTAGCGAACGATTATTAGTCGGGTGCCAACATCATACGAGGTATTGTGTACTGTCATCTAGAGATGGACATCCGTGACACTTTACATTCTCGTACTTGTCTTACCAAGTACACTTTGACCCAGGACACTTGACACTACTCATGAGACAGGATCTTCTCGAGATATTCGTGGTGATTCTGTATAGGATACAGGACATGGACATTATATTCTTAGATATAGTATGACTTGTTGCATTAGATATGATCCCGCTTGACATGGACATGAGACGTTATGGTCATGATATGCGTGGTTACATTGGGTGGGGAGAGACACACAGGCTACAGGCTATTTCATATATCTATCTACTACTATTGTGAGGCCTCAGACTCTCGTAGCAGAGCTAGGCACATTACGTGTTTATTACCGCTACCGGCTCCCCGACACAGAGCTTGTAGTGGCTTCGGCCTGAGCACTAGTGATGCTCTCACTTGCATTTTCATATTGATGGTTATATAGCTTACCCTATTTATTGCATTTTCTGCTGCACTGCATTTATTTTTGGCTTGTATTTTCTGTACCTTGCTGTCCCCTGAGGACCTGGATCCGGACTTTGTCCCCAGGACTAGCAGAGGAGATCCCCCTAGAGTTATACAGTACAGGAGCATTATCAGGAGTAGAAGCAGGAATAGGAGCAGATACAGGAGCTGTACCGACACCTGAGGACGAGATTGTGCCAGAGGACTTCTCCTGGGTATTGCCTAGAGATACTCATTTATTTCTATTTCCAGTTCCTTTATTTTCCAGTCTATTGCATTTATGTATCAGACTTGTTCTCGGATTATTCTCCGAGACACTTTTATTGAGATTTGTCAGTTTAGTATATTTGCTTTATTCTGGCATTTGATCTATGATTATCTGTTGTGGATGAGATTAGTATAGACCGACATATGTATTATTGGACCTGCTTATTGTTACATTACAGCTTAAGCATGCCCCGATGGATCCTTTAAATTGGGTTTGTCCATCGGTGTGTGCTGCTGGCCACTGCCACGCGACCGGTCCCTCGATATTTTGGGACTGGGGCGTGACAACTGTCACTTTTGCCCCTGTGTCCAAATTGGACTTATGGACAAGCAATTCTAGCTATTTGATGTCTTCTGAGCATGATGGTAACATTTATTTCAGCAATCGGAAGAGTACCTGCAAATTTCGCTGATACCAGAGCAGTAATTGGAGTCAGAACCCCACACAAGTGTACCTTGCCAAACTTGCAGTACCTACTTTATATTGTTATCTTGATTTATTTTTATGATGTACCTGTTTAACCTAGGACCGTGTGACATTACTTAACATTCGAATAATATTCGGATGTCAATACCGTACGCGGAGTTGTGTAACGTCACCTATACATGGATATCGAGACCCTATACATTCTCGTGCTTGCATCATCAAGTACGTCATACCTTAGAACACCTGTCACTATTCATGAGGCAGAATATTCCTGAGATATTTATGGTGATTCTGTATAGGTTACATAGATATTGCATGTGCTTAGCTATTATTATGACTTGTTGCATCAGTTAGAGGTCATGATCCTATGTGACATGGACATGAGATGTCATGGACATGAGACGTGTGATTACATTAGGTGGAGAGAGTATTACCATATCAAAGGCTGATTATATTATATATATATTGTTATCTGGAAGTGTCTTAGACTCTGACATAGATCTTTGACACATGTACTGGCCCTTCGAAAAAATGCTGCTATGGGTTTCCCCGACACAGAGCCTACAGTAGTCTCAGCCTGAGTATGATTAATACTCTCATATTGCATATCACTTAGCTGGTTATATAGTTTACCCTATTGATTCATTTATTATTGCACTATATTTATTATGGCTTGAGTTATTCTTGTACCTTGCTATGTCCCCTGAGGACCTGGATCCGGATTATATCCCCAAGTTTAGCAGAGGATATCTACCTTGAGGTGTACGGGACATGAGCAGTCTTTGGAGTAGTACTAGAACCCGATGATGAGGTAATTGCTGAGGATTTCTCCTGAGTATCTGCTTATTCTATACTTAGTCTTTGCTGTTATTAGACTCTTTTATTTCTCATTTAAATTGTATCAGACTTATTATCGGGTTGTTCCCCGATTTAATTTATTGAGACTTGATGATGATTATATTTTATTTTGCTGATATTGATGTATTCATTTCTATGGATGAGATTAGTACCATAGCCCCTTACTGTTATTTTACAGCTTAAGTACACCCTGATGGGTCCAATAAATTAGGTTTGTCCATTGGTGTGTGCTGCTGGCTATTGCCACGTGACTAGCCCCTCGATATTTTGGGACTGGGGCGTGTCACTACCATATTCTAAAAATATGAGTATTTTTGACTTTTTATAAATTATTAATATTGTGTGTATTTAATTTAAATAATTGCATGATATGTGTATATATATATATATATATATATATATATATATATATATTATATATACAGTGTTCTTAATGTTTGAGCTAGTAGACTTGACCTAGAAGCCTACTAGATGAACACCTGACCGAATGATAGGGTTATGAATTTAATTTGTATTATTCAGGATTTAATTTATTGAGGTTGTAATTTATTACCGTGATTGTTACACCCTACCGTTGTTACAATATTCAGAGCAGAACATTAGCCTATAATTTCTAACAATTTGTTGCATTATAGACTTGACACGCCAACTTAGGCGCTGGACTTTTCCATCACTCAAAATCATAATCCTTTGTTTTCTAATTTAATTGCACAACTTCCCGTATCCAAAATCTATTATTTAATCTTGTATCGCGCACCTGTGTCGTTGCCATCAATTTTGAGATACCAACTCAACCCGTTTAGCCGGACCAATTAAAGGGTCCAAGACTGGCACCAGACCTATACCTCTCATGACCTTTGTGTAACTCATAATTATGCTCTCGTGTGCTTCATTTTAGTCGCACAATATTCATCACAGACGTTTATTTTAATTCTAAATAAAATCCAACTTTGTATCGTTGCGTTCCAATCAAAATTGGAGACACAATCTCGATCCATTTTGAGCAACCCAATTTAGGGTAATATTCTGTTCTGAGTATTCTTCATTCATGACACTTCTGTCCTACTTAATTTTAGCCCCATGAACCTTCAATTTATTTTAGAACACCACTTGCATTTATTTAATTAAATTAGGGATACCAACTTTGACTAATCCTATTTTAACCCATTTTAATCCAAATACCCTATTAATTAAGCCCATACAAAACACACAATACCCCCTCACCCTACAAAATACCAAATACCAAATCGCCCACAAATGTATCTGTGCAAATACCCAAATTTAAGGGGGCCTATTTGCAAATGCCGCATTAGGTATCGTCACCCCATTGGTTCAAACCAAATGGAGAAACCCTAACCCATTGACTAGTCAACCTCACCCCAACGCCTCTCCTTTGTATGAATGATTTTCTCATGTCGAATCCTGGCCACCCATTCAAATGGGGCTCATCATCACCACACACCTCCTATCACCTATCCCTATAAAATATCACCATCACCCTTCTCTTCCCCTAAGCCGGCCTTAATCCCCACACCTTGGGAAACTCCCCACTTTCTCTCTCCTCCCTCCTCACAAACCCAATCGTAACTTTCCTTCTTCTTTTCCATTTCTTCCTTTCTTCTTCTCTTCTTCTTCTTCCTCTTCACCTTTTTTTTATTTGGTTCAAAACCAGCTGAACCGGCCACCCTCCTCCGGCCAAGCTCCGGCCACCACCCCTTTCTGTCACCCGCTCGCCCCAGTCGCCTTCCCAACGTCGACCTCCCTCCACTGTCACCGAGCCACCCCCGCCTGAACGGCCTCCCCTTCAACGGAGAACTCGACCTGAGACCCACTGAGCCGTCGCGCACGACCCAGTCCTCGCTGAGCTGACTGCCCCTCGACCGGAGCCCAGCACGCCGGAGCAGCTCGCCTCAAGCCTCTTGCCGGAGCAGCTCGTCACCACCAGCAGCTTGCAGCCTCGTCGTTGCCCTCCTTCAACCACTCGACTGAACCGTCGCCTCCTTCTCTTCAATCATTATCATCATCATCATCATTCTCACCATCATGCCGGATCTCACCACCCCCACCAGCCCCATCGACGAACAGTCGCCCGCCTGAGTTCCCCTCCGCCTGAACTCAACCGTGCACCACACCGTTCCCTGTCCAACCTGACTCGTCGATAGTAGCAGTGACCCGCTGCCACCCCATACCTCCAGCAGCCACCCCGTGACCGCCATATCCCGACCTCCCTGCATCCCCTCTTTCCCTCCGGCCACGAGCACCCCGTTGCACCTGAAGCACCACCACCACCATCATCATCAGAATCACCACCACCATCATCATCAGAACTTCGACCAGCCTCCTTCACCACCAGTACCACCACCCTACACCACCAGTACCACCACCCTACACCACCAGTACCACCCCCTGCCTCCTCCTTCTCGACCACCCCGTACCACCAGCCCCCTCCACCAGGACCACCACTCTTCATCGTCACCCTCGTCTTCGTCGTCTTCGTCGCCTTCATCGTCATCATCATCCTCAACATCGTGGACACCGTCGCCATCGCCGATCTCGTGCACGCGCACAGGTTCGCGTTCTCCCCCCTCGCGTACACGTACGCGTATATGTGTTTGTAGTTATGGTTTAATACGCGTATTATGGTATATGGGTGTATGTAGTATATATATTGAATATGTATGATTCGTATATATACACATATACATATATATAGTATATTCTCAAATTAGTATACATGTATTCAATATTATATGTTAGTATGTATGTATTGGTATATATATATATATATATATATATATATATATATATATATATATATATATATATATATATATATATATACATGTATATAGTATATGTATTAAATTGTTAGATATATATATAAATATAGTAAATGTATATTTTCACTTGGTATATGTATATTCAGTATATGTATTCTTTTGTATACATATAAATATTGGTTGTTATATATATATAAATATGTGGTATGTATATATAAACATATATAGTATAAATTTCTATTAGTGTATATACACATATACATATTATGTATGTAATTATTTGGTATACACATATATATGTATTATAAGTAATTAATGATATATGCTAATTGATGATATGTATAATATGTCTATGTACTAGATGACCCAAGTGTAACCACGGATACCCCGTAGTTACATTGGCTTGTGACCATGTAAATGTTAGTTGACTGCCATATGTACACTGACGTAGTGGCGAGACCGTATCATTGATTGTCTGTATTGCACAGCAATTACAGACGTGACACCCGTAAAATCAGATGCACACTTGACCCTAGTTGACCAGTGTCATATCTAGCGTAGCCTTGAGTTCATCGTGTTTTGTGTTTGTTAGTGGAATGTCTGATGCAATATTGTATTATATTGCATGTGTATAGGACTATTGGATCGTCCTGCGAGACTTCGGGAGCAGGACATTGGTATTGACAGCTAAGGACCCCAGGCGAGTACATTATCTGATAGTTTCTTATTTATGATATCCTCTATGTTTATTGTATCTAGTATAAATATCCATATTTCTTGACACAATGGTTACATGGATTGGTATATCCGGATCTCGTCATGAGATATTATACCTTGTTCATAGTGTATCTTGTATAAGTCTTGTTTCATTGTTTATCTTGTACATGTACGGACACTGATTCTCGAGAAGAGTCGCTATCTTCTTGGGGAATCCCGTGCCATAGTATGCCATGATTGGATCCACTATACCAGTCAGGGGTGGGAAGTATTTTAGTGTAGATATGTGATCATATCCTTCATGTACAAGTCTTGCTTTCTCGTAAGTGTTGGTCATGCACTACACGTATGACTAGCCAGGCCATTATTCTCGTATAAGTCCCAAGCCGATCACATGTTAAAGCTAGTACTCACACATTTAGTCATAGTATTTGTAAAACCCCTAAATTTTGATAACGGTTTTATTACTTATTTATATTAGTTATGAGCTTAATAGAGAGAATAGATTTTATTAGATTTATTTTGAGAAAATTTTAACACTTAGAGGATTTATGGAGCTATTATAAATTTTTCCTAATTTATTCCATGTAGGAGACCTTTTGGACAGTAGCTAGCTTAACCGTGTGCACTAATATAATTTTTTTAGATATATATATATATATATATATATATATATATATATATATATATATATATATATATATATATATATATATAATTTATTAGAATATAATTTCCCATTGGATCAAACCGAAAACCCAAACCCGCAACCCATTAAACCATCACCCCGCGTAAACTCTTCCTTTCACTCTCTCCCGTGTATACTTCTACGCGCGTAAAAAAAGCAGCAACAGCAGCAGTAACAAAAACCACCTCCGCGCGTAAACTAATTCCACCACATAATTCCTTTCACCGCGCGTAAAACAAACCCCTCTTATGACTCATCCCCTACCGCCTCTCTACCTGTTGTTACTAAACACCCCTCAACCGAAACCAAAACCAATGAAAAGAAAGAAACAGCAGCGGTAGTAGTTTTAGTTTTCTTAAACACTAAGTTTCCCCACCGACTCCTTATCCCTATATATATTACAACTCTCTCAAACTAATCCCACTTCTTCTTACTACAACTTAAGCATAGTATTGGACGTGCACTATACGAAGTCTTGCTCAGGCAAGTATACCTTGCCAAATTCTACTGTTTAAAGTATAATTGTTGCATATATTCCTCTTATAAAATACATATAACTGTGTGCGCCTGAGATTGACTCGGGTGCAATCGACAAATATGTCGATACGTAGTGTATCTGACTTAGACATTAGCAGACCCACCTACAGATGCGAGGGTATTCTGATATCCTCCTAGACCATGACACTTGTACACACATCACGATTGCAACTCATGTTGGGATGCGGGTTCGCGTACTCGATTAGCTACCGGTGCATGGAACACACATTACGGTTTAGCACGTAGTCAGGATTATCTAGAAAGTTATGATTTGGCATTTAGCTACGTGGTATACATGTTGTGTATTCGACTTGTATATCCGTATTAGGCGGAGAAGACAACTAGAAGGCGTATGAGACATCCACCTCCTTTATTGCAGATACGGCACTCTTCGGAGTGATACGGACGTATATATACTTTGCAGATACCACGTCCCTTAGAGTGTTGGACGTTATATATATATAGATACCTCATTCTTTGGAATGATGAACGTTGCAGATACCACACTCTAGAGGACGTTGGACGTTATGCCTACGCCTACCCATACGTACCAAGGTTGTCTTCACACTTGCATACACTTAGATGATTAGCTCACCCTTTATTTATTCAGTATTTATATATGGCATGCTTTTATGTATCTTGTTATGTCCCACTGAGGACCTAGTTCCCTTCCAGATTTAGATGAGGCGTACTATCCCACGGTATATGAACCTGGATAGGAGATGAGGTACGCATCTGATGAGGAGCTAGAGGTGCTGCCATCCGAGTTCCTCTGATCTTGGGTAGACTTGCCATCTAGAGCTGGAGCCTCTTTATCTAGATAGCCGATGCTCTAGTCATGTTATATTCAGCACTCTTATTTTAGTTTTTATAGCGGGTTTGTTCCCACCAGACATATCGGGTTTGTACTAAAAACTCATTTCAGACTTAGCACTTATATTCCAATACTTATTTCAGTGTTCCTTGATATATATTGTGGATGAGATTAGATGTTACCTGTTATATGCTAGTACTAGACTTGTTAGTATTTTAGGACAGTGTAGCATGTCTCTTTGGGTCTAATAAATTGGGTTTTCCTTCGGAGACGTGTCAGCTGGCCAATGCCACATGGCCTGGTTCCACATAATTTTGGCACTGGGGCATGACAGTATTCTTGTTCATTGACATATTGTTTCTTCTTGCATCTATTTACAGTATTTCCAGTATTTCCAGTATTTCCTTTATTGTATATCTCTCGTACATGTATATGCATCTTGTATATTTCCATCTATTTACTGCTACATAGTTTATATCATTGATATAGAACTGCTGTTAGAGATGTACTTTGCTCTATCCTGACTAGAAATATTTTTCCAGACTACGCCTTAGAGGACCGGTGTCCGACACTTTATGGACCACAGGGAGAGTAGCTGCAGACTTGGATCTGGTAGTTCAGTTGTGATTCTGGGAGGTCTAGCCGGAATTACTAGTTATCTAGTTAGTTTCTTTTAGCAGTTTATGGTACCGAATTTGTCTCTGGCATACTTTGTTGAGACTTGAATATTATTGTTGAGTTAGATTATTTCTATTTAGACTTGTGTTGCATTTTGATTTATTTATTTCTTTGATATCTTATTGTGCTTTAGCTATGTGATTGAGTATGTTGTTCATATTATATTGTGTTATCCGTGTCTCCTTATGGAGTTGGATACTAGTGCGAGATTTATTAACCTAGACAGCGTTCTACCCCCGATGCTGCGGCGTAGGCTGGACGTACCCACGTACTCGTGCCACAATTTCGGGTGCGGGTCGTAACTCATTTTTAGTGGTGAACAATGCATGTCAGACTTCGTAATTAGAGCGATGTCGTGGTAGTGTGACATCTTAGTTGTACTACTGCGTGCCTGCGATAGGATCTAGGATATAGTACATAGGATACTAGGAATGAGAGCGAATACTCAATCACAAATTTCTTGAGAGATTCCTGGGATGACCCTTGAGAATCTTATTATAATTTCCAATTTAAGTCATTTCCCTTGTTTTCGTCCATTCTTACTGGTTGATATTTAATTTGATTCTTGTTGATCAGTTATTAAATTAAAATCTTGGTGTCATTGTTGAGTTTGATTTCTTATCGAGGTAAATTTTATGGACTAAAATTTCGGTATCATCTGATAACTTATGTTGATGAGGACAGTGAGAAGGATTAACATTAGAGCTATTGGACTACAAGATGTGAATTTAAATTATAATTTGGAGATTGGAAATAAATTTTAATTTTTGGAAGTGATTAAATATTTATTTCAATATTTGAGTATTTGACTTTTGAGGAAGTATATACATTTACTTTAAATTGTTCGAGAAGTTAATTTTGAGGATTTTATTTTGAGGATAAAATTTTATAGTGGGAGAGATATATATATTAGTATATGAGTGGATGAAGTGCATGTGAAAGGATCTGTTGGCTTGAGCATGATTGAGATTGCACTACAAACTGACTTGGATGTCCATCTAGGGTTGTATTAGAGGGAGCAGTACTTAGTATAGTGTGTTGCACTTGGTGTACACTTGAGTGATAAGAACAACTAGTATCAACAATTACAGTAGGTAAGAAAGCTAGCAGTGGGTGTGCTTGTAGTAGAAACTGTGGTACCTAAAGGGATAGAGGTATCAAACTTTGGATGCATTATTAAACCATAGTTATGTTAGAGATTCTTGGTATCTGATTTATGTATCAATAGATAGGTTTATGCAATGAGGATGTATTTATGGATGTCTTATGGACTAATGATTAGTTGATATGGGTATAAGTGTACAAGGATAGGAATTAGTTAGTGAATATGCCAGAGTTAAGTGTATGTTAGAAATAGAAGATACTGCAGGTGACGTATTAGCAGGTTCTGTTCTTTTCTTTCCTTCTGTTCCTTTCTATTTGATTGATTAATTGATTCCTTAGTACCATAGCTTGTATTCATGATTTTCTTGTTAGAATATAGTTAGTAGTACACCCTGACAGAGACTGCAATACCATGACAAAAGTGACCATAACTATATATGTTTCCTTAGATTGCATGTTGTATGATTGTAGGTAGGATTTTTTTAGACCTTGATTATTGGGAGTTTGACCATAGTGAAGATTTATGAAGATGTTATGACTTGATAAGAGAGACAAGATACTTAAAATTCGAGGATAAACATTGATTTAAATAAGAAGTTGAGAATCCAATACAGCAGAATTGACGATTTTGTTAAATCAATAATTTTTATGAAGATTATGATATAATTGAATTTTTCATTAAATTTTGAGGAATTAAGAAGATTATCGTATATTTATTGGCTACAAGATATAAATTTAAGACTTATATTTTGAATGTTGTATTTGAAGATTTCGCGAGTCTTATATTCTTTGATTATTGTATGGGAAAAGAATAGAAGAGTAAGATCGCTAATGGAATAGTGTTTGAATTCAATTTTGGGATGATGATTTAAATTTATGAATACGCATCGATTGGACTCAAATTAGAGGAGTAAGATGATTAATGGATTAGTGTTTTTAGATGAGATTTCTTAATTTCATAAATGTGCATTGATTGGAATTAAATTAGAGGATTGGATATTAATTTTTTGAGTATTTAATTATTAACTTAAAGTTTTGGAGGAAATTGTGATAAAAATGGAATTTGATTTTTATTTCAAGGATTTTTAGGAATACGATAATTACAGAATTTTAAAAAATTGTGAAATGACAATATGGATTACTTTATGATTATGTGGGTTGATGAATTTAAACTTTTGACGAAAAATAATATACGAGTAAATACTAATATTAAGGATTTTAAATTTCGAGGACGAAATTCTTTTAAGGAGGGTAGACTTGTCACTACCACATTCAAAAATAGGGGTATTTTTAATTTTTTATATATTATTAATATTGTGTGTATTTAATTTAAATAATTGCATGATATGTGTGTGTATATATATATATATATATATATATATATATATATATATGTATATATTATATATGCAGTGTTCTTAATGTTTGAGCTAGTAGACTTGACCTAGAAGCCCACTAGATGAACACCTGACCGAATGATAGGGTTATGAATTTAATTTGTATTATTCAGGATTTAATTTATTGAGGTTGTAATTTATTACCGTGATTGTTACACCCTACCGTTGTTGCAATATTCGGAGCCCAACATTAGCCCATAATTTCCAACAAGTTGTTGCATTCTAGACTTGACACGCCAACTTAGGCGCTGGACTTTTCCATCACTCAAAATCATAATCCTTTGTGCTCTAATTTAATTGCATAACTTCTCGTATCCGAAATCAATTATTTAATCTTGTATCGCGCACCTGTGTCGTCGCCATCAATTTTGAGACACCAACTCAACCCGTTTAGCCGGACTAATTAAAGGGTCTAAGACTGACACCAGGTCTACACCTCTCATGATCTTTGTGTAACTCATAATTATTCTCTCTTGTGCTTCATTTTAGTCGCACAATATTTATCGTAGACATTTATTTTAATTCTAAATAAAGTACAACTTTGTATCGTTGTGCGTTCCAATCAAAATTGGAGACACAATCTATATCCATTTTGAACAACCCAATTTAGGGTAATATTCTGTTATGAGTCTTCTTCATTCATGACACTTCTGTACCACTTAATTTTAGCCCCATGTACCTTTAATTTATTTTAGAACACCGCTTGTATTTATTTAATTAAATTGGGGATACCAACTTTGACTAATCCCATTTTAACCCAATTTAATCAAAATATCCCATTAATTAAGCCCATACAAAACACAAAACATCCCCTCACCCTACAAAACACCAAATACCAAATTGCCCACAAAATTTTTATCATTTCATGTGTTTGTGCAAATACCCAAATTTAAGGGGGCCTATTTGCAAATGTCGCATTAGGTGTCGTCACCCCATTGGTTCAAACGAAATGGAGAAACCCTAACCCATTGACTAGTCAACCTCACCCCAACCCCTCTCTTTTGTATGAATAATTTTCTCATGTCGAATCCAGGCCACCCATTCAAAATGGGGCTCATTATCACCACACACCTCCCATCACCTATCCTTATAAAACATTACCATCACTCTTCTCTTCCCCCAAGCCGGCCCTAATCCCCACACCTTGGGAACCTCTCCACTTTCTCTCCTTCCTCCTCACAAACCCAACCGTAGCTTCCCTTCTTCTTTTCTATTTCTTTCTTTCTTCTTCTTCTCTTCTTCTTCTTCTTCTTCCTCTTCACCTCTTTTTTTCATTTGGTTCAAAACCAGCTGAACCGGCCACCCTCCTATGGCCAAGCTCCGGCCACCACCCATTCTTGTCATCCGCTCACCCCAGTCGTCTTCCTAACGTCGACCTCCCTCCACTGTCACCGAGCCACCCCCGCCTGAACGGCCTCCCCCTCGCCGGAAAACTCGACCTGAGACCCACTGAGCCGTCACACATGACCCAGTCCTCGCTGACCCGACTGCCCCTTGACCTCGATCGGAGCCCAGCACACCGGAGCAGCTCGCCTCAAGCCCCTCGCCGGAGCAGCTCGTCACCACCAGCAGCCTGCAGCCTCGTCGTTGCCCTCCTTCAACCGCTCGACTGAACCGCCGCCTCCTCCTCTTCGATCATTATCATCATCATCATCATTCTCACCATCATGCCGGATCTCACCACCCCCACCAGCCCCATCGACGAACAGTCGCCCGCCTGAGTTCCCCTCCGCCTGAACTCAACCGTGCACCCCACCGTTCCCTGTCCAACCCGACTCGACGACAGAAGCAGTGACCCGCTGCCACCCTATTCCTCCAGCAGCCACCCCGTGACCGCCATATCCCGACCTCCCTGCATCCCCTCTTCCCCTCCGGCCACGAGCACCCCGTTGCATCTGAAGCACCACCACTACCATCATCATCAGAATCACCACCACCATCATCATCAGAACTTCGACCAGCCTCCTTCACCACCAGTACCACCACCCTACAGCACCAGTACCACCACCCTACAGCACCAGTACCACCCCTTGCCTCCTCCTTCTCGACCACCCCGTACCACCAGCCCCCTCCACCAGGACCACCACTCTTCATCGTCACCTTCGTCTTCGTCGTCGTCTTCATCGCCTTCGTCGTCGTCATCGTCATCCTCAACATCGTGGATACCGTCGCCATCGCCGATCTCGTGTACGCGCACCGGTTCGCATTCTCCCCCCTCGCGTACACGTACGCGTATACGTGTTTGTAGTTATGGTTTAATACGCGTATTATGGTATATGGGTGTATGTAGTATATATATTGAATATGTATGATTCGTATATATACACATATACATATATATAGTATATTCTCAAATTAGTATACATGTATTCAATAACATATGTTAGTATGTATGTATTGGTATATATATATATACATATATACATGTATATAGTATATGTATTAAATTGGTACATATATATATAAATATAGTATATGTATATTTTCACTTAGTATATGTATATATATATATATAAAGTATATGTATTCTTTTGTATACATATAAATATTGGTTGTTATATATATATAAATATATGGTATGTATATATAAACATATATATATATATATATATATATATATATATATATATATATATATATATAGTATACACATATACATATTATGTATGTAATTATTTGGTACACGCATATATATGTATTATAAGTAATTAATGATATATGCTAATTGATGATATGTATAATATGTCTATGTACTAGATGACCCAAGTGTAACCACGGATATCCCGTAGTTACATTGGCCTGTGACCATGTAAAAGTTAGTTGACTGCCATATGTACACTGACGTACTGGCGAGACCGTATCATTGATTGTCTGTATTGCACAACAATTTCAGACGCGACACCCGTGAAATCAAACGCACACTTGACCCTAGTTGACCAGCTAGCGTAGCCCTGAGTTCATCGTGTATTATGTTTGTTAGTGTAATGTCTGATGCAATATTGTATTATATTGCATGTGTATAGGACTATTGGATCATCCTGCGAGACTTCAGGAGTAGGATATTGGTATTGACAGCTAAGGACCCCGGCGAGTACATTCTCTGATAGTTTCTTATTTATGATATCATTTATGTTTATTGTATCTAGTGTAAATATCCATATTTTTTGACACGATGGTTACACGGATTGGTATATCCGAATTTTGTCATAAGATGTTATTCCTTGTTCATGGTGTATTTTGTACAAGTCTTATTTCATTGTTTATCTTGTACATGTACAGACACTGATTCTCGGAAAGAGACGCTATCTTCTTGGGGAATCCCGTGCGATAGCGTGCCATGATTGGATCCAATGTACCAGTCGGGGTGGAGAGTATTTTAGTGTAGATATATGATCATATCCTTCATGTACAAGTCTTGCTTTCTCGTAAGTGTTGGTCATGCACTACACGTATGACTAGCCAGGCCATTATTCTCGTACAAGTCCCAAGCCGATCACATGTTAAAGCTAGTACTCACACACTTAGTCATAGTATTCTTGTTCATTGACATATTGTTCCTTCCTGCATCTATTTATAGTATTTCCTTTATTATATATCTCTCGTACATGTATATGCATCTTGTATATTTCCATCTATTTACTGCTATATAGTTTATATCATTGATATAGAACTGCTATTAGAGATGTACTTTGCTCCATCCTGACTAGAAATATTTTTCCAGACTGCGCCTTAGAGGACCGGTGTCCGACACTTTATGGACAACAGGGAGAGTAGCTGCAGACTTGGATTTGGTAGTTCAGTTGTGATTCCGGGAGGTCTAGCCGGAATCACTAGTTATCTAGTTAGTTTTTTTAGCAGTTTATGGTACCAGATTTATCTTCGGCATACTTTGTTGAGACTTGGATATTATTATTGAGTTAGATTATTTCTATTTAGACTTGTGTTGCATTTTGATTTATTTATTTCTTCGATATCTTATCGTGCTTTAGCTATGTGATTGAGTATGTTGTTCATATTATATTGTGTTATCCGTGTCTCCTTATGGAGTTGGATACTCGTGCAAGATTGTTTAGATAGTGCATTGACCTAGACAGCGTTCTACCGCCAATGTTGCGGCGTAGGCTGGACGTACCCACGTACTCGTGCCCTAATTTTGGGTGCGGGCCGTGACTGGGCGTGACACCAGTACACTAGCTTGCCCGAGTTTCCCCTTTGGATACTAACACCAATTCTTATCACTAATGCTACCGCACTGCAGTAGTTCTTGCCTTATACTACTGTTCTTTAGTGGTATCAACTGATACCACTCTCCCACTTCACTGCAGTATACAGTGTCACTACTCGAGCATAACCCACAATTATCAAATATCTCACCCTTTGATGCACTATGCTTGAATTCACTGCTATCGAGCAGTTCACCCCCTCCCCTTAGTTTCTAGTAACTGATACCCATGCACTCCTCAACTCCCAATCATAACACAACGCAGCAATAACAGTAGCAACTGCTATAACTCCCACCTCACCTACACACAATAACCCAAACACACACACACACAACAACAAAGTCTCATCTCTCGGCACTGTACATAGTCCTAACCCAGTCTCTCCTTGTTGCCACATAGTCCCAAATACCAACTAACACCACAATCACCCATATACATCTATCAACACACACACACACACACACACACACACATATCATATATATATATATATATATATATATATATATATATATATATATATATATATGCTAAGTATGTACATCAACACATACACACTAGAGTGAGGTCAAATCATGAAGCACCTATTGTGCAAAGTCAAGTTACTCTTGATACACCTTCAACTAACTTACCGAAACCTATAATGACTTGCAAATACTAATTACACATACCAAATGTATTATTATATGACTAATACAACTTTTAACCATATGCATTGAAGATAAATTATACCATCATGCACAAAATCTAAAAAATGGACCCCATATCATAGCGTATTCCAAAATATCTTGATACGACCTACTCGTATCCATTTGTGGACAGGTATCTAGTCTCACACCATCAATTAAGTCTAATTAGACTAAGTTGGTCTCATGACACACACTTGATGCATCAATCTTGTAGTTCTCCCTAATTGGACACAAATAACCATGAACTTTCACAATACATGTCTTATGGACTTAATTCTTGATCCTATGGGTAGCCCTAAGCTAAGGGATGATTCCTAATGGTTAAATTCCTGAATTAGAGTCTAATTTAAGGGGTAGATTTAGAATTTACCTATTGGAAGATGGGTTCCTAATAAAATGCTCAATGGACACAATTAGGACACAATCTCCTTGACAATTTCTCTTTCTTCAAGTGCTCCTTATAATCCAAGCTCCAATACTTCATTGTTAAAGAAATTGAGAGAGAATGGGTGTGAATTGGATTAAAATTTATGGAGGAATGAGTCAATTTGGAGAAGAACACAATTGAGGATCTAATTGAAATGAACTAATGAAGAGGAGAGGGAATGGAGAGCTTCATATGACCTGCCCCCTCTTTTCCCTTCTTCAAGTAACAACACATGTCTATTGTACTCCTCTCTATCTAATTATGAGGAATGATTAAGAAGGAATATTTTGGAAAGGCTCTAAACTAATACAAATTAGACTAATCTCCTTAATTAACTAATGAAGAGGGTCTAATGGGCTTGGTCTCATGTTGGGCTCAAATATTGTCATGACTAACTAATGGTTCCACTAGGACAAGTCCAATAACGTAGGCTAGCCCACTTATAAATAATTAAATTGTACTACATAATATCCTAACAAGTAGCACATAATATAAATATTTAATCACTAATTAATAAATATGCTAAAAGACCAAAATATCCTCATCTATAAATATGGTTGTGACAAGTTTACCCTCCTTAGAAAAATTTTGTCCTCAAAATTTGAGGAAGAACTAGCACTATAATAAATAATCACATCAAGTAAGAAAGAATGATACCTCACGGCTCAAAGAGATAAGGGTATCGCTCGCGCATCTCGGATTCCCTCTCCTCGGTAGACTCTCTCGGAGAGTTATGCCTCCACGCGACGCATACCAAGGAAATCATCTGGTTCTGCAGCACCTTCTTCCTTCAATCCAGAATCTCCACTGGCTACTCTGGGTAGCTGAGAGTCGGACCCACCTAGATCTCTGAGTGATCCAATATGTGACTAGGATCTGTCACATACCGTCTCAGCTGCGACACATAAAACACATCATGCACTCCCTTAAATGCAGGCAGTAAGTCTAGTCTGTAGGCGACTGCACCGACAATCGCAAGAACACCGAAGGGTCCGATGTACCGTGGACTATGCTTTCTGTCTCCACCAAAGTGAATAGTGCCTCATGTTGGAGAAATCCGCAAGAACACCAGATCGCCAACCTAGAACAAAATACAGCCTTAACACTCAATCTAAAAAAAGCAATCATAAGCAAGCAAACAAAATCTATATCTCAAACTCTAAAGGTCTCCGTTGGCTATCGGCCCAATGCCACTATCTGTCATGTTCCGCCCGAAGTCTATCCCTGACGAGCTTTACCTTCTCAGCTGCATCTACATATCTTTGGTCCCAACAAGACTCTCTCACCAATATTATCCTAAGATAGAGGTGTCTGACATCTCCGTCCATATAAAGCCTCGAATGGTGATATCTCGATAATGACCTGGTAGTTGTTGTTGTAAGCAAACTCTACCAGGTAAAGATGATCCTCCCAAGAGCCTCTAAAATCCAAAACACAAGTATGAAGCATATCCTCGAGAGTCAAAATAGTCCTCTCCGACTGCCCATCTGTCTGGGGATGATATACGGTACTAAACTTGAGTTGGGTGCCCAAGCTAGCCTACAAACTCTTCCAGAAATCGGATATGAAGCGACTATGCCGATCTGAGACTATGCTCATAGAAACTTCATATAATCTGACAATTTATCGTATATACATCTCCGTTAGCTTCTCAGTAGACGTACATACTTTAAATAAAAAACGTGGGCTGATTTGGTCAACATGTCTACGATGACCCAAATCGCGTCTTTACCTCCTGGAGAACGCGGAAGCCCTAAAATAAAATCCATAGTAACATGCTCCCATTTCCACTCTGGAATGGATAAAGGTTGAAGTAAACCACCTATCCTCTGCCTCTCTGCCTTTACCTGCTAGCACACTAAATATCTAGATACGAAGTGTGCTACCTTCCGTTTCATACCATACCACCATACATTCTCTTTCAATCTCTATACATCTTGTTGGAACCAGGTTGTATAGAATATTATGATCGGTGCACCTTCTGAAGAACCTCCTAGCACAACGTTCCACTAGGCACATATAACCTGGTAGCGTGTCGTAGTGATACATCCTTAACAGTAGTGAAGTCCTCAAATAATCCCATCCGAACCTGTGCTCTGATGCTCCTCAGAGACTCATTATCATACTATGTAGCTTGAACCTTGTCCATCAGCTCTGACTGTATCTATATTCCCCATATCTGTATCTCGATACCTGGTACCAGCACCTAAATACCCAAGCTCTCTAGATCAGCCAATAAATATCTGTCTGTAGGCAAGCACATAGCCACTTGATACCTACTCCAGGCATTAGCGACTATATTGGCCTTCCCAGGATGGTACTCCAATGATATGTCGAAGTCCTTCATCAACTCCAACCACCTCTGTCGTCTCATATTTAGCTCTTTCTGGGTAAACACGTACTTCAAGTTCTTGTGGTATGTGAAGATCTCCACATGCTCTTCGTACAGATAGTATTTCTACAACTTTAGAGCAAAGATGACCGCTGCCAACTCTAAATCGTGGGTAGGATAATTCTTCTCATGAGGACATAATTGCCTGAATGCATAGGCAATTACCTTCTCGTTCTACTGTAAGACACAACCCAAACCATTTCCTAAAGCATCACTATAGATAATGAATCCACCTACTCCTGATGGCAACATCAACACTAGAGCTGTCATCAACCTCTTCTTCAACTCCCCAAAAGTGGCCTGACTCTACTCAGTCTAGAACAACTGCATATCCTTCCTAGTTAGCCTAGTTATCGGCTCTGCAATCCTGGAGAAGTCCTGTACAAATTATAAACCCCCTCACCCAAAAATAGGTATCCTATGTGTATTTTGTATTTCTTGTATTTGTTTTAAAATTTTTTTAAAACAAATAAAATCCAATAATTTTATTAGGACACTTCACCATGATTTGGATATTAATAATATAGGATGGCCCCAAAATCTGTATCGTCCATCATAGGAAGTAGCCGACACAAAAGACACTACATGTAGGATCTTTTCATGGCATAAGAATTCGACCTCATGGCATTAGTATGACATTAGTGTAACGACAGTAGATTGATTGTTAAATATTTAGATATTATATATATAATTTAAATTTTGGTTATTTTCCAATCCCAACACTCTACGATTAGAATTTCATAATTCCCTGTGTCAAGTTAGACATTTTTCCTTTTATAGATGTGCATATTATTTACTATTACTTGTTTTATGGATAACCATTTAATTATTTACTTAGTTAATTAGATAATATAATTACTTAATTTATTATAACTAAATAAATGTCTAATTATTAATTATAATATATTTTATAAAGTATTTTGAGTGTAGAATTTTATTAAAGCCTTACAAAGTAATTTTTTAAAATTTATTTTGTGTGTGCAAATATTATTTAAAATTTTCTTAACCTCATTTATATATATAAATATATATAAATAAATATATGGTTAATAATAATAATAATAGTAATAATAATAATAATAATAATAGTAATAATAATAATAATAATAATAATATATAAAAGAAAAGAAAAATAAAAGAAAAAGAAAAAGAAAAAAAGAAAAGAAAAGAAAAGAAAAGAAAAGAAATAAAAATAATAAACAATAACCTAATATAAACTAACTAAAACCTATTCTAATTCCCAAAAAACCAACCCAGCAACTTTCTTCCCACCCCTTCAGCGCAGCAAACCCAGCAAGGCTCCCCGCGGCCCATCCTCTCTCTCCCTCTCCCTTATATATATATATATATATATCAACAAACTCTAAACTCTAACCCTAAACCCTAATACCCTAACCCTAATCCTAGCCTCGACGACCATCGACCTCCGGCGACCGCCCCCGCGCCCGGACAGCCGCCGCAGCCGCCCGGACCGCCCGCTGCCGGCCTCCGCGCACCGCGCACGTACAGAAATACCGCTCCGAGCATCCATATTCTAGGTATTGTATCTTCTCCATCTGTGATCCTTTTTGCGTGCGGTTTATTCGTGTACGTTCACAACCTAACCTTCTAAGATTTTCATTCAAGCGAAACAAGTTTTCGTGTCCC
Organism: Iris macrosiphon; assembly: GCA_036927795.1. Lineage (NCBI taxonomy): Eukaryota > Viridiplantae > Streptophyta > Magnoliopsida > Asparagales > Iridaceae > Iris > Iris macrosiphon. The sequence goes on from JAYESA010000018.1 coordinate 63,364,507, forward strand.
GGATTGGTCGAAAATTTGACCGGAAAATGACCGAAAAACTGACCAAAATAGTCCATAAACTTCAACCCAAACCCCCATGTTCACACCCAATTTGCCGCCAACCTGTTTAATATTTTTGAAAACAAATTAAAGAGTTTTTTTCTCCATATAACCAAAAAAATTTCTGTTCTTTTAGTTTTTCTAAATTCGTTCTATGTGTTAAATTATTCGGCCTATAAATCGACCAAAAACTTGTTATTTCAAAATTGGAAAATTGTGATACGGAGCGCGCCCCGCCAAACGGGACCGCCTCATCGCATACCAATTATCCCGAAAAATGCGTATGATATATCCTGACATGTGGGCTTTCGCAAAAGTTGATTTGGACGTGTGTGCGCCAAACAGGAATCAACCCATATCCGTAAAAAGTACGCGTATCACAATTTTTGTAAAATACCGTACCATTTAGTGTATGCTCGTCGGAATGCAATAAAACTTATGCCATTGGATTCGTGGTATCATGCTGGTCCTGTGACCCAAGTTTTATGCGATTCTGAGACAGTTGACCAAGCCGCCTATTTGCGAGCCCCACGGTTGACTTTTAGGGCGAATTTGTGTTCGGCTTACCGGAATCCAAAATTGGACATACCGTTGAGTTCGTATAGACATTTAGAATTTGTTTGACCTATAATTTGTCCCATTTAGAGACCTTTAGCTCTGGCACACTTTTTGGTACAAAGTGGCCCATAAGTGGACCTACTTTGTCCCGAAATTACCGTTTTGCCCCTGTGTCCAAATTGGACAAAAGGGTAGTATTTTCTATCTGTCTCGATTATTTTGGGAATGTTTGTGTTGTTTATTTCAGCATCCAGAGACGTTCATTCTGATGCCATAGTTCCTGATCCATTGTGCTTGACGTTTGGACGCTTACACTTTGCAGCTTTCTTGCCAAGTAAGATACCTTGCCAAATTGCTTATAGTACTTTGCATTCTTATTATATTTTTATATATTCATTATATATGTGTTTTTCAGTCATAATTATATACTATATATATATATATATGTTGACACACACTTAACACATAATATCATGGGAAGGGAGGACAATTAGTAGGCGTATAGGCTATAACCACTCTGGTATACCGTAGTAACTAGCACGCACTACGGTAGTTGTGTCGTGCTGGTCGCTGCTCTCGTGGTATGTCGATTTCTGGTGTCATGTTGTTCGCTACCCTCACGGTATGTAGATTTCTGATGTTCCTGACGTGTGTGTGAGTTGTGAGATTAGATAGCGTAGCCTATCCATGCCCATACGTCGAAAGTTGTCCTCATTATGCATATTCATATAGATTGTCTAGTACAACATACTTATATATTTTCTGTCTATTATGCATGTTTTAATGTATTCAATTGGCATGTTTCTATATATCTTGTTACGTCCCTCTGAGGACCTGGTCCCTTTCCAGGTGTAGACAATCTTGACTATTCGCAGGAGCACGGATCAGGACTTGCTACTTATCTCTTTCGAGGAGGTCTTCTCTTCGAGTCTCATTGTTCATTAGATGTACACTACGTGGTTTCTCTTATATTCTAGTTGGTAGTAGATTTTTCTCCACCCAACTACTTGTTCTTATCAAGCATTTTATACTTGATTCAGTTATATAGTTGATTGGTTATTTGATTCTGTGGATGAGATCTAGTTATGCCCTGTGACTTGTGACAATACATATATACCACATGTGAGTTAATATTCATATTATAGCGTACGTGTGTATTATGGTATCCATATATTGGATTTGCCATATATATACGGCTGACATGCTTACGTATTCCTAGTCCTACGTATTTTGGGACTGGGGCATAACTTATTTTTGTGGTTGCCCATGCAGGTCGAGAGCATATGTCTCGGTTACGTTACTGTACCGAGCAAGCCTACACATAGGAATAGAATATAGGATCTCATCCACTTATTTAATCACCTCCCTTGATTTTATTTTGCATTCTTATTTCATTGCTTGTATTACATCTTGCTTGATCCTTTCACAACGTCAATCTTATCTTTTCTTTCGTGATTGATAGGGATTAGGAAGATGACTTGTACTAGGTATATACACTCTATTATTCAATAACACTATTAGTTAAATTCTTGTAAGTTGGGTAGTATGTCTCATAACCTAATATCACATAGTCTTTTTGACCTATTAATGAAGTGTAATTGAATGACACCAACTATAGGCTTGCATAAGAAGATAGTATTTATCCTGACTGTAGAACTTAGAGGCCCATACCCCAATTTGGTTGACTTTAGACTTAGACAAGAAGTTAGTATGGCAACTGTAGAGGCACAACACCAGTCTTCTTAATGAACTTAAATTATTTTGTACCTTCCTCCATCATAATTCAGCGTACTTATATTTTTTGGACTACCTCGACTTATGCTGCTATTATAGCCTAGTTTTGCAAGCTTATTCTTTTATTGAGCTTGTTCATGAGATATGTGTTATTGGGGATGCCCACTAATACATCGTCTAAATCAGAATTAGTGTATTATGGTCTGATCAACCTTAGTGCGCTTGGTTCGCTCTTCGCATAACTACTTTACGTAGATTGAGATATAGTTGACTCAGCTTGTTAGATGAATATACTTGCCCTCTAGACATGTTCGAGCATATCGTATCGGTTACATAACTGTGCTAATATGAGCATGCAAATAAAAATTTACCAAAATAAGATTTTAATTCACAACTGCCCTGACAACTCTTCTTTTGAATTCTTTAATCGCCTTGAACCCCGTACTTGTATTCTATCACCTCCTCCTTAATTCTTTATCATTATTTTTTGTCTTCCCCTATTTCGGAAAGACGAACGCTCGTGCTTGGTATAAGTTTGATATACGGATAGTACTAGATAACCCCATAGGCCAATCATATTACTTGGTGACTATCTTTTGTAATTAAGGACATAAAATATGTGAGATATTTTTGAGGATTGAATAACACGATTAAATAATTTGAGGAAGTTTTTCTTAAATGTATAGCCTTATGTGATAGATGGGTAAATTCTAAGTTGGGTAGAAGTGGCATTGTCAACTTGAGGTAAATTTCTGTCAGATTATGATCAAGTAAGATTAGATTGAGAGATTAAGTCATTTTTAAATATTAAGAATTTTAGGAGAAGGATTAAGATAATGAAGATTAAGAGATTAAGTTGAATGTTGATTGTTGGATCAGCTATTTGAAATGTTGATGATGGAAATTGAGTTTAAAATTTGAAGATTACAAAATTCTTAAGTTGAGAATAGGAATAAGATTAGATTAGAATTGTTTATTGTTCAAAGTTTAGAGGAGATTAGGATAGTAGGAGATCGTGATAAAAAATTTGATGTGGGTTATTTAAATCTTGAAGATGTTATATGGATTTGACTTAAAATTTGGAATGCTGATTATTTAAAAATTGAGAAGAGATTACGATTAGTTGAATTTCGATTTAAACCAGTGGCTATTTTAATTTTGAAGTAATTACGATGGATTTGAAAAGATTTTGTTATTTAAATTTTGGAAGAGATTGCGATTTACTTGCCTTATATACGAATGTTAATGATTTAACAAATTATGCCTTATTTTTAATTTCGAGGACGAAATTCTTTTAAGTTGGGTAGATTGTAAACCCCCTTACCCAAAAATAGGTATCTTATGTGAATTGTGTATTTCTTGTATTTTTTTTAGATTATTTATTTTTTAAAATAAATAAAATTCAATAATTTTAATAGGACACTTCATCATGGTTTGGATATTAATAATATAGGATGGCCCCAAAATCTGTACCGTCCATCATAGGAAATAGCCTACACAAAAGACACTACCTGTAGGATCTTTTCGTGGCACAAGAATTTGACCCTCTTGGCATTAGTATGACATTAGTGTAACGACCGTAGATTAATTGTTAGATATTTAGATATTATATATATAATTTATTTTTTTGGTTATTTTTCAATCCCAGCTCTCTACAATTAGCATTCCATAATTCCCCGTGTCAATTTAGACATTTTTTCCTTTTATAGATGTGCATATTATTTACTATTACTTGTTTTGTAGATAACCATTTAATTATTTACTTAGTTAGTTAGACAATATAATTACTTGATTTATTATAACTAAATAAATGTCTAATTATTAATTATAAAATATTTTATAAAGTATTTTGAGTGTAGAATTTTATTAATGCCTTACAAAATAATTTTTTAGAATTTATTTTGTGTGTGCAAATATTATTTTGGATTTTTTTCACCTCATTTATATATGTAAATATATATAAATAAATATATGGTTAATAATAATAATAATAATAGTAATAATAATAATAATAATAATAATAATAATAATAATAATAATAATAATAAGAATAATAATAATAATAGTAATAGAAAAGAAAAGAAAAGAAAAATAAAAAGAAACAAAAAAGAAAAAAAGAAAAAAAGAAAAGAAAAGAAATAAAAATAATAAACAAAAACCTAATTTAAACTAACTAAAACCTATTCTAACTCCCAAAATCAACCCAGCAACTTTCTCCCCCCCCCTTCAGTGCAGCAAACCCAGCAAGGCTCCCCAGGGCCCATCCTCTCTCTTCCTCTCCCTCTCCCTTATATATATATATATATATATATATATATATATATATATATATATATATATATATATATATATATATATATATATATATATCAACAAACTCTAAACTCTAACCCTAAACCCTAATACCCTAACCCTAGCCCCGACGACCACCGACCTCCGGAGACCGCCCCCGCGCCCGGACCGCCGCCGCAGCCGCCCGGACCACCCGTTGCCGGCCGCCGCGCACCGCGCACGTATATAAATACCGCTCTGAGCATCCATCTTCTAGGTTTTGTATCTTCTCCATCTGTGATCCTTTTTGCGTGCGATTTATTCTTGTACGTTCACAACCTAACCCTCTAGGATTTTTATTCAAGCAGAATAAGTTTTCGTATCCCGGATTAGTCAAAAATTCGACCGAAAAATGACCGAAAAACTGACCAAAATAGTCCAGAAACTTCAACCCAAACCCCCATGTTCACACCTAATTTGCCGCCAACCTGTTTAATATTTTCGAAAACAAATTAAAGAGTTTTTATTCTCCATATAACCAAAAAAAAATGTTCTTTTAGTTTTTCTAAATTCGTTCTATTTGTTAAATTATTTGGCCTCTAAATCGACCAAAAACTTGTTATTTCAAAATTGGAAAATTATGATACGGAGCGTACACCGCCAAATGGGACTGCCTCATCGCGTACCAATTACACCGAAAGGCGCGTATGGTATATCCTGACGTGTAGTCTTTCGCGAAAGTTGATTTGGACGTCTGTGCGTGTCGAAATCAACCCGTATCCGTAAAAAGTTTCCATATCGTGACTTTTATAAAATATCGCATCATTTAGTGTACGCTCATCGGAATATGACAAAACTTGTGCCATTGGATTCGTGGTATCACGCTGGTCTTGTAACCCAAGTTTCATGCGATTCCGAGATAGTCGACTAAGCCACCTATTTGCGGGTCCCACGGTTGACTTTTAGGACGAATTTGTGTTCGGCTTACCGGAATCCAAAATTGGACATACCGTTGAGTTCGTATAGACGTTTAGAATTTATTTTACCTATAATTTATCCCATTTAGAGACCTTTACCTCTGGCATATTTTTTGGTGCAAAGTGGCCCACAGGTGGACCCGCTTTGACCCAAAATTATCGTTTTGCCCCTGTGTCCAAATTGGATGAAAGGATAGTATTTTCTAGTTGTCTCGCTTATTCTAGGAACGTTGGTGTTATTTATTTTAGCATCTAGAGACGTTCTTTCTGATGCCATAGTTTCTGATCTATTGTGCCTGACGTCTGGATGCTTACACTTTGCAGCTTTCTTGCCAAGCAAGATACCTTGCCAAATTGCTTATAGTACTTTATATGCTTATCATATTTTTATATATTCATTATATATGTGTTTTATTTCCGTCATAATTATATACTATATATATATGTTGACACACACTTGTCACATAGTATCATGGGAGGGGAGGACAATCAGTAGGCGTATGGACTATAACCACTCTGGTAAACTGTAGTAACAAGCACGCACTATGGTAATTATGTCACGCTGGTCGCTACTCTCGCTGTATGTCAATTTTTAGTATCGTGTTGGTTGCTACCCTAGCGGTATATCGATTTTTGATGTTCCTGATGTGTGTGTGAGTTGTGAGATTAGATCGAGTAGCCTACCCATGCCTATACGTCAAAAAGTTGTCCTCATTATGCATATTCATATAGATTTTCTAGTACAGCTGTAGAAGCATGAAAAATACGCCGGATGGCTATACGCAGCTGATTGGTACGGGGCAGCGTAAAGAGATGACCTCAGAGCCATCAACTTGCAACAGAGCTTCTCCGCTGAGCACAGCGTAAAATATTAAAAGCTCAAAGGACCATCCGCGTAAGTGCAGTATGTACAGGCTACTTCAGCGTAAAACAGGGTGCTTCATCGCCTATATGGCGTAAAACACATCCGCTTTCAATATAGCATTAAAGCGTACGAGGAACGCTTCGTGTTCTCCGAAGTGAACCTGTCAGATCCTACAATGAACCTGACGTCTAGACTTCTGACAAAGGGATACTGCTCGACTACCCAGACGACGGCTATAATGATGGCACGGCACTGCAACCCAGGCTGTCATCTACCGCCATCTTCTTTGCGTAAACTATTTTTACGTGTACAAGGGGATACGCTGCCTTGTTTTACACAGGCAGACATGAGCTGTTTACGTTCCGCAGTAGAAAAACCGCCTGCCACATCAAAAGTTGCACTTCGTACGGGGCTCGAGGCACGTCTCTACGTCTAATGCACAGAGCGGTGACAGTTTACGACTGATGCACAAAAGGCCTGCAGACCTTCAAAAACATGCCTCTGCATTTAATGCGCAGGATGGTGGCAAATCTCTGTATTTAATGCAAGAGATTTGATTACATCTTCAAAAGCGGTAATTCCGACTAAGACGTCCACATCAGCACTCTGGCACGTTACGCAGCGGCTTCTACGCCCATTCAGCTTCCGTGCTCACTCGGCTTCTACGCCCATTCAGCTTCTGTGCTCACTCGGCTTCTACGCCCATTCAGCTTCTGTGCTCACTCGGCCTCTATGACCACTCGGCTTCTACGCCGATTCAGCTTCTATGCCTACTTGGCTTCTACGCCATGGTAACAGACATTGGCTTCTACGCCCACCTCTTCTACACGAGGGATACCTATCTACGTGGCTTCTATGCCGTGATCTTCGTAGCGATTATACGTATTTTGTCCCTTAGTTAGACCTACGTCACACGCTCATTCAGAGGATCATCTATACGCAAATATTGGTTATTTTAACCGTTGTGTAAAAGGATACTGTACTTTCCACTACTCGGTTTCTACACCGACGGAGTGGTCACTGTCACTAAAACTCTATAAATAGAGACCTCTATCAACAGAGGACAAGGTCAACAAATTGGTCAAGAAGTCCAATATCAGATCCAAGGTCGAACTTCCAAGAAAGATCGAACAAGAGGTCAAGAGAGAGAGAGAGAGAGAGAAGAATCCGGAGCTCAGGCAAAGAGTAGGGGTCGACGACTTTGGCATTGTGCATCCACCCTCTTTTGCAACCTTCGAAGCTGCTTCCCGTCTTCTACGGCACTTCTTCATCATCGTGTGGTCCAAGGGCTAAAGTGATCAACTGCAGATCAGACACCTATAGCAATATTTATCCAGATTTATAAATTGTACTTCGACATCCTCGTATATGATTAAATTGTACAAGTTTGTTTGTAAACCAAAGAACACGGGTTTCGTATAAACCCCGTCTTGAATACATTTTATTCTTTCGTTTTCCACCACAAACAAGATGGCGACTCTGCTGGGGACATCTTTCTCTTCTGATGAAGAATTAATTGCTCAACACGATGCGGTATCTGTAGGAACCGTGAAGAAGACACTGGTCGTCCAATTCGACCAGTCTGCCTACGAAAACATGCTTCGAACCGGGGGTAGCTCTCACCCTCTCTCCGTCCAAGACAACAGGAAGCTGCACAAAGTCTGGATGCCCAAGACATCCTCTACCATTCCCGTGGACTCTCCGATCTCTTCGATCTCTCCGACCAATGAGGTTGTAGCATTGCTCCCTCCGTGCCCTGCACGTAAAATTTAGTCTCCCGCCACGCGCGGTACAGACAAAACTTCAGGCAAAGCCTCAGCGCTAACCCAGAAGTATCCACCGTACCCAGCACGTAAAATTCAGTCTCCCGCCACGTACGGTACAGATAAAACTTCGGGCAAAGCCTCAGCGCTAACCCAGAAGTATCCACTGTGCTCTACGCGTAAAAACCAGTCTCCCGCTACACGCGGTACAAACAACACTTCGGGCAAAGCCTCAGCGCTAACCCAGAGGTATCCACTGCGCTCTACGCATAGAAGCCAATTTCCCGTCCGTGGCGGAATAGACAAAACTTCTGATGATGCCTCAGCGCCAGATCGGAAGTACAAAGCACGTTCCGCGCGTAAGATAATATCTGACCTCTACGGGGAACCAGATGACCCCTATGATCTCCGCAAGGGAAAGCAAGCGGCGAGCTACTTAACTTCTCGGCATTTACGCCAGCAAGGGAACAATCTACCCGCCCTCCAAATTATACGAGAAGCTGATGACCGCCTGAGGACATCCTCAGCCTTACGCCAACCAGAGCGAAGCTCGAAGTTACGCCAGGCGAAGTCCCTAAGCGTACAGAAGGCTCGATTGACGGAAAGACACGCTCCTCGGAGATTATCCGCCACCCAGATGACCAACCTGTTGTACACAGGTGGCACACAGAAGACCATGGTGCCCAACCTCCGCATGCCCACTGATGGAAACAGAAGGAACAAGCCGTCGTCTTCTTCTTCCGCAACTCCTCCTGACCTGCGCAAATATCTAATCCAGGAGCGTAAGGAGAGGGGACCTTCCAACATGTCTATTACGCCTCCTGGCGAGCACTGTTGTAATAGTCATAAGATTGTGATTGATTGTTGCTGTTCTAAAGCAAAATGGTCAATTTTTGACCGGTTGAGCTACTCTCTATCTTTCCAGGAAGAAGAGCCCATGCATGCATCTGTAAACATGGCTTCACATATACCTAGAGGAGGGTCGAGCTCAAGACGTCATCCCTCTAGGCCTCCGAGCCGAAGGAGATTCAATGAGCTCCTCAAGAACGCTGAAGCTGGGGTATTCCAAAACACCCGTGCAAGGTCACAACAACCAGCTTCATACTCGTCTGCTTCCGACACTGGGGGTCGCCAATCTCCCGGATCAGATGCTGAGAGTATAGAGTCGACTTCTACAGTGACCTATACTAATCCTTCAATGACACCCAGGGAAATAGGAGTTTATGCCGTTGAAGATGATCGCGAGGAAGCTTCACCGTCAGGAAATGCAGAACAACGTATCACTATATTGGAGACATCTCTGAAACAAATGCAATCCATAATGGAGAACATGTACTAGATGATGCTAACTCAGCACACAATTGTCATGTCTCAAGCATCGGTCCTGCCAACTCAGATACGTGTGGGGGTGGACTTACCACCATCCAACCCGATTCAAAGCCTGTGAAGCAGCACCAACGTCGGTTCTGCCCGAGTATGATGGACGCCATCGAAGCTGAAGTCAAGAAGTTGATAGCCTGTGGTTTCATCTGGAAATAACAACATCCTGACTGGGTCGCCAACGTTGTCCCAGTCATAAAGAAAAATAGGAAAATACGTATCTGTATTGATTACCGAGATCTAAATGCAGCCTGCCCCAAGGATGAGTTCCCTCTTCCCATCACGGACATCATGATCGACAACACCTGCGGTTTTGAATGCATATCTTTTATGGACGGATTCTCAGGATACAATCAGATCAAGATGCATCCTGAAGACGAGAAGCACACTACCTTTCGGACCCCGTTGGGGGTATATTGCTATACGGTCATGCCCTTCGGATTGAAGAACGCCGGGGCTACATACCAACGGGCTATGAGTAACATATTCCATGAGCATTTACACAAAATAGTAGAATATTACGTGGACAACATAGCCGTCAAGAGCTGCCTCAAAGATGATCACACTCAAAACTTGAGGACGATATTCGAGTTAATGCGCCAACATCAACTCAAGATGAACCCTACGAAGTCCTTTCTGGGTGTATCTAGTGGCAAATTCCTGGGATTTGTCATTACCGCCAAAGGCATCCAAGTGGACCCTGACAAAGTCCAGGCCATCGTAGAAATGCGACCGCCCCGTAATCTGAGGGAACTCCAGGGATTTTAAGGCCGTCTGGCTTATATTCGGAGATTTATATCCAACCTCTCGGGTAGATGTCAGCCCTTTTCTCATCTCATGAAGAAAGGTGTATCCTTCGTATGGGACGAAACCTGTCAGCAAGCGTTCGGAGATATCAAGCGTTCGGGTGATGGATCATTTGTTAGGAGCTCTTCTCGCACAGAAGAACGATATGGGTCATGAACAAGCTATCTACTACCTCAGCAGGATGATGGTCGGAGCCGAACACCGATATAACCCAGTGGAGAAAGAATGCTTGGCTCTGATGTTCGCTATCCAGAAGACGCGGCACTATGTCACCGGCCAGACTATTCATATCATCTCCAGGATCAACCCTCTTCGAGTACTGATGAGCAAGCCAAGTGCTCTTAATTCCCGACTCGCGACTTGGGCGATGCTGTTAATACCATATGACATGGTATACGTCCCGCAGAAGTCCATCAAAGGACAAGCGTTGGCCGACTTCCTAGCTGCTCATCCGATCCCGGAGACCTCCAAACTATACGAGGACATCCCTGATGAATTTGTAGAATGTAATTCCGCAATGGAAAGTGACACATGGCAACTGTTCTTCGATGGTGCCTCCAGAACTGGTCCTAGGGGAGACGTGGTTTCAGGAGTAGGAATCGTCCTGGTCACTCATGATAAACTCGTCATCTACCAAGCATTTTCTCTTAGCGAGCCATGCTCCAACAATATGGCAGAGTACAACGCTCTGCTAATCGGGCTCCAAGTCGCTAAAGAGTTGGGGGTCGAGTCCCTGGAAACTTTCGGTGATTCTCTGCTTATCGTCAATCAAGTCAGGGGAATATATGAAGTCCAAAATCCATACCTCATCCCCTATCACCAAGCAACGGTCGAGATAGCCATGACATTCAAAGGGTTTTTCCTAGAGCATGTACCTCGATCTCAGAATCTGGAAGCTGATGCCCTAGCCAGTCTAGCTGCGGATTTAGCCACTCCTATAAGAAGACAGAATTCGGTAATCTTTCTTAATAGAGATTTATTCTGTGTAAAGAACAACTTTCACATAGAACACAGCTACGCTGTGAACACAGATCCCCCTAGAAGAGACTGGAGAAGTCCCTTCATAGATTTCGTAGCATACGGAATCTTGCCAGAGGACCCCAAAGAAGCAGTATCCGTCAAAAGACGATCATTACGCTTCTACTTCGATGCATCTTCACAATGCCTATATCGCCGAACCTACGATGGACTGCTATTGAGATGTCTCTCTAATGACGAAGCACAACAGATTATCCGGGAAGCTCACAACGGCGTATGTGGAGCTCATCAACCCGGTCCTAAGCTACAGTATCGTATCAGAAGAATGGGCTGGCCCACTATGATCGCAGACGCGATCAATTATGCAAGATAATGCAGAGCCTGTCAGGTTCATGCAGACTTCATACATCAACCGTCTGAATATCTACATCCTACGGTTGTATCCTGGCCTTTCAAAGAATGGGGTATGGATATCATTGGTCCTATTCACCCGTCTTCCTCCATAGGTCATCGTTTCATACTGGCCATCACGGATTACTTCTCCAAATGGGCAGAGGCGATCCCTCTTGCTGAGGTAAAGGCGTCTAATGTAATCAGCTTCATCAAGCATCACGTTATTTATCGCTTCGGGGTACCCCGGAGGATAATTTACGACAATGGGCCTCAGTTTATTAGCCAAGCGTTTCACCGATTTTGCGATAAAAATCGGATACACAATATTGCCTCTACGGCATATTATCCAGCTGCTAATGGTAACAAAACTAGTACCAAACTCTTGAAGAAGTTCGTCTCTTCAAACAAGAGAGATTGGAATGATAAGCTGGGCGAATGTCTCTGGGCATACCGCACAATGGTACGAACACCAACAGGTTGTACCCCATTTTCACTGGTCTACAGGAGCGAAGCAGTTCTCCCCATTGAAATCCAGATCCCGTCACTCAGGATAGCCGTGACTAATGAGCTGACTCAAGAAAAGAATGACCTGGTAAGGCTTCAAGAGCTAGAAGGATTAGAAGAGAAATACCTCCAAGCTCAACAGCGCATCGCGCTCTACCAAGCACGTATTTTCAGAGCTTTCAATCATAAAGTAAAGGAAAGAGTGTTCAAAATTGGCGAGCTAGTTTTAGCCGTAAGAAGGCCGATGATTCTTACTCACAGGAGCAAAGGCAGATTCCAGCCCAAATGGGAAGGCCCTTATGTGATCGAGACAACGTTCTCAAACGGCGCTTACAGGTTAGCCCAGCCTAATGGAGACCTGTTAATGGCTCCTATCAACGGTAAATTCTTGAAAAGGTACTATGCTTAATCTCCTCTGCTCAAGTAGAATATAGCGAGAATCTCAATTCTGACAAAACTACTTCCAAACCGAAACTAGTTGGGTCTTATTCTATCATGTCCGTATGACCTCTGAATAGATATGTCCTGCTGAAGGTTTATTGAGAGTCTACCACGTCCATACTACCTCTGATATCACTCTCGCCCGAGCCTGTCATTTACATTCCGAAATGATGGGTCCACAAAGTCAGAAAAGAGTCGCTTTATTTATTCCCAAAGAAAAGAAAGAAGAGAGCAGAATTACATTGGGAAAGCAAAAAGAAGAAAGGGTACATCATAGTGGGGGAGCGGTCAGATCGCGAATCAGCTGCACCAGTGCAGCTATCCTCTCATTCCTGGAAACCAAGGCATCAGCGCCGTCCCGCTCCAGCCGTGCCTCGTGGTTGCTCATAAAGGACAGTTCGGCCCTTGCCCGAAGAGAACCCGCACTGGCGGCTTTTGCACGCTCCAAATCCTATCGCGCTGTGCTCAGTCGACCAGTCACTACATCTAGACCTGCCAACGACTGAGAAGCCCACTCCTCTGCCTGGGCGAGTTTTTCCTTCAACTTGCGAGCCCTCGCTGCATTCCCTTCATGCTCAGATTGGCACTTCGTCTGAAGAGCAAGAGCCTCCTCCACGACAGCTTTTCTTTTATCCATCTCTAGCTGGTGTGTTTTGATGGATTCATCTAGGCTTTCCAACTGTTTAGTAAGTCGCGTAGTCATAAAGTCGTATCTAGCCTGGACCTCAGCTTCGATGCTGCCCCGAGTCAGCTGCACGTATTCGTTAATAGGTTGCTCTAAACCATTAACCATCGCCTCCAGGACGTCAGCTACCCCAGAGTCGCCGAATTCCCTGACCGCCCCGATCGAAAATCGGGAAGCCTTCTTCAGACGTTCGAAGTCTAGATTCTTCGCCAACACCATTGATATCAGCGTTTTCAGGCTGGCATAGAAGAGGCTGGTATATTGCTCGGTAAGCGCAACTAGATCCGATTGAACGCCAGGAGTGGTCACGATATTGGCGAGTCCCCCTCCAGGAGTGATTGCAGATGATGTGACCACAGCCGTCGCCTCAACAAGTGGTGCGACCAAGGAAGATACGACAACGACAGTCGAAGTCATCGGTATACTCGTGGGAGGCGATGTCACAATGACAGGCTCATCCTCCTCTTGAGATGTCGAAACTACTCGGGGCAAGCCGGCACCCGAAGATGCTTCCTCTTCAAACTCAGGCACCTCCGTGTCGCAACCAGAAGTCGATGCAGAGCCAGAAAGCGCTTTAGCGCTCTTCTCCCCGTAGACATCTGCCCCTGAAAAGAAGACGAGAAAGTTAATATCGGCACGATGTTAATTTCTCTAAAAAAGAAGGGCGTAAAGACGACATTTACCTACGGCCGACGGCATATATGTCGCATTTACAGCCAGTACAGCTAAATCAATTCTTAATGATGCTAAGCAGGCTATCCTACCTGGAGAAAGGGATCTGATAGCTGATACTGGCAAGTAGTCTTCCAAGTCCTCCTTAAATTCTAACTGAGGCTCATCGGCTGGAATCTCGCCAGGTGTGCTCGTAGGCACGAAAGGGGTCTCTTCCGACGCTGATCCGGATAAAGGTATATGGAACCTTATACTCAGCCCTGGAGGCGACTTCGTTCCACTACCGGAGGCAGTGGCAGCAATGACAGCCTCAAGCAGGAGTTCTCCGGCACTACCAGCCGAAACTGAGGGTCCCTCTCCGAAAGGCGAGGAACCTCCAATCAAAGAGACATCCCCAACAGGGGAGACAGCAGGTTCCTCTCTAGGAGCCTCAATACCAGGAATCCGGAGAGGACGATTAACCGTCTTCTTCTTTCTCTTGCGAGGGGAAGTCTGCTTCGGAGCAGGAGCCCTTCGCTTCCCAGAGACTACCAAAGCCCCCGCAGGCGGAGGCACTTCACACCTCGGCACCGACACCAGAGGCTCATCCGGAGTAACGAACTCCTCACCCTCGTCGAAAGAAATCGAGTAGACTTCGACTCTTCCCCCAGGCTTGGGAGAAGGCACCCTAAAGCTTCCACGCATGTCAAAATTGCGATGGAAGGTGTTGATCGCCACGTAGAACTAGGCATATGAGTGGAGGATGCGCAGCTCCGTGGAGAGTGTGACGACCGGCACGGTAAAGATTGCTCCCGTGTAACCCATGATAAAATACCGCCATCCTCTGGCTCCATCAATGAGTCCGCCCCTGGACCTGAAGCTGGTGACGGCATTGCCTACATGCAACTGATCGTACCCAAACTGCCTGGCAAACCGACTGGGCAAGTAGGGCTCGAAGAAGCAATGATCTTCGCTTCTGTACAACAAATGGGAGGGTCTGATGCAGACCAACCAATTAAAAGCTTCCGGAGAAATATTGGTCTTCTCTCCACCTAAATCCTCAAGCCTAATCCCCGATTGATTGTGATGTACAGAGGGGACAATGCATAGGAGCTTCCAGCCGTGACTGAGGTTCAGCACTAGCCGACAGTCTAAAACTGTGTTCACGTTCCAGGGAGAGTCCTTGTAGTTCAGCAAGAAACTACCCCCCGAGCTACTACCAGGGCCGGGAGACATCACCCGGGGGTTGTGGAGAATTAACCATCCCATCAAGTACAGGTATGGTAATTCTACCCTGGGAAAGCTATCACGCCGAGCTTAATCGACGAGCAGCCCATCAGTCATGGCTCTCAGGCCAGCCTGTATATGGCACACCATGGCAGTGAGCAAGCCCAGTCTTACCCCGAACACCAGACGTACGACAGGCCACAGGATGTTCCGGTGAATACGGTCCGCAGACGCAATACCGGGCACCACTACTCGACGCAGCCATATGGAGAGAAAACCAGCCAGCCGGGCTTCCTTAGACAGAGGCCTGCGGCAGCGCCTCAAGTAACTGTAGGCCTTAGTGCCTTCAGGATACTTTCCTACCCCGTCATCGAGAAACTGATCTGGAGCCTTAGCATCCTACATAAGATCCTCGACGACCTGGGCACTGAGCACGCCCAAATAGTTCACAGGCTCATTCTTACCACCCGAGACTTTCTCCGACTTGGCGGCCCTGGCCCGGTAGAAGAAGAGATAGGACGTCCACTTAGTGGTGTGAGCCAAATCAGAAGGCTCATTATAAAAAGTGGTGCACGCGAAGTAGTGGCACATCAGCTCCTGATATACTTCCACCGCCCGAGGGTCCGAGTCTTTTCATATGGGGTATCCCACATCGACAGTCTCGAGATCACTGCCATCTCATGGAGGGCCAACCCCAACTCCCCCAGTGGAGTGGCGAAGGTCCCGGTGAGTGAAATGTATCGCTCCATCAGTGCCAGAAACAGGTTAGGTTTGGGAGGCAACCCAACACTCGTCGCACTCACAGCAGCATACAGTCCAATGCCCTCCAGCTCTCTCCGAAAATGCTTCAAGGCCCAATCAACTAGACAAGCCCATCGGAGGTTTGTTGGGGTGATCCACCCATTGCACCGAGGATTCTCCTTGGGGTATACCCCCCTCGCCCCATGAAGTTATTGCAGAAAGTCGGAAATTGGACCGGCGAGATCACTAAATTATCTTCACTCGGGACGCTGCCCAGGCACAGTCCCCTGAACACCGTCACAACGCCGAAAGGGCGGCTGACAAAGGACCCCTGGTCAGCTCCTTTCAGATAAAAAATCTTCTCCTGCTTGCCGTGAAGATCGGGAGTCAGCGTCCACGACATCCTCCTGGGATGTGTAGCGTGGGAGAAAGCCGAGATGGGATAATCTCTCGGCATCGTTGGCAGATACAAGACCAAACTCTCTGCGGGGAAAATCCAGGGTTCTCTCTTGGGCTTCGTCTGGGACTGTTTGTCAATCATGTCCCCAAAGAGAAAAGCCGACTTTATGTACTGGTCCCCGTCTATATACGTCAGGGGCTCCCCTTTAATCATGTTCAGCAACGTCCGCCCGCCCTGAGCCAATATCAAGATCCCCTTTCCTTCAGGATACTGGGGTCCGGAGATAGGAAATGTCACGTGGGACAGATCCTCCAGATAATTTGAGTGTAGCATCCCGGCAGCGGAACCCATCACCTCGGCCAGTGGAGACACATGCAAGTTAACTGCAAAAGTGCAAGAAAAATACGTCATTACAAATCTTGCAACATAAAATCCAAGAAACGACAGTCTGTGCTTTACGCCAAGACTGTACAAATTTGGTTATTTTACGCCGGAGGTCGCATCCAGAAGCGTAATTGGCAGTATACAGTCCGTACTTTTTGCCAGACCGCCAAAATTCTAGTTATTATGCCGGAGGTTCCATCCACAAGCGTAAAGCAAAAATTTTATAGTATACACCAAGTTTTCGGCAGTCAGAACTTTTACGCTCAAAACTGCAAAAATATGGAGTTTTTACACTGGCACATTAGAAATGTGGGCGTAAAAGGTGAAAACGTCTCCGTGCGTCATCTTTCTCAAAGAGGCTATCAGCACAGAAGACGACCTAGCGTGGTCACGTTCAACGTGTGCGAAGAATTTTTCGTCATTCTTTGTCATCCCAAAGGCTCTACCTCTAAGGCCGGGTGCGCTGCTCGTCGGCGGGATACTTCGCTCAGAAGAAAGTTCACCTTGACCGACCGAAGACTCTCTCGCTGGGGTAGAAGAACGAGAAGAAGAACCTATACTCTTTCCCTTAGTGGAGGGGATTTGTTTAGGCGCTATTTCTGAAAACTCGGAGTGCTCGGAGAAAGAACGAGGAAAAAAAAAACTCGAACAGTCGAAGGCTCTCTTTCGCAGAAGACGGATGAAAAGTTTTTCTCTCAAAAGCTTGGAATATATATAGAGTTTGGACCGGCTCCTCGAATCCTCGGACGGACTCCTCGAAACCCTAAACCAAATCTCGCAATTAATATTTGGTTATGATTGGGTACTACGTCAGCCCACTACTCTCGAAAGGCGGACAGTCAGCAAATTCGAAGAGTTTTTCGTGTAAAGCAGATTCGTGGTTCTACACCAAAGAAGCTTTCTACGCTCGACAGCTACAGACGTACGGTTTTACGCTCGCAAGCTATCAGTCTATGGTCTTACGCCCGGATGCCTTTGTGCTCGGTAGCTTTTATGCTCGAGAGGCTACAAACCTACGACTTCACGCTCAGCAGATACAAATCTATGGTCTCACGCTCGGTGGCGTTTAGTTTACGCTCGGAGGCAACAGAACCACAACCTTATGCTCAGAAGACTTTTCTTTTCAGAAGCAACAAATCTACAGTTCTACGCTAAGGAGCTTTCTACGCTCGACGGCTACGAATCTATGACTTTACGTTCGACAGGATGCCTTTGTACTCGGTAGCTTTTATGCTCGAGAGGCTACAAACCTTCGACTTCATGCTCAGGAACCACAGGTCTATGATTTCACACTCGATGGTGTTTAGTTTATGCTCAGAGGCTGCCAACTTATGATTTCATGCTCCGTGACTTCCCGTACATCTGAAAGATATGCAGGCCAGAGTACGCGTACATCTGAACGATCCTCAAAGCGGTCAATTATAGGAGTTCACACAGAAGATACTCCTTCTTGACCTCAAGATATCCCAAGTACCCGAAGCATACAGAGTTCAAAACATTGAAAAATTACTCTTCTTCATGGGTCGATTCGAAGTTCATCCAGACTCCAGTCTGAATATTTCATCGACCAAGATGGCAAATCAGTTTGACAGCCATTTCTCGTCCTGTTCCAAGGGATTTCCGAGAAATCATTCTTGAAGATGATGTCTGAACAATAAAATTATGTTATCAGAAGTAACAGTTCAGAATTCTACGCGGTTCCTCACTCCTAAACAGCAGGACAGTTCGAACACTCGAATGCTAAAGCAGCTTTTTGCGTATCCCTAGTTATGCGTGAAAGACAGGACAGGACCTAGCACTCTTTCTAAACAGAGTCAGCATAAAGAATTAGACGTGTCGAAGCTACACATATTTAGACTTCACAGCAAAGTATGGCAAGATGATCATATGAAGAAGAAAGACAATTTTATTAAAGATTAAAGTCATGATTACATATGAGAAAAATCCATTCTACCAGGGTTTTTCTTCATTTTCATGATTACATCTGAGGGAAACCCCGTCTACAAAGGGCTTCCTCATCATCGTCTGAAGATCACACCAAGAATCTGTTCTGACAGGTTCTCGCATTGGTGAAGGTCTTCCTCTTCTTCCAAGAAGATGATCAGTGGCGGGAGGATACAAAACTGGGCATAGACCCATCCTCCAATAGAAGAAAAGTAGGGTAAATCTTCTTACCTACAGACCATCGCCATTCAAGCCGGGACAGAGATAGTCTGTCTGACTCTCGTCACCGGAGGTAACAGGAGAAGGTGCCACTTGCAAGCAGCGTGGTGGAAAATAATTCTTCCAATCTCCCGAAGAACCACCATACAAAGTTGCTGATTATCCCGAGCAAAGGAGGCTATGATATCCCTCCATGATCCATCGTTGCAGATGAGACTTGCTCGAAGAAGCCGTCTTTTTCAGCTCCTTACATGCTGGAAGAACATGGTCTTCTTCTTCCTCAGATCGACCCGACGAACTCCGACGATCATCTCTGCGTGGTGATGGAAATGTAAGAAGAACAAGTTAAACCCTCAGCCTTTTTATAGGCAAAAGAGATCATACCGATCCCCAATACCTCCGCCATAAAGTCAGCCTTGAAAGAACGTGTCAGACTTGACCGTTTCAGGCTCCATTCAGAAGCGTTTCGAGTTACGAGGAACGGTTCATGCTTTATTCAAAGCGTTTCAAATTTCGAGAAATTTTGAAAGCTTTGAAGGGGTCTTGTAGAAGCATGAAAAATACGCCGGATGGCTATACGCAGCTGATTGGTACGGGATAGCATAAAGAGATGACCTCAGAGCCATCAACTTGTAACAGAGCTTCTCCACTGAGCACAGCGTGAAATATTAAAAGCTCAAAGGACCATCCGCGTAAGTGCAGTATGTCTAGGCTGCTTCAGCGTAAAATATGGTGCTTCATCGCCTATATGGCGTAAAACACATCCGCTTTCAATATAGCATTAAAGCGTACGAGGAACGCTTCGTGTTCTCCGAAGTGAACCTGTCAGATCCTACAATGAACCTGACGTCTAGACTTCTGACAAAGGGATACTGCTCGACTACCCAGACGACGGCTATAATGATGGCACGGCACTACAACCCAGGCTGTCATCTACCGCCATCTCCATTGCGTAAACTGCTTTTACGTGTACAAGGGGATACGCTACCTTGTTTTACACAGGCAGACATAAGCTATTTATGCTCCGCAGTAGACAAACCGCCTGCCACATCAAAAGCTGCACTTCGTACGGGGCTCGAGGCACGTCTCTACGACTAATGCACAGAGCGGTAACAGTTTCTCGAGGCACGTCTCTACGTCTAATGCACAGAGCGGTGACAGTTTGCGACTGATGCACAGAAGGCCTACAGACCTTCAAAAATATGCCTCTGTATTTAATGCGCAGGATGGTGGCAAATCTCTGTATTTAATGCAAGAGATTTGATTATATCTTCAAAAGCCGTAATTCTGGCTAAGACGTCCACATCAGCACTCTGGCACGTTACGCAGCGGCTTCTATACCCATTCAGCTTCCGTGCTCACTCGGCTTCTACGCCCGTTCAGCTTCTGTGCTCACTCGACTTCTACGTCCATTCAGCTTCTGTGCTCACTCGGCCTCTATGACCACTCGGCTTCTACGCCTATTCGGCTTCTATGCCTACTTGGCTTCTACGCCATGGTGACAGACACTGGCTTCTACGCCCACCTTTTCTACATGAGGGATACCTACCTACGTCGCTTCTACGCTGTGATCTTCGCAGCGATTATACGCGTTTTGTCCCTTAGTTGGACCCGCATCACACGCTCATTCAGAGGATCATCTATACGCAGGCATTGGTTATTTTAACCGTTGTGTAAATGGGTACTGTACTTTCCACTACTCGATTTCTACACCGACGGAGTGGTCACTGTCACTAAAACTCTATAAATAGAGACCTCTATCAACAGAGACAAGGTCAAAAAATTGGTCAAGAAGTCCAATATCAGATCCAAGGTCGAACTTCCAAGAAAGATTTAACAAGAGGTCAAGAGAGAGAGAGAGAGAGAGAGAAGAATCCAGAGCTCAGGCAAAGAGTTGGGGTCGACGACTTTGGCATCATGCATCCACCCTCTTTTGCAACCTTCAAAGCTGCTTCCCGTCTTCTACGGCACTTCTTTATCATCGTGTGGTCCAAGGGCTAAAGTGATCGACTGCAGATCAGACACCTATAGTAATATTTACCCAGATTTATAAATTGTACTTCGACATCCTCGTATAGGATTAAATTATACAAGTTTGTTTGTAAACCAAAGAACACGGGTTTCGTATAAACCCCGTCTTGAATACAATTCATTCTTTCATTTTCCACCACAAACAACAGCGTATTTATATATTTTATGTCTATTATGCATGTTTTACTATATTCAATTGGCATGCTTCTATGTATCTTGTTACGTCCCTCTGAGAACCTGGTCCCTTTCCAGGTATAGACGATCTTGACTATTCGCAAGAGCACAGATCAGGACTTGCAACTTATCTCTTTCGAGGAGGTCTTATCTTGGAGTCTCATTTTTATTAGATGTACACTACATGGTTTCTCTTATATTCTAGTTGGTAGTGGATTTGTCTCCACCCAACTACTTGTTCTTATCAAGCATTTTATACTTGATTCAGTTATATAGTTGATTGGTTATTTGATTCTGTGGATGAGATCTACTTACGCCCTGTGACTTATGACAATACATATATACCACATGTGAGTTAATATTCATATTACAACATACGTATGTATTATGGTATCCATATATTGGAGTTGCCATATACATACGGCTGGCATGCTTACGTCTTCCTAGTCCTACGTATTTTGGGACTGGGACGTGACACAAATCTCCGATAATAACCTGCTAGTCCCAGAAAACTCTTGATTTCTGCTAATAAACTCGGATTAATCTATGACGCCACTGCTAAAATCTTCTTCGGGTCCACTGAGATTCTATCACCTATGATCACATGCCCAAGGAATTCAACCTTGTCAAAAAAGAACTCACACTTTGAAAGCCTACCATAAAGCTTTTCCTTCCTAAGAGGCTTCAGAACTATCCTCAGATGCTTCTCATGCTCCTCCGGGGTCTTCGAATATATCAGAATATCATCAATAAATACCACCACAAACTTATCCAGATACCGGGGGAACACCATGATCATTAGATTCATGAGTACTGCTGGGGCATTAGTTAACCCAAACAGCATCACCATGAACTCAAATTGGCTATACCTGATCCGAAAAGCTATCTTCGGAATGTCTTCCTTCTTCACTTTCACCTGGTGGTAACCTGAACTCAAGTCTATCTTGGAAAATACTTTCGCTCTGCTCAACTGGTCGAAGAGATCATCATTTCTCGACAGCAGATATTTTTTCTAGATAGTGAGGTTGTTCAGAGCACTGTAGTCGATACACATGTGTACTGATCCATCCTTCTTTGGTACAAACAATACCAGAGCACCCCATGGTGATAAACTTGATCGAATAAAGCCTTTGTTCTATAACTCATCCACCTGCTTTTTTAATTCTACCAGTTTGCTGTAGTTAACTCTATAGATGTGTTAAGATATCGGCTCTATGCCTGGCACAAAATCTATAGAGAACTCAACATCTCGGTTTGGTGGCAAACCCGGCAACTCCTCTGAAAAAATATCCATGAACTTTGCTACCAACGGATGTGCCAACTCCTTCTCTACCACCATGACTCCACAGATGGCATTCTAGCTTTGCTCTACTACTCCTTTGGCAATCTCAAATTCTGGCTCTCCTGTCGGTCGAAACAAAACTCTGCCTCCAGGACAATCTATACTAGCATAGTTCCTACTCAACCAATCCATCCTGAGTACAATATCATAGATCGGAAGTGGCATTATGAGTAAGCATGCGCTCAACTCTCGGCCTCACAATATAACTTTTTGTTCCTTGCAAACATCACTGACCAGGATAATGCCTTCCCCAATCATGATCTTGTAAGTCCTAGCCAAAGGTTCAGACTCTAATCGATGCTTAAGAACAAAAGATAAAGATACAAAAGAATAGGAAACACCATAATTAAACAAAGTATTAGCTAAAATAGAATCAAGAAGAACTGAACCTGATATCACATCTCTGACTGGCTCCTCATTCTCAACTGTCATGGCGAAAGCTCACCCTCGTGGTGCACCTCTGTGCTAATTCCTGTGCTGGACAAAATGCTGCGGTTGAGTCAATAAAGGAGGTCCCCTCTATTGTCCTGCAGGTGGTCTTGTTGTTGCTCTCTGTGCCGGTGTTGTTCCCTGGCCTGCTCGAACCGTAGCCACTAGATACTCACTTAACTAGTGACCTGGCTCTCCGTAATAAAGGCACACTCCAAGCCACTTCCTGCAGACCTCTCGTGTATGTCCAATCTTCCCACAGTAAGCTCACTGTGGGGCCTGTTGTGCTGGTCTCGGGGCTTGGTATGACTGCTACGTTGGTGCTCGAAATGGTGCATAAAACTGTTGTCTCTGCTGCAGGAAGGTCCTCTGCTGCTATAAGTGGGATCGTTTAGCTGGACCCGTACTACTGCTAGCTCCTCCTGAAGTATCTCTAGAATTTGAGCTCTATGTCATCCTCTGCCAGCTGAGCGTCCATCAGGATATCCTCAAATCTTGTTGTACGGTATCCTCTAGTTTAAGATTTGATCTCCCTGATTAAACCCTTTCGAAACTTCTGGGCCTTCCCTAAAGGATTCAGTCCCTCTACAAATCTGCCTAGTTTGCAGAACTCCATTGCGTACTCGTCCACTATCATGTTTCCTAGAACGAGATCTAGAAACTGGCTCTCTAGAGCACTCAGAGCCATATTTGAAAAGAACTTCTCCTTGAAAAGTCTTTGAAAGATTCCTAAGTCAGTCCTGACACTATGATCCTCTGGTCCGTGTAGAATAATGTCAGCGCAATATCGAATATCTGGCTGCCTGCTGCCTCCACCTGTAAGCCCTCTGGGATCTGTGCTAGCCTCAGAGCTCTCTCAACATTCTCGATCCAATCATCTACGTACAATATCCCCTCGATGCCCCTGAAATACTTGGATCCCATCCTCTTGAAATCAATGATGGTACCCGGCCTCGGTTGGTATGGTACGGAATAAAGTGGTACAGTCTGTGGTTGAATAAGTGCTATCCTCTCCACAGTAGCTAGTTCTAGCTAGTGAGCACTCTCGATGCCCTTACGTAGAGCATCCATCTGTCTCTGCAGCGTCGCCATCATCTCTTGGAACATAGCAAACATCTGTATCCCATCTGCTAGCATAGATTATGGTGGTAGAAGATCCTCCGTGACTGATGGAATGGTCCTCGAAGCTGGTAGTGGGGCACCCCTAAAAGATGTTGTTGAAATGTCCACCTGGACCCGTGAAGCAATCCTCTGAGCGAAAGAAGATGGAACAGTCGATGTTGGCTCTCTCTGAGGTGCTGAAGCAACAGACCTCTCCAAAACTTCTCTAGAGCGCTGTGATCGAGTCTTCAGAGGCATCCTAATGACAGATTCAAACAAAGAAATCAATATTGCGCAAGATATGATAGCATCAAGGAAGGACAGTAATATTCCAAAGAAAGCAATTATTCTAATTGATAAATGTAGCAATATTAATAAATAAAAATATTTCCTAGTAGTGATAGAGTATCCTCTCATACTATATCCTTAGTCCTATATCCTATAGCAGGCTTGTAGTAATACTATAATTCTGAGTACTAATACTAAGAAGAATTCTAGACCTGCATGGCTACCACAAAAATGTGTCACGACCCGCACCCGGTGTAAGGGCACGAGTACGTAGGTATGTCCAGCCTATGCCGTAGCATCGACAGTAGAACTATTTTAAGGTCAACAATACTATCTACGCATCTCACACAATATATAAAATGTATCTGTCATACTATCTCAACTCCAAATTGTAGACAATATGATAATATGGTAATGACAATCGATACTTAATCACAATATCAAACTAACGGATGATAAGGCACGATATGGAATAAAAGGAAAGAAAATATGTCACAAATACATCATAAGTCCAAGTCTAATCTCAACATAAGACATCAATTAATAATATAATGCCAAAGTCTAACTGACATATACAATCTCATGAATAAACTAACTATGTCTCACCAACTGCTGGAACTAACTCAACTGGCTCTACGGGTGATAACTCAACTGGCTCACCATCATGTGGCCCATAGTGCGTAGGACACCATTCCTCTAATAAATCATCTGAAAAATATATCCAGTCAAGATTGGAGCAAAGTACAACCAAAATAGCAGTTCCAATAATTGATAGAAACTATAAAACAGTAAAAGCAATGAACATAAATGATGGAATAACTAAACTAGCATATATCACGAGAAAGATCATCACGATAAATAATGGCAAGAACTGAGAACAATATAGCGAGGAACAATAATGTAATAAACTGGAATAGAGGTAACAATATATACAAATATGCCTTAAAATAGTAGTAAGATAATATGGTCGGCTTGGGCCTAACACGGACTATATAAAATATGAGCTAGCGTGATCACGCATGAGTGACATGATCTGCTAACTATAATAAATTATGGGCTATAAGGTATGATCACATATCCGCTAATATTTTTTCAACCTCCGACTAGTATACGGATCCACGTTATGTTATAACACGTATACCACACTGTACGGTCTATAATATCATGCACTATGATAACGGTCACTATAATCACTAAGATATCACGGTAATCACTGAGTAATCACGAAGCACGATACGACGATCACTGATAATCATGAAAATAATATATCATGACCAAGATCTACGTATACCAATCCGTGTAACCATCATGTCAGGAATCAAATATCTCAATACTAAATACATGAAATATAGAGACTATCAAATAAGAAAACTATCAGAGAATGTACTCACCTCTGCTCTTGAGCAATAGATGTCACTCGGGGTTCGAGGTGGTGTCATACACCTAGATATGAATGGCATGTCAAATTAATTAAGTGATAATGAACTAAAATGCATTAAACATGCTCTTCTAGGCCATTTCTAGCTAAACTAGGTCCATACTAAGTTAATTAGTCTATATTGACCATTAACTAGCTAATACTAGTTTATACTAGCTATACTAGGTTATTACCTAAGTTTCTAAGTCAATACTAATTAGTACTAGTCAATACCTTAGCTCTAATACTAGTACCTAGCCCCTTGGACCAATACCTTAGCTATTATCAATAAGTTAACTTTAACATACAAATAATAACTAATTGATAATAATATACTAACTAATGCTTACATAACTAACTGTTGATAACTAACACTACTACTAACATCTTTATACTTCACACTAACTAGCAACCCAAATCCCCACCAGTTGAACAACTGATATACTCTACTACAACAGATTTTCAACTGATACTCTCCTCCTTAGTGTTTTGTACTGATACATACTTCAATATGTTCAGATATGAGCTTCCCCCTTCTTCCTACACTTCACTCTAACTCCTAAAATCTCAGGCCTCCCTTAATTTACTTCCCAGCTACTTCATTCAAACGCCCTTCACCAACTTGATACTTTCAAGTTAAGCCACTGTTAAATCCCAAAGGCAGTGCATCATTGCTAACTCAGTTCACTATTATAGCAGTGAATACTTCCCCAAAGCTAAAATATGCCATTATTAACTCACTGCTCTATAATACTATATGTATAAAATGATAACCCACCTTCCTTACCTGTATTTCAATGCAACCCGACCCCCAAGCTCACAGCTGTTGTTCAGATAGAAAAACCCCAGGCAAGACCCCCATATCTGATAACCCAATACATTGCCTTGCCCGAGTTTTCCCTTTGGATACTAACACCAATTCTTATCACTAATGCCACTGCAGCAGTGGTTCTTGCCTTCTACTGTTGTTCTTGAGTGGTATCAACTGATACCACTCCCCCACTTCACTGCAGTATACAATATCACTGCTCGAGCATAGCCCATAATTTCCAAACATCTCACCCTCTGATGCACCATTCTTGAATTCAATGCTATCGAGTAGTTTACCCCCTCCCCTTAGTTCCTAGTGACTGATACTCATGCACTCCTCAACTCCCAATCATAACACAACACAACACAACACATCAATAATAGTAGTAGTTGTACCAACTGCTAAAACTCCTACCTCACCAACACAAAATAATCCAAACACATACAACACAGTCTCATCCTTCTACACTACAAACTGTCCTAACCCAGTCTCCCCTTGTTGCCACACAGTCCCAAATAACAACTAACACAACAATCACCCATATACAACTATCAAAATACACACACACACACACACACACACACACACACACACACACACACACACACACACATATATATATATATATGCTAAGTATGTACATCAACACACATACACACTAGAGTGAGGTCAAATCATGAAGCACCTATTGTGCAAAGTCAAGTTACTCATGATACACCTTCAACTAACTTACCAAAACCTACAATGACTTGAAAATACTAATTACATATACCAAATGCATCATTATATGACTAATAAAACTTGTTACCATAGGAATTGAAGAGAAATTATACTATCATTCACAAAACACAAAAAATAGACCCATGTATCATAGCGTATCCCAAAATACAATAATACGGCCTACTCCTATCCATTTGTGGATACGCATCTAGTCTCATATCATTAATCTAAGTCTAATTAGACTAAATTGGTCTCCTGATACACACTTGATACATCAATCTCGTATTTCCCCCTAACTGGACATACATCACCATATAACTTTCACAATACAAGTCATATGGACCTAATTCTTGATCTTATAGGTAGCCCTAAGCCAATGGATGATTCCTAATAGTTAAATGCATGAATTTGAGTCTAATTTAAGGGGTATATTTAGAATTTACCTATTGGGAGATGGGTTCCTAATAAAAAGCTCAATGAACACAATTATGATATGATCTCCTTACCAATTCCTCTTTCTTCAAGTGCTCCTTGCAATCCAGGCTCTAATACTTCTTTGATGATGAAATTAAGAATTAATATGTGTGAATTAGGTTAAAATTTGTGGAGGGATGAGTCATTTTGGAGAAGAACACAATTGGAAATCTAATTGGAATGAACAAATAAAGAAGAGAGAGAATGGAGAGCTTCATATGGCCGACCCCCTCTTTCTCCTTCTCCAAGCAACAACAAATGTCTAATATACCCCTCTCTATCTAATTATAAGGAATGATTAAGAAGGGCAATTTTGGAAAGGCTCTAAACTAATGCAAATTAGACTATTCTCCTTAATTAACTAATGAAAAGGGTCTAATGGGCTTGGTCTCATGTTGGGCTCAAATATTGTCATGAGTAACTAATGGTTCTACTAGGAAAAGTCCAATAACATAGGCTATCCCACTTAGAAATAATTAAATATCACTACATAATATCATAAATAGTAGCACATAATATAAATATTTAATCACTAATTAATAAATATGCTAAAAGACTAAAATACCCTCATCTAGAAATATGGTAGTGACAAAGTGTGTCAGAGAAGAGACATGCATGAAAAGATGTGCCAATGTGGTGCTGAGTCATGCATCCAAGAAGAGGTGCATAGCTCGTGGTCGCATGCTCTGTTGGCCACATGGGTCACTCGACCGCATGGATATTTCTAGGACTTAGTGAGATTCTCATTCGTTCAGCAAGTGAAACACGAGGAGTTCCGTTGTTAAGACTTTTCCAAGTACTTAGCTCTAGATCTCACGTGTAACAATTAATCATGCGTCCAACAAATTGGACGCATGTTGGAAGGCATATGCGACAAAGAGTCCAGGCCGCATAAAGATCAGGCCTCATAGATGCTGGCCGCATGAGAACTTTGTCTTCTCCAGACAGCAAGTTCAGACATGGCAGAAAAGCTCAAACATTGAAAGTTGTTTCCTCCATTAAAACTTTATTTTAACTCCAAATCAATTAAAACAAAAGTCAAAATCGCACAAAATTGAATGCTCTACCATATAAAACTATTAGTTTTCAAAGATACTAAGTTTAAGTATATCAAAACCAAGAAAAAAATCATGGAATCCATGAAAACCCTTAACTAAAAATATAGATCTAGCTAAATTCACCCATAAAAACTAAAAACTCCAAGTATTAAAAGTGCTTAGAATTATAATGTACATATATTAGACTAAGAAAATGTAAAAAAAAAAGCAAGAATTAAAATCTAAGGGTTTCTCCATGTTATGCAAAGTAACTTGCCAAAAATGAAAGAAGGATAAGAAATGAGGGAATAAGGGAAGAGAGAGAAAGAAGTTAGCTTATATAGTTAGGGATTAAGATTTAGACCATGTGTTCAACTCATGACCAAACCAACCCAAACAAATAAACCATGAACCAATCTAAACCGAAGAATGGGTCTAGTCTCTATGCAATCTAATTATCATGCAAGCAAGAAATAAACGTTTCAAATACGTATATCAGGAACCGGGAGTGACACATATGACAAACACTCTCATGCACTAGCCTTCCATGCGCTAGAGCTCCCATGTGGCGGTGTTCCCATATGGCAATACGTCTATGCGCTGAAGTTATTTTGTGGCAGTATTCTCTTAAGGGCCCTACACAATTAAATCTTATAATTATTAGCATCCACGATCTCCAAATAACCTGGGCATAACCTATTTCGGGAAGATTATGGGCATTAGCAACCCCAGATCTCGAATTGACATGTATCAGCCACATCATGACATATGCCTATGAGAGTCGCGCACGCATGCCCATATATGATCCTCTGAAGCCTATAAATAGTGGGCTTCTCCCACATAAAAAAAGAAAAAAAGAGGAGAGGAGACCACCACCACCATCATGAAAAAAGAAAGGAGAAAAGGCGAGAAGAAAGAAGGGACAACAACTGAGTCTCATACTCATGTTCTCGAAGGCCTTGCCATTCTCTTTGGCGTTGGACCGTCAACTGAGTAAAGTGATCGACCGCAGATCAAATCTCCACCATCACAATTACCCAGATTAATTTATACTCAGAGCACTATGCATTAGGGACTCCTTTGTACTTTTTGTTCTACTCCAATCAATACAAAAGTTTATACAAGTTTTTTTTCGTATTCTTTATGATATCGACAAAAATAATGACTTTGCTGGGGACAAACTTCTCCTCCAACGAAAACTTAGTGACGCAGTCCGACTAAAACAAGCTGGGTTCAACCCAAAGAATGATAGTGGTTCACTTCGTCCAACAAGCGTTCGAAGAGATGCTGGACAAGACGAGGTCAACATCGAGGCCTATAAGATCTCACAAGACTCGCAAGACTTGGATTGCCAAGGCCGCTATGCCGTACCTAAAGTCTACGAAGGATGAGTTGTCAACCTCCGATGTTGGGGGTGCAAATAAAGTTGTCGTATATCATGTCTCCATCTCTGAAGCCATAACAGGTAATATATATGTGAAGTGTATAATGGGTAGATGGCCCAAACTATACCAGGACAGGTCTAGACAGATGTATAATGGGTAGGTATCCCCAAAACTATACACAACAGGTGTATAATGGGTAAGTGACCCCAAAGCTATACATGATGTCAAGGCGAGACATGTACAAGACAAGGAACATGAGTACACCACGACAGATCACTATGAGGAATGTACAAAGCAAGGGTATAATGGGTAGGTGTTCCAAACTATACATGAAGCCGAGCTAAGAAAGTATCACAGTCAAACAAATAATCAAAAAAAGACAAAATAGGAAAAATCAGGTTAATTACGTCGGATCTCCTCGGATCACCGTCAGATCATCCGATCTATCATAGAAAATTAATGGGCCAAAAATTGGATCATCCGCCGGACTACCGTGGATCACCGTCGAATCATCCGATTAGTCACAATAAGTTTGTAGCCAAAAATTGGATCATCCGTCGGACTGCCGCGGATCACCTTCAGATCTTCCGAACGATCACAAAAACCTAGACTTAGAATAATTTCGTGACTTGTTCCTGTTGTAAAAACTACGTTCTAACTCAGAATTAAGATTTTTTTCAAAGGTCAAAATTTTATAGGACCAAATTTCCAACATCTTGGGAGCATTTGATTACACCAATTTTAAGATTTGATAGATCGATTCCGAGAAATACCGTAAAAGTAGATTTACGGGAAATACCAAAACTTGTTCAGATTCTAAAAACTCAAAATCGTTAGGGTAGAAGCTAAGCACGGGTCTCAAGTACCATATAAACTAGGTCTCATGGTAATAACTCCGGTTATCATTTCCAACACTGAGTTTTCTATCGGATAAATACCAGGGTTTCTATAGGTAAAGTCATAACCAAGCTGAAACCAATTTTTGAAATATGCACAAGGTTGAAAATTATAAGAGAAACATATTTAACATAATAACTTCTATGAAATTCTAAGAATAAAATATCAAGAAAAACAAAACGACAATAAAATACTTTTGTTCAAAAGTTCAACAAGATGTACTTGCCTAAAGTCAAGCTACCAGCCTAAAGATTCAACTCTACCACCAAGAGGGGTTCAGAAATCACACTCTTAGGCCTCAAGACCAAGAACCTAGCTCCCACGGTAAATAAAAAGGAAATAAAGAAATAAAGAAAGAAAGAAAAAAGAGGAGAGAGAAAACTAATCCGTATATATAGAAGAGGTGATTTAATCATGATCGTCTAATCCGTCACATCAGTGATCCACATTACAACTTAAATCAATCTCGATCGCTAAAAAAAACCAAGAAACCAATGTATAATAGGAAGTATCAAACACTATGCACAAAATTATCCAAATAAAAATATTTCAAAAATATCTCAAAAGAGAAAAGAATATATGCTGGACGAATTTTTTGTCGGTATTCCATGGTATGCTGGCGGTAATCCGGTCAGGGAGAAAGTTTCAGTTCTAAGAGAATTTTGACATTCCACGAGATCCAATAAGGCAGAGTAAACAATATAAAATACGTATCCATATAACAATACAGATACTATCAGAAAGGTCTCACACACATAACTAATGAACGTATTTATTTTGTGGCATGGGCGAGAGTCCTCCCCACCAGTGCATTCAATGTACTAACAACCAAGCAGATTGTATGCATGGCGTAGGGAGTAGCTCGTACAATTTTGGAGATCGCTTGTCGCATCGAGGTGCGTGGCACACAGACCAGAAGCTTACATATACGGGACATAATGTATGAGAATACCATCATCTAGAGAGTTGATTCAAGTTGCAAGCCTAAGGACATATTCATTGTAAAGAGAGAGAGAGAGAGAGAGAGAGAGAGAGAGAGAGAGAGAGAGCTTGAGCGATTATAATTCTTGGCCTAGCGCCGCTTGTAATATTTACTTCATATCGATAAAGAGCTTTTTTTCACTTCATATTTGTTTTTATTCTTATTCTGCTACTTTAGGATAATCTGTGCGACTCTGTGGCTTAGCTTAACTAGGTTATTTTAGGTGCTTGGCTTGTGCAGGCCCAACTTAGGCTCGTGCGGCATCATGCCCATACGAGGACGTTCATTCCTGCAGGACCGGGCATGACATTTTGGTATCAGAGCACGGCTTTAAGCTCTTGAACGTCGTATCAATTTTCTCAGCTTTAAACTTCATTCGTGGGTTATGTACATACGCTCTCTCGTTGTTCTGTGGGATGTTCTATATAATAAATCTAACTATTTTCAAAAGTTCGTACACATGATTTGTTGAACTAGATTGATATGCAAAGGCCTTACTTTCGAGCTATTTCGGACTTGATATGAGTAAAATTGTACTAGAGATAGCAAGTACCATGCAAACCAGAATAACCTTATGCTAAGACTAGCAAGTTAGTGTGCGAGACTAGAATATCGTTCAGACAGGATAGCTATGCATACAACCTTTTGGCTAAGTCATGCCAAGCCGAGTATCGCGTACCTAGACCCTTTGATGCGAGCGAAATTGGTTATCGTTCGGATGAGGATAAGTCAAACTTAGAATATAAACCGATAGAGACATCATCGGATTATCTCTAAGGCGATCATAAAGGATCATGCTTGGATTTTAAAGAATAGTTCGAACAGTTTTTCGTGTTAGGTGGATGTGAATCAAGAAAATAGTTTGCATAGATGACTATCGATGAAGAGACTAAGACTATCACGACGATGTAAAGGGATCGCACCTGAGTTCTTCAGAATGAACTGTACGGATATCCGAGTGAATGATGCGAACACAATTGAGGATTTATTTGAATAACTTGATTCCTGAGTGGTGTATATGATAGCTCTGGAACGAATAAGCAATTTAAGGATAGAGTGAGTTTTAAGGATTTGTCGAGTAGCTCAAACCCTGAGTGGTGTACGGATCGTCTTAAAATATTTGAGCAAATCGAGGATTTTGGGGTAACGAATAAGTCTATCAGCAAGCGACGTAATTGTACAAAGCCTTAGTATAAGTAATGCCTAGTTAGTAGTGAATTCAAAGGTCTCGTGAAAGATTTGGTTTGAACGATTGAGAATGTGTTAAGCAAGTGATAAGGCTTGCCTTATATCGAATAAGGATTCAGAGTAATAGAACTAACAACTTGGTCGAGGAAACTTAGTAAATCGTATTTTGGATCGAATCAAATAAAATAAAAACTTAGAATTAAGATTAAAGACTTGAGGAAGCAGTCAGAGTTAGCGCGATGGAAGATAGCACACATGGAAAATTTGGATTTAGAAGGATATTACTCGATAGAATTTAGCCTGAGTATGAATATTATAGTTTCGAATTTGAAAGATTTGATACGATATTGATAGATAGAAGTTAGCACGGATTGATACAAGTAAGATTTTTTTTGGTTCAAGGATTTGAGTTATGCGATAAAAAGATTTGAACTTGAGTTGGACGAATGATCTTGAATCTAGATCGAAAGATAGCACTTAACATCAAGTCCGGATGAGAATGATTATCCTGCAGGAGCGTTGGCATAGTGATTTTATGTCCAGCGGGGATGATCGAACTTGCGGAAGATCATGGCCTAATATGTTCGATGATTATGCAGATGAACTCAATGAAATAGAACGTAACGAAGGTGAATAAACTTTGGCTAGAGGATTTCCTAGTTGGACGAACGACGAGTAGATTACAGAATTAAAGTTTTAAACTTGAATATTTTGAGCAATGCTAGAGGTAGACTACAGATTGATCGAACGATAACATTGAAGTTGGATGATTTGGCTAGGAGAATTATGATCATGGCATGAACGGTTATTAGAAGAATACGACTTAATGGATTAATATATAACTTGAATGAAAAGAAGTATAACGATAAAGTATCTTGGTCATTTTGATGATAACTATAACGTTTAACGTTATTGTCTTGTACGAGCGCAACTCTAGGCTTGCACATGCGTCATGCCAGGATGAGGGAGATTATCTTACGGGAGCGTTGGCGTGATAGCATAACGTCCAGCGTGGATGATCAAACTTACGGACGATCGAGATGTGACAATTGAACGATTATTTTGACTTATGGGTTGACACGATAAGACGAGTTTGAGGATACAAGTGAATCAAAAGTGCTTCAAGGATAAGTTAGTCTATAACATAAAGTAAAACACACTTGATGGTTTTGTGAACGAATATATGAATTATATCGGATGATTTATATGTTGATATAAGAATTGCGGTTTAGAGATATAAATCGTATTTTGGTGAACTTGACTTAGATAGATGGACAACTAGACTTTAGAATATATATTTGAGAAATAGACTACGAGTTAATAGGTTGGACGTACGATATCTTAAGATATGTCGAGGATTTGGTTAAAGGACTTGCCTTAGGACGACATTGTTGAATGGACTTGACCCGTCACGGGTTCAAATCCTGTCTCCGTAATATTTATTTTTTGACAAAAATAAAATGAAAATAGTATCCATTTTTCTTTTTAGGCAGGATTCTGTTACCTAGTAATTAATAACTTTTTTTGTTTTTGAATGGGGGCAAAAAAAAAAAAACTCTGACTATGTTCACTAGAACTATACAAACACCCAGGTTCCAAACAACAGTCGTATTTCAAAATCTTCGACTGGACGTAATAGACGCGATTCAGAACAGAAGGCTGCCGAATCTTACATTCAAATGATTTGGAACAATCCGGATGAGTTTAATCAGATGACGTTAGTCCGGATCGTTCGGAGCAAGTGTGCAACGAAAGTGTTTATATGGTTAGGATAATTGATGCTCGATATTTAGAAATTTGAGTCAACCGAGATTGGGTAGAATACTCCGTACAAACGAATAATGGTTTGACCTTATGATTGGAGAGCACGGTGCTCGGGTTGCACGTCGAGTATAGAAAGTTTGAGTTATAACTATGACCTGGTAAGCTAACCTAGTGGTTAGGCAGACGACCCTGTGCCATGAGTTAAACCCGTATGACCGACTTTGGAGTATCGTTTGGGTAGAAAATAGAACTGGGACAACAAGACTTAGAGTTAGGACATGGAACTGGTAGTGTATGCTAGTGAAGTTATGTTTAAGACGAACGGGATGAATGATAGGACTTGGATGCTAGTCGATAGATTGAATAGGTCGTACGATAGGAAAATATGAGGCGAGTACCGAGGATTTGTCAAATGGAAAATTTATGATCAAAATTGTTGATGCTCAAGTAAAGTTGGGATAACGAATTAAATTGTTGCTTGGAAGACGTATTTGATGGTAGTGCAATGCTTGGTTAAATTGGATTGGAATTAACTTGGGTTTTGGTTGACTCTGCTCGAGGTATCGTAGCGATTTCATAAGACGATAATACTTAGAAAATGAATAATTTTGTTCGAGGATTGAGATAGACGATAGTGAAACAAACTGGAGATCAGTTTAGTCGAGTTAGTGAAATGATCGATGATTCAAAAGTAAGGATTTTTCACAAGTAGCTTGTCCGACTTCACTATTGCTAAGTTTGGTTGAAATACATATATTTGAGGGATGCCCTGAATATATGCACGATCCAGACTCAGCAATATGATGAACTCGAATACAGCTACAGGTGAAGATGTTTGGATGCGCATGAATGGGTATAGTAATTTGTATAAGTTTGTCACCCCCATATTTCAGATTAAGGGTATTTTTGTCTTTTCATAATTAATGTATAAATGATTGCATGATATTTAATTATATTGAATTGCTGTGATTTTATTTGATTGTTGTACTTTACCGTTGTTTCGATATTTAGAGCACAATACCAGCCATTATCTTCCAACAGATTTCATACCCTTGTCCTAGACGTGCCAAACATTTATTTTGATCCTTGTGAGACTCATAATTATGTCTTGTTGTGCTTCATTTTAGGCGCACAACATTCGTCGCAAATGACTATATTTAATTCTATATAAATCCAACTTTGTATTCTTATGCGTTCCAATCAAAATTGGAGACACAATCTCGACCCATTTTGAGCAACCTAAATTAGGGTAATATTCTATTCTGAGTCTACTTCATTCATGACACTTGTGCCCCACTTAAATTCATTCTCTTGTACTTCTAATTAATTTTAGAATACCACTTCCATTTATTTTAATTAATTAAACCATAAATCTTACTTTGTGCAATTTTCTAATTGTTGGACATTTCTGTGCAAAAGTGCATTAAGGTGTCTACCCCGTTGGACACGACATGTAAATAAACCCAATTCTCCTTCATGTGTATTTTTTTATAATTTTTTGGGAGTGTGCAAATTGCGACATTGATCTCTTTGAACCATGGCCTCAAAACCTTGAACCAATGCATCATGGCCATTTCATTTTTAATTCTATTTAAGTTAAAATACCCATGAGAAGGCCTAATCCCTAGAGGGATTTGACCAAAGTCAACTTTTAGGTCAAACCAAACCCCCTCTATGTATAAATATTCATTTTCCTTGTTTTTTCCTTTTCTCTAAAAACTAAACCAACCCACAGCTGATTTCTTTTCTTCCCTTCCTGTTCGTTCACCCTTCCCATCCATCTCATCCTCGACCAATGCCGGATCTCCTTCTCCCGCCTGCGCCGGAGCCTCACCCTTTCCTGTCACCCCCACTTTTTGGATTAGGAGTATTTTTGTCTTTTCGTAATTAATGAGTAAATGATTTCATGGTAATCAATTTTATTTAATTTACAGTAACCTTAATTGATTGTTGCACTTTATCGCTATTCGATAACTAGGACGCTACGCTAGTTTTGTCTTCTATCAGATTCGCACCCTTGTCCTAGACACGCCAGACCGTTAATTAATGCTCGTGTCCCACGTAAATCCATCCATTGTACTTCTATTTAATTGTAGAACATATCCTTGCATTTAATTTTAATTAAGTAAACAAATCCTATTTCGTGAAATTTTTGTAATTTCATTAAACCCATTCGAACACTAGCCCATTGGAATATCTCCATAATAAGCCAAGGCCTTTTCCTAGTATTGACCAAAGTCAACATATTCTAGGTCAAACCCACACCCTTGTATATATATATATATATATATCATCCTATTTATTCCTTCTCCTTAAACCTAAAACCTAATACTCCAGCCGACAATCTTAACCCCCCCCCCCCGACTTTACTGTTCCTCGCCGAACAACCCCCCGAGCGCTGAACCCGCTGCCACCGAACGCTGCGCCTGCTGCCCTGAGCGCCGGACGACGTCGACAGAGCCGCCCCGACTGAGCCGTCGGATCCCGTCGACAGAGCCGCTGACCCCGAGCAGCCTGGATCTCATCGACCGAGAGCTGCCCGCTGGAGCGTCGTACGACGCCGCCGACCGAGGTTCCCGCCCGAAGCCACACGACACTGCACCGTTGAGGGCCCGTACGACCGACTGCACAGACCGGATGACTCGCTGCACAGACCGGACGACTCGCCTGCACGCCGGACGACCGCTGACCTCGCTGTACCCGACCGGAGCAGCCCTTCGACTCGACGATGCCGCGACACGCACGTCTCATTCCCGCGCACAGGTTCGAGTTCCTTCTTGCTTATATGTGTACGCGTACATGCACACGCGTATTCTTCCTTGTATGCATACGTATAATTAGCTATGATAATATACACGTATAGTATGATGGTAGATTGGTGTGTTTGTAGGTACATGTTATATATCTATATGTATATAAACCTAATTGGTATATGTACAAGTATATGGCACATATATATAGTATATCGCAATTAGTATAAATACATCTATATATGTATTATATACATCTCCCTAGTATATGTTAATATATATAAGATATAAATTCTATTAAAGTATATGTATATACAAATATCTAATATAATGGTAACTAATAGACATTTAGGTATGTTATATCATATTATAGATGGCTTGAATGTAATCAGGGATATCCTGTAGTTATATCGACCTGACCCTGTAGCATGATAATAGACTGCAAAATATACACTGACGTACTGGCGAGAACATACTATTGACTGTCGGTTATGCACAACAACGACAGACGTGACCCCCTAGCGTAGCCTGTTGAGACCATTATGTTGATTGTGAGCTAGAGTATTGTCTGATGAAGTATTATATTATATGGTATGTCTATAGGACTGTTGGATCATCTAGACGATACCTTGGAACCCGGACAGTGGTATTGCCAGCTAAGGACCACAGGCGAGTACATTCTCTGACAGTTTCCATTATGTTGATTATCTCTATAATTCTTATTGTATAGCGTACATGACTCTGACATTGTTCTTTACACGAGTTGGCATCATTGAGACCTGTCACGAGGAGTCGTGATTGGAATCCATCGTGCTAGCAGAGGAAACGGGGAAGTATTAGTAGTTTATGTGATCATACCCAACTTTACATGCAGCATTAGCTCACCCACATTTCACGTCGGTGCAGCCTTACCCTTACATGCCTCATCGCTGTTACATCTGGTTAGCCTGACCTGTTGGGGATGATCACTAATCCATGTAATGAGTCATATAGTCCTAAGCCGATCACATGATATACTGATGTTTCACACACTTAGATAGATGATTTCTTGACATGTATCTTGATAGATTGATCTTGTATTTCTATATGTTCTAGTTGTTGTTCTTATACACACTTATATACCAGTTCTTTGTACTTGCGTACACTTGTAGTTCTATTCCTTGTCAGATGCATATTGATGATGATGTTTCAGTACTTTGTTCCAGTATTTCTTATTGCCAGTATTTCATTCTGTCTTGTATTTCTTTACACTGTATTATAGTTTTTGTCAATATATGTGGAACTGCTATTAGAGGTGTATTTTTGTTCCAATTCTGACTGGATATTTTTCCAGAGAACCTTGAGGATTTCTGTACCACGCACTACGGACCAGGTATAGATGCAGACTATGTACCAGAGATCCTAGAGGAGACTATACTTCTAGATGAGACATTGCCTACAGCTATCTAGATAGTATTTATTTATGCTTGAGACTTATGGAGGTTAACTCAGTTTATGTTTAGACTTATGTTAAGTTTAATTGGAGACTTGTGTTGGACATCTAGACTGTGATTTATCTTTATGTTTGAGACATGGTGTTCAACTATGTCATTTCCTTTTATCTTTTATCGTGCCTTATAGTTGTTGTGATTGAGTTACATTGTGAGATTATTGTGAGATGTATATTGACCTCCTTATGGAGATGGATATCATTGATAGGTGTTTAGCTATATAGAGTTACTGTAACCTAGACAGCGTTCTACCGCAGATGCTGCGGCGTAGGCTAGACGTACCCACGCTCTCGTGCCCCTATACCGGGTGCGGGTCGTGACACATTTTTAGTGGTGGCCCATGTAGGTCTAGTTTTGTAAGTTATGCGATATCGTGGTAGTGCGACAACTTAGTTGTACTGCTGCGAGCCTGTGCTTGGATATAGGAAATAGGATCTAGGATGAGAATATGCTCAATCACACTAGGAAATTCTGAACTTCATATTGCTACTCTAATGGATTGCTTCCTTTAGCACTTTAGTGTCCTTCCTTGATAATATCATATCTATCACCTTAATTGATTCTTTGATCTATATTCAGGATGTCGCCGAATACTAGATCCATGAGAATGGGAGCAGCCAACTCAGAGAGGGCTGCCACCTCTCAACCTGACGAACAGATACCTGGAGATCCTTCTACATCTCCTGTTCGTGTGGGAGTGTCTGCAACTAACGGGATTCCTCCTCCACCTATACAGAGGATTGCCCCAGCTATGACAGACAACCTTCAACCGCCACCGACACCGATTTTTGGAGGGGTGCCCGCTGACGGGGCATAGATGTTCGCACTGATGCAGGGCATGCTAGAGGCCCAGAGAGTAACAGCAGAGGCTCAGCGTGTTCAAGCTAAGGCTCAGAGAATGCAACCAGAAGCACACCAGGCGCAGACCGAACTGATGAGAGAGAGCATGGAGAATGCTCATCAGGTAACTCTCCAAGCTGTGGAGAGGGTAGCACGACAACCGCAACATCAAGGTCAATAACAACAGAGGCCCGGTACCATAGTGGACTTTAAGAGGATGATGCCTCGAGAGTTCAAAGGCACAGAAGGAATACTATATGCTGATGAATGGTTAGAAGACATAGAAAGGAATCTGCGCTTATCACAGATTCCAAAGATTCTTCAGATAGAGGCCGTTGGCAGCCAGATGTTTGATATCACACTGACGTGGTATCATACAGAGCCGAGACTCGCCGCTGAAGGACTTACTTGGGAGGACTTTAAGAAACTCTTCAAAGAGAAATTCTTTCCTGACGTAGCCTTGGGAGCATTAGAGAGTCAGTTCCATGACTTAGTCCAAGGAGGTATGTCAGTCGACGAATATACTGCAGAGTTTTGTCGATTGAGTCGATTTGCACCATCGATGGTTCGAGACCCAGGAGACAGAGCACGAAAATTCAGGAAGGGATTAAATAGGGAGATCAAGTCTCATACTTCGGGATGACGTACTGCTACATTTGAGAGTATTCTGATGGATGCCCAGATTGCCGAAGACGACTTGGACCTCAGGCCCAAGAGAGGACGCAATACATCCGGAGCAATAGGAGATAACACAGGACCAGTCAAGCGCCCACACTTTCAACAACAACATAGGCCGCACCAGCAACAACACCAGCAACAACACCAGCAGCAACAACACCAGCAACAGGCACCAGTTCGAGGACATGCTCAACAACAACAACCACAAAGACATAATCAACTCGTTGCCCCATGTTCGTATTGTGGAAAGATGGGACATACAAGAGACATCTGCAGGAAAAGGTTGGGCACTTGCTTATCGTGTGGATCAGCAGCACATCAGCTGAGGGACTGTCCAACTATTCAGACTCACCAAGGAGGAGGAGCAGCACAGAGAGGACCAGCCAGAGCACCTATTGTACCAGGAGTCCAGCAGCGAGGACCTCCACTTCCATCGCAGCAGGAGAGGTTTGCTCAGCAGCAGCAGCAACAGAGAGGAGCACCACAAGGACGAGCTTATGCCATGACCATCGAGGAGGCCGAGCCAGCTGGAGACGTGATTTCAGGTTCAGTTTTACTCGATTCTATTCCAGCACTTACATTATTTGATTCTGGCACTTCCCATAGTTTCGTATCTGTATCTTATGCCCTTAAGCATCATTTAGAAACGGAACCATTAGATTAGACTTGCAAGATCATGACAGGAGGAGGCATTATCCTAGTCCGTGATTGTTGCAAGGACCAGAGTCATTGGAAGGCCGAGAATTGAGCGTGAGTTTACTCGTCATGCCACTTCCGAAATACGATATTGTACTCGGAATAGACTGGTTAAGTAAACACCATGCTTCTATAGATTGTCATGGAGGAAGAGTAGTATTTCGACCACCAGGAGAGCCCGAGTTTGAGATTGCCAGAGGAGCAAAGGAGCGGAGCAGAGGCACTTTTTGCGAAGCCAGGGTGGAAGAAGAAGAGTTACCGCATCTACTTATAGCGAAATTCTTGGATGTATTTCCAGAGGAGTTGTCAGGTTTGCCACCAGACAGAGATGTTGAGTTCTCTATAGACTTGATACCAGGAGCAGAGCCTATTTCACAACCTGTCTATAGAGTTAACAACAACGAATTGGTAGAACTAAAGAAACAAGTTGAGGAGCTATAAGACAATTATGCCCTCATGAAAAGAACTACTCCACTCACGATCTGGAGTTAGCGGCAGTTATCTTTGTCCTAAAGCTGTGGAAGCACTATCTGTACGAAGAGCATGTGGAGATCTTCACAGACCACAAGAGCTTAAAGTACGTATTTGCACAGAAGGAGCTGAATATGAGACAAATGAGGTGGTTAGAATTGATGAAAGACTTTGATATCTTATTATAGTATCATCCAGGGAAAGCCAACGTAGTCACGGATGCCTTGAGCAGGTACCCAATGGCTATGTGCTTGACTTCGGATAGACACTTATTAGCTGATCGTGAGAGCTTGGAAATTAAGGTATTAGTTCCAGGAGCTGAGATTCAGATGTGGGGACTGCAGATTCAATCAGAGCTGATAGATAGAATTAGAGCTGCGTAGTACGATGATGAGACCCTAAGGAATATTAGGGCACAAGTTCAGGCAGGATTGATAGACGATTTCACTATTGCGGATGATGGATCCTTACGACATGGCACGAGGATGTGTGTGCCAAGTGGAGAGCTGCACGAAGAAGTTTTACAGGAGGCACACCGCTCTCAGTACTCGATGCATCCCGGAGCCAACAAGATGTATCAAGATTTGAGGAGGCATGTATGGTGGTATGGTATGAAGCGCGAAGTAGCACGCTTCGTATCCTGATGTTTAGTGTGCCAACAGGTGAAAGCAGATCGACAGAGGCCAGGAGGATTGCTTCAACCTTTACCCATTCCAGAATGGAAGTGGGAGCACGTGACTATGGACTTCGTTTCAGGACTTTCTCGTTCTCCAGGAAAAAAGATGCAATTTGGGTCATCGTGGATAGGTTGACCAAATCAGCCCACTTCTTACCTTTTAAAGTGGGTACTTCGACGGAGAAACTAGCAAAGATGTACGTACAGCAGATTGTCAGATTACATGGAGTTCCTGTGAGTATTGTCTCAGATCGGGATAGTCGTTTCACTTCCCATTTATGGAGGAGCCTGCAGTCTAGCTTGGGCACTCAGCTCAAGTCAGTACCGCATATCACCCCCAAACAGACGGGCAGTCTGAAAGAACTATTCAGACTCTTGAAGATATGCTACGCACTTACGTATTAGATCTCGGAGGTTCTTGGAAGGATCATCTACACTTAGTAGAGTTTGCTTACAACAACAGCTACCAGGCCAACATTGAGATGTCACCATTCGAGGCTTTATATAGACGGAGGTGTCGTACCCCTTTATCTTGGGATGATGTTGGAGAAAGAGCCTTGTTAGGACCAGAAATGGTCGTGGATGCAGCAGAAAAGGTAAAACTTATCAGAGACAGACTGCGAGTGGCGCATGACAGACAGCGACATTGGGCAGATAGTCACCGTAGACCCCTAGAGTTTTAGGTATTGTTTTGATTTGTTTTGTTTGGTTTATGATTGCTTTGTTTAGGTTGCATGTTAAGATCGTTGTTCTAGGTTGGCGATTTGGTGTTCCTACGGATTTCTCCGACACGGGGCACGATTCGTTTCGGCAGAGGAGGAAAGCTTAGTCCATGATACATCGGGCCCTTCAGTGTTCTTGCAAGGGTCGGTGCAGTGGCCTATAGACTTGATTTGCTGCCTGCTCTAGATGAAGTGCATAACGTGTTCTACGTGTCGCAGCTGAGATGGTACGTGGCAGATCCTAGTCACGTATTAGATCACTCGGAGATCAAAGTTGGACCGACACTCAGCTATCCTGAACAACCGGTGGAGATCTTAGATCGTAGAGAGAAGATATTGCAGAACCAGACTATTCCCTTGGTTCGTGTTGCATGGAGAAATCACTCTCCAGGAGAATCAA
Source organism: Iris macrosiphon (assembly GCA_036927795.1). NCBI lineage: Eukaryota > Viridiplantae > Streptophyta > Magnoliopsida > Asparagales > Iridaceae > Iris > Iris macrosiphon. Next base: position 63,408,231 of record JAYESA010000018.1, read on the forward strand.
CTTGGGAGAGAGAGAACGAAATGCGCGAGCGGTATCCATATCTCTTCGAGACTTGAGGTATAATTCTTTAATTGATTGCTTGTTCTTGTGTTAGTCATTTTAAATTTTGAGGACGAAATTCTTTAAGGAGGGTAGACTTGTCACCCCCACTTTTTGGATTAGGGGTATTTTCGTCTTTTCGTAATTAATGAGTAAATGATTTCATGGTAATCAATTTTATTTAATTTACAGTAACCTTAATTGATTGTTGCACTTTATCGCTATTCGATAACTAGGACGCTACGCTAGTTTTATCTTCCATTAGATTCGCACCCTTGTCCTAGACATGCCAGACCGTTAATTAATGCTCGTGTCCCACATAAATCCAGCCCTTGTACTTCTATTTAATTGTAGAATATATCCTTGCATTTAATTTTAATTAAGCAAACAAAACCTATTTCATAAAATTTTCGTAATTTTATTAAACCCATTCGAACCCTAGCCCATTGGAATATCTCCATAACAAGCCAAGGCCTTTTCCTAGTATTGACCAAAGTCAACATATTCTAGGTCAAACCCACACCCTTGTATATATATATATATATCATCCTATTTATTCCTTCTCCTTAAACCTAAAACCTAATACTCTAACCGACAATCTCAACCCCCCCCCGACTTTACTGTTCCTCGCCGAACAACCCCCCGAGCGCTGAACCCGCTGCCACCGAACGCTGCGCCTGATGCCCTGAGCGACGGACGACGTCGACAGAGCCGCCCCGACTGAGCCGTCGGATCCCGTCGACAGAGCCGCTGACCCCGAGCAGCCTGGATCCCATCGACCGAGAGCTGCCCCGACTGCCTGCTGGAGCATCGCACGATGCCGCCGACCAAGGTTCCCGCCCAAAGCCACACGACAATACACCGTTGAGGGCCCGCACGACCGACTGCACAGACCGGACGACTCGCTGCACAGACCGGATGACTCGCCTGCACGCCGGACGACCGCTGACCTCGCTGTACCCGACCGGAGCAGCCCTTCGACTCGACGACGCCGCGACACGCAGGTCTCATTCCCGTGCACAGGTTCGAGTTCCTTCTTGCTTATACGTGTACGCGTACATGCACACGCGTATTCTTCCTTGTATGCATACCTATAATTAGCTATAATAATATACACGTATCGTATGATGGTAGATTGGTGTGTTTGTAGGTATATGTTATATATCTATATGTATATAAACCTAATTGGTATATGTATTAGTATATGGCACATATATATGGTATATCGCAATTAGTATAAATACATCTATATATGTATTATATACATCTCCCTAGTATATGTTAATATATATAAGATATAAATTCTATTAAAGTATATGTATATACAAATATCTAATATAATGGTAACTAATAGACATTTAGGTATGTTAGATCATATTATAGATGGCTTGAATGTAATCAGGGATATCCTGTAGTTACATCGACCTGACACTGTAGCATGATAACAGACTGCCAAATGTACACTGACGTACTGGCGAGACCATACTATTGACTGTCGGTTATGCACAACAATGACAGACGTGACCCCCTAGCGTAGCCTGTTGAGACCATTATGTTGATTGTGAGCTAGAGTATTGTCTGATGAAGTATTGTATTATATGGTATGTCTATAGGACTGTTGGATCATCCAGACGACACCTTGGAACCCGGATAGTGGTATTGTCAGCTAAGGACCACAGGCGAGTACATTCTCTGACAGTTTCCATTATATTGATTATCTCTATAATTCTTGTTGTATAGCGTACATGACTCTGACACTGTTCTTTATACGAGTTGGCACCATTGAGACATGTCACGAGGAGTCGTGATTGGAATCCATCGTTCTAGCAGGGGAAACGGGGAAGTATTAGTAGTTTATGTGATCATACCCAACTTTACATGCAGCATTAGCTCACCCATATTTTACGTCGGTGCAGCCTTACCCTTATATGCCTCATCGTTGTTACATCTGGTTAGCCTGACCTGTTGGGGATGATCGCTAATCTATGTAATGAGTCATATAGTCCCAAGCCGATCACATGATATACTGATGTTTTACACACTTAGATAGATGATTTCTTGACATGTATCTTGATAAATTGATCTTGTATTTCCATATGTTCTAGTTGTTGTTCTTATACACACTTATATACCAGTTCTTTGTACTTGCGTACACTTGTAGTTATATTCCTTGTCAGATGCATATTGATGATGATGTTCCAGTACTTTGTTCCAGTATTTCTCATTGCCAATATTTTATTTTGTCTTGTATTTCTTTACACTGTATTATAGTTTTTGTCAATATATGTGGAACTGCTGTTAGAGGTGTATTTTTGTTCCAATCCTGACTGGATATTTTTCCAGAGAACCTTGAGGATTTCTGTACCACGCACTACGGACCAGGTATAGATGCAGACTATGTACCAGAGATCCTAGAGGAGAGTATGCTTCTAGATGAGACATTGCCTACAGCTATCTAGATAGTATTTATTTATGCTTGAGACTTATGGAGGTTAATTCAGTTTATGTTTAGACTTATGTTAAGTTTAATTGGAGACTTGTGTTGGACAGCTAGACTATGATTTATCTTTATGTTTGAGATATGGTGTTCAACTATGTCATTTCCTTTTATCTTTTATCGTGCCTTATAGTTGTTGTGATTGAGTTACATTATGAGATTATTGTGAGATGTATATTGATCTCCTTATGGAGATGGATATCATTGACAGGTGTTTAGCTATATAGAGTTACTGTGACCTAGACAGCGTTCTACCGCCGATGCTGCGGCGTAGGCTGGACGTACCCACGCTCTCGTGCCCCTATACCGGGTGTGGGTCGTGACATTCCCGAACGCCTGCCTCGACTCACGACACCACCCGCTGAATACTGTACGGTCGGATACCCCATAACCTTCCTGCTCGTACCTCCACGCCAGAACGGACGACTTCGACCTCATCACAACCGCCTATTCGTCGACCTACATCGCCAGAACCAACCAACCCTCCGCCTGATCAAAGCCGACGATCGTCCCCGACTCCTCAGAACCGCCAGCAACCTCGCCATCCCCGCTGCACTAGTCGACTGAACTTGCCTCGACGAACTGAACCGCTGCCTGAAGCGAAGACGCTGCCATCGACTGAACCGAATGCTCCGCGACGACCTCGACATACACGACTTATCCCACTACCCAGGTTCAATTCCCCTCTCGCATACATGTACCCGTACACACGTATGCGTATATGCGTATTCTCCATTGTATGCATGCGTATAATTAGCTATGATAGTATACACGTATCGTATGATGGTATATTGTTGTGTTTGTATGCACATATTATATATCTATATGTATATGAACCTAATTGGTAAATATATATGCTATAAGTACTAGTATATGTTCAAATGTAATTGGTAGGTATATATAAAGTATAACTCCCAATTAGTATATATACATATATAGATGTATTGTATATAACTCCCTAATGTATGTACAAGTATTGATTCTATTTAAAGTATATATATACATATGTCTATTATATTTGTAACTAATAGATATTAATGTATATGATAGAAAGTAATATGTATTATATGTCTATGTACTAGATGACCCGAGTGTAACCACGGAGTAGTTACATTGACCTGTGACCATGTAGCATATTAGCAGACTGCCATATGTACACTGACATACTGGCAAGACCGTATCATTGACTGTCTGTTATGCACAGCAACTACAGACGTAACACCCCCTAGCGTAGTCTCTGAGATCATTGTATTTTGATTGTGTGTGTAGTGTAATGTCTGATATAATATTATATTATATGATATGTCTATAGGACTGTTGGATCACTCAGACGATACTTTAGAACCCGGATAATTACATTGCCAGCTAAGGACCACAGGCAAGTACATTCTCTGACAATTTCTATTATGTTAATTATCTCTATAATTCTTGTTATATAGCGTACATGACTCTGACACTGTTGTTTACACGAGTTGGCATCATTGAGACCTGTCACGAGGAGTCATAATTTGGAATCCATCGTGCTAGTTGAGAAAATAGGGAAATATTAGTAGCTTACGTGATCATACCCAACTCTACATGCATCATAGCTCACCCACACCTCACGTCGGTGCAGCCTGACCATTACATGCCTCATAGCCTGTTGTGTATGATTAGCCTGACTATTGATTGGATCATAGCTATCCGGATGGTTAGCCTGACCTTACATGAATCATAGCTAGTCATACATAATAAGCCTGATCAGTCCCAAGCCGATCACATGATATGCTGATGTTTCACACACTTAGCTAGATGTTCTTGACATGTATCTCTAGTATATTGATATAGCATTCCTTATGTTCTAGTCATGGTTCTAGCATTCACATTTATATACCAGTTCCTTGTTCTAGCGTGCACTTGTATTTCTATTTCATTGCTAGATGTACATTGGTAATGATGTTCCAGTATTCCTATATTTCCAGCATTTCTTTATTTCAGCATTTCTTATCACCAGTATTCATGTATGTCTTGTATTTCTTTACACTGTATTATAGTTTTTGTCAATATATGTGAAACTGCTGTTAGTGCTTGTACTTCGTTCCAATCATGAATGGATATTTTTTCCAGAGGATCTTGAGGATTTCTGTACCACACACTATGGACCGAGTATAGATGTAGACTATACACCAGAGATTTTAGAGGAGACTATTCCTTTAGAGAAGACATTACTTGCAGCTATCTAGACAGTATTTATCTTATGTACTGGGACTTATTTGAGGTTTATCGAGTTTATGTTTAGACTTATTCTTAGTTTATGTTGAGACTTGATGTTGGACAACTAGACTGTGGTTTATTTATATTTTTAGGCATGGTGTTTAACTATGCCATTCTTCTTATCTTTTATCGTGCCTTATACTCTTATAGTTGTTGTGATTGAGTTTACATTATGAGATATTATGAGATGTATATTAACCTCCTTATGGAGATTGATATCATTGACAGGTATTTAGTTATATAGTATATATTTTGACCTAGACAACGTTCTACCACCGATGCTGCGGCGTAGGCTGGACGTACCCACGTGCTCGTGCCCCTATACCGGGTGCGGGTCATGACACATTTTTAGTGGTGGCCCATGCAGGTCTAGTTTCGCAAGTTATGTGATATCGTGGTAGTGGGACAACTTAGTTGTACTACTGCGAGCCTGCAATAGGATATAGGAAATAGGATGAGTGTATGCTTTCTTTAAAATTTTATTGTCCTTCCTTGAAGATATCGTATCTATCACATTAATTGATTCTTTTTGATCTGTATTCACGATGCCGCCGAATACTAGATCTATGAGAGTGGGAGTAGCAGATTTAGAGAGGTCTGCCACCTCTCTACCTGACGGACAGACATCTGGAGTTCCTCCTATATCTCCTGTTCATGTGGGAGTATCTACAACTAATGGGATTCCTTTTCCACCTGTTCAGAGGATTGCCCCAGCTGTGACGGACAACCTTCCACCACCACCGATACCGATTCCCGGAGAAGTGCCCACTGACGGGGCACAGATGTTCGCACTGATCCAGGGCATGCTAGAGGCCCAGAGAGTAACAGCAGAAGCTCAGTGTGTTTAAGTTGATGCTCAGAGAGTTCAAGCAGAAGCACACCAGGCACAGACAGAGCTGATGAGAGAGAGCATGAAAAACGCTCATCAGGTGGCTCTCTAGGCTGTGGAGAGAGTAGCACGACAACCGCAGCATCATGGCCAGCAACAACAGAGGCCAGGTATCATAGTAGACTTTAAGAGGATGATGCCTCAAGAATTCAAAGGCACAGAAGGAATACTCTATACTGACGATTGGTTAGAGGACATAGAGAGGAACTTGCGTTTAGCACAGATTTTGGAGATTCTTCAGATCGAGGCCGCTGGCAGTCAGATATTTGATATCTCCCTGACGTGGTATCGTACAGAGATGAGACTCGCTGTTGAAGGAATTACTTGGAAGGACTTTAAGGAGCTCTTCAAAGAGAAATTCTTTCCTGACGTAGCTTTGGGAGCATTGGAAAGTAGTTCCATGACTTAGTCTGAGGAAGCATGTCAGTCGACGAATATGTCACAGAGTTTTGTCGATTGAGTCGATTCGCGCCATCGATGATTCGAGATCCAGGAGACAGAGCACGAAAATTCAGGAAGGAACTAAATAGGGAGATCAAGTCTCGTACTTCGGGACGACGCACCGCAACATTTAAGGGTGTTCTGATGGATGCCCAGATTGCTGAAGATGACTTGGACCTTAGGCCCAAGAGAGGACGCGACACTTCTGGAGCAATAGATGGTAACACAGGACCGGCCAAATGCCTACACTTTTAATAACAACAACAACAACAGAGGTCGTACCAACAGCAACACCAGCAATATGTACCAGTTCAAGGACACATCCAGCATCAGCAGCCACAGAGACAGAATCAGCCCGTTGCCCAGTGCACGTATTGCAGAAAGATGGGACATACTAGAGACATCTGCCGGAAGAGGCTGGGAACTTGCTTGTCATGTGGATCATCAGCACATCAACTGGGGAACTGCCCAGCTATTCAGACTCTCCAGGGAGGAGCAGAAGCTCAAAGAGGACCAGCCAGAGAATCTACTATACCAGGAGGCCAGCAGAGAGGACCTCCACTTCCACCACAGCAGCAGAGGTTTGCTCAGCACCAATAGCAGCAGAGAGGAGCACCACAGGGACGAGCTTACGCCATGACTACTGAGGAGGCCGAGCCAGCTGGAGACGTGATTTCAGGTTCAATTTCTCTCGATTCTATTCCAGCACATGTATTATTTGATTCTGGCGCTTCCCATAGTTTTATATCTGTATCTTATGCCCTTAAGCATAGTTTAGAAATGGAACCATTAGATAGGACTTGCAAGATCACGACTGGAGGAGGCATTATCCTAGTCCATGATTTTTGCAAGGATCAGAGAGTGTCATTGGAAGGCCGAGAGTTGAGCGTGACTTTACTCGTCATGCCACTTCTAGGATACGATATTGTATCGGAATGGACTGGTTGAGTAGACACCATGCTACTATAGATTGTCATGGAGATAGAGTAGTATTTTGACCACCAGGAGAGCCAGAGTTCGAGATCGCCAGAGGAGCAGAGGAGCGGAGCAGAGGCACTTTTTGAGGAGCCAGGATGGAAGAAGAGGAGTTACCACATCCACTGATAGCGGAGTTCTTGGATGTATTTCCAGAGGAGTTGCCAGGTTTGCCGCCAGACAAAGATGTTGAATTCTCTATAGACTTGATACCAGGAGCGGAGCCTATTTCGTAATATGTCTATAGAGTCAACAACAACGAGTTGGTAGAACTGAAGAAGCAAGTTGAGGAGCTGCAAGACAAAGGTTTCATTAGATCCAATTTATCACCAAGGGGAGCACCGGTATTGTTTGTACCGAAGAAGGATGGCACAGTACGCATGTGTATCAACTATAGAACTCTGAACAACCTCACTATCAAGAACAAATACCCGCTGCCGAGGATAAATAATCTTTTCAATCAATTAAGTGGAGCGAAGGTATTTTCAAAGATAGACTTGAGTTCAGGCTATCACCTGGTGAAGGTGAAGAAGGAAGACATACCCAAGACAGCCTTTCGGACCAAATATGGCCAGTTTGAATTCACAGTAATGCCGTTTGGTTTAACCAATGCACCAGTAGTATTCATGAACTTAATGAACAAGGTATTCCATCAGTACCTTGACAAGTTCGTAGTGGTGTTCATCGACGACATTCTTGTGTATTCGAAGACCCCAGAGGAGCACGAAGAGCACTTGAGGATAGTCTTGGAGACTCTCAGGAAGGAAGAGTTGTACAAAAAGCTTTGAAAGTGTGAGTTCTTTCTCGACAAGGTTGAATTTCTTGAATATATGGTGACGGGTGACGAAATTTTAGTTAACCCAAAGAAGATCGAAGCAGTGGAGTCATGGGCTACCCCCAGTTAGGTAGCTGAGATCAGGAGCTTTCTCGGACTAGTAGGATACTACAGAAGATTTGTACAAGACTTCTCCAAGATTGCAGAGCCGATGACTAGGCTAACCAAGAAAGATGTAGATTTTGTCTGGACAGAGGAATTTCAGGCCGCATTTGATGAGCTGAAGAAGAGATTGACGACAACGCCAGTTTTGACGTTGCCATTAGGGATAGGTGGATTAACTATCTATCGTGATGCTTCAGGAAAAGGTTTATGATGTGTTCTTCAATAGCACGGGAAAGTAATTGCCTATGTTTCAAGATAATTACACCCTCATAAAAAGAACTACCCCACTCATGATTTGGAGTTAGCAGCAGTTATCTTTGCCCTAAAACTGTGGAAATACTATCTGTACGGAGAGCGTGTGGAAATCTTCACCGATCACAAGAGCTTAAAGTATGTGTTTACACAGAAAGAGCTAAACATGAGGCATAGAAGGTGGTTAGAATTGATGAAAGACTTTGATATATCATTGCAGTACCATACAGAAAAGGCCAACGTAGTCGCCGATGCCTTGAACAGGTATCCGATGGCTATGTGCTTGACTTCAGATAGACATTTATTAGCTGATCTCGAGAGCTTGGAAATTGAAGTACTAGTTCCAAGAGTTGAGATTCAGATGTAGGGATTGCAGATACAATCGGAGCTGATGGACAGAATTAGAGCTGCACAGTATGATGATGAGACTCTAAGGAATATTAGGGCACAAGTTCGGACAGGATTGACAGACGACTTCACTATTGCGGATGATGGATCTTTACAGCATGGCATGAGGATGTGTGTGCAAAGTGGAGAGCTGCACGAAAAAGTTTTGCAAGAGGCACATTGCTATCAGTACTCGATGTATCCCGGAGCCAACAAGATGTATCAAGATTTAAGGGAGCATGTATGGTGGTATGGTACAAAATGCGAGGTAGCACGCTTTGTATCCCGATGTTTAGTATGCCAGCAGGTAAAAGCTGATCGACAGAGGCCAGGAGGATTGCTTCAACCTTTACCCATTCTAGAATGGAAGTGGGAGCACGTGACTATGGACTTCGTTTCAGGACTTCCACGTTCTCCAGGAGGAAAGGACGCGATTTGGGTCATCATAGATAGGTTGACCAAATCAGTCCACTTCTTACCTTTTAAAGTGGGCACATCGACAGAGAATTTAGCAGAGGTGTACGTACAGCAGATTGTCAGATTACATGGAGTTCCTATGAGTACTGTCTCAGATCGGGATAGTCATTTTACTTCCCATTTCTGGAGGAGTCTGCATGCTATCTTGGGCACTAAGCTCAAGTTCAGTACCGCGTATCACCCCCAGACAGACGGACAGTCTGAAAGGATTATTCAAACTCTTGAAGATATGCTATACACTTGCATTTTGGATCTCGGAGGTTCTTGGGAGGATCATCTACACCTAGTAGAGTTTGCTTACAACAACAGCTACCAGGCTAGCATTGAGATATCACCATTCGAGGCTTTATATGGATGAAGGTGTCGTACACCGTTATCTTGGGATGATGTTGGAGAGAAAGAGCTTTGTTAGGACCAGAAATGGTCGTGGAAGCAGCAAAGAAGGTAAAACTTATCAGTGATAGACTACGAGTGGCGCAGGACAGACAGCGGCATTGGGCCGATAGCCACCGTAGACCCCTAGAGTTTCAAGTATAGGCTTTGTTTATTTGGTTTGTGATTATTTTGTTTTAGATTGCGTGTTAAGATTATTTATTCTATGTTGGCGATTTGGTCCTACTGATTTGTCCGACACGGGACACGATTCGTTTTGGTAGGGGCAAAAAGCTTAGTCGACGATACATCGGGCCCTTCAGTATTCTTGCAAGGGTCGGTGCAGTGGCCTATAGACTTGACTTGCTGCCTGCTCTAGATGAAGTGCATGATGTGTTCCACATATCGTAGCTAAGGAGGTACGTGGCAGATCCTAGTCACGTACTAGATCACTGGAAGATCGAGGTTGGACCGACACTCAGCTATCCTGAACAGCCCGTTGAGATCTTGGATCGTAGAGAGAAGGCATTACGAAACCAGACTATTCCTTTGGTTCGTGTTGCATGGAGACATCACTCACCAGGCGAGTCAACCTGGGAAAGAGAGGACGAAATACGCGAGCAGTATCCGTATCTCTTCGAGACTTGAGGTATAATTATTTGTTTGATTGTTTGTTCTTGTGCTAGTTTATTTTAATTTTGAGGACGAAATTATTTTAAGGAGGGTAGACTTGTCATAATTAATGTGTAAATGATTGCATTATATTTAATTATATTGAATTGCTGTGATTTTATTTGATTGTTGCACTTTGCCGTTGTTTCAATAATTAGAGCACAACACCAACCATTGTCTTCCAACAAATTTTACACCCTTGTCTTAGACGTACCAGACTTTTATTTTGATCCTTGTGTGACTCATAATTATGTCTTGTTATGCTTCATTTTAGGCGCACAACATTCGTCGCAAACGACTATATTTAATTCCATATAAATCCAACTTTGTATCCTTGTGCGTTTCAATCAAAATTGGAGACACAATCTCGACCTATTTTGAGCAACCCAAATTAGGGTAATATTCTATTCTGAGTCTACTTCATTCATGATACTTGTGTCCCACTTAAATTCAGTCCCTTGTACTTCTAATTAATTTTAGAACACCACTTGCATTTATTTTAATTAATTAAACCATAAATCTCACTTTGTGCAATTTTCTAATTGTTGGGCACTTCTGTGCAAAAGTGCATTAAGGTGTCTACCCCATTGGACACGACACATAAATAAACCTAATTCTTCTTCATGTTTATTTTTCTATAATTTTTGGGAGTGTACAAATTGCGACATTGATCTCTTTGAACCATGGCCTCAAAATCTTGAACCAATACATCATGGCCATTTCATTTTTAATTCCATTTAACTTGAAATACACATGAGAAGGCCCAATCCCTAGAGGGCTTTGACCAAAGTCAACTTTTAGGTCAAACTAAACCCCCTCTATGTATAAATATTCCTTTTCCTTATTTTTTCTTTTCTCTAAAAAAACCAAACCAACCCACACCCAATTTCTTTTCTTCCCTTCCTGTTCGTTCACCTTTCCCATCCATCTCATCGACCAACGCCAAATCTCCTTCTCCTGCCTACGCCGAAGCCTCACCCTTCCTGAAAGCCTGCCTCGACTCACAACACCACCCGCTGAACGATGTACGGTCGGAGATCCCACGACCTTCCCGCTCGCACCTCCATACTGGAACGGACGACTTCGACCTCGTCACGACCGCTTGTTCGTCGACCTACATCGCCAGAACCAACCATCCCTCCTCCTGATCGAAGCTGACGACCGTCCCCGACTCCTCAGAACCACTAGCAACCTTGCCATCCCCGCTGCACTAGTCGACTGAACTCGCCTCGACGAACTGAACCGCTGCCTGAAGAGAAGACGCTGCCATCGACTGAACTGAATGCTCCGCGATGACCTCGACGTACACGACTCGTCCCACTACCCAGGTTCGATTCCCCTCTCGTATACATGTACCCGTACACACGTATGCACATATGCGTATTCTCCATTGTATGCATGCATATAATTAGCTATGATAGTATACACGTATCGTATGATGGTATATTATTGTGTTTGTATGCACATATTATATATCTATATGTGTATGAACCTAATTGGTAAATATGTATGTTATAAGTACTAGTATATGTTCAAATGTAATTGGTAGGTATATATAAAGTATAACTCTCAATTAGTATATATACATATATAGATGTATTTTATATAACTCCCTAATGTATGTACAAGTATTGATTATATTTAAAGTATATATATACATATGTTTATTATATTTATAACTAATGGATATTAATGTATAAGATAGATAGTAATATGTATTATATGTCTATGTACTAAATGACCCGAGTGTAATCACGGATACCCCGTAGTTACATTGACCTGTGACCATGTAACATGTTAGCAGACTGCCATATGTATACTGACGTACTGGCAAGACCGTATCATTGACTGTCTGTTATGCACAGCAACTGCAGACGTGACAGCCCCTAGCGTGGTCTCTGAGATCATTGTGTTTTGATTGTGTATGTAGTATAATGTCTGATGCAATATTATATTATATTATATGTCTATAGGACTGTTGGATCACTCAGACGATACTTTGGAACCCGGACAATTGCATTGCCAGCTAAGGACCACAGACGAGTACATTCTCTGACAGTTTCCATTATATTGATTATCTCTATAATTCTTTTTGTATAGCATACATGACTCTGACACTGTTGTTTACACGAGTTGGCATCATTGAGACCTGTCACGAGGAGTCATGATTTGGAATCCATCGTTCTAGCTAGGGAAATAGAGAAATATTAGTAGCTTATGTGATCATACCCAACTCTACATGCATCATAGCTCACCCACACCTCACGTCGGTGTAGCTTGACCATTACATGCCTCATAGCCTGTTGTATATGATTAGCCTGACTATTGCTCGCATCATAGCTATCCGGATGGTTAGCCTGACCTTACATGAATCATAGCTAGTCATACATAACAAGCCTGATCAGTCCCAAGCCGATCACATGATATGCTGATATTTCACACACTTATCTAGATGTTCTTGACATGTATCTCTAGTATATTGATATAGCATTCCTTATGTTCTAGTCATTGTTCTAGCATTCATATATATATACTAGTTCTTTGTTCTAGCGTGCACTTGTATTTCTATTTCATTGCTAGATGTACATTGATGATGATGTTCCAATATTCCTATATTTCCAGTCTTTCTTTATTTCAGCATTTCTTATTGCCAGTATTCATATCTGTCTTGTATTTCTTTACACTATATTATAGTTTTTGTCAATATATATGGAACTGCTGTTAGTGCTTGTACTTTATTCCAATCTTGACTGGATATTTTTTCCAGACGATCTTGAAAATTTTTATACCACACACTATGGACCGAGTATAGATGCAGACTACACAACAGAGATTTTAAAGGAGACTATTCCTTTAGAGAAGACATTACCTGCAGCTATCTAGACAGTATTTATCTTATGTACTGAGACTTATTTGAGGTTTATTGAGTTTTTGTTTAGACTTATTCTTAGTTTATGTTGAGGCTTGATATTGGACAGCTAGACTATGGTTTATCTATATTTTGAGACATGGTGTTTAACTATGCCATTCTTCTTATCTTTTATCGTGCCTTATAATCTTATAGTTGTTGTGATTGAGTTTACATTACGAGATATTGTGAGATATATATTGCCCTCCTTATGGAGATTGATATCATTGACAGGTATTTCGTTAATAGTATATATTGTGACCTAGACAACGTTCTACTGTCGATGCTGTGGCAAAGGCTGGATGTACCCACGTGCTCGTGCCCCTATACCGGGTGCGGGTCATGACAAAGTTAGCTTCAACCTACGATTTTTCTGCATGAAGGATTAGAACATACCCCGTATTGAGCAATTTAGCTCCGTACTAAGGTACAATAGAGATTATTCTAGCGATGACTTAGAGATTGTTGGTTCTGGTGTGGCGATGGTGAATGATCGGCTTAGCAATATTCTTTATTCGGATAGGCTTGTGCAATCTATAAGTTTTTGTGCCTAGTAGGTTATATTATATATTAGATTGAGTAGTACGGCTCTGCGCTATGCGCAATAGAGCTTGAGTCGGTAGTGCAACGATTGAGGGAAGTATAGTTTGATAGCATTGAATGATAGAGTCATTCAATGAAACTAGCTAAGAACGTATACGACGTGAAAAGATGGGAACGAGTAGAAAGTTGTATTTGGAACGGGTCTAATGATACGAAGCCAATATTTGAGTTAGATATGATAGTGGTACAGTAGGATGACTTGCGCTCAGGAAGTCTCGAGGATGAGACTATTCTGATTGGTGTATTATGTAACGACCCGCTCTGCTCGACCTAGAGAGCCGATTCAAAGGGCTCATGTCATGCCCCAGTTCCAAAATACATGAAACTAGGCCACGTGGCAATAGCCAGCTGACACGTCTTCGAGGATATCCCAATTTAATGGATCCTAACGAAGAGTGCTACGTTGTCCTAAAATACTAACATGTCCCATAACAATGAATCAACAGGTAACTAATCTCATCCATAATATAAAGAGCAAGAAGTACTAAATAAACTGCTGAAAGATAAATGCTAGTCTCAAGATATCATAGTATAACCAATAATGTCAGGTGGGAACAAACCCACTACTATGACAAAGTAAAGTACTGAAATAAAAGATGAAAGATGAAGACTAAGGCATCAGCTGACTGGATAATGATGCACCCAAACTAGGCGGAAGGCCTACCAAGTGATCGCGGAAACTCTGAAGGTAGAACCTCTAACTCCTCTACAGTAGCGAATCTCGTCTCCTGTCCTGGGCCGTATACTATAGGATAGTAAGCCTCATCCAAATCTGGAAGGGAACCAGGTCCTCAGAGGGACATAACAAGATACATAGAGAAATGCCATATATAAATACTGAATAAAATAAATACAATAAGGGTGTGCTAACCATCTAAGTGAATGCAATATGAGGACAACTTTGGTACGTATGGGTAGGCATAGGCATAACGTCCAACACCCCGAAGAGCGTGACAGCAGTGCAGTATATCGGCCATATCGCTCCAGAGAACGTGGCAGCAGTACAGTATATCGTCCATATCGCTCCGAAGAACGTGGCAGCAGTGTAAAGGGAGTCATTAGTTCCGTGGTTCCTCTGGATACTACGGAATCTAATGGGTTTATCCCATACGCCTACTAATGTCCTCCCCCCAATGTAGATACGCAAGTCGACTACTCGACGTGCGTACTACATAACTATATGCCAAGTCTCTATCAATAAAATATAAACTGAACTACGTACTAACCGTGATATAGGTCACACACAACGATAGCTAGTCGAGTACGCAAACCCACATCCCAATATGAATATGTCTTTGTGAACGTGTAAGGTGTCAGGTCTCAGATGATAACAGGGTATCATCCAATGGGTGAGTCTGCTAATGACTAGGCCAAGTATATAAATCATCGACATATCCGTCGAATGCAACCGAACAATCTCGGACGCGCACAGTTGTATAAAGTAAAAACAACAAGAACACAATACAACGTATGCAATATTTAAATTAGACAGTAAATATAGCAAGGTATCTTGCCTGGGTCCTGAAGCTGTGAATGCCAGAAGCCGGTTCCTGCAGTGTCTCCTGGCTGATCCAAAGGTCCTAAACACAAATATAATATAACAATCTAATATCAGATGCTAAACATTAAATGTATATGACTACAACGCAACGCTTGAATATTATCGCAAGTTCACGTCTGTTCGAATACAACGTCACATGTGCACATAGCTAAGGTGCACACGTGTTCTGTGCTCGAACATCTTGAGCCTTGAGACAATAATTTCAAGTTACGGTTTGACCACGATCTCTGATCTACGTGAACACATGTTCGTTGGTTTCTATGTTCATTACACGTGGTTTATGTACAGGTTTTAGGGTGGAGAGGCAAGTCCTTGGTGTTATGCCTCACGATTTAGGGTTTGATAGTAAATACACAGACTCTAAATCTTATTAGCCATTAATCCACTATGCATATGATTAGGGTTGTGTCTGATATCAATAATTATTGACACGTCGATACGATGCTACGATATTCACATGAAGAAGAGGGGTTTGGTGTGGTTACCTCTACATGGCTTGCTCGGACAGGGTCTGCTCTCGTCGGGGCGTACTCCGGCGAGATGGCAGCAGCGGCGGCGGGACTACAGCAGCGGCAGCGGCACTACAGCAGGCGCGACAGCGGCAGCAATGCATGGGGGGGTCGGGTCGACGGAAGGGCAGCGGGTCGGCTGTAAGGCAGTCGATCGGCTGTAGGGGCAGCAGTCGGGGGGATGTAAGGGGGCAGCGGTCGGCTGTAATGGCAGCGGTCGAGGGTTATAAGGGGGCAGCGGTCGGGGGATATAAGGGCAGCTGGTGGTGGTGATGGATTGGTGTAAGGGAGAGGGGAGTATTCGGCTAGGGTTAGGGTTTTGGTGAGGCTTTGTTGGTTTAGGGTTTTATGTGGAGGAAGTTATGTATTTATATAGGGGATGGGATTTGGGGTTGGTCTCAGGGTTTGGACCGGCCAGGGTCCAAGGATCTGGTTCGGTCGGGTCCAGTTAAGGTAAAATTAGCCATGAATCAATTAACTAATTTAATACTTATTTGCGCAAGGCAAAATTAATTCACATTGTATAACTACGGTTGTACTATGGTCAGAGGGTACCTAAAATTGTCTTCCAAAATTTTAATTATCTCGGTTTGTCCCTAGTATCAGTTTTTAAAAGATACAATAAATTCCTAAATTGGTTGAGGGGGTTTACAGCTCAAGTATAGCGACCCATCCCGCCTAGCTCGACGGGATGACTAGCTTGGTGCTAAGGCAATTAGACTTGGCCTTCAGAAGAAGTTCAGACTTAGACATTTCAGAGGCGCGCTCGGGGTCTCCCTCGACCGATGCGATTCATCGCTAAGGTGGGTGGCTCCGATGAACCTGTCTCTACTTAGCTGCATACTAAATAAAAGGAATGGTATATGCTAGTTTCTAAGCGATAACATTTGCATGCTAATAAAAGAGATGAATGCACATAGCTAAGGGAATAATCCTGCATTATCATATGCATAGAACATGAAATTTACTTGCTATCTTCGTAACCTAGAGATGTTGAGTTATATGGAGTAATATCTTATTTATGCCACAAAGTAGTTCTTTTTTACATATTGAGGCACCGTATTGCATGAAATATGACATGGAATTAGATAAGAGTCTTAGGCATACATATACATGGAAGACTATCCAGTAGTTATTCTGAGTCAGGAGAAGAAAGAAAATAAAGTTATCTATTCTCCGAGTAGAAAGTCCCCAGAAAGTCGAGACCGAGCATAAAGTTCTCGGATAGAAAGAAACCTAGTATGGTCCTCGGATAAAAAAAAACCAAGCATGAAGTTCTTGGCTAGGATTGGAAGTGGTGGAGTAGCTACATGGTCATGGACAACTGGTTCCACACCAGGTAGAGAGTCCTCGAACGATATTTGAGCCATCGGAATCGTGTCGGCCTGGGAAGACAATACTAGTGTAGTCCTAGTACAAGCACTAGATGAAGTCCTAGTGAGATGCTAGCATAAAGTCCTAGCGGGCGTGTCTGAGACTTCCATCAAGGGACTGTTACCGACCTAGAAGGACTGCGGACTCGTCGAATGATGCGGGAGGCCCAGCTCGATTAGCTACTGAACTGGGAAGACAGCCGCTTAATCCAAGAAGATATATTCAATATGGTTTACAGAGCCAGTAATCTTTATATAAACAAGTCAACCATTCATAGCGACAATCTGCGTTCAAGAGTGGAGTAGCACAATGGTATTTTATGCACGACACATCATACAACTTAGAAGACGATAAGCATTCCATAAGTTCTTTGGTGAACTTGCTGGTTCCTGAGAGAAGGTCATCTAGTGGACAAATCTTGCTTTGAGCAACTGTAGTCATCATCACCCAGCAAGAGTTATTTTATGTCTTCTTCTTCTAAATTTCTAAATCATTCTATCTCAATTGCAACTGCATTTGCAAGTAAGAACAAATTATATTTTTTATCAGTTTATAATCGAAAAAAGTTATAATTAGAAATATATTGATATTATTTTTTTGAATCGAGTTTCTTCAGAGAACAAACTTATTTGCGTGAATCTCTGAGTCTCGACTACATCTTCAGGATTAAACAGAGACCAGACTGCAAAGTTTGTGTGAATATCTGTTCCTAGCCTCTGTGATCCATCTTTGATCTACCTCAGGGCTACAATACTAATAATGATACTTAAGAAACTACGACAAGATCTCTATGTTGGTGTTCATTTTATGGAACAAATTTCATACACGTGGACAGGCTAGGATGAAACAACTATACGTGAGTTAAATAATTGGGTAGTCAGAGTTAAGAATTAGGTAAACTATTCTCACTTAGATGTGAGATTGTAGAATTATGTAGTCCACGTGCCTATTAATTGTGTCACCCGGGTCATGACAAATTGTACCTCCCATCACTCATAATATCACGATCACAAATAATGATATCAATATGAGAAACAATAATGATACAAGATCTAGGTATAATGTAAATCGATCTCTCTATCACGTGTGGAAAAATATTCAAGAATACTATCGTCGACAATCTAGAGAAGCATGAATGCTACATTACATTACAATATATGATAATTATAAAAATATTTCTAGGTAAGTACACTTACTTTTTAATTTTTGCTGATAAAACAACGATATAAGCACTATATTACATTGCATCAACACTTTTTATATATGACGCACAATGTCAAATGGTTCCTCTTGATACTACAAACATGATCACACTTCGATCTTCTAATGGTCCAACATGTGACCGAGGTTTTCCACATACTAGCATATGCAATTCATAGATGTAAACCCCCTATTTCAAATTTACTTATAGCTAGTAATTTGTTGTATCAAAACTTAATTTAGAATATATTTTTATATAAATAGTTATTTTATTACTAGAATTTTTTTTTTTGTTAGGGTTTAAGTTTAGAATTCTAGCAATGTACCACATGGCCTTAACCAAATTTAGAGACTTGCAAAAACAAAACATAGAGAAAAAAAGAAAAGAAAAGAAAATCTAACTCACTTCCATTTTTGTTGTTGCCAGCCAACGAATTGGCTTCTACCTCAATTCATTATTCATGTGATCCACTCTTACACAAACTTAAGTAGCACCGTTATAAACTAAAACCTAGATATGCAATTGGAATGGTACGGCAAGCAAGCAATACCACACGCATGTGTCTATTCACATGCAAATATATGCATTGGAAACCAACCCAATATTTTAAACACCCAGACCCATTTATAGTTTAGTAGACAATGGCTACAGCTTGCATGGTTCCGACTTTTCACATCCAATAGTTGCACTTCAAATTGAACCCTTCCTAAAATGCTTCCAACCCACACCCTAAAGCAACAATAGCCCAGTGTTACACCCGAACCCATTAACCCTATTTTATTGTGGTTGAGGAATCCCCGTCCCCATTTGTGCATATTTCTGTGCTCCTCTGTTGCCTGCAGGGAGCAACCCCTGTGTACGATGACCTACCTGACCCTCATCCGACCATTCACTCCATATCTCACTCTCTATATATTTCATCAGTCTATTTATTTTCTAACCTAGCCCTAGAATTTAACCTAGCCGCCTTCATCATAGAACCCTATCCATTATTTTGTTCTCTGCTCTTCAACCCTCCTATTGAAG
This sequence comes from Iris macrosiphon, assembly GCA_036927795.1. NCBI lineage: Eukaryota > Viridiplantae > Streptophyta > Magnoliopsida > Asparagales > Iridaceae > Iris > Iris macrosiphon. Next base: position 63,427,607 of record JAYESA010000018.1, read on the forward strand.
GATAATTTTTGTCAGAGTCAGCGGACAGATCCGACGATCGTTGACTGTAAACCCCCTCGACCAATTTAGGATTTAATTTAACTTAATTTGAGAGTAGAATTAATTTGGATACAATTAGAATTAATGTGCAACAATTATGTGACTTAATACACCTTACAGTTGCTACGATGATGGGAGCGCTACATTAGTAGTTACCTTCAAACAAATTTCATATACCTCTCCTAGACATGCCGGACTACCCATCTGACCCTTGTGTAACTTTTAGGTACCCAATATTGTGCTTCATTTGAGCTGCGCAATATTCGTTACAAACGTCTATGTATTATTTTAATAAATCCAATTTCCCTTAATTGTCCATTCCTACTTGAATTTGAGGCACAACCACAACCCAATTCCCTATAACCCAAATTAGGGTATTAGCTTACGCTGAGCCAGCTAGGCCCATGACTCTTGTGTTTCACTCTAATTTAGTTCCATGTGTCTTCAATGCATTAAAGAATACCATGCGCATTGTTTTTAATTAAATTAAATTAGAGGCAATCTCACCCTAAACAGGATCAGACCAAGCCACGTACACCCTTTCATATGGACCAGCCCCCACCCCAATGAGCCCTGGCCGGCCCAAGTTTCGAGGCTATCCCACAAATTCTATCACCCATATAAATGTATATTTCTTTCACATAGAAACCCTAGAACATAAACACCATCACCACCTCCATAACCTAGCCGCTTCAATACCAACCCGAGTCCCTCCTTTCCCCGTCCGGACACCCACCACCGCAGGCCACCACCACCTCAGCCGCTGCCACCCGCCTGACCATCAACTCCACCACCCCAACATCATCGCACCACCCACCGGACCACCGACTGCTATCCCTATCTCCATCACCCGAACCCGAGCGCCAAACCGATACTCAGAACCCGACAGTTCCCAGCCTGACCACCGCCTCCAGCGCCACTAACCACCACTTTCCGGCGGAGAACCACCTCCCCCACGACCTGACCTCCACCCAGACGTTGTTCCCCGTCGGCCAAGCCCGCTGCCTCCGTTGTAAGACTACTGCGAATACTGCAGCTGCTGTTATAGCCGCTGCCGTTGCTGCCTTGCTCGTCGGTCGACGCCGGAGTGCCACCCCACGCCGGAGGACGGCCAGATTGCGAGCACAGACCCCCACGTTCAGCCTCGATTAGGTAAACCTCGTTTGGCCTCTTTCTCTATTTTATCGTGTATAGTTGTATGGTCTTGTTATCGAGTTTGTATCACGTATCATTATGTGGACACAAAAAAAATTATATAAAACCCCATATGTGGGTATGTATGTTAATTAGATTTAAATAATAATTAATAGATGATAATTATCCCAATCATAAGACTGGTATAAAGAACTTGTATTTCACCTAAAAACGTAGGCATAGACCTAGTACAATTAACATGGGAATTAATGATGTATAATTCAACAAGACGTAATATAGTGTCGTAAAACCATAACTTAGTAATTTATTGTCGTGAGGTACATGGTGACTAAGGATAGGGCACGCGTGCATCTTAGCTACATGTACACACGCCATTGCAGTCGACTAGCCATTATCTTGTGCCAGTACCTAAGAGCAGCATCGCAAGTTGTGTGTATATATTGCTTAGTGTCTGATGATGGTAATTTCTATATTATATTATATGTTTAGGGTCACTAGACCAGCCAGAAGACACCGCAGGAGCAGGCTATTGGCATTCAAAGCTTCAGGACCCAGGCAAGATACCTTGCCATATTTACTGTCTAATTTAAATTTTGTATATGTGGTATGATTCTCGTTGCTTATTTCATATGACTGTGCGCGTCCGAGATTGACTCGGGTGCAGTCGACGGATGCGTCGATGATTTAGTGTACTTGACCTAGTCACTAGCAGACTCACCCCATTGGGAGGATACTCTGATATCTTCCGAGACCTGACACTCTTACACGTTCAGAATGACAAATTCATATTGGAATGCGGGTTCGCGTACTCGGCTAGCTATCGGTGCGTGAGACATGTGTCACGGTTAGTACATAAGTCAGGATTTTATTTAATTATAGAGACTTAGCATATAGATACTTGGTATGCACGTCGAGTATTCTTGGTGACAGTTAGTGAGGGAAAATTTGGTAATAGAGTATCAACAGCCTTTAACCCATCCTTATATCAGACATGATACATCCATTTTGTATCAGTCCTTCGTATGCACAAGTGTGCACAGGGAGAGGTAGGTGTATACAACAGGTCTGAACACAGTAGGGGTCTGAGATGAGTGTATTATCTATTAGCTAGTTAGTTGGTTAATTGATTAATTAAGTTAGATATTATGTTAGTAGTTGTTAATAATAGTGGTAATTGTTAGATGTTAAGTCAAGAAGTTAGCTATGAGGTAAGTTAGTATAAGTTATGTTAGTATTAGTTAGTATGTTAATATTAGTGTTTAGTTAGTATATGTTAGTAGTTAATTAGTTAGAGTATTGGTTATTTGTTGTTTAAGTAGTTAGTATCAGTTATCTAATCAAGTTAAGTGGGATAGTATACATACGTATCAGTTAGTTAGTGTCAGATATCTGAGTACCTGTTATTAGGATATAACAGTTGGGTAGTTAATATATGTATCTCAGTTAGTTGCCAGTCATTAGGTTCAACTATATGTGTTAGTGAGTTGGGTTAGTAATGTCAGTTAGTATCAGTATCTGAACTTTTATCATCTATGTAGGTTCATAGTAGTTAGCTTTCAGTTAGTAATTGGTGTTAGTTAAGTATCAGTTAGCAAGCCAAGATGCTAGTTAGTTGTTAGCTACCAGTTATTGTTGAGATGTCAATTATATGTTAGCTAATAATTAGCCTATTAGATAGTAGTATGTTAGTATTAACTAGTATATTACTTATTAGTTAAGATAGCTAATGTATTTACTAGAACTAGCTAGTACTATCATAGTAATCTAGTTAATGGCCTTGTATAGCTATTATAAGCTAATATTGACTAATTAGTAACCAATTTTGACTTATTAACTTAGAATGGACTTGGTCATGACCTAGAAGAGCATCCTTATGCATCTTAGTTTATTATCACTTGTATCACCCATATTGACATGCTATTCATATATATAATTGTGTGACACCAGCTTAGGCATCGAAAGAAACCTTTGCTCAGGACCAGAGGCGAGTACATCTCTCTGTTAGTTTTTATTTTATGTTGGTGTATATATCGCATGTTCTAGAACTGTATACTTGATTCTGACACAGTGGTTACACGGACTGGTACTATATGGATTCGATCATGGGATATTATCCTCTACCATGTTCAACGGGCACTCATTCACATATATTTTATCGTGTGTATCGGGTATTGATTATTGTGTACTTCGTGTTCATACACTGTTCGTGTTCAGTGTGCTTATATTCGTGTTCGTAACGTATCGTGATTGGATCCACAAGTATTGGTTGGGTATGGGGGAGTAGGAGTTGGTTATGTGATCAAGCCTAGTGTATTCGTGTACATGTCGATTACATATCACACGTGTAATCGAGTTACCATATTGTATTCGTGTTTAAACCAAATCGATCACATAATAAACTTGTACTCTATGGCTCATTAGCTAGTTTTATCTATTTCTATTACTTACAGTTATTCATATTGTCTATTTTTTATTCCAGCACTTTACTTGTTTACTCTAGTTTATTCCATTTTTTATTGCTAGTTATCTTGTATTCTTTTCTACTATCTGTTATATATGCTCTATTATGTATTTGGAACTACTTTCAGAGGTATGTACTTCGCTCCAATCATGATTGGATATATTTTTCAGATGATTGGCTTGTGGATCAGTGTCCCACTTATTATGGGCCACAGGACGACGAGCCATTAGAGGATTCTCTCTTAGAGCAGGACGACTTAGTGACAGTGTCTCAGGAGGATTAGTTATATATATTTTTTTGGACATTATATTAGTCTCATTCTAGGTTCATGGCATGTATATATTATTTTTGACTTGTGGATGTATTGTGACTCTTATTTTCTCTCTTTTATTCTATATCATGCTTTAATCCTCCTTTAGTTTTATTTCGTGATTGAGTATTGTTTACCATTATCATATACCATATTGTTCCTCCATTAGGAGTTGAGATGACATTGACAAGTATCATATATATATATTGTATGAGAAGTTTAGATATTATGGTTGACCCCGACAGCGTTCTACTATCGATACTGTGGCATAGGCTGGGCATTGTTCACTACTCGTGCCCTTATTCCGGGTGTGGATCATGACAGACATGCTTCTCAACGATATTGCTGTTGAGCTCTTTGTGCAATGGAGCATGAAAGGATATCATAGGCATCGTTGTTCATGTTGAACTAACGAATTACCCAGAAGACTATTTGTTGTCTTCAAACCCAGCTCCCTAAAATTATTTTCTTAACATGGCCATTGTGATGATTTCAGGGTTAGGATTGGAATCCCCAACCAAGACTTCTAGCAGTAATGTTGGATGGAAATAGCGGAAAAGCTTTTATTTGACTCCTCATATCCTCCATCGAGTCAGAAAAGAAATAGGTCCATGCTAATTTAAACAGGACCAGTCCTGTATAGCATCCTCGCCCACAACATAGATTTTTTTCATGTATTGTGGTTTGCACTGAGGAGCCCATTTCTTCTGCACCTAAAAAATAAAGGAGTAGACGGGACACAGAGATGTGGATGGCTCTGTGATAGATTTCTATCATATAAAAATTTGGGTGTAATAGATTTACATATGTATAATCCTAATTTTAGAATAAAAATCTTGGTATGATAGATCTCTATCATATGTAATCATGATTAAGCTTCAATAAAATTTTAGCTTTGACTTTATTGTGCTGTATATGTGTTGCTAACTGAAGACTTTCGTCGACGTTCATCAGAAAGACTGAATATGCTGACCTTTCCCTGTCATCCTATTGATATGCGCACAAATATGTACTTAGAAAAATTAGATTTTGTACGCACTGTGCGATTTTTCATGCGTACTTTTGTAACCATTTCTGCAAATTATTTGGCCATGCGCACACTATAATATTTCTGTTGATCAAACAAATGCGTGCATATGGGAATCCTTGGACCAACATACAAAACGGTTTTATGTTTTTTATTATGCTCTTCATTTGGGGAAACCAACCATTGTCTCATTTTACTGAGGAGTCATGTTTGGGAATTCAAACTATCATTTCCTATCTTATAGATACTGGAGTTACTTGTTCCATTCTCACGAAGACTTGCAAAATGACTTCTCAGGTTACTTCGAAGAGGAAAGACGAGAAATTTGATGAGACCATTATTCCTCCTTCTATAATCAAGCCGTCTTCTGCTGAAGAAAATAAAGAGGTGTCTACTGTCCAACCGGGTAAAATAGATGTCCTCCAGGGTCTTATCGATCCTTCATTGGGTGAACCTATCCAACCTCAGATTGATGTAAGTGATCTCCTTGTTTTGTCTGCTGGCGTGGAAGAACGAGAAGATCATGCCAGAATAATGGCTACCCGACGAATATTTGCATATTTTGACGTCTATATCCTTCACGCTCTTGCAATATTGGTAAATAATTTAGGAGATTCTGACTCATCTCTCCTTAAGTAATTGTATTGTTCTTCCTCATTTTCCAAAAATAAAGAAATTTTGTTTTACCTTAGTGATATTTTCAAATCGAGACCCATTGAGTATATATCTGCTCAGAGGTATTATGGACATGACAGAATAATATTGTAGGAGAATTTGGTAGATTCATCACTCAAGGCATACTCATACTGAGTATAAATAATAAATTTTACTGGATGTGATACTATCAGAGGTGATATAGACATGATAGTTCACCAGTTTATTCCACTGGGGAAGAGAAGAAAGAGTAGTGCAAGGGTGAACTATTGTCTTCTCTTTAGGGATAATAAATGGAATATGATTCAGAGGTAATATTGACATGAATCACATTATACTTATTGACTTGTGAATAAATACGTGAGATTATTTCCAACCCAACTGGGGATCAGGAATAGGATATTCGGCTTTAAGAATGGAATATTTTTCGTTGGAGAAAATCGTTTAGATGATCTCAACGAGAGTGTTTCGTTGGATTTGAGTATTATCCCGCTGAAAAACTTTGAGGATCCATTACCCATGTCTTATTCAAAAATAAATATAGGTAAGAGTTTGAGAGGCCATGTAGGCTATGAGTTGTTGGAGATTTAAAGATGTATTTGTTGTATATCTTATTTTAATCTGCTGGATATGGAGAGGAATATGTCGTGCTTAGACATAATACTTCTTGAGGAATTGGCCGTTGCTGCTATTTTATCGGTTTAGCATTCAGAAGAATATTAAGCTTGTGTATGGTTATTTGAGGATCTAGGCCAAACTTATCCTCATAACTCCAAGCGAAGATATCGTTATACTCCTTTATTAACTGGAGTAAAGCGTATTGATCTTCTTCAGGAAGACTCTTGATAATAAAGATTGGTCTTAGGGAAGATTATTCTTTTACATCAATTTGGGCTATTTTATTCTCTATAGGTGGTTTACGATGCTCAAACCGAAGCTCCCATTGAGTATCCATTTGTTGTGCCCATAGATCATTCTCGAATGGTTCCAATAGTTTGGCATCTTTATCATCTGGGGAAGTTGATACCATATTTACAGAGAAAGCTTGTTTGAATACGTCACCCATGCTTTCGTTAGAATTCCATAATGATAAGTCAGAGGAATGAGAATGTGTCTTTTCTTTCGATTCTAAATTTTTAGGACTTGTTGGTGGTGTAACGTATCTTAAATTGCAACCAGTCCGTTGGTAATATGTTTTTGGCTTGCCTTTTAGAGAGTAGTGACGTACCTTTTGGAGAGCATTGACGTATAGGAGTTCGTATGCCTTTTTCTTAATTTAGTCCTAAACTAGATTTTAAGTTGTAGCCCATCATTTGCATAATATTCTTCGCTGGTTAGTTGTAACGATACGGTTGTTTTTTCCTACTATCCTCGTCAAAGTCATTAGTCTGCATGCCTCTTTTGTTTCTAGATTTGCCAAAAATTATCGGACGTTGCTTGTCCTGTCTTGCTAGGACTATAAAGTATTTAATCTTATATTGTTCATATAATAAATTATATTAAAATGTATATGCCACGGGTATGGACAAAGGTTGGTGGAGAAGAAGAGCCTCCATGAATTTCTCAATAAAGGGTTCAACATCAATGTAGTACAAAGTAGTGTCTTATTTATTCATGAAATATATGATTTTTTCATCTTCCACATAGTCAGCAGAATCTTCAGCCTTGACAGGAGGCTTGGCAAGATTGATGATCAGGGGTTGATTTAATGATGTTTGTTGCTTGTTACGATAAAGGTTGAGAACAAGGGGCTCATTCTCCAGTGTTGGCTGTTCATTGCATCGAAGGTTGATGACCAATGGAGGTAATTTGTGCAGGTCGATGCCGAGAGGCTTCGAAGGAGTTGGATGAGTAGTACGTCCTTTAACTCGAATTATCATACGATATTCTTTTATAGTATTTTTAGCTTTATCACTTGATTGATTAGCTTCTTTTTTCATATACTCTGGTGTATAGAGTGTAGAGTCAGCGAAATAGGTTTCAACACATTTGAATGGTTTGAGGTCAGCTACCTCTGTTTGACTTCTTCCCTACTATTTACATATTTGAAGTATTAATGTAGAGTAGAGGGTACAATTTTATGCTCGTGTATCCATGGCCATCCCAGCAAAACATTATAGGATACCTCAAAGTTAATCACATAGGATGTGACTTCAATACGTAGATCGCCTATCTAAATTTTTAGGCGTATCTTTCCAGCAGTTTACTTTTTCCAGCATTGAAGGCTAGAATGGTAGTGCTAGTAGAAGACATATTGTGCATCGGTATCTTCAATCCTCTCAGTAGGCTTTTAGGAATGATGCTGAGTGAAGAACCATGGTCGATATGAATCTGGTTCAGCTTGATAGATCTGATATAACTGGTATAATATAAAGGTCTGTCATGCTGATTATCTAGTATATCATCTTATGTGAAGGTGATGTTAGGGATCTTCTCGATCACGCTGTTGCATTGAGGACATGCTAATGGATCTTCATCAGGAGTCTTGAGTTGAGCTAAGCATGAGTCTGCATGTATCAAAGCTTCGCTCAAAGCTTCACGAGTCTCCTTCGATAAACGAAGTAACTCGAATATGGAAAGCCGGGCTAGGTATTGGCTAGTTGTGCCAATATGTCAAAATTGTAGGACTTTTCAAGTCCTTGGGGTACATTCTTCTTCAAGAATTTGTCAAAGCGTACTTCCTTTTACTTTTTTTTCTCTGTCATAGTAGGCTTCGAAGGACCAGGTTCAGTTGTATCCGGAGCAACAGGAGTTGGCGAAGTAGAAAGAGTGTCAGGAACATCTTCTGGGACATATTCTTAAGTTTTTTGATAATCTTTGCCAGACCATGTACCTATCATGGCTTCTCCTTCGGGCCTCGGAGAGAGAAGCACCATGTTACAAGACTTAAGTTTATTTTTATCATGCCTCTGATTGGAGCAAGTCTGTAGACTAGTTTTATCGTAACCCAATCCACTACGGGATTTGTTGGACTCTCCTTGGAGTTGTAGAGGAATACGTTGCCCATTGCCAAAGTTTAAACCTTCAGCTTTCTGGAAGTTATACCCCATATTTTGCATCAAGCATACAGATTATTGGCTGTATCGATAAAATTAGGGACGATCCTCCTAAAGCACCTGAGATGCTCTAATAATTGCAGAAGAATGAGGAGGAATTTATGTAGGAACACCTTCATAAGCACTGAAGATTTGTTGTACCCTATATAGTGGAACACTGCCAATCATGGACTATTGTCAGTGTGTCAAACGAAGCTTGCGAGTAGAGCTTGTTGGGGTAATGTTCAGATTTTAAAATCTGCTCTTAAGAGATACATGTTCTTAATGTTGATCTTGATCTCTGTCCGAGTGATGATCTGAAGAAATTATATTACATAATTTATACTTCTTACCATTCTTGAATTTTGGATTGGAAGATGCTGCACCATTGTCCCAATCTGGTAGCAGGTCTGGATGAATCCACATAATCTCGACATGATATATGGTAAGAGACACCAATGCCTCTATTTGACTTTTAGGATATGGGAGATTTACTACTTCCATCATAGTTCGAGGTATTGGAACGATGCCATTTAGGATTTCTTGTGCTGAAAAATTGTCGAATTGAAAAGACACCATATTGGCGGTGATTGCCTTCTCTTCATTGTGAAGGGTAATAGCTTTAGCATCTATCAACTGTTGGATTTTCCTTTTCAAGATATAACAAGCCTTGGTAGGATGATGTATATATCGATGGTATAAGTAATACTTTGAGTTATCTATTTTACCGGCCTTAATGTTAGGCAACTGTAACTTGTTATTTTTTATCAAGTATTTAAAAATATTGTGGATGTCGCTCTCATCAAAGAAATATTCTTCCTTAGGCCTGGAAGACTCTGGAGGCTTTTGTGATAGAGGAGAGTTGGGTGGCTTTGACAGGTTTATTGCCAAGGCCTCATTTTCTTTGTTGTTGTGATTATTCACACTGTTGGAGGGACGCTTTCCTTCTGCATTGGTCATTTGTAACCCCAAATTACTTGCCACCTTTGCATTACCTTCAGCAGCTTCAGCCCCAATAATGAATGTCGTCCAATCTTGAATTGAGTTGGACCCGTCCAGAGCCCTACTATAGGTAGTAGGTTCCTTTTGCAAGTATCAATGAATACATAATCTGAAATACCCGAGGGCAACTTTATAGTTGCTTGCCTAAAATGTTCCACGAATTCACGAGCGAATTCTTTCTCCTTCTGCTTGATATCAATGAGAGAAAACATTTTCATATCCATGCCTCCCTCGTAGAATCTTGAGAGAAAAAGATATTTTATGTCGTTAAACGAGGATATACAGTTATCAGGTAAAATGTGATACCAATCATAGGTTATGCCGGCCAAGCATCCCATGAATAATCTGGTAATAAGAGCATCTTCTTTCTGCAGATGAGCTGTCATTATATTGAAGTAATTAATATATTGACACGGTGATGTCCTGCTTTCAAATAAGACTATTGATTGAGGCTTGTATTTAGGAGAAAATGGAATATTGTCCCAATGAGGAGGATAAGGCTGTTTTACCCCCAGCTTGCGGAGTTGGATTTTGTTCTTTAAAACATTGACCTGTGCACGCAACTCTCTGATAGCTTTTAAAGGTTTTTCTGGTCGGAGTGGTGCAATTGACTGATAAGATCCTTATTGAACAGGTATTATCGCCGGTGGAGGTCCACTCCCAACATTGAGAGGATTAAGAGTTGGCATTGCTGACTCTTGGTTTATGACTGCTTCTGGATTTGTGTTATCCTATAGAGGTGTTATTCCAGGAGTACACTGTACAGGTATGAATGAAGCCACTTGGACAGGTACTGGTAGAGCAGAATATTGAGCTGTTATTATTTGATGCATATTTTGCATCATAGTGTGCATGTCTCTGAGAGCGGCCTCTAATGAGTTGAGAGATTGTTCGGTGGCTTTTGGTGGAGAAGCGTCTTGTTTATCACCGATGGTGTAAACACTAACATCCCTGTATACAACAAAGGAATTGGTAGAAAGAGCCATGCAGTTGGAGTCTACACTGTCCGTTTCAGAATCGAGGGGATTGCTACCCCCAGCCTCGGATTCTGAGGAATGGGGATTCTTGTGAAGAACGAGCTCCCATATTCGAGAACGAGTATTTTGGTATACTCCTTTAAAAGAGTCATCATATTGTTTGTGAGAAAAAGTTTATATGAAACTTTTGGGTTACAAACTATTGAAAAGAAAAAAAGGTACAAAAAGATCCTAAACAGGAATCTAAGTACAGTAGATTTTGGGAAAGTATAGCTGTGGAGATATGATCTACGGAAGATCAATTTACTCCTTGGAGCACTCGATGACAAAAAAATATAGGGAATGCTGTGAATAACTTGGAGAGTTGAACAATAAGAAAGCTCTGACAACAACAGCACGGGAAGCTTCTATTTCTCTCCTTCTATTCTTGAATTTCAAAAACTTGAGCATTCCCCCTTTCTCTATCTATCCCCCTTATTTATAGAGTTTAGAAGCGGTTAAGAGTATGTGCGCGCACTTTGGACAGCTTGTACTATTTTATATTATGTGCGCACTTTTGGTGGACTTAACACCCCACGTTCTGAATGAGTGGGTGCACAACTAACTGCCTACTTGACACGTAGCTTCCTATACGAAAAAACCTTTATCGTGGGATTATTATTTGTAAACTTTTTACGAGAAGCATGGCATGTAAGACATGCACTCATAACTGCTCACTGTCAGTTAGAATAGTATGTGCACTTTAGAAGTGGAATGGAGAGTGACGCACTTTTGGAAAGATTTGCACTACGGCACATTTTTGAATAAGTTGGCACAGTGGTGAACTTCTGAAGGAATTGGCACAGCGGTGAACTTTTGAAGAAGTTGGTATAGCGTCACACTTCTGAAGGAGTTGGCACAGCGGCGCACTTCGGAAAAAGTTGGCACAATGGTGCATTTCAGAAGAAGTTGGCACATCGACGCACTTTTGAAGAAGTTGGCACATCGGCGCATTTCTGAAGAAATTGGCACAATGGCGCACTTCTGAAGATATTAGCAAAATGACACACTTCTGAAGGAGTTAGCACAATGGCGTACTTCTGAAGAAGTTGGCACAACGGTGCACTTCTGAAGAAATTGGCACAACGACGTACTTCTAAAGAAGTTGGCACAACAGTGCACTTCTGAAGAAATTGGAACTGCAGCGCACTTTTGAAGAAGTTGGTGTAGGATCTAATTAGCACCTCTAGGGGAGGTGAATAGAGTGCGTATATATCCAGCAGAATAAAATTCACCCGATAAAAATAAATACAATTAAATAACAGTATAAATATAAAATAATAACAAGTAAATAAAGGGAGAGAGATCAACAACTGGAAACAAAATGATGTATCCTATTTTTCCTCTGAGAAGACTAGTCCAGGCCCGAGAACTCTAGATCGGAGTTGAAATCCACTATCCAGGAAAACACAAGTTTTGATCCGAAGGCTTGCAACTTCGTACAGACACGAGCTTTGATCTGAAGGGCTCGAATACGTCTCGAAGTGTTTGAACTTCTTGACAAGCTCCTTTTATAACTATTAAAAACTTCTAACCGAGCACGCACTGGCACTTAAGGCTTAGGAGTTGTAAATAGCTTGGGATAGAAAATTGAATAGGCTCTTGAACTGAAGTAATAGAGAAGAGAATAGAAAGTGAATGAGTGATTAAGAATGGTGAATTCCTTCTCTATTTATAGTATTTTTGTAAACCGAGTTCGGGACGAATTCAGATGCAAAATGTTCAGATTTTTCAATGTTGGAGCCGAGTTTGCAAGAGGAACTAGTTTACAGAAAATACTAAGTCAGGGAACCGAGTTAGTCCTGAACTCGCACCGAACTCGCACCGAGTTCGTCCCAAGTTCGTTCCGAGTTTGTTTCTCTTCAACTTGGTTAATTTCAGAATTATGTTGGGTTCGTTTGGGCTAACTCGTTTTAGAAATATAGGTTTGGGCTAGTTTCAAAACACGAAATATTTTTGGCTAAAATAATCTGGGTTTACAAAATGTTATTGGGGTAGCCTCTAAATGCCAAGTGCGACTCAATGTACATTTTTCCTATACTCAAAGTAAATAAAAAAATTATATTAACTTAATATTGAAAGCAAGTCGCATCCCATCCTCTAAAACTGTAGATGAAGCAGCATCGTCTTCGTATCATAGATTGTCGTAGGTTATTTTCAGTCCGAGTTTTACACGATTATCGAAATAAGGTGTGACCATGACCAATGGGCCAACAATCTCCCCTATTTTGATAATTGACAAACTCTGACTTATATAACAGAGAATAAAACTCGATATCTGATGGTACTCATCTTTTTTTTGCTTTGCATTGCTTGATATCAGTACTACTCCCTCATTGTCATTTGATCAAAATTGGGAAAAGCTCCCCCATAATTGTTGATGTCAAGACAAAAAAAAGAGTAAAGTAATATAGATATAAGCATTCAAATTTTAGTAAGCAAAAATTCTAATTAAATCAGCATTAATACAAGCATTGAGGTAAGAAGAAATTAAGATTGATTAAGATTCATTTCACAATCGCAAAAATTAAAGAAGTAGAATCATACTAAATAATCAAAAGCAGTTTTAACCATAAACTGAAGTTATAAACTAGTACAGAAGTCTGAATGTGTTACATAAAAGATATGTGCAAAAGCATAATAAACTACAGCAGTCTAAAAGGGAGAATATTACTAAAAGATAGCATAATGATCTATATCACTCGTCATCTCCAGTCGTCGGGTCTCCACTCTCAGTAGAACGATTGGGTTCATAGAATGCATTAGTTGGATCCAAGTAAGGCTGAACATCTGGATCAACAATTCTGTATCCATCTCGTAAAGGATCATGAACCATATGATAGGGTCCGCCAGGGATCTGAGAGAAGGACTACTGCATGTCCGCCAAGGTATTGGATATCGCCTAGAAACAAAGAGTGGTCCGATAGTCTGTCTGTCTGTAATGATCATCCTCGAGAGTACGACGCTCTAGTGCAAGTCTGTGACACACATTCTGAACTCTGATGTGATCTCGCATCATAGTTCGGAGCTCATCTAAGGAAGCAGGTGGCTCAGGAGCAGCAAAAGGGTCAGGGTGAGGTGAGCCAGAAGCATGTAGAGGAGGAGGTGGTGCAGCTATAGGGGCAGGGTCAGATCGTCGAGCAGCAAAAAGATAGGCTGGCTCGGCAAGATATGTGCAATCCTCAAGAGAGAGATGGAAATGATCAAAGATCATAGGCAAGTACATAGTGTATACTAGGTTACGCTTATTCTTGCGGGATCGGATCATCCTCTGAATCATAGTCTTAGAAAAGCTAAATTTGATTCCAAAGTGGATATAATACATAGCACAAAGCTCAAGATTGGTAATCTCGTCGGTGGGGTTTTATTTAGGCAGGATGGTTGAAAATTTAATATGATGTAAGTCATAAAACTATCTATTCAAGTATTTTGCCTTAAGTTGACCCCTGAGGACGAGGATTGGGTAAACAAATATAGTTCTTAAAAGAGTCTAGAGTTGTGCCATCGGTGAATTTGTAAGAAGTGATAGGTACTAACTTTAGAATCGTGTATGGCAACTCTGGAGGGGGGATGAATAGAGTATATGTATGCAGCAAAATAAAATCACCTATTAAAAATATAATTCTATTGCATGCAATGGTGATCAACTACTAGCAGTAAGAATATATCTCATGTTTAAGTGATACTACTAGCAGTGTTATGAATATACTTATATATATGCAATAGGGTGAGAGAAAGTAAACGCAAATACTAAGATGTATACTGGTTTTCCTCTGAGAGGACTAGTCCAGTCCTGAGAACTCAAGATCAGAGTTTTATCCACTATAATCACCAATAATGAATCACAAGCTTTGATCTGAATTCTTGTAACTTCACAGCTATAGAGAGAGAGAGAGAGAGAGAGAGAGAGAGAGAGAGAGAGTAACTGATGGAACAAAACTCTTTATAACCTTGTAGACTTCTAGACCGAGACCGCACTTGGCACTAGGAAGGCTAGGGAGTTGCTCTTTGAGATGGGAAAGTTAAGGCTTAGATGTTTGCTCACAATAAGATAGAAGATTAAAGAATGGTTGAGTGAGTAAGAATGTGGAAATCCAATCCAATTTATAGTATGTAGGCAAACAAAATTCGGCCAGAATTCGGATGTGATTTAATTCAAATTTCCAACCGTTGGGCCAAGAAATCAGGAACTAATTGAACTGGTTGATTTTATAACAAAAGGGTAACTGAGTTCGGTATGAGTTCGGCCCGAGTTCGGTCTCTAAGTATGGTAGACTTTATTAATGAATGTGGCCTGATTTGGTGGATAGGTTATTTGGTTTATTTGATTGGACTAGGTATCTGGATAAAGGTACATGGATTTGTCAGTACAATGTGGCTTACATCAATCCTAAAATCAAATAAATAAAAATTTATATTTGAATATGGAACCAATAGCTGGTGCAGAGTCTGACTTTAGTACTGACGGAGTTGATATGCTTTGCATCAAGTACCTGCTTCATCTGTATTTTATATCTGATGTTTGACAATTATCAGAATCAGGTTGACTGTGACCGCTTTGTGTCAACAATCTCTACCATTATAATAATTGATAAACTATGCCAAAATACACATAGGTGAGTCTGATATAGCCTTTGATGCAAGTAATTTAGACGTAGAAGAAGATTTCTTGTACGTAGATCTTTCCATTGAAAATAAGCTTTTTAAGAAAAGCTTCCCATAAGTAGATCTTTCATTTGAACGGGAGCACTTAAATGACTTGTAACTTGTTATTTCTTTATAGCAAAATTAGGTGCAGGTATATCAAGAATATAATATATCATATTTGTATATCATCAACCATACATCAACCATAATCGTCACATTTTGTCATCAGATTTGGTCATTTCTCCCCTTTTGTCAATATATCATAGGAGAGAAAAAAACTCTCCCATAATGAGTGATTATGACAAATTGAAGAAAAAGACATATCAACTAGATAAAAGTATCATGCAACAAAACAAGTATCAAGACTGGCGAATATCTAGATGCAAATAGCCAAAAAAATAGCACAAAGTTTTATAATTGTTTTTAGTACAATGAAATAGAAAAACTAATAAATCTTCATAGCAAAAAAAACCTATCACAAATTATCATCAGCAGCATCAGCAGGAAAGGTGATCATCAAAATATGCTCTGGTAGGGTCGAAGTACTGCTGAATAAATGGATCATTGATCCTATAGCCTGAGTGGGAAGGATCACGAGCAACTGGATGAGGTTCAGTAGGATAATGGGCTAGATGATAATGAAGATCTGCTAGGTAGTTGGATAATGTATGAGTCTGGATAATGGTGCGATAAGACTGGTCGCGAAGCCGAGTGATAATCATAGTATTTTTCTACTGGTGTTGAGCAGCTATCATCTCATTTTTCAACCGAAATTGCTCGCAGAATATCTCTTGGATTGATCCCAAAGTAGCAGGCTATGTAGAGGATGATGGAGTAGGAGTTGGAGCAGGAGGAGCTAGTGCTGGATCAGCTGGTGCATCAGAATCAGATCTGGATGATTCGTCCTCATCAGGAACGAAAGAAGTAGGCTAAATCATGCGGGCTTTGGTCAGATAAGCTGGCTCAGATAGATAAGTGGGTTCTTCCAGAGGAATGTGAAAGTGCTCAAAGATGAGTGGTAGATACATGGCATAAGGAAGTTGACGTTTATGTTTACAACAGTCAATCATCTGTCTAATCATGGTTTTAGGAAGGCCAAAGGGAGTGGATGTGTAGAAGTGATACAAAGCAGACATCTCCCTATAGGTAACATTATCATTGGAGGTTTGCTTGGGAATGATAGCAGAGTATATGATACGGTAAAATTCGTAAAATTATTGGTTGAAATAACGAGCACGAAACTTTTCGTCAGGACAAGGATGAGGGGCACAAAGTATGTCCCTGAAAGAATCAAGAGTAATGTCGTCTCTGAGATTGAGTTTGTCGATCTCAACTTGGGCATATGCCTTATTTGGAATTTCTAGGATTTTACCCAAAGTGTATCGTCAAATTCAATATCGATCCCACCCACTCTCGAAGAAATAGACCATTGATCATGAGATAGATTACAATAAAACAAGCGAATGGCATTTAAATAAATAAGTTTTCTAGTTTTGACTAGACGATAAAGATGGAATTTTACAAGTTTAGGTTTTTGGGCATACAAAGTAGTAAAATTGATCGGATTGTCCTTGCAAATATTCCTTTGCACAAAATTATTGAACCATAAATTTGAGGCATGAAGAGAAGTGAAAATAAAGTCATCATATTCACCGGGGTTTGGAATATTTGGAAAAAATAGGGAATATAGAACATCATCACTTGAGGGTTGGGAAGATGAAGCTTCATTTTCTTTTCTCTTATTTTTTCCAAATTTAGGAGCCATGAATTTAGGATTTTAGAATGTGAAGGAGATGAAGGAGAATCTCACTGTCACCCTCACTTTTTCAGTTAGGGGTAATATGGTAATTTGCTCTAGTTATTTAATTTTAGAGATATAATATTTATATTAGTGGGCCATGTATATTTATTTGATGCTTGTTTTAGTTATTTAATTATTAGAGTGATATATTTAGTTAGAGGCTTGTAGCATTTAATTTAGTTAGTGGGCTAGCCTATTTAATTTGACTTGACATTAGTGGACCTAAATTAGACTGTCATGACAAATAGTGAGCCAACATGGACTAGGCCCAATGAACTCATTCTCACTAATTAACTAAAGAAAATTAGTTTAATTATAGTTAGTTAGAGACTTCCAAAAATACTCTTTCTTAATTATTCCTCATGTTAGCATATAGGGGCATAGTGGTCATTGAACATTGCTTGGAGAGGGTGGAATGAGGGGCCGGCCATGTATATGAGGGTTTTCTCTCTCTCTCTCTCTCTCTGTCTTCATTTGTATTTTATTCTAGATCTCAAATTCTAGATCCCCAACTTTCTATTTTTCTCTACATTGATTTTATACATAATTCCTCTATCAATTCTTCCCAAATTCATTCCATTCCCCCTCATCCTCATCACTCAAGTAGCATTGGAGCTTGGAGAAGCAAGGTGTAAACCCCTCGACCAAATTTAGTCCTACTTAGCTTAGATGGAAAGATTAGGGTTAATTTAGAGCCAATTAGAATTAATACGCAGTGTTTTATATTTATTGTGCAATATTTATATCACTTAGTGCGCCTTACAGTTGCTTTGATATTCAGAGCACTACACTAGTTATTACCTACAAACAAATTCCATATACTTTTCTTCGACTTGCCAGCCTACTATTTTGATCCTTGTGTAACTCACAAATACTCTATCTTGTGCATCATTTTAGTCGCACAAAAATCGTTATAAATGTCCCTGTTTAAATCCAATTAAATCCAACTTTGCATTCTTTGTGCGTTCCAATCGAAATTGGAGACAAAATCTTGACCCGTTTTGTGCAAACCAATTTACGATAATATTCTATTCTGAGTCCTCTACGTCCATGACACTTGTGTCCCACCTAATTTTAGTCCCAGGTACTTCCAATTAATTCAAGAACATCGTGCGTATTAGTTTTAATTAATTTAATTTAATTTCTGTCTTTGTGAAATTTTTTAATTGTTTGGCACTTTTATGCAAAAGTGCATTGAGGTGTCCACACCATTGGACAATACATGAAGAAACCCATTTTTCCCCTTCATGCAAAATTTTCCATAATTTTCGAAATGTGCAACGCACAACATCGCCCCCCCCCCCACTTAATTCTAGCCTTACATTTAAATAATGCAAATTATAGCCCTCCAAACAATCCCCTTGTCAAGCCTTGGCCCATCCCAAGGAGATGTTGACCAAGCCCACTTACCTTGGTCAACTCAAACCCAAGTTCCACATATATATAAATAACTTTTCCTTCCCTTTTCCTTTATTTTTCTTAAAAATCCCCAAAACCTAAACTTAGCCCTAGCCGACAACCACCCCCCTTTCACTGTTCATCTCCTTCCTCTCTCCGCCGACCGGAGCCAACCCCCACCGGAGCAGTGAGTCCGGCCACCCCCTTCTCTGGATCCGCCACCGTCGTCGCCAACAACACCTCCACTCGCTGCCACCATCACCCTCCCCCTCGACCTCGACCTCGACCGCCTCCACGAGCTTCGACCTCCCTCATCCCTCCACCGCCGGACCGCCATCACCGCCACCGTCGTCACCAACAATATCTCGACCACCAACCTAGCCATCTCCACCAACCACCACCACCTCCCCCGCTGCCAACCACAGAGCCACCGCCATCGTCATCAACCCCGCCACCGCCATCACCCCGAGCAGCCTTACCACCGCACCCCGACTTCCTCAAGACCCCCTCCGCCCTAGCTCGACCGCCACAGCAGCCCGCTCTCCTCTTCTTCTTCCATGACTTCTTCTTCCCTGATTTCTCCTCCACTTCCCCCCCCCCAACATCATGACCACCGCCACCTCGCCATCACGACCACTGCCACCTCCCTCCACCACCGGAGCCAACCCCCTCGAAGAGCAGCAGCCACCGCTACCCACTGCTGTTGTTGCTGCTCCAACTGCTGCTTTAGCCGCTATAGTTGCTGACCTGGCCGTTGCCACCGCGCAGCCGACGACCCCGACCACCGGCGGGTACCCCCCCACTGGCCGGCCTCCCTCGAGTATCCCCGAGCCACGTCGGGACTGAACATCACCTTCCCGCGGCCGCGACAAACCGCGACTCGAACCCAATTTCGGGAATCCGAGTTCAACCTCCCTGATTCATGAGCAGATTTCTCCCTCCACGCTCAACCGATTCTCGAAACACCTTCTCTGGTATATTGTCCATATAACCCTCTTTCAAAGTCTTCATTTAGAATAATTTATTTTGATTTTTATTGTTTGTTAATTAAAATCTAAAATCGAATACAAATAGTTTTCAAAATATTAAAATTCCCCGGTACGGAGTGGGTCCCGTCAATCCGGGCATCCATATTGCGTATTAATTTTATTGAAAGGTGCATACTGTCAATACGGACGTGTGGAATTTCGCAGAAGTTGATTTGGATGTGCGGGCACACCGAAATCAGCGTGTATCCGTCGACGACACCCCGTATCGGCCTTGTACTGGAACTTGTTGTAACTTCGTGTGTGCTCGTTGTTTCGAAATAAAACTTACGCCATCAGACTCGTAGCGATACGCTGGTCTTGTGACCCAAGTTTGGTTCAATTCTGAGAACGTTGACAAAATTCCGTATCGTGGGCCCCACGGCTCTACTTGACGGACGATTTTATGATCGGTTTATCAGAATCCAGTTTTGGTCATTCGGTTGGGTTCATATCATCGTTCTGGACTTGTTGACACTAAGTTTGACGAATTTGGAGAACCTTATCTTTGGCACATTTTTCGGTGCAAGACGGGGCCCACTAGTGGACCCTGTGTTGACCAGAAATTGCATTTTTGCCCCTATGTCCAAATTGGACGTATATATATGTTTTTTTGAGTATCTCACTCATTCCGGGACTGTTGGTAATATTTGTGACAGCATCCGGGGATATCAGCTCCAGTTTCCATTGTTGTACTGCTACTTCCATGGCTAGACGTGTACGCATCGTCGCCTGGCTTCCAGACAAGTATACCATACCTTGTTGTACTATTTAAATTCAGTTGTTTTAGTTGCATATTTTATTATTTTAATATTATATAACTGTGCATGTCCAAGAAGACTCGGGTGCAGTCAACGAAGACGTTGACGTTAGGACTTGTGTCTGACCTAGTGTCTAGTAGACCCACCTAAAGTTGTGGAGTTATCGGTATGACTTTCCAGGCCTTGACACATATCATTTCACGTCACAGAGTGAGTTCATATAGGGACGTGTGCCTCATAATCGACTGGACATGGGTGTGAGCAACACGTGTAACGGTATTTAGCTTAGTTATTTATTTCTATAGAGACTTGCATTTTAGTACGAGATGTCCACGTCGTGTTTGCGACTTGTATATTTGCATTGGGCGGGGAGGACGACTAGTAGGCGTATGGGACACCCACCTCCTTTATACAGATACCGCACTCGACGAAGTGATATGGACGTATATATTTATGCAGATACCACGTTCTTTAGAGTGTTAGACGTTACTTGTGGTTTTTGCAAATACCACACTCTATAGAACGTTGGACGTTATTATACAGATACCATACTTCGCGGAGCTGGACGTTATTATATTACAGAGTGCCCTCGAATGGGGGCATATGTGGCATATACTAGCCAGTCACGACGATTGGTGAATTACGTCAGCATATGTCTAGCCTACACTTTCCCATACGTACTAAGTTATCCTCAAATTGTATGTCACTTAGCTAGATAGTTCACCCTTGAGTTTTCACAGTATTTACTTTATGGCATATATTTTTGTATCTTGTTACGTCCCTCTGAGGACCTGGTTCCCTTCCAGGTTATTTGTGCAGTTTACAGGATGCTTGATATAGTGGAGTGTGGACATCGTTGCCGGTATCTTTATATTTTTAGCTATTACAGTCATGTACTACTTTCCATTTTTATTCTGCTTTTATAGCCTAGTGTTTATAGACTTGTGTTATTCTTTTGGTCTATTCGAATATATGTATTATTAGGCTGCAGACTGATGATGCATATCGTTCTTTCTTGAGATTATTTACCATGGATTGAGATTTAGATTTAGTTGTTGTATGTTAGAAATAGATTATTACTTGGATCACTTGACCATGGACAGCGTAAGTACACTTTGTCGGGTCCATTAAATTGAAAAGCCTTACAAAGTCGTATCAGCTGGCCATTGCCGCGTGTCTGGTCCCATAGATTTTGGGACTGGAACGTGATATAGTTTTAGTGGTGGCCCATACAGGTCGCAGCATATCGTTTAGGTTACGTTACTGTACTGAACGAGCCTGCAACTTAGGATTAATGTTAAATAAGATCTCAATCCATAACTGATTTTTAAAATTCCTCTTGTATTCGATTGTCGCCCTTGGACTTCATTACTGTATTCGTTCATTTACCGTCGAACATCATTATTATTGTTTCTCAGCTTCCTTATTTCGAGAAGATGAATGCTCGCGTACGGTGATTTCCTCTAGGAGCAGATCCTCGTCAAGACAAAGAAGGCATAATTGATAGAATAATTGAGTAGATGGTTAACCATGGTAGAGAAGAATTGATAAGTTCTTTCTTGTTACTAGAGCTAGTATAGACTGTTGGCATAAGAATTAGACACATAAGTAGAGACTTATAAACTAGGCCCTTACTTAAGGTAGCCGTGACCTGTCAGTATTAAAAGCTAGAAAGGTTGTTTGATTTCAGGACTCTAGAATAATTTAGAGAAGACACAGATAGATACTAAGGTTAGTTGTAGCCCCATTATAATAATACAAGGAAGTGGGTGTAGTCTTATGGTAGTGATACAAGGAACGACCTGATGAACTTGGCAAGACAGAATGTTGGACTCACATCTAGAAGAAGATCGTCAGATACTAATAAAAGTAGTGTATGAAATAACACTTAGGGTAGCAACCCATAGTGGTTATCCCTAGTTATCTTGTGACTTACAATATCTAACCTAGAAATTCTTCCACCCTTTAAACAATAATGATTACAACTAAGCTAAAACAGATAGGTAGATTTCTAGACACAGATTGGTAGACCCAATATTTGGATGAAGAGATAGCTGAGTACTATAGGTAGCTTTCAAATTAGATTAGATGTACTTGACTTATTTGGGTCATCAGTGACTATTAGTCTCATATTTTCACCTTTGATAATTCGATTAGTTAAGCTAGTATCTGTAATAGAACAATTGGATTAAAGGTGAGAGTATCGACATATATTAGCCTTAAGTTGGATATCGTGAACTACCTATAATGAACGACCAGTTACAAACTAGATGGTACCTATATAGTTTGGATGAAGGATACGCATTGAGTAAACTAGGAGAAACCTCAGGTTCGAGATAAAAAGGGTAGAGTGGCAACAAGATGAGATTCATGACAAGTACCTGGCCTTGAGTTTTTTTTTTTAATTTAGAAAATTACCTGAAGAGGAGACAAGGACATTGGCTCGAGATGATGACAGACTTGAGAGTGAGCTACAGTACCATCCGAGAAAAAGCCAACGTAGTAGCTGACGCATTAAGTAGGAGACCCATGGCATTCTCTTGATTACCAGTAACACCAGTTGAGAGATTTAGAGTTGTTAGGTATAGAGGTCATTATTGCCCGGAACAAACGGCCCGTTATCAAGTTAGCAGGTGCAATCGACATTGGTTGAGAAAGATCAAGGCTGCCATGCAACAGATGCCGGATTCCAGAGGCTTTGTCAGAGGACAGAGGCCGGGATGCAGATAGGATTATGCATACATGAGGATTGACTTGAGATGTGAAGGTCGTCTCTATGCTCCGAAAGGAGAACTTCATTAGGAGCTGATATTGGAGGCGCACAGTTCAGCATGCTCTATTCATCCAGGAGGCACAAGATGTACAGAGATATTAATGTAGTACTAATGATAGCATAGAATGAAGAGGAAGATAGCCGCTTTATGGCAAAGTGCCTGGTGTGTCAGCAGGTCAAGACTGAGCATTAGAGGTCTGTAGGTTTACTTTATTCCACTCCCGATACCTGAGTGATAATAGAAGAACATCACTATGGACTTCGTTACGGACTTTTCGAGGAGTCCCATTGATCGCAATGTAGTATGGGCGATCGTGGATCGACCTACAAAGTCCGCTCACTCTTTACCTTTCAGAGTTCGACTATCTATAGAGATCTTAACAGATATGTATATGAGGGAGATCATGCGACCGCATGGATGCCAGTAGGTATAGCGTCTGACAGGGATACGAGGTTCATATTTTACCTTCGAATTAGAGTTGAAAACAAGATCAACATACTAGAAAGATATGAAGGTGTGTAGGAGACAAGGATAAGAAAAATATATTAGAGTCACGTAACCCAAGGACAAAAATTTTGATATTGACTAGAGGGATAATAATTATAGTATTGTAATGCTTTTGTAGTTTCAAGGATTTAGCACAGGAAGAATTTTGCCGATCAGTCTTAAAGTGCTACGAATTTCAAGGAACAAGATACAGGTTTAGGTCACACACCGACTCATTAGTCAATCGGTAGATGATTACCACTAGACTCTTAGATTATATATTGGCACATGAGTATGGAATATGAAAGGAAGATAGAAGTCTGACAGGAATAGTAGCTAATTATTGTGGATTACACATAAACTGCTTAAGGATAGGGATTTAGACTTTGGAGTAATAGGACAAGAGCTTCCTGAACCTAATCCTTAGTAGTAGGTGGTGTTATGGGAACCTATATCCTATTTGTCCTAGCCGATAAATTTTAGGGTTAGTATTCTTATTGGTTACCTTTTGTTCTAGGGTACTTAGATAGGGTACTTAGAATGACTGAATAGATATTCATTATATAATTTCTATATATTCTTAGTACTATGTAATAAGTGGAGGCTAAGGTTGTATTTCATTATATATACCTCTCCTAGGAATTGTTTGAGTTGAGCTTCTAGCCTAGGTATGACTGACTAGCTAGATTAGACTTGTTGCTGCTAAAGGCAATTGTAAGGAGTTAAGTTACCTGATTCTATTGTGGATACTATAGGACGATGACGTTATACCTAGGAAGAAATATTAAGATATTAACCGTCCTAGTGGTAGAAGAAGGTTAGGACAGTGTTCGAGGTACGTATCGAACAAACATCAGGCTCAGGAGTGTACCCAATATGTCAATAGAGCCAGCAAATAGTGCAAAGGCCAGCTCCACCGGTCCTAGATATGTCTGTAGTATTGCTAGATAATATATGGTTTATTATGTGTTATTTTAATTTCGAGGACAAAATTCTTATAAGTTGGGTAGATTGTAAATCCCCTCGACCAAATTTAGGCCTACTTAGCTTAGATGGAAAGATTAGGGTTAATTTGGAGACAATTAGAATTAATACGCAGTATTTTATATTTATTGTGCAATATTTATATCACTTAGTGCGCCTTACAGTTGCTTTGATATTCAGAGCACTACACTAGTTATTACCTGCAAACAAATTCCATATACTTTTTCTAGACATGCCAGCTTACTATTCTGATCCTTGTGTAACTCACAAATACTCTATCTTGTGCATCATTTTAATCGCACAAAAATCGTTACAAATGTCCCTGTTTAAATTCAATTAAATCCAACTTTGCATTCCTTGTGCGTTTCAATCGAAATTGGAGACACAACCTTGACCCGTTTTGTGCAAACCAATTTATGATAATATTCTATTCTGAGTCCTCTACGTCAATGACACTGGTGTCCCACCTAATTTTAACCCCAGGTACTTTCAATTAATTCAAGAACACTGTGCGCATTAGTTTTAGTTAATTTAATTTAATTTCTGTCTTTGTGAAAATTTCCAATTGTTTGGCACTTTTATGTAAAAGTGCATTGAGGTGTCCACACCATTGGACAATACATAAAAAAATCTATCTTCCCCTTCATGCAAAATTTTCCATAATTTTTGAAATGTGCAACACGCAACATCGCCCCCCCCCCCCACTTAATTCTAGCCTTACATTTAAATAATGCAAATTATAGCCCTCCAAACAATCCCCTTGTCAAGCCTTGGCCCATCCCAAGGAGATGTTGACCAAGCCCACTTACCTTGGTCAACCCAAACCCAAGTTCCACATATATATAATAACTTTTCCTTCCCTTTTCCTTTATTTTTCTTAAAAATCTCCTAAACCTAAACCTAGCCCTAGCCACAACCACTCCCCTTTTACTGTTCATCTCCTTCCTCTCTCCACCGACCGGAGCCAGCCCCCACCGGAGCAGCGAGTCCGGCCACCCCCTTCTCTGGATCTGCCACCGTGGTCACCAACAACACCTCCACTCGCTGCCACCATCACCCTTTCCCTCGACCTCGATCGCCTTCACGAGCTCCTACCTCCCTCATCCCTCTACCGCCGGACCGCCATCACCGCCACCGTCGTCATCCACAATATCTCGACCACCAACCTAGCTATCTCCACCAACAACCACCACCTCCCCCGCTGCCAACCATAGAGCCACCACCATCGTCATCAACCCCGCCACCGCCATCTCCCCGAGCAGCCTCGCCACCGCACCCCGACTTCCCCAAGACCTCCTCCGCCCGAGCCCGACCGTTACAGCAGCCCCCTCTCCTCTTCTTCTTCCACGACTTCTTCTTTCCTGATTTCTCCTCCACTTCCACCCTCCGACATCACGACCACCGCCACCTCGCCATCACGACCATCGCCACCTTCCTCCACCGCCGGAGCCAACCCCCTCGAGGAGCAGCAGCCACCGCCACCCACTGTTGCTGTTGTTGCTCCAACTGCTGCTGTAGACGCTGCCGTTGCCGACCTGGTCGCTGCCACCGCACCGTCGGTGACCCCCGACCACCGGCAGGCACCTCCCACTGACCGGCCTCCCTCGAGTGTCCCCGAGCCACGCTGGGACTGAACATCACCTTCCCGCGGCCGCGAGGAACCGCGACTCAAACCCGAGTTCGGGAATCCGAGTTCAACCTCCCCGATTCACGAGAAGATTTCTTCCTCCATGCTCAACCGATTCTCGAAACGCCTTCTCTGGTATACTCTCTATGTAACCCTCTTTCAAAGTCTTCATTTAGAATAATTTATTTTGATTTTTATTGTTTGTTAATTAAGATCCAAAATCGAATAAAAATAGTTTTTAAAATATTAAAATTCCCTGGTACGAAGTGGGTCCCGTTAATTCGGGCATCCACGTCGCGTACCAATTTTACCGAAAGGTGCACACTATCAATACGGACGTGTAGGATTTCGCGAAAGTTAATTTGGATGTGCGTGCACACCGGAATCAGCGTGTATCCGTCGACGACACCCCGTATCGATCCTATGCTGGAACTCGTTGTAACTTCGTGTGTGATCGTCATTTCAAAACGAAACTTACGCCATCGGACTCGTAGCGATACGCTGGTCCTGTGACCCAAGTTTGGTTCGATTCTGAGAATGTTGACAAAATTTCGTATCGTGGGCCCTACGGCTCCACTCGACGGACGATTTTGTGATTGATTTATCGGAATCCAGTTTTGGATATTCTGTTGGGTTCGTATCATCGTTCTGGACTTGTTGACACTAAGTTTGACGAATTTGGAGAACCTTGTCTTTGGCACATTTTTTGGTGCAAGACGGGGCCCACTTGTGGATCCTGTGTTGACCAAAAACTGTATTTTTGCCCCTATGTCCAAATTGGACGTATATATATGTTTTTCTGAGTATCTCACTCATTCCGGGACTATTAGTAATATTTGTGACAGCATCCGGGGATATCAGCTCCAGTTTCCATTGTTGTACTGCTACTTCCATGGCTAGACGTGTACGCATCTTCGCCTGGCTTCCAAGCAAGTATACCTTGCATTGTTGTACTGTTTAAATTCAGTTATTTTAGTTACATGTTTTATTATTTTAATATTATATAACTGTGCGTGTCCAAGAAGACTCAGGTGCAGTCAACGAAGACGTTGACGTTAGGACTTGTGTTTGACCTAGTGTCTAGTAGACCCATCTAAAGTTATGGAGTTATCGGTATGACTTTCCAGGCCTTGACACGTATCATTTCACGTCATAGAGTGAGTTCATATAGCGACACATGTCTCATAATCGACTGGCCATCGGTGTGAGCAACACGTGTAACAGTATTTAGCTTAGTTGTTTATTTCTATAGAGACTTGCATTTTAGTACGAGATGTCTACGTCGTGTTCGCGACTTGTACATTTGCATTGGGCGGAGAGGACGACTAGTAGGCGTATGGGACACCCACCTCCTTTATACAGATACCATACTCGACGGAGTGATATGGACGTATATATTTATGCAGATACCACGTTCTTTAGAGTGTTGGACATTACTTATGGTTTTTGTAGATACCACACTCTATAGAATATTGGACGTTATTATACAGATACCATACTTCATGGGGCTGGACATTATTATATTGCAGAGTGCCCTCGAATGGGGGCATATGTGGCATATACTAGCCAGTCACGACGATTGGTAAATTACGTCAGCATATGTCTAGCCTACACTTTTCCATACATAATAAGTTATCTTCAAATTGCATGTCACTTAGCTGGATAGTTCACCCTTGAGTTTTCATAGTATTTACTTTATGGCATGTATTTTTGTATCTTGTTACGTCCCTCTAAGGACCTGGTTCCCTTCCAGGTTATTTGCGCAGTTTACAGGATGCATGATATAGTGGAGTATGGACATCGTTGCAGGTATCTTTACATTTTCAGCTATTACAGTCATGTACTACTTTTTATTTTTATTCTGCTTTTATAGCCTAGTGTTTATAGACTTGTGTTATTCTTTTGGTCTATTCGAATATATGTATTATTAGGCTGCAGACTGATGATACATATCGTTCTTTCTTGAGATTATTTACCATGGATTGAGATTTAGATTTAGTTGTTGTATGTTAGAAATAGATTATTACTTGGATCACTTGACCATGGACAGCGTAAGTGCACTTCGTCGGGTCCATTAAATTGGAAAGCCTTACGGAGTCGTACCAGCTGGCCATTACTACGTGTCTGGTCCCATAGATTTTGGGATTGGGGCGTGACACAAGGAGCACAAGGAGGAAGAGCATTGGTGAAGGGATCATGTCCGGATCGTGTCCAATTATATTTTTATTAGAAATCTATGTCCCAATTGGTAATTCCTAAATTTTCCTCTCATTATAGCTTCTTAATCATGTATTTGACCATTTGGAATGACCCCATGGCATAGGACTACCTATAGGAACAAATTTTAGGCTATTTGGCTATGTATTGTGAGTTTTATGTGGTATTTTGTGTCAATATTGGGAAAATTATGAATTTGATACATCAATTATGTGTCATGAGACCAATTAGATCTAATTAGACTTAGATCGGGGTTATGGGACTAGGTACGTGTCCATAAATGGATACTTGTAGGCCGTATCATGGCATTTTGTGATACGGTGTGACACATGGCCCAATTTTGGGTGATGGGTTTAAATTCTTCTATATTCTCATCGTAGCAAGTTAATTTAATTGTATTATGAGGTATTACATATATATATTGCTAATTATAGAAGAACTTGGATTTTGGTTCTTCATTGGACACGTATCATGAGTTCTCACATTTGACACCCTTGGTGTTTGAATAATTGACACTAGTGTATTATATATATATATATATATATATATATATATATATATATATATATTTGTGACTGTGTTGTGTTCCCTGTGTGTGAGTGTAAGAGGGAGAGCTCTCCTCAGGTGTGTGTGTGTGTATGTGCTATTGTGGACTATTTGGGACTGTGTGTGCAGTGCAATGAGGTTTGGCACCTTCTATAAACAGCAAGTGAGGAAGAGGGTGGTCTGCACTACTGTGTAGACAATTGGCTCATCTGCAAGTGCCGTGGTGCAAGTGTACAAGTAATACACAATAGCATCAGACTTTTGGTTAATTTCAGAGAATAAGGAAAGGGTATTGGGTATGGTGAGAAAGTTTCTCACTGAGATTTCAACACTGAGGGGAGCTCGAGGCTTGGTTGCTTCAGGTTGGAGCAATTATTGCTGTTGGTGTTGTTATTGAGGTTGTTGTTGGTAATGGTTAAGGGGGTTGAGGAATGGGGAGCTCGGGTAAGCACTCCAGTAAAAGATGGCAGTGACAAGTAGCAAGGATCCAGAATGGTCAGGCTTAACATAAAGACATAGAATAGGATGTGCAAGAATGCTTAGTGTAGGGAGGTGTCGGGTAGTATAAAACCAATATGGAATGGTGTATGGGGGTGGACTGATACACAAGTATCATTCCAGTATCAGTGAGATTGACTGTCATATTAGTGTAGTGTGAGGGGGTATTGGAGTGACATCTAAGGAGGCAGTGAGGTGTTAACATGAGCATAAGTATAGTATTTAAGTAAGGGAGTGTTAGTGTTAATGTCGAGTGTGGGTACTTATGGGTTAGATATTGTAATGTGCAGTTGGGGTTTAGGGTGTTTATGTATTGGTTGAACAAGGGGCAGTGTTGGGAGTTCAGGTCCAGTATAGAGGATGTCAAGTTGAATCAATTATAGCTGATATATATATGTGTGTTGGATATGAAGAGGGAGTATTTTGGTATTGCAGTAGTTTGAGGATTACTTCAGACCTAGGCAAGAGTGCTTTAGCTCAGGCACTTGTGTGCAATATGTAGGCAGAAATGAAGAGAGTAGCATCAGATGCAACATCAACTGCTAGTGCAGTTGGATGGGGAAAGATGTAAACCCCTCACCCAAAATAGATATTTTGTGTATATTTTATATTATTATATTTATTATAGATATTGAATTTCTTTAGAGTATTCTCTTAGTTAATTAGTAAATGAATTTTTTGATATATTTACTTATATAAATATTTATTTAGAATCATTTTTCGGTTATTTTAGATTTTTGAAGATTTTTCTAGAATTTTTAGGTAATTAAAACATAGGGAACATAAACTTCTAGGACTTCCATGATTTATTATGAGACCATACTTGCATATTATTCCTACCAAATATTTATTTTAGGTTAAAATATTTAATTATATTTTCTGTAATTTATTTAGAATTTTAAGAAATTTATTTAGATTTTTAAAATTATTTAGGATTTATTTCGATATATATAGTCTTAATATTAGATAGATGCTAATTTAGTGTTAATAGATATTAATAAGATTATATATAAATTATTTGTATTATCTTTAATTCTATTTAATATTATAAATTATTGAGATAAACTTAAACTCTATTTTTAAATTAATTCAAATCCTGAGCCTACTAGGAAAGCAACTTCATGCATATCATATCCTTATTTAAACTGATCCTATTCATATTCAAATTAGCCAATCCTAGTCGTATTCAATTAAGTAGTCTCCACCATTATAAATACCTCATCCTTCATATTTTTTTTCCCCAAATTCACCTCTTTTTTGTCCAAAAAGAGTCAAAATTTGTCATAAATTTTGCCTCATTTTCTAGTATGTTACGACGACTTAAAAAGACGATATCTCCTAGCTCCGGACTCCAAATGCGCTCCAGTTTTTTTTGTTAGAACCATATCAAGGTTAGTTTTCTGAATATATAAATTATTTTAATAATTTCAGAACCTATTTTTCCAAAAAATTCTAAAAGTGTCAGTTGTCCGAAATCAGACGCGTTTTGGTATTTTCGAGATTTCGGGAGATCCCGAACTCAGAATTACAAACCGTTCGAAGTTTCGGAAAGCTGACATGATGAAATTCCAGAAAAAAAATTTAAAGAATTTAAAATATAAGTTTATTCTACTGTAAAATTTGTGCAACGTAGACTTAAATAGGAAACCACCGAAAACTGTCATCTGTGCGCCCTTGTGGCCATAACTCTTTACTGACTTGTGATTTTATGAAACCGTCTATTCCAGTGTTCATGTAGCATTAAAATATATAGGATTCCATACAAAAATCTAGGATTTGAGTCGGTTGACTTTTTGGTCAACGGATTGCCTCGATTTGTGTTCCACGGATCACAAATCCTTAAAGTTGACTTTCTTTGAACCAAAATTAGAGCTTAACAATAAAATCAAATTATAATAAGATTAAAATACTATTTTAGGTTATTTTATTCAGAATTAAAATAGATTAAAATGGAGGAACCTATTCATCCACTTTTGTAACCTAACTTATTTAATTTATGTGACGGGTAGATCGGACGACGCCTTGAGTTGGAACTTCATTCTTTTCAGATCAGGCAAGATACCTTGCCAAATTGCTTACAGTATTTTGCATACTTAGTATATTTATTGCATCTCTGTTTATTTATTGCATGTGTAGTTCCTTTCAGTCATTACTATATATTAGATATGTTGACACACACTTGACACTTAGTATCATAAGAGGACAATCATTAGGCGTATGGGCTTTTAACCACTTTGGTAAACCGTAGTAACTAGTACGCACTATGGTGGTCGTATCCGATGGTCGCTACCCCCGAGGTATGTCGATTGATGGAGTCCGAGGGTCGCTACCCCCGAGATATGTCGGCTGATGATGTCCACTAACGAGTGTGTGAGTTGTAAGGTAGATCGAGTAGCCTACCATTGCCCATACGTCGAAAAGTTGTTCTCATTTGCATTCATATAGATTGTCTTGTACAGCGTACTTATATATTTTTTACCTATTATGCATGTTTACTGTATTCAAATTGGCTTGTTGTTCTGTATCTTGTTACGTCCCTCTGAGGACCTGGTCCCCTTCCAGGTGTATCTGTTCTTGAGTATTTGCAGGAGCGCAGATTTGGATGATTATATATGTTTCGTGGATGTCTTCTCTTCAAGCCCGTGGTCTTTAGCTGGTATTCTTATATTGTGTTTATTGTGTTGTACTTTTCTATTCGAGTTGGTAGTAGATTTGTTTCCATCCATCTATCATCCTTAGATACTTATATTAAGATCTAGTTTCATAGATACTGGTTATTTATTTATATTTGATTTTCGTGGATGAGATTTAGATTGTACCCTGTGACTTGTGATACTTTTTATACCACTTGTGGATTTGATATTCATATTACAGCGTACGTATGGGTTATGGTTTCCATATATTGGAGTTGCCATATCCATGCGGCTGGCATGCTTACGTGTCCTAGTCCTATGTATTTTGGGACTGGGGCGTGACATATTTTTGTGGTGGCCCATGCAGGTCGAGAGTATATTGTCTCAGTTACGTTATTGTACCGAACAAGCCTGCACCTAGGAATAGAGTATAGGATCTCATCTACAATTGACTATGATTCGCTCTCCCTCCAATCCATTCTATTTGAATATTTGTATCCTGCTTGATTCATGTACTTCCCTGATAATTCCTTGAGTATAGCCCCTCCTAGAATATATATGTCCCTGTTGTTAGATGATAAGTAAGGTAACCTTCCTATTAAGAGTACAACTAGAGTGTTGGCACACCACTAAGTTTAGGATATCTAGTGAACCCTAGAATTCCTTATCTATAGATTGGTTACCATGATCCCTTGATATATTATGAAGACTTGAGAGTAGTATAGACGCTACTAGAGTCAGTTAGAAATTTAACCATATTGTTTGACCCTAGTATTGAGGGACCACTAGAAATCCAAGGTCGAATATTATGACCAACCCTAACTTTTGTAGTGAGATAGTAATATTAAAACTGTAAACTTAGATCATTGTCTTATTATTAGTAGACAGCACCTTAGGAAGCCTAGAGGAATGTAATCAAATACTTTTTCCTTGATCATACCTCGAACATAGCAACTAGTATACCACTTCCCCTTAGAGAACCATGATGCTATCTAGAGCCCTCTATTTTAATTTCATATTGTTCCTCTGCGACCTTAGCGTTCGCTAATTGCACAACGACTAAATTTTGTTCCTCTATTCTTCATCTTTCAACTCGTGCCATCTGACACTTTTGATTGTAGGCCAGGTGATTTATTCTGTATTAAGGACATATAGCCTGCTAGGATTTTAAAATTTTGAAATTGTGTTCTTAGTAGTTAGAACTTGATGGTTTAAGCTATTCTTGTAGATTGAGACCTGGTGCTTATCCCTTAGCTTTAAATTGCGTAATATGTACCCCACCTCAATACGAGTTATATTCCTATTCCCTTGAGGCCAGTAACTGTTCCATTCTTACTATTGACACTTGCACTAAGGCTAAGACTTAGGACGACCATGACCTATGTAATGAAAGAGGATACCCTAATAAGTACCAAGACCCCTTCTCGTAGACCTTAACAAGAGTTTCTACGGTATCCTTAAGACGATTACAATATTAGTTTATTATTATAAGTTGGGTATATACCTCACAATATAGTATCACATAGTCTTTTGACCTATTATTGAAGTGTAACTGAATGACATTACCTGTATGCTAGCTTAGGACGACAGTATTTTTTTCAGACTGTAGAACTTAGAGGCTATACCCCTACTTTGTCGACTATCGACTTAGACAAGGAATTAGTATGACAACTGTAGAGATTATGGAGTCTTATCTTTTGTGAACTTGAATTGTTATGTACCTTCTTTCATCATAATCCAGTGTAATTATATTTGTTGTACTACCTTGACTTATGCTGCTATTATAGCCTAGTTTTTGCAAGCTTATTCTTTTATCGAGCTTGCTCATGACATATGTATTATTGGGTGCACACAATAATATAATTGCCTAATCAGAACCGGTGCATTAAGGTCTAGCTAACCTTAGTGCGCTTGGTTCACTCTTCGCATGACTACTTTACGTAGATTAAGATATATGGTAGTAGATGGATATCCTTGCCCCTAGATATGTCTGACATATCGTATCGGTTACATAACTGTACTGATACGAGCATGCAAATAGGAAATTACCAAAAATAGGATTTTAATCCACAACTGTCTTGACAACTCTCTTTTCGAATTCTTTAATCCCTTTGAACCTCGTACTTATATCCTATCACCTTCATCTTGAATTCTTTATTATTGCTCTCCGTCTTCCCTTATTTCGGAAAGACGAAACCTCGTGCTGGTATAAGTTGACATTGATAGTACTAGATATATCCCATAAAGCTAATCACATGACTTAGTGACTCTCTTTTATAATTGATTAAGGGCATACCATAGGTGATATGTTTGGTGTTAAAATTTCTGAGGATTGAATAACGTGATTAAATAATTTGAGAAATAGTTTTCTTAAAAGTATAGCCTTATTTGATAGGTGGGTAAATTCTAAGTTGGGTAGAAATTGCATTGTTAAACTTGAGGTGAATTCTTTTATATTGTGATCAAGTGAGATTAGATAGAGAGAAACCATGTCCTATTTTAATTTCGAGGACGAAATTTTTGTAAGTTGGGTAGATTGTAAACCCCCTCACCCAAAATAGATATTTTGTGTATATTTTATATTATTATATTTATTATAGATATTGAATTTCTTTAGAGTATTCTCTTAGTTAATTAGCAAATAAATTTCTTGATATATTTACTTATATAAATATTTATTTAGAATCATTTATAGGTTATTTTAGATTTTTGAAGATTTTTCTAGAATTTTTAGGTAATTAAACATAGGGAACATAAACTTCTAGGACTTCCATGATTTACTATGAGACCATACTTGCATATTGTTCCTACCAAATATTTATTTTAGGTTAAAATATTTAATTATATTTTCTGTAATTTATTTAGAATTTTAAGAATTTTTTTTAGATTTTTAAAATTATTTAGGATTTATTTCGATATATATAGTCTTAATATTAGATAGATGCTAATTTAGTGTTAATAGATATTAATAAGATTATATATAAATTATTTTTGTTATCTTTAATTCTATTTAATATTATAAATTATTGAGATAAACTTAAACTCTATTTTTAAATTAATTCAAATCCTGAGCCTACTAGGAAAGCAACTTCATGCATATCCTATCCTTATTTAAACTGATCCTATTCATATTCAAATTAGCCAAACCTAGTCGTATTCAATTAAGTGGTCTCCACCATTATAAATACCTCATCATTCATATTTTTCTTCCCCAAATTCACCTCTTTTTCGTCCAAAAAGAGTCAAAATTCGTCATAAATTCTGCCTCATTTTCTAGTATGTTATGACGATTTAAAAAGACGATATCTCCTATCTCCGGACTCCAAACGTGCTCCAATTTTTTTTGTTAGAACCATATCAAGGTTAGTTTTTTAAATATATAAATTATTTTAATAATTTTAGAATATATTTTTCCAAAAAATTCTAAAAGTGCCAGTTGTCCGAAATCAGACGCATTTTGGTATTTTTGAGATTTTGGGAGATCCCGAACTCAAAATTATAAGACGTTTGAAGTTTTGAAAAGATGACATGATGAAATTACAGAAAAGTATTGTTACAGAATTTAAAATATAAGTTTATTCTACTTTAAAATTTGTGCAACGTAGATGTAAATAGGAAACCACCGAAAACTATCATCTGTGCACCCTTGTGGCCATAACTCTTTACTGACTTATGATTTTATGAAACCGTCTATTCCACTATTCATATAGCATTAAAATATATAGGATTCCATACACAAATCCAAGATTTGAGTTGGTTGGCTTTTTGGTCAACGGATTACCTCGATTTGCATGCCACGGATCACAAATCCTTAAAGTTGACTTTTTTTGGACCAAAATTAGAGCTTAACAATAAAATCAGATTATAATAAAATTAAAATACTATTTTAGGTTATTTTATTCAGAATTAAAATAGATTAAAATAGATTAAAATGGAGGAACCTATTCATCCACTTTTGTAACCTAACTTATTTAATTT
Source organism: Iris macrosiphon (assembly GCA_036927795.1). Lineage (NCBI taxonomy): Eukaryota > Viridiplantae > Streptophyta > Magnoliopsida > Asparagales > Iridaceae > Iris > Iris macrosiphon. The sequence goes on from JAYESA010000018.1 coordinate 63,463,681, forward strand.
ATGTGACGGGTAGATCGGACGACGTCTTGAGTTGGGACTTCATTCTTTTTAGATCAGGCAAGATACCTTGCCAAATTGCTTACAGTATTTTGCATGCTTTGTATATTTATTGCATCTTTGTTTATTTATTGCATGTGTAGTTCCTTTCAGTCATTACTATATATTAGATATGTTGACACACACTTGACACTTAGTATCATGAGAGGACAATCATTAGGCGTATGGGCTTTTAACCACTCTGGTAAACCGTAGTAACTAGTACGCACTATGGTGGTCGTATCCGATGGTCGCTACCCCCGAGGTATGTCGATTGATGGAGTCCGAGGGTCACTACCCCCGAGGTATATCAGCTGATGATGTCCACTGACGAGTGTGTGAGTTGTGAGGTAGATCGAGTAGCCTACCCTTGCCCATACGTCAAAAAGTTGTCCTCATTTGTATTCATATAGATTGTCTTGTACAGCGTACTTACATATTTTTTACCTATTATGCATGTTTACTGTATTCAAATTGTCTTGTTGTTCTGTATCTTGTAACATCCCTCTGAGGACCTGGTCCCCTTCCATGTGTATCTGTTCTTGAGTATTTGCAGGATCACAGATTTGGATGGTTATATATATTTTATGGATGTCTTCTCTTCTAGCCTGTGGTCGTTAGCTGGTATTCTTATATTATGTTTATTGTGTTGTACTTTTCTATTCGAGTTGGTAGTAAATTTGTTTCCATCCATCTATCATCCTTAAATACTTATATTGAGATCTAGTTTCATAGATACTGGTTATTTATTTATATTTGATTTTCGTGGATGAGATTTAGATTGTACCCTATGACTTGTGATACATTTTATACCATTTGTGGATTTAATATTAATATTATAGCGTACGTATGGGTTATGGTTTCCATATATTGGAGTTGCCATATCCATGCGGCTGGCATACTTACATATCCTAGTCCTATGTATTTTGGGACTGGGGCATGACAAAGGATGTGTCCAGGTAGTTTATTAGCAAGGGTATCCTAGGTTATCTTGGGTAGGGTTCAGGGGTTTGTTAGTTAAGATGTGTAATGCAATTATCAATATATTAAAGAGTGTACCCTCATATGCAGATCAGAACCATTAGGTAGGTATCAGTGTGTAAGGGTAAGGTAAGGGAAAAGTTTAGTGCCAATTAGTTGTTTGATAATAAACGAAAAAAATAAAACAAGGTTTATACGAAACCCTCTCTTTGGTTTACAAACAAGAAGTACAATTAATCCTATACGAGGATGTCAAGTACAAAATTGAATCTGGGTAAATATTGCTATAGGAGTCTGATCTACGATCGATCACTTTGTCCCTTGGACCACACGATGATGAAGAAGTGTTGTAGAAGACGGAGAAGCTTCAAAGATTGCAAAGGGGAGTGGATGCTCGATGCCAAAATCGTCGAACACTACTCTCTGTCTGTGCTCTGGATTCTTCTCTCTCAAAAATCAAATTCCGACCCTTCAACCCTGGACCTCTGTCAATAGAGGTCTCTATTTATAGGGTTTGGTGACAGTAACCATCCAGTCGGCGTAGAAGTCGAATAGTGGAGAGTGTGGCACCTTTTACGCGGCGGTAATAATAAGTGCCATCCATGTATAAATGATCCTCCTAATCTGCGTGTGATGCGTATCCCATCATGAGATAATGCGTATAACTGCTGCAAAGATTACGGCATGCAAGCCACGTAGGTAGTTGTCCCTCGCATAGAAAAGGTTGGCGTAGAAGCCAATAACTGTCACCATGGCGTAGAAGCCGAGTAGTTGTCAAGTTGGTATAGAAGCTGAGTAGGCGTGGAAGCCCAGTACGCGTAGAAGCCTAATGCTGCATGGATAGGTAGATAGCCTATCCTCCTTTCTTGACTGAGGGCTTGAGCTAATTCTGGACCAAATAGCCTTATTACGCACTAATACAAATATAGCCTAAGTTGGCGTATTCCGAGGAGATAGCATACGGCGTACTCCTATGGTTGAAAATAGCCAGGTCGGCGTATTTCAAGGAGATAGCGACATGCTCCTATAGCTGAAAATAGCCTGATGGCGTAATATGCAAAGGTGATGAGGTGGACGTATTAGCCGTAATTATAGCTCATCCAGTCTTTGAAAGTAGAACCAAATCTCGTGCATTAAATACAGAGATCTGCCCCCATCACGTGCATTAACTGCAGAGACGTGCCTCGAGCTCTGTACGAAGAGCTTCTTTTGACATAGCGGTTCATTTTGTCTCTTGTTGAGCGTAAAAGTTTGCATCTGCCTGTATTAAACTAGGCAGCGTATTCCCTTATATGCGTAAAAGCACTTTGTATCAAAGAAATGTCACTAAACGATGGTTTGGGTCTCTGTGACGCACCATCATTACAGCCGTCGTCTGGATAGTCGTGCAGTACTCTTTGTCAGGAGTCAGGTTTACTGCATAATTTGATAGGTTCGTTCATGGAATACGAAGAGTTTCTCGTACAACCTCCCACTGCATTAAAAGCGAGTAGGTTTTACGCCCGAGTGGTGATGTAACAACCTTTTTATGCTGAAGCAGTCTGGAAATACTGCATTACGCTGGTTGTTTTGGAGCTATGTTTACGCTGTACTAGCGATAAAGCTCTGCTGTACGCCGATGGCTCTGAGGTCATTTCTTACGCCACACAACACTAAAATTCTGCTTTACATGGGTCTTATGCATACTGCGTATAGCTCTACAGCGTATTTTTTATGCTTCTACAAGACTCCTTTCAAAGTTTTCAAATTTTTCGTAATTTGAAATACTTTGAATGAAGCATGAAACGGTCAAGTCTGACTCGTTCCTCGAGGCTGATTTTTTGGCAAATTTTTGGAGATTTGTTGGGATTTGATGTATTCTCTTTTGCCTATATAAAGGCTGATGAGTTAACCTGTTCTTCCTATATTTCCTTTACCACACAGAGATGATTGCCGGTCTTCGTTAGGTTGACTTGAGGAAGAAGAAGACCATGTTCTTCTAGCATGTAAGGAGCCAAAAAAGAAGACGTCTTCGAGAAAATATCCTCTGCAATGATGGATCATGGAAGGATATCATAGCTTCCTTTGCTCGGGATGATCAGCAATTTCATATGGCGATTCGTCCAGGAGAGAGGAAGGGTCACATTTGGCCACACAGCTTGCAAGCTGTATTTTCTCCCATTACGACGGTGGACGAGGGCAGACAAACTGACCCTGTCTTCCAGTATTGAGTTGGATCTGAATCCTAACTCAATCTGTCATAGCGTATGGAGGATGGGCTCTTGAATAATTTAGACAAGCCCAGTTGTGTATCCTCCCGCCATTAATCATTTTCTTGTTAATCGGCCGCGGAAACCGACTAACTGCTGAAGAAGACGGAAGAAGATCTCCACCAATACGAGAACCTGACAGAACAGACTCTTGGTGTGATCCTTAAATGAAAATGAGAAACCCTTGGTAGAATAAGGATTTTCATCATATATAATCATGAAGATGAAAACCCTTTATAAACTAGAATTCCATCATATGTAATCATGATTTAATAAAGTTGTCTTCTTTTACGCATCTGATGATTTGCCATTTTTTTTTTGCTGTGATGAAGTCTGAATAGTGTGCAGCTTTGACACGTCTGAATAGCTTTACGTCGACTCTAATAAAAAGAGTATTTGGTCCCGTCCTGTCTTTTACGCGTAACTAACGATGCATAGAAAGCTACTTAGCATTTAAGTCGAATATTCGAACTGTCCTGCTGTTAGGAATGAGAAACTGCGTAGAATTCTGAACTGTCACTCTTCTGATAAGGAGAATTTTTGTTCAGACCATCATCTTCAAGAATGATTTCCCGAGAACTCCTTGAAATAGGGCAAGAAATGGCTGTCAAAACTGACCATGCTTGAACTGTAGAGTAAATATTCTGACTAGATTTCGGATGAACGTCCAATCGACCCAAGGAGAAGAGTCATTTCCAATGCTGAACTCTATATGCTTTGGGTACTTGGGATGTTTTGAGGCCAAGAAGGAGCATCTTCTGTGTGAACCCTTATAATTGGCTATCTTGAGAATTGTTCAGATATACGCCTACTCTGGCCTGCGTATTTTCAGATATGCAGAGATTCATAGATCCGTAGCATAGATGAGCATAAAATCATAGGTTTGTAGCCTCTCGAGCGTGAAAGCTGCTGAGCATAAGAGCATCTGGGGGTAAAACCATAGATTTATAGCCTCTGACAAGAAAGCTTCCGAGCGTGAAGTCGTAGATTTGTCGCCTCTGAGCGTAAAAAGCTTCTGAGCGTAAAATCATAGATTTGTAGCCTCTGAGCGTAAAAAGCTTCTGAGCGTGAAATCATAGATTTGTAGCCTATGAGCGTAAAGTTGTAGGTTTGTAGCCGCTCGAGCGTAAAAGCTAACGAGCATAAAAGCATCCGGGCATAAAACCGTAGACTTATAGCCTCTGAGCGTAAAACCGTAGATTTGTGGCTTTTCGAGCGTAAAAAGCTCCTTGGCGTAAAATCACGAATCTGCTCTGCACGTAAAACTTTTTGAATTCGCTGACTGTCCATCTTCCCTAAGGGATTCGAGGAGTCCATCTGAACTCTATAAATACCCCACGGTCTTCAGAGAGAAAACTCTTCACCTGTCTTTTGCAAAAGAAAAAAAAACTTCGTCTCTTTGAGAACTCTTCTTTGTTTCTTCTCTGAGCACTCTGAGTTTTTTAGCAATGGCACCGAAACAATCTTCGACTGCTAAGGAGAAGAAAGCTGCCTCCTCTTCTCGCTCCTCTGCTCAAGCACGAGCGACTCCGATTGGGCTAAGTGAAACTCGCTCTGAACGAAGTATCCCACCGACAAGTTGTGCACCGGGCGTTATAGGTAAAGCTTTTGGGATAACAAAAAATAAAGAAAACCCTTCACACATATTGTATGTGGATGCGCTAGGTCATCTTCTGTGCTGAACGCCTCTTCGAGGAAGATGATGCACAGAGATATTTCATCTTTTACGCCCACATTTCTAATGTGTCAGCGTAAAAACTCCATATTTTTGCAGTCTGGCGTAAAAACTTTGACTGTCAAAATTTGGCGTATACTACAAATTTTGGGTGTTACGCTCTGGATGAAAATTCTGGCATAACAACTCAAATTTTGGCAGTCTGGCGTAAAATACAGACAGTCAGATTTTTGTGTATATTGCCAATCTTGAATTTTACGCTTAGGTAATAGGTTCCAGCGTAAAAACTCAAGTTTTCACAGTCTTGGCATAAAAGCACAGACTGTTGACCTTTGGCATAAGCTGCAAGATGTAACGTCTAGTATAGAAACTGACTTATTCTTTTTGCATTTTGTAGTTGACTTGCAGATACCTCTGTTGGCTGAGGTAATGGGTTCTGCTGCTGGGATACTGAACTCCAATTACCTGGAGGATCTGTCCCACATGACGTTTCCTATTTCTGGAACCCAGTATCCTGAAGGAAGGGGAAGCCTGATATCGTCTCAAGGGGAACGTATGCTGTTGATTATGATCAACGGGGAGCCCCTGACGTATATAGATGGGGCCAAGTATGTAAAACCAGCTTTTCTTTTCGAGGATATGATTGACAAACAATCCCAGACGAAGCCCAAGAAGGAAGACTGAGTTTTTACTGCTGGGGGCATGGTCATGTACCTGCCTAGGATGCCGAGAGATTATCCCATCTCGACATTCTTCCATGCCACGCATCCGAGGAAGATGTTGTGGACTCTGACCCCTAATCTTCACGGCCAGCCGGGGAAGATATTTTACCAGAAAGGATCCGACCAAGGGTTATTTGTAAGCCGCCCTTCAGGCCCTGTAATGCCCTTCAGGGGTTTATTTTCGGGTAGTGTCCCGAGTGAAGACACTTCACTGCTCCAACCAGTCCAATTATCGACTTTCTGCAATGACTTCATGGGACAAGGAGGAGTATACCCCAAGGTTAATCCTCGGACCAATGGGTGGCTTATCCCTACAAATCTTCGATGGGCTCGTTTAGCTGCTTGGGCCCTGAAGCATTTTCAGACTGAGCTGGAGAGCATTGGTCTATTCGCGGCTGTGAGTGCTACCAGTGTTGGGCTTCCTCCCAATCCCAACCTATTTTTGGCCCTGATGGAGCGGTATATCTCGCTCACCGGAACTTTTGCCAATCCGTTAGGGGAGTTAGGATTGGGCCTCCACGAGATGGCAGAGATTTCAAGACTGCCTATGGGGGATACTCCTTATGAGGAGTATGTTCCCACAAACAGGGAGCTAGGGAATACTAACCCTCGGGTGGTGGCAGTGTACCAGGAGCTGATGTGCCACTACCTTGCTTGCACCAGTTTCTATAATGAGCCCTCCGATTTGGCTCATACCAATAAGTGGGCGTCCTATCTCTTCTTTCTTCATGCCAGGGATGCTAAGCCAGACAAAGTCGTGGATAGCAGGGATAAGCCTTTGAGCCTTCTGAACGTGCTTAATGCTCAAGTAGTCGATGATCTTATTTAAGATGCTGGGGCTTCAGATCAGGTTCTCGATGAGGAGATAGGGATTCGTCCTACAGGCACTAAAGCCTACAGTTATATGAGGCATTGCCGCAGGCCTCTGTCAAGGGAAGCTCAACTGGCTGGCTTTCTCTCTGTATGGTTACGTCGACTGGTAGTACCTGGCATTGCATCTTCGGATCGCATTCACCGTAATACCTTATGGCCTGCAGTACGTCTGGTGTTCGAGGCAAGACTGGGCCTGCTCTCTGCCATGGTATGCCGTATACAAGCTGGCCTGAGGGCCATTACTGATGGGCTGCTTGCCGACGAAACACGACGTGACAGCTTTCCCAGGGTGGAATTACCGTTCCTGTATCTGATGGGATGGCTAATTCTTCATAACCCCAGGGTGATGTCTCCCGGCTCTGGCAGTAGTTCGGGGAGTAATTTCTTGTTGAATTACAAGAATTCTACTTGAAACGTGGTCACAGTCGTGGACTGTCGACGAGCGTTAAATTTTGCTCATAGTTGGAAGCTCTTCTGTACCGTCCCTATTGTACATCTCAATCAACAGGGGATAAGACTTCAGGATTCAGGTGAAGGAAAGACCGTTCTTTCTCCTGAAGCTTTTTATTGGTTGGTTTGTATTAGACCTTTCCATTTGTTGCACAGAAGTGAAGACCATTGCTTCTTGGAGCCCTATCTGCCAAGTCGGTTCGCCAGGCAGTTTGGGTATGACCAGTTGCACGTGGGAAATATCATCACCAGCTTCAAGTCCAGAGGTGGACATATTGATGGAGCGAGAGGATGGCGGTACTTCATAATGGGTTGTACTGGAGCGGCCTTCACTATACCCGTGACTTCTCTCTCCATGGAGTTGTGCATCCTTCATTCGTACGCCCAGTTTTATGTGGCCATCAATATCTTCCATCACGATTTTGATATGCATGGAAGTTTTAGGATGCCCACTCATAAGTCTGCTGGAAGTGAGGATGTCCCATCGGTCTTCTCTGACAAAGGTGAAGACCCGGTCGGTACAGATAATTTTTTGTTGACAGTACCGAGAGGTGTAATACCTCTGCCTGCAGAGCCTCTTATTATCCCTGGAAAGCGAAGGGCTCCTATTCTGAAGGAGGCTTCCCCTCGCAAGAAAAAGAAGACTGTTAGTGGTCCTGTCAGGACTTCCCGCCCTGAGGTTCCTAGGAGTGAACCTGCTGTTTCCCCTGTTGGGGATAAATTTTTGACTGGAGGTCCTTTGCCTATTATAGAGGGAATCTCCACAGTTTCGGCTGGCAGTGCCGGAGATTCTTTGCTCGAGGCTGCTGTCGCTGCTACCGCTTCAGGTAGTGGTACGAGATCACCTTCGAGGCCGAGCGAAATAAGAATATCTTTATCCAGACCAGTAACGGGAGTAACCCCTACTGCGTTTGTAAGTATATCCAGCGAGATTCCACCCGATGAGCTTCGAGTGGATCTTGGTGAAAACCTGGAGGAATACCTGCCAGTGTCAGTTGGCACACCCCCTTCTCCAGGTATGACAGCTCGCTTAGCATCATTAAGAAATAATTTAGCTGTACTGGCTGCCGACGCGACATATATACCATCGGCCATGGGTAAATGTCGTCTTTATGCCTCTTTTAGAAAAATTAACATCATGTTGATATTAACTTTCTCTTGTCTTCTTTTCAGGGGAAGACATCTACGGGGAGGGCAGCGTCGACGCAACTTTTGGCTCTGTTGCAGCTCCTGCCGATGACATGGAGGTGCCCGACTTCGAAGAGGAAATATTTTTGGGTGCCGGCTCGCCCGAAACAGTTTCGATATCTCGAGAGGAGGATGAGCCTGTCATTACGACTATGCCTCCTTTGAGTACGCCAGCGACTTCAGCCGTTGTTGGTGCCTCTACCTTTGTTGCGCCCTCTACTGAAGCGACACCTGTGACGACACCCTCTGCAGTCGTTCCTGGAAGGGGATTCACCGATATTGCAGCCACTCCCAACGTCCAATCTGATTTCGCCATGCTGATTGAGCAGTATACTAGTATTTTCTATACCACTTTGAAAACGCTGATATCAATGGTGCTGGAGAAGAATCTAGGCTTCGAGGCTCTGAGGAGGTCCTCTCAGTTTGTGATAGCGTCGATCAGAGATTTCAACAATGTCACTACCACTTTTCCAGATAGGGACAATTGGGTAATTTCACTATTTTGATAATTATGAATTTAATTAATCTGTTGAGTTTTATAAACTAATTATATATTGTTGGTGATGTTTGGTTTTAGGTCAAACCCTAGAACTCATTAGGACAAACCCTAATGAGTAAACCCTAATGAGTAAACCCTAACTTGTAAACCTAATTCTAGAGAAACTCTAGAATTCAACTTTAGGTTGGACCTCAAACCCTAGACTGACTAAACCCTAGTTAATTAGGTTCTACATGACCTAACATAGGGGAGTTTAACCTAAACTATGCATTGGAAACCCTAAACTAGTTTTAATATAAAAGGGAGCCACCTCTTCCTTCATGAAGGAAAAAAACCCTAGCCTCCATCAAGAAAGCCATCTCCCCACCCCAAATTCGGAATTAAAACCCTAGGTTTCCATTTTTTCCTCCTTCAAAGCAAGGAGAGCAAGGAGTTTGGGTCAAGAAGCATTGGAGAAGAAGAACCTCCATTGAAGAAGCCATCTCCCTAGGTAAAACCCTATTTCTATTCTTTTATTTCTGTTTTCTGAGGATTAATGCCCATTAGGAACCCACCCTTGCTGTTAGATTTCGATTTTAGGGATTCTACATGGAGATTTAGGAGAACTAGGGTTTTGGTGTTCTAATGATGGTTTTTCCCTAATTTTCGTGAGCCCTAGTTATGGGAGTATGCATTCTTGCATGGTTGTATCATATACATATGGATTTGATTATGATTTTAGGGTTTTACATTTGGGTTCATGAGTAATATTGTGGGATCTGTTTTTCTGCACTTCTTGTGTTCGATAAAATGTCTAGTAGGAACTTACCTATCTAACTTATTCAATTTCTGCATAGTTTGATATATGAATCTATATACATGAATATAATTGTGTTGCTAATAGGTTGTGTGTTGTGTGTATATGGATGAGGAGAGTCCTGTGCACAGTCGAGGGAGATCTGGGACTGTGCAGTTTGGCCACAGAGTGTGTGTAGCAGTGAGCAGATTGGGGGAAAGGGTATCCCACTGTACAATCGGGTTTCCCTTGGGTATTCAATGTGTAGCTGTGTATGAGTGAGCATATGTGTTGTGTGCATAGGATTAAACATCAGGGTGTTAGGGAATAAATTCTCAGGATGTGTATCAGTTAGGTGAAAGTTTATCTGTGTGTTTGTGTCCTTGTTCAGGCTGTATCTGTGAGCTTAGCTATGGGTGTGTAGTCTGAACATTTTCAGCAATTCCTAATGTCAGTGTGTCTCAGCAATTCCCAGGTCCTAATGTATACTGTATAGTTTGTATTCTTGAGTAGCAGTGGGAAGTTTCTGTTTTGTGAATTTTAGTATCAGTGTGATATTGATACCCTTTGTTACTGATACTCTCACTTAGCCTGATACTTGGCCTGATGTTCTATTTACAAGGTTCTTTATGCAGAATTATTTGAGATACTTGTATGTGTGTGTGTGTGATCACTTGGGGGCCCTGATATTCGGGTCAGTAATTATGTGTGTGTGTTTCTCAGAGTGTATGAGTGTTCCAGTACCTGTGTAGCAGTTTTGTGAGTTATGTGTAAATTGTAGTGTAGGATTGATGCTGTGTATCAGCTAGCAGTGTGTGTTTTAGTTCAGGATGGGGAGGTGAGATAGGACCTGTGTGCATGCAGATTGCTGTTCTGTGCTGTGTGCAGATTGTGTGTGTATGAGCTGTGTATTAGGTGCAGTACCTGAATGTGTAGAACCTATATGTGTCTCAGAACTTGTGTGTTAGGAACTAGTGTCAGTAGTTAGTTTAAATTATGTATATGTATGTTCAGTGTACTGTGTTAGATAGCTAGGTGAGTGTGTTCTCAGTAAGGGGGAAAAACAGAACTCTGTGTGTGTGTAGTTGTTATGTGTTAGTGAGTTAGTGAAGTGTAGAGGAGAGGGGGGATCTGTGCATTTGGACTGAGAAGTGATTCTCAGTGTCCCTGTGTTAAGGTGTATGAGCAGTCATTTAGTGAGGGAATTTAGTTATGAGTTAACCTGTGTTAAGGGTTTAAGAGAGGACAGTTCAGTATCTGTGTATCTGTGTGAGTTTTACCTGTATTAGAGTGTCAGTTAGGATTTTTTGTGTGCAGTGTATTGGGAGTGGAGATCAGTTAGAGAGTGTGGGTAAGTAAATAGGATGTATGGGTTCAATGTAAGGTAAAGGTATTAGATGTGGGAAAATACACTAGTACAAGAGTATCAGTTAGCAGTTAGGAAATAATATGGGGTATTGGTGTGGGTTAATATATAGAGTTGAGTATAGGTATTAAAGTATTAAAACTAAGATAATATTAGATGATAGATTAACTATTATATATATATATATATTGTATCACTTAGCATTAGCTAAGTTATACTTGTAATCACCCTAGAAACTAGATTTGAACCCAGATTTAGGTGTTATGAGTACACCCTAGTGTTTATAACTAGGGATGACACAATTAGCTAGTGTTAGACTAGTATTGACCAGTAGGCTTTAGAATTGACCTAGAAACCTCGTATTTAATTAGTTAAACATGTTATTCTTTTAATTCATTATTTAACATTTATATTCCACAAATAGGTCATTGTGATCTCACTTTGGACATCGATCCTCACACCTTGCTCAGGACCACAGGCGAGTACATTCTCTGACAGTTTTCATTATTGATTAATACTATAATTCAGTTGTATTACATACTTGATTCCGACACTATGGATACACGGGTTAGCACCCTAGATCCCCATCATGAGGAGTCGTGATTGGAATCCATCGTGCTAGCTGGGGGATGGGGAACTATTAGTAGATTATGTGATCATATCCAAATCCTTTACATGCATCATAGCTCACCCCACTTATCACGTTGGGTGCGGCCTGACCATCTTACATGCATCATAGCTGTTATATATGATTAACCTGACCACTACATGCATCATAGCTAACCATATGGTTAGCCTGACCTACAAGAATCATAGTTAATCATATATAACCAGCCTGATCAAGTCCCAAGCCGATCACATAATAAACTGATAATTCAAACACTTAGTTAGATGTCTATTTTATTCAGATTCACTTGTTCTAGCATTCACTGTCTATTGTTCATTGCTAGATGCTCTATTGCCTATTTCCATTTTCTCCAGTACTTTATATTTCCAGCATTTATTTCCATCTTGTATTTCTTACACTGTTTATAGTTTTTGTCAATTTAATGAAACTGCTGTTAGTGCTTGTGCTTCGCTCCAATCCTGACTGGATAACATTTTTCAGAGGACCTGGAGGATCTTTGCCCCACTCATTACGGCCCAGGATTAGAGGGTGATTTCACTCCAGAAACCCCAGAGGAGTTGCCTAGCCTAGAGGATAATTTACCTGGCTGTTCTTAGATTATTGTTCTGCATTTATTATTTTAGACTGAGACTGAGTTGTATTTATTATTTTGTGACTTTGTGAGGTCATTTAGACCCAGGATTTGAGTTGGATAATTGTGGGTGTTTTTAATTAAACTCTTTTCTATTCCCATCGTGCCATTATTTCTTATAGCTTGTGATTGAGTATATTATAGAACTGTAAATTATTATCATTGTCCTCCGTGCGGAGTTGAGACTATTGACAGGATATATTATATGTTGAGACCTAGACAGCGTTCTACCGCCGATGCTGCGGCGTAGGCTGGACGTACCCACGACTCATGCCCAAATTCCGGGTGAGGGTCGTGACAAACGACGCTGGGAGACCTGATACACTGGAGCAGATAGTTAATGGTTTGGAACAACCCATTAACAATTATTTGTAACTATCCCAGGGCAGCATTAATGACCTGGTTCAGGCTGAATATGACTCTTTGACTGCGAGGCTTGTTGGGGAGATGGAAACTCTGAGCAAGTCCATCGAGGCTCAGCAGAAAGAGATGAATAAAGAGCATACCGTATTAGAGTATGTCATTCCCCAGCTGGCCATGTGAGAGGCCTAATATGTGGAAGATGCAGCGAGGGTCCGCAAGTTGAAAGATGAACTCGCTCAGGCGGAGGAGAGGGTTCTCGCTTCATCGGCAGCTAAAGACGTACTGAAGAACCGACTGGAAATGTCTCAGCAAAACCTGACACGTGTGGGTGTCATCCACGTGGATTTTGTACGTCATTTGTCTAAAATGTCTGCCTTAAACAATGAGGAGGCAAGGATGAAGCGGGCTCACGCTACCGTTTTAAGCTCCAGGAATGAGAAGATGGTCGCACTGGCGCAGCAGATCCGTGATTTGACTGCTCCTCCCAAATGATGTACCTTTTTTTGCTTTTATATATAATTTTGCTCCTCCGGGAGGTAATAAAGAAATTTTATCTGACTTTGGTGGACCTATCATTTTGGAATATAAATGATAGGGTAGAGTGAAAGTGATATCAGAGGTAATATGGATGTGATATCCCTTCAGTAAGTGGACATATCTATTCAGAGGTTATATGAACATGATAGAATATGATCCAACTAAAATTTGTACACAAAATACTATCAGAGGTAATATGGACGTGATAGGTTTTGAAGTTCCAAATTAGTTAAACATATCTATTCAGAGGTTATATGGACATGATAGAATATGATCCAACTAGTTCTTTGGAAGTAGTATAGTCAGAATGAGATCTTCACCATACTCTGTTTTGAGCAAAGAAGGTTAAGCGTAGTACCTCTTCAGAAATTTACCATTGATAGGAGCCATCAACAAGTCTCCATTAGGCTTGGCTAATCTGTATGCGCTGTTCGAGAACGTTGTCTCGATCACATAAGGGCCTTCCCATTTGGGTTGGAATTTACCCTTACTCTTGTGAGTAATAATTATTGGCATTTTTACAGCTAAAACTAGCTCACCAACTTTGAACACTCTTTCCATCACTTTTTGATTAAAAGCTCTGGAAATGCGTGCCTGGTAGAACGTGATGCGCTGTTGGGCTTGAAGGCGTTTCTCGTCTAATCCTTCTAGCTCTTGAAGCCTTAATAGGTCATTCTTTTCCTGTGTCAACTCATTAGCCACTGCTATTCTGAGTGACGGAATTTTGATTTTGATGGGGAGAACTGCTTCACTCCCGTAAACCAATGACAATGGGGTACAACTCGTCGGTGCTCGTACCTTTGTGCAGTATGCCCAGAGACATTCTCCTAGCTTCTCGTTCCAATCTCTTTTGTTCGAAGAAACGAACTTTTTCAAGAGTTTGATAATGGTTTTGTTGAAAGCTTCCGCGAAACCATTAGCAGTATGATTGTATGTCGTAGATGCCATATTTTGTATCTGATTTTTATCGCAAAATCGATGAAATGCTTGGCTAATTAATTGAGGCCCATTGTCATAAATTATCCTTCGGGGTATCCCGAAGCGATAAATAACATGATGCTTGATAAAGCTGATCACGATAGATGTCTTTACCTCAGCAAAAAGGATCGTCTCTGCCCATTTGGAGAAATAATCCAGGATGGCCAGTATGAACCGGTGACCTCTGGAAGAAGACGGGTGAATAGGACCAATGATATCCATACCCCATGCTTCGAAAGGCCAGGATGCAACCGTAGGATGTAAATGTTCAGAAGGTTGATGTATAAAATCTGCGTGAACCTGGCAGGCTTTGCATTGTCTTGCATATTTTATTGAATTTGTGATCATAGTAGGCCAGTAATAGCCCATCCTCCCGATGCGATCCTGTAGCTTAGGACCGGGTTGATGTGCTCCGCATACGCCGTCGTGAGCTTCGCGGATAATCCGATATGCCTCATCATCGGAGAGACATTGTAATAGCAATCCATCGTAGGTTTGGCGATATAGACATTGTGAAGACGCATCAAAATAGAAGCGTAATGATCGTCTTTGATGGATACTGCTTCCTTAGGATCCTCTGGTAAGATTTTATATGCCACGAAATCTATAAAGGGGCTTCTCCAGTCTCTCTTGGGAGGATCTGTGTTCACAGCATAGCTGCATTCTATGTGAAAGTTGTTTTTCACACAGAGTAAATCTCTGTTAAGAAGGATCACCAAATTCTGTCTTCTTATAGGGGTAGCTAAATCTGCAGCTAGACTGGCCAGGGCATCAGCTTCCAGATTCTGAGATCGAGGTACATGCTCTAGGAAGAACCCTTTGAACCTCCTGGCTATCTTGACTGTTGCTTGGTGATAAGGAATGAGGTCTGGGTTACGGACTTCATATATTCCTCTGACTTGATTGACGATCAGCAGAGAATCACCGAAAGCTTCCAGATATTCGACGTCCAATTCTTTAGCGACTTGGAGTCCGATGAGTAGGGCATTATACTCTGCCACATTATTAGAGCAAGGCTCGCTAAGAGAATATGCTCGATAGATGACGAGTTTATCGGGAGTGACCAGGACAATTCCTACTCCTGAAACCACGTTTCCCCTGGGACCAATCCTGGAGGCACCATCGAAGAATAGTTGCCATGCATTACTTTTCATTACGGAATTATATTCTGCAACTTCGTTGGAAATGTCTTCATATAGTTTGGAGATCTCCGGAATCGGATGAGAAGCTAGGAAATCAGCTAAGGCCTGGCCTTTGATGGACTTTTGAGGGACGTACATCATTTCATACGGTGTTAATAACATCGCCCAAGTCGTGAGTCGGGAATTAAGAACACTTGGCTTGTTCATCAATACCGGAAGAGGATTGATTCTGGAGATGATATGAATTGTCTGGCCTGTGACATAGTGTCGCGTTTTCTGAATGGCGAACATCAGGGCCAAGTATTCTTTTTCTACTGGATTGTATCGGTGTTCAGCTCCGACCATCATCCTGCTTAAGTAGTAGATAGCCTGTTCATGACCCTCATCATTTTTCTGTACGAGGAGAGCTCCCAGAGAATGATCCATTGCTCGAACATACAGCAAGAATGGTCTTCCTATGACGGGAGGCACCAGAACTGGAGGATTAGTGAGGTAGCATTTGATATCATTAAACGCTTGCTGACAGGCTTCGTCCCATACGAAGGATACACCTTTCTTCATGAGACGAGAAAAAGGCTGACATCTCCCAGAGAGGTTGGATATGAATCTCCGAATATAAGCCAGATGACCTTAAAATCCCCTGAGTTCCCTCAGATTATGGGTTGGTCGTATTTCTAAGGTGGCCTTCACTTTATCTGGGTCCACCTGAATGCCTTTAGCGGTAATGACAAATCCCAGAAATTTGCCACTAGATACACCAAGAAAGGACTTTGTAGGATTCATTTTGAGTTGATGTTGGCGCATCAACTCAAACACTGTCCTCAAGTCTTGGATATGATTATCCTTGACGCGGCTTTTGACAACTATATCATCCACGTAACATTCCATAGTTTTGCATAAATGCTCATGGAATATGTTACTCATAGCTCGTTGGTATGTAGCCCCGACATTCTTCAGTCCGAAGGGCATGACCGTATAGCAATATACCCCCAATGGTGTCCGGAAGGCAGTATGCTTCTCATCTTCAGGATGCATCTTGATTTGGTTGTATCCTGAAAATCCGTCCTTGAAAGACATGCGTTCAAAATCGCATGTATTATCAATCATGACGTCTGTAATAGGAAGAGAAAACTCATCCTTGGGGCAGGCTACATTCAGATCTCGGTAATCGATGCAAACACGTACTTTTCCACTTTTCTTTATGACTGGGACAACATTGGCGACCTAGTCAGGATATTGTTCTTCCCGGATGAAACCACAGGCTATCAACTTCTTGATTTCAGCTTCGATGGCGTCCATCATATCCGGACAAAACCGACATTGATGTTGCTTCAAAGGCTTCGAGTTGGGCAATATATTGAGCTTATGAGTAGCCACTTTAGGATTAAGACCTGGCATATCCTTATAATTCTACGCAAAGACATCGATATATTCTTTTATCAGCTGGATTATTTCTTCCCTTTCTTCTTCAGAAAGATTGTTACTGATAAATATCGGCTTTGGTGAAAGTTCATCCCCAACGTCAATTTGGATAACTTTATCTTCAGTGGGAGGTTCTCTCTGCTCGAACCGGAGTTCCCACTGTGTATCCATTTGTTGAGCCCAAGAGTCATTCTCAAACGGTTCAAACTTTTGTTCGTCTACTTCGAGGGAATCTGTCAATACCGTATTTACTGGTAATGCTCGTTCGAGATCATCATATGAGCCGGAGGACGATGAGCCATCTTGAGAAGAGGAAGAGATATCCTTATTTGACTCAGAAGTTGCAAGGGAGGTGGTATATCCTAACCTAAAACGAGTTCGTTAGTAGTAGGGATCACCGTGCAACGGCATTCGCCTGCCTTTCCCATAGTTGAGGCTTGGTTCCAGCTTCAAGTCATAAACCATACTTTATATAATCTTCAAAGCTTATGGGCTATATCTGTGAACCTGTATTTTACCAGCTTCGTCATTGGGAGAATCCTCTTGTACAGTCAATTTATTGCACATGCGACCGAAGATTATTGGACGCTGACTGCTGCGAGTAGGCGGGACAATAAAGATAGAATCCTCATGTTGCCCATATGTCATGGTGACATTAGATGATGATGCTACTTCCCACACATACGGATGATAGGAATCTATAGCTTCCAAGAATTTTAGTGCTATAGGTTCTATATCGTCATGGGAAGAGGATTCCTGATTTAGAATTTGAGCATCAATGTACTGGAAAAGAGGATCTTTATTATCGTCAGAAACCACGTTCCTGGTTATATTTACATCAGCCGGCTGCTTGTTGCGCCGGAGGTTGATGACCAAAGGTGGAGGTTTCTGGTTCAAAGTGATCACTAGAGGATCACCTCCTTTTCCTGACCTGGTTTTGTTCAGGTGGATAGCCATGGGTTCCATGACTTTCGAACGAGTAGTTCCCCCTTTCACCTTGATTGACAGAGGTTGCTTGGCAGAGGGTTCTTCTGGCTCCCGGCAGGATTCCTCCTCTGTCTCGACTGACACCTCCTCCATGTAGTCTTGAGTGTATAACATGTCATCGGAGTAGTAGGATTCTACTCCTTTAAACGGGTTCACGTCAGCAAACTCCATTTGTACTATTCCTTGGGCATCTACATATTTGAAGCATTGATGTAGAGTCGAAGGAACGATGTTGTGATCATGGATCCATGGTCTGCCCAGCAGAATATTGTAGGACACCTCTGAATCAATGACATAGCATATAGCCACTGATCTGAGGTCGTCAATCTGGATCCTCAGACGAATTTTCCCCAACGGCTTACTTTTTCTGGCATTAAAACCCACGATTGTAGTGGTGGTGTAAGCCAATTCGCTGGTAGGAATCCTCAGCGGTCTGAGCAGACTATGAGGAATGATGCTGATCGATGATTCCGGATCTATGTGAATCTGATCGACCTCCATGGAACCGACATATCCGGTGTAATAGAGGGGTCTGTCATGCCTGTTATGTTTTAACAGCATGTCATCTTGAGTGAAAGTGATATTTGGGACCACCTCCATCACACTATGGCATTGAGGACATGCCATAGGTTCTTCATCAGGGGACTTGAGCTGGGTCAAGTATGCATCCGCCTGCATAAATGCTTCACTCAGGGCTTGACGAGGGTCTTTGGAAAGCTTGAATAATTCGAAAATAGACAATTTGGCTGGTGTGTTAGCCAATTGGGCCAGGATGTCGAAGTTATATGGCTTCTTTAAACCTTTGTTTTGAATGTTCTTCAAAGGTTTATCAAAGTGCACTTCTTATTGCTTGCCCTTGTCCGTCGAAGTTGGTCTCGAAGGACCGGCCTCTGGTATGACGGGTTCTGGTTCTGAAGGCTTGGCAGCTGAGGCGTTTGCCGATGCATCTTCCTGACTTGCTCCATAGTCCTTGAGGTAGGCTTTCCCTGAACGGGTTCCAGTAGCCAAAACCTCTTCTTCTGATGTCGAGGATACTGCAACCATATGACATGGTTTACGCTTCGAGTTCTTCTTAGACTTAGCCTTAGCAGCTTGAGTCTCTTCTTCGATCTCTGACACCAGATCTGGATGAACCCACATAATCTCGCCCCGCTGGGTAGTTAGGGGTACCAGGTCATGATTTTGACCCCTGGTTGGAGGAAGATTAACGATGTTCATCGTTGTTCGAGAAATAGGTACAACACCATCCGGAACTTCTTGAGGAGGCAGATTGCCAAATTGAAGAGAGATCATGTTGGCTGTGACCGTCTTCTCGTTGTTGCGCAGAGTGATGGCCTTAGCATCGATCAGCTCCTAGATTTTCCTTTTCAGTACATAACATGCCTTTGTGAGGTGATATATGTACCTATGGAAAATGCAGTACTTGGGATTATTGGTACTGCCGACTTCATTAGGCCATTTTACCTATAGGAGGGTAATCTTGCCGCTTTTGACTAGACACTCGAATATGCTCGGAATATCATCGTCGTCAAAAAAGTACACTTCGATGGGCCTGGAAGTCCCAGGTTTCGTCTGTGTGGTTGCCGCAGTCTTTTGCCTAGACGTATTGATCGCCAGAGATTCTTTTCCTTTGGAACCACGAGGATGGTTGCTGTTGGAGGATGACCTCTTGCCTCTATCAGAGGCAGATATCATAATTCCATTATCACACGCCTTCCGACTATTGTCTTCAACGGCTACCGCTGAGATAATGAATGAGGGCCAATCATGGAACTGATATGGTCCTGTGAACACCGAGATCACCTGAAGAAGGTTCTTTCTGCAAATGTCCACTAATGCCGAGTCTGGAACTCCGGGAGGCTTTTGCAAAGTGGCTTGACGAAAACGTTCGATAAAAGTGTGAACGTTCTCTTTTTCCTTCTGCTTCACTTCGATGAGAGAGGACATAGACATGTCCATCCCTCCTTCGTAGAATCGCGCGAAGAACAAAGTCTTAAAATCTTCAAAAGAAGTAATGCAGTTGT
Source organism: Iris macrosiphon (assembly GCA_036927795.1). Taxonomy (NCBI): domain Eukaryota; kingdom Viridiplantae; phylum Streptophyta; class Magnoliopsida; order Asparagales; family Iridaceae; genus Iris; species Iris macrosiphon. The sequence goes on from JAYESA010000018.1 coordinate 63,483,207, forward strand.
CCGTAAGACTACGGTACCACTGATAAGCCACTCCCGAGAGACAGCCTTTGAACACTCGAGTGAGAAGGGCGTCATTCCCTTGTAATAACACCGTCATCATACTGAAATAGTTCATGTACTGGCTCGGTGATGTCTTTCCCTTAAACAAAGCCATAGTCTGTGGTTTATATTTAGGAGGGAAAGGGACCTCATCCCAGATAGCAGGGTAAGGCTTTTTGATTCCCAATTTCTTGAGCTGGTCTTTATGCTTCAAGGCATCAAATTGGGCTTTTAACTCCCGCACTGCCTGCATCGGATCTTCAGCCGGTAGAGGGACCGCGGAGTGGTGAGAGATCGGTTGTATTGCAACTCCAACAGGAGGCAATACATTCTTCGAGTTAGGAAGTGGGGGAGCTGCTGACTCTTGATCTAGAGCAGGCTCCTGGTTCACGTTGGATGGTGGTAAATCCACCCCCACACGTATTTGAGTCAGAGGGGCCGTTGCTTGAGCTATAGCAGCTGTGTGTTAAGTCAGCATCATCTGGTGCATATTCTCCATCATGGATTGCATCTCTTCCAGAGATATCTTCAGCACAGAGATGCGTTGCTCAGTGCTTCCTGATGGGGAAGCCTCTTCGCGTTCATCTCCAATGGCATAGACTCCCATTTCCCTGGGTGTCATTGAAGGGTTAGTATAGGTCTCTGTAGAAGTCGACTCTATACTTTCAGCATCTGATTCGGGAAACTGGCGACCCCCAGTGTCAAAATCAGAAGAGTACGAAGCCGGTTGTCGTGACCTCGAACGGGTATTTCGGAATACCCCAGCTTCAGTGTTCTTAAGGAGTTTGTCGAATCTCCTTTGGCTTGGAGTTCTAGAGGGATGACGTCTTGAGTTCGACCTTCTTCTAGGTACGTGGAAGCCATGTTCACTGATGCATATGTAGGCTCTCCTCCCTGGCAAGACAAGGAGTAGTTCAACCGGTCGAAAACCGACCATTTTGCTTCAGAACAGCAATAATTAACTACAATTTTATGACTATTACAACAGTGCTCCCTAGGGGGCGTAATAGACATATTGGAAGATCCTTTATCTTTGCGCTTCTGGATAAAAAATTCACGCAAGTCAGGAGGATTAACAGAAGAAGAAGAAGAAGAAGAAGGCTTGTTCCTCCAGTTTACATCAGTTGGCATGCGAATATTGGGAACCATAACTTTTCCCCTGCCACCCGTATACAGCAGGTTAGCCATATGAGTAGCAGATGATCCCCGAGGAGTGTATCTTTCAGCAAACTGGGCCTTCTTTACGCTGAGGGGCTTCACCTGGCGTATTTTGGAACTCTGCTCAGGCTGGCGTAAAACTGAGGAGGTCCTCAATCGGCCATCAACTTCTCGCATAATCTGGAGGGCGGGCAGATTCTTCTCTTGTTGGCGTAAAGGCCGAGAAGTTGAGAAATCTGCCACTTGTTTTCTCTTGCGTAGATTGCAGGGACCATCTGCTTTTCCACGGAGGGAAGATACATTTTTACGCGCGAAGCGTGTTTAGAATTTCGGATTTGGCGCTGAGGCATTATCAGAAATTTTGTCTGCCACGTCACAGACGGGAGAATAAATTTTACGCGTAGGGCGCGAAGCAGACTTCTGGATTAGCCCTGAGGCATAACCAGAATCTTTGTCTGCCACGTCACAGACGGAAGACAGAGTTTTACGCACAGAGCGCAAAGTAGACTTCTGGACTAGCGCTGAGGCATTGCCAGAAGTTTTGTCTACCACGTCACAGACGGGAGACTGAGTTTTACGCGCGGAGCGCGCAGGTTGCGAAGCTACAACCTTGTTGGTCGGAGAAACCGGAGAGTCGGCAGGAATGGTAGGGGATGTCTGGGGCATCCACACCTTACGTAGTTTCCTGTTGTCTTGGACGGAAAGGGAGTGAGAGCTACCCCCTGCTCGAAGCATGTCTTCGTAGGCTAACTGGTCGAATTGGACAACCATGGTCTTCTTTATTGATCCTACTAATACTGCATCGTGTTGAGCAATTGCCTTCTCGTAAGATGAGAAAGTAGTCCCCATCAGAGTCGCCATCTTGTGTTTGATAATAAACAAAAGAAATGAAACAAGGTTTATACGAAACCCTCTCTTTGGTTTACAAACAAGAAGTACAATTAATCCTATACGAGGATGTCAAGTACAAAATTTAATCTGGGTAAATATTGCTATAGGAGTCTGAACTGCGGTAGATCACTTTGTCCCTTGGACCACACGATGATGAAGAAGTGCTGTAGAAGACGGAGAAGCTTCAAAGATTGCAAAGGAGAGTGGATGCTCGATGCCAAAATCGTCGATCACTACTCTCTGTCTGTGCTATGGATTCTTCTCTCTCAAAAATCAATTTTCGACCCTTCGACCCTGGACCTCTGTCAATAGAGGTCTCTATTTATAGGGTTTGGTGACAGTAACCGTCCAGTCGGCGTAGAAGCCGAATAGTGGAGAGTGTGGCACCTTTTATGCGACGGTTATAATAACTGCCACCCACGTATAAATGATCCTCCTAATCTACGTGTGACGCGTGTTCCATCATGAGATAATGCGTATAACTACTGCGAAGATCACGGCATGCAAGCCACGTAGGTAGCTGTCCCTCACATAGAAAAGGTTGGCGTAGAAGCCAATAACTGTCACCATGGCATAGAAGCCGAGTAGTTGTCAAGTTGGCGTAGAAGCCGAGTAGGCGTGGAAGCCTAGTAGGCATAGAAGCCTGATGCTGCATGGATAGGTAGATAGCCGATCCTCCTTTCTTGACTGAGGGCTTGAGCTAATTCTGGACCAAATAGCCTTATTACGCACCAATACAAATATAGCCTAAGTTGGCATATTCCGAGGAGATAGCATACGGCGTACTCCTATGGTTAAAAATAGCCAGATCGGCGTATTTCAAGGAGATAGCGTACAGCGTGCTCCTATAGCTGAAAATAGCCTGATGGCGTAATATGCAGAGGTGATGAGGTGGACGTATTAGCCGTAATTATGGCTCACCCAGTCTTTGAAAGTAGAACTAAATCTCGTGCATTAAATACAGAGATCTGCCCCCATCACGCGCATTAACTGCAGAGACGTGCCTCGAGCTCTGTACGAAGAGCTGCTTTTGACGTGGCGGTTCATTTTGTCTCTTGCTGAGCGTAAAAGCTCGCATCTGCCTGTACAAAACTAGGCAGCATATTCCCTTGTATGCATAAAAGCACTTTGCATCAAGAAAATATCACTAAACGACGGTTTGGGTCTCTGTGCCGCACCATCATTACAGTCGTCGTCTGGATAGTCGTGTAGTACTCTTTGTCAGAAGTCAGGTTCACTGCATGATTTGACAGGTTCGTTCGACGAATACGAAGAGTTCCTCGTACAACCTCTCACTGCATTAAAAGCGAGTAGGTTTTACGCCATAGTGGTGATGTAACAACCTTTTTACGCCGAAGCAGCCTGGAAATACTTCATTACGCTGGTTGTTTTGGAGCTATATTTACGCTGTACTAGCGATGAAGATCTGTTGTACGCCGATGGCTCTGAGGTTATTTCTTATGCCACACAGTACTGAAATTCTGCTTTACGTGGGTCTTATGCATACTGCGTATAGCTCTACAGCATATTTTTCATGCTTCTACATTAGTGTGTTAGTCTATGTGTGTATTCTAGAGGGGTGGTTAAGATATCAGTAAATACCAAGATAGAGTATCTATGTGAATTGGGTTAGGTAGCAGGGTATCAAAAGGAATCAAGTGGTACTAGGACTATCGAGTTAGTCTGAGACTAGCTTGATTCATAGTATCGAAGTAACTAGATGCAAAGTATGGGTTCATTATAGTGTCAGTGAGTAGAGTATTATTAGACACTAAGATATTACTACCTAGATAGAAAAGTATTGTGATATCTATGTAGTTAGTTTTTTCAGAGTAATAACTAAGGTATAGTCAAGGTAATGTTATACGAGTAGGTGCCTAGTACTAGGTATAAACCATCCAGTTAAGTACCAGCTAAGGTTTTGCTTTAAGCCAAATTGTAGTTATGCTAAGATTTTGAGTTATAAGTTATAACCAAGTTTTTGCTAGTAGTTAGTTAAGTTATTAACTAGTATACTTAGTATGACCGCTAAACTAGTTAGTATAAGATTAATATTGACTATATTGACCTAGTATGACTTTAAAAACCTAGTGTAGCAAGGTAATGGCCTATTTTGACTAGTAATAGCTAGTATGTCCTAGTATGGACCTAGAATTGACCAAGAAGCATCACCATTAACTAGTTATGCATGCTTTTAACACTTATATTCCTATATCTAGGATACTTGGACTCTAGTTCTAGCACAGTTTGACATTCATTACTTTGGACCACAGGCGAGTACATTCTCTGATAGTTTTTATTATTTGATAATTACTATAATGCAAGTATTTAGAAATATATTACTTGATTCCTGATATATTGGTATACGGACTACTATACACATCGATTAGTCATGGGATGTTATTTATTATTTTATTGTTCCTTGTATTCTCATATGGTTAATAGACAATATTTAATATTAGACAATGTTCAATATTCAATATTCATTGTTTAATATTTTATAATGCCTTGAGTATCTTGCATCGTAACGTGTCATGGTTGGATCCATTGTACTAGTCAAAAAAAGGAAAAGTGTTAGCTAGATATGTGATCAAATCCTAGACAATGTTCAATATTCAATGTTTAAGTAGACAATTTTTATCCAACGTTTAAGTAGACAATGTTCCACCCAAGCCGATCATATATCTAACTAGTATTTCAATCACTTAGTATAGTTACAGTTCTTCACCATATTCTATTTTATTATTTTGTTCTATTTTATCATGATCAGTGTATACTATATTGTACTTGTTTACCTATTTCTTCTACCATAGTATGATATTGTTCATTATTTCTCGTCTTGTATTATATTCTCTATTTATGTTTATAGTCATTATCAATTAATTGGAACTGCTATTGGGTTGTACATTGCTCCAATCCTGACTGGATATTATTTTCAGATGACTGGTTAGTGAGGATGTGTCCTACTTACTACGGATTAACAGATGGAGTATCACCTGAGGATGTAGTGCCAGATACTGAGGCCATTTAGATTTTCATATCTTGTAGTAGTTGTTTTTAGTTAGATTTTGGATTGTATTATTATTTTGATATCTTGAGTTGTGTTTAGATGTTGAGTTGGACTTGTGATGTATTGAGACTTGTACTTCTTTTTCTTTTATTCCATATCGTGCTTACATTTTCCTTTAGTTTTATATGTGATTGAGTATTGACTACCCTTTATTATATCATCATATTGTACCTCGATTTAGAGTTGAGATGGCATGACAGGTATTATATATATTGTGTGAGATGTTATATAGTATAAAAGACTGAGACAGTGTTCTATAGTCGATGCTGCGGCATTGGCTAGACGTACCCACGTACTATTGCTCCTATACCGGGTGCGGGTCGTGACACATTTTTGTGGTGGCCTATGCAGGTCTGACTTCGCAATAGTATGATACCGTGGTAGTGCAATGACTTAGTTTTACTACTGTGAGCCTGCGATAGGATTTGATATAGGATACTTGGATGAGAGCATATACTCAATCACAACTAAGAAACAATTCCAACCTAATTGAATCTTGCCATCTTCATCATTCTGAATACTGCTTTCCTTAAAAATTTATGTCCTTCTTCGATGATATCGTATTATGCTCAATATTGATTCCTTATTTCTGAATCTGTCTTCAGGATGCCACCGAATATGCCTTTCCAGTGCTCAGGTGCAATATCAGTCAAGTCAGTCACTTCGTCGCCTATGAGGGCAGCACCAGTAGACATTGTTCCAGCAGCTACATTTCAGAGGTCCACTTTACCAATCTAGGTGGGCATTTTTGCAGCAGCTTTCGGGGGTGCTCCACCTCCGGTACAGAGGATAACACCGATATTTTCAGGAGATCTTTCTTTCCCGCCATCCACAGTCGATTAGACGCAGATGTTTGCGCTCTTTTAACAGATGATGGAGGCGCAACAGCGCCAATCAGAGGTTATTAGGCAGGGCATTAAGAATGCTCACCAGATTATGCTCGCCACAGTTCAGAGAGTCGTTGTAGTCCAGCCACAGACGATACCGTCTCAGCCCGATCCACAGCAACCGAGGCCAAGGACTACCATTGACTTCAAGAGGATGGGACCTAAGGACTTTAAGGGCACCGAGGGAATCTTGTCACGTCCCAGTCCTAAAATATCGAGGGACTAGATACGTGGCAATGGCCAGCAGCACACACCGATGGACAAACCCAATTTAATGGATCCATCGAGGCGTACTTAAGCTGTAATATATCAATAAGGTCTACTATTCTCATCCACAGAATAAATACAGCAATATCAACAAAAGGAAATAAATATCATCCAGTCATAAGTAAATAAAATCGGGGAACAACCCGATATTAAGTCTGTTATAATTATTTATTTAAACAAGAATTTAAAAGAGTTTATTTGCCAATAAAACTGAGCATAGATGAAGATATTCAGGAGAAATCTTCTGTAATCACCTCGTCCTCGATTCCTGGTTCTGCTCCTGCTAATGCTCCTGTTTCGTAGACCTCAGGATAGATATCCTCTGCTAACCCTGGGGACATAATCCATATCCAGGTCCTCAGGGGACATAGCAAGGTACAGATAATACAACCCAAAATAAATGCAGTGCAGCAATAAATGAAACAATATGGTAAATATAAACCAGCTAAGTGATATGCAAGTGAGAGTTTTAATCATACTCAGGCTGAGACTACTACAGGATCGGTGTCGGAGAAACCCATAGCAGTATTCTCTCGAAGGGCCAGTACGGTACCAAAGCTCTGTGTCAGAGTCTAAGGCACTTCAATTAAAGTATTATACATATATAATCAGCCTTTTGTATGGTAAATCTTTCCCCATCCAATGTAATCTCACGTCACAGTTTCACGATGTCTCATGTCCATGTCACGCAAGATCAAAACTAATGCAACAAGTCATAATAAGATCTAAGAAAATAATGTCTATGTCATAAGTCCTGCAACCTACACAGAATCACCTTGAATATTTCAGAAAGATTCTGTCTCATGAATAGTGTCAGGTGTCCTGGGTTATAAAGTACTTGATAATGCAAGCACGAGAATACAAAGGGTCACGATATCCATCTCTAGGTGACGTTACACAACTCCGCGTACGGTGTTGGCACCCGAATATTAATCGGACGCTAAGTAAGTCACACGGTCCTAGGTTTAAGCATGTACAACAGATAAATAAGTCAAAGAAATATGTAACAAGAACTGCAATATTTGGCAAGGTACACTTGCCTGGGGTTCTAACTCCAACTGTAGCTCTGACCTCAGTGGAAATTACAGGTACTGCTCCGGTTATTGAAATAAATATCAACATCAGATTCAAAAAATATCAAATAGCTAGAAATGCCTGTCCTTGAGTCCAATTTGGACACAGGGACAAAAATAACAGTTTCTAGTCAAAGCAGGGTCCACATGTGGGCCGCTTTGCACCGAAAAATGTGTCCGGAGCAAAAATTCATACAACTTAGTGTCAACAAGTCCAGAACGATGATACGAATCCAACGAAACTTCCAGAATTGGATTCCGATGAGCCGATCACAAAATTACTCGTCAAGTGGAGTCGTGGGGCCCACGATACGCGATTTTGTCAACGTTCTCAGAATCGAACCAAACTTGGGTCACAAGACCAGCGTATTGCTATGAGTCCGATGAAGCAAATTTTGTTTTGATCCGACGTGTGTACACAAAGTTACAATGAGATCCAGAATAGGCGGATACGGGGCGTTGTTGGCAGATACGCGTTGATTTCGGTGTGCACGCACATCCAAATCAGCTTCTGTGAAATCCCACATGTCCGTATCAACGGCGTGCACCTTTCGGTGAAGACCGAACGCGACCAAGTCGTCCCGTTTGGCGGGGCGCACTCAGTTCCGAAGGAAAATGGGGTGTTTATTTTCCTATTTTTGGATCGTGGTTCGCGATCACCACAGGACGCAACACACCGAGCGGGTTGCACAGGCATCGGGAGGGTCACGCAGGATTCGTGTCGCAACAGACGGAACAGAAAACGGAGCAACGAGAAGAAAGAAAAGAGTACCTAAACAGGGCTCCGTGGAAACCGGGATTCTCGTGTCCGCGTATCGTCTTGACACGACACGTCACAGTGTCTGAGTTTGGGCCACTGTGCCAGGGTTTCGGTGGCTCATAGGGGACTGCCGGAGCTGGCCGAGGCTTCACCGGAGAAGGGCGGCTCTGACAGAGGTGGAGGCGACCGGGCTCGAGGCGGCGTTGGGGGCTGAGACGATCGGAGTTCAGGGCTGCGGGAAGATCGACGGATCTCGAGCGGGCGGGGTCGACGGCTCTCGGGCGGCTCAGGCAAAGCGAAGAGGGGCTGTTGCTGGTGGTGGAGGGTCGGGCTCAAGGGTGCTGCGGGGACTCCGGTTGCTGGCCGGCGAGGACGGAGGAGAAGGGAGTGGAGGCGGTGGTCGGGAATCGGGCAGCCGGAGGCGCTGGGGGTTTAAATAGGATTAGAGGGAGGAGGACGGCCGTCGGGGGTTGAGGGAGGTGAAGCGGAAGCGGCTCAGGCGTTGGCGGAGCTGAACCGAAAGGTCGCCGGCGGCTACGGTGGCGGAAACGACCGTCGGAAGGAGAATCGTCGGGAAGAGGAGAAGTTGGGGGTTAGGGTTTGCAACGGGTTAACGGGTCCGGGTCGGGTTCAATTCGGATCCGACCCGACCCGCTAAGGATTTGGGTTCGGTTCGGATAAACCGGTTCGGTTTGGGTTGGTTTGGTTCAATTGAACCGGATTTATTTCAGGGTTTATTTGGTTTATTTAAAACTCCGTTTTTAGGTCTTTAAAAATGCTTCCGGGGTCGAATAAATTCTCGAAAAATTATCCTATGTCTAATTTTTCATTTTACACCAGAAAATATTATTTCCATAATATTTTAATATTATTTAACATCATTGAAAAATCATTTAAATTCAAAATACCTTAGTTTTAATTAGAGAAAAATTCTAAAAAATTACAGAAAATTGTGAAAAATCTATTTAAAAATTCTAGAAAAATCAGGGGGTTTACAATGTAACCCCCTTAAGAGGATTGCGTCCTCGAAATCAAAGAATAACCTGTCAACAAAGATGACACAGCTGCAACATTATTCGAAGCACATCACGATTAAGAAGAGTCAAGGTTGAGGGTTTAAAAGACATAGGGAAAATTATTTCCCTAAGCAATGGAAGTTATAAAATTTCCAGAAGAAAGAAAATCTAAAAAACTACAGTTTTTAGAAAACCAGGTTTATCATTTATAAAAGCATACTAGGTTATCACTTATTATCAAGTTCAAAACTACTAGGTCAAGGCTAAGTCACGAACCAACAGGCACGAACTACAGCAATACTAGACGAGATAGCTACAAAAACTTACGCGCATTAGCTACTCCATGATTATGTGCATCCTCCAAAGTCATCGCGAAAGCTTGTCCGCGTCCTTGAGGTGGTGCCCTCTGCTGTTGCTGGGCCTGCTGGAAGGGTGCTGCTTGAGGTGCCAAGGGTGGCCTTGGTTGATACTCTCCTCGTGCTGGTAGAGCTTGTTGGTTTGCCCTTGGTGCTCCTTCTCTACGCTCAGGGCAGTCCCTCACTACATGCTGTCTGGATCCGCAACCTAAGCATAGTCCGAATTTACGTCTATACTCCTTTTCAACATGGCCTATCTTGCCACAGTAATGATAAGTGGGAAGAGTTAGGGATTTGGATACAGCTCCCTGTGGTGCTTGATGCAGATGAGGTTTCTTGGAAGCTTCTCCATTCGGTGCTCTGGCTAGTGCTGATGTGGAAGGCCTCTTCAGGTTGGACTCTCGCTTGGTGACACGCTCCATACGTCGAGCTGCAGCAAGGACGTCCATGTACGAAGTAGGTGCGACGTATCCGATCATTCTTTGTAGCTCAAAGTTTAGTCCGTCGAAGAACTTTTCAGCCTTCTCTTCTTCTGTCGGGATCAAGGTAGGGGCAAAGCGACACAGATGAATGAATTCCGCGTTGTACTCTTCTACCGTCATAGTATCCTGAATGAGGCAATTGAACTTGTCCCGCAGTTCTGATCGAGCGATAGCTGGAATGTACATCTTCTGAAAGAGTCTGGAGAACTCCTCCCAAGTGACTCGGTCTGGTTTGAGCCGTCTCTCCTCAGATAGCCACCAGTGATGTGCGTTGCCCGTCAATTGCATTCTGACGGCAGTCATCCAACATTCCCGTAGAAGCTCAGCTGCTTCTAATTGATGTTGAGTATTGGTGAGCCACTCATGAACTTCTATGGGCTCCTCCTTGCCTGAGAAGGTACGAGGCTTCAGCTGGCGGAAATCGGTGATATAGCCCATCGATGGCCGTCGAGCTAGTAGGTTGGCCTGCTCCAGTGCATTTACTAGGCTGTTCCTCAAGTAATCATCCTCGCGACACTGAGTCTCGTGTTGGACTTGTTGCTGGGCTTGCATCATTGCGTAGATCATTTGGAATATCTGTTGCCCGTCCATAGGCTGCCCTTGTGGGAATACGGGCATTGGTGGAACGAACTACGGAGGCGGCGGAATATCATCACGTCGAAATCTAGAAGCATGCTGATCTGTTTGGCTACTTCGGTTAGTAGAGGGATCTCCACTCAATGGCGTCACTTCATCTTCTCCGTAGGTGGCTACAGCACCTATTGGTGTTCTTGCTGGAGTTTTGTCGTTTGCTCGTGAATCCATTATTCTGCATCCAAAAATAAACTATAAGAGGTGCACAAGAATCAAGGCAAGATGCAAGTCAAGAAATTAATTTGAATCCGATATAGATATAAAGAATGATTCAAGCAAGTGGATGAGATTCTTATCCTATTCTTACTGTAGGCTTGCTCGGTCCCTAAGTTAAAACCGAACAATTTAGTCATTGACCTGCATGGGCCACCACAAAAACCATGTCACGCCCCAGTCCCAAAATATTGAGGGACTAGATACATGGCAATGGCCAGCAGCACACACCGATGGACAAACCCAATTTAATGGATCCAGCGGGGCGTACATAAGCTGTAATACATAAATAAGGTCTTCTATTCTAATCCACAGAATAAATACAGCAATATCAACAAAAGGAAATAAACATCATCCAGTCATAAGTAAATAAAATCGGGGAACAACTCGATATTAAGTCTGTTACAATTGTTCATTTAAACAAGAATTTAAAAGAGTTTATTTGCCAATAAAACTGAGCATAGATGAAGATATTCAGGAGAAATCTTCTGTAATCACCTCGTCCTCGGTTCCTGGTTCTGCTCCTGCTAATGCTCCTGTTCCGTAGACCTCAGGATAGATATCCTCTGCTAACCCTGGGGACATAATCCATATCCAGGTCCTCATGGGACATAGCAAGGTACAGATAATACAAGCCAAAATAAATGCAGTACAGCAATAAATGAAATAATAGGGTAAATATAATCCAGCTAAGTGATATGCAAGTGAGATTTTTAGTCATACTCGGGCTGAGACTACTACAGGATCGGTGTCGGAGAAACCCATAGCAGTATTCTCTCGAAGGGCCAGTACGGTACCAAAGCTCTGTGTCAGAGTCTAAGGCACTTCAATTAAAGTATTATATATATATATAATCAGCCTTTTGTATGGTAAATTTCTTCCCACCCAATGTAATCTCACGTCACAGTTTCACGATGTCTCATGTCCATGTCACGCAAGATCAAAACTAATGCAACAAGTCATAATAAGATCTAAGAAAATAATGTCTATGTAATAAGTCCTGCAACCTACAAAGAATCACCTTGAATATTTCAGGAAGATTCTGTCTCATGAATAGTGTCAGGTGTTCTGGGTTATAAAGTACTTGATAATGCAAGCACGAGAATGCAAAGGGTCACGATATCCATCTCTAGGTGACGTTACACAACTCTGCGTACGGTGTTGGCACCCGAATATTAATCGGACGCTAAGTAAGTCACACGGTCCTAGATTTAAGCATGTACAATAGATAAATAAGTCAAAAAAATATGTAACAAGAACTGCAATGTTTGGCAAGGTACACTTGCCTAGGGTTCTAACTCCAACGGTAGCTCTGACCTCAGTGGGAATTGTAGGTACTACTCCGGTTGCTGAAATAAACATCACCATCAGATTCAGAAAATATTAAATAGCTAGAAACGTCTGTCCTTGAGTCCAATTTGGACACAGGGGCAAAAATGACAGTTTCTAGTCAAAGCGGGTCATGTGGACCGCTTTGCACCGAAAAATGTTTCAGGAGCAAAGGTCTCCAAATTTGTCCAACTTAGTGTCAACAAGTCCAGAACGATGATACGAACCCAACGGAACTTTCAGAATTGGATTCCGATGAGCCGATCACAAAATCGTCCGTTAAGTGGAGTCGTGGGGCCCACGATATACGATTTTGTCAACGTTCTCAGAATCGAACCAAACTTGGGTCACAGGACCAGCGTATTGCTACGAGTCCGATAGCGCAAGTTTTGTTTCGATCCGACGTGTATACACAAAGATACAGCGAGATCCAGAACAGGCGGATACGGGACGTTGTTGGCGGATACACGTTGATTTCGGTGTGCATGCACATCCAAATCAGCTTCTGCGAAATCCCACACGTCCGTATCAATGACGCACACCTTTCGGTGAAGACCGCACACGACCAAGTCATCCCGTTTGGCAGGACACACTCAGTTCCGAGGGAAAATGGGGTATTTATTTTGCTATTTTGGGATCGCGGTTTACGATTACCACAGGACGCGACACAGCGAGCGGGTTGCACGGGCATCGAGAGGGTCACGCAGGGTTCGCGTCGCAATAGACGAAACGGAAAATGGAGCAACGAGGAGAGAGACAAGAGTACCTGAACAGGGCCCCATGGAAACCGGGATTCTCGTGTCCGCGTGTCGTCTTGACACGACACGTCACAGTGTCTGAGTTTGGGCCATTGTGGTAGGGTTTCGGTGGCTCGTCGGGGACTGCCGGAGCTGGCCGAGGTTTCACCGGAGAAGGGCAGCTCTGACAGAGGCGCAGGCGACCGGGCTCGAGGCGGCGCTGGGGGCTGAGACGGCCGGAGTTCAGGGCTGCGGGGAGATCGACGGATCTCGAGCAGGCGGGGTCAACGGCTCTCGGGCGGCTCAGGCAAAGCGGAGAGGGGCTGCTGCTGCTGGTGGAGTGTCGGGCTCGAGGGTGCTGCGGGGACTCCGGTTGCTGGCCGACGAGGACGGAGGAGAAGGCAGTGGAGGCGGTGGTCGAGAATCGGGCAGCCGGAGGCGCTGGGGGGTTTAAATAGGATTAGAGGGAGGATGACGGCCACCGGGGGTTGAGGGAGGTGAAGGGGAAGATCCTCGGGCGTTGGCGGAGCTGAACCGATGGGTCGCCGGCGGCCACGGCGGCAGAAACGGCCGCCGGAAGGAGAATCGTCAGGAAGAGGAGAAGTTGGAGGTTAGGGTTTGCAACGGGTTAACGGGTCCGGGTCGGGTTCAATTCAGATCCGACCCGACCCGTTAAGGATTTGGGTTCGGTTCGGGTAAATCGGTCCGGTTTGGGTTAGTTTGGTTCAATTGAACCGGGTTTATTTCAGGGTTTATTTGGTTTATTTAAAACTTGGTTTTTAGGTCTTTAAAAATTCTTCCGGGGTCCAATAAATTCCCGAAAAATTACCCTATGTCTAATTTTTCATTTTACACCAGAAAATATTATTTTCATAATATTTTAATATTATTTAACATCATTTAAATTCAAAATATCTTAGTTTTAATTAGAGAAAAATTCTAGAAAATTACAGAAAATTGTGAAAAATCCATTTAAAAATTCTAGAAAAATCAGGGGATTTACAAATCTTGTACGCAGACGAATGGATTTAGGACATTGAGAGGGACCTGCGACTAGCATAAATTCCTGAGAGTTTGCAGGTAGAGGAGGCAGGTAGTATGATATTCGATATTGCGCTGACATAGTTTAGAACAGACCCCAGGATATCAGCGCCGGGACTTACTTGGAAAGCTTTCAAAGAGCTTTTCAAAGAGAAGTTCTTTTCGGATGTGGCTCAGAGTACTTTGGAGAGTCAATTCCAAAACCTCATCTAGGGGAACCTGACAGTGGACGAGTATGCGGCAGAGTATTGCCGATTAGGATAATTTGTTGAGGGGCAGAATCCTTAGGCCAAGGCTAGAAAGTTTAAAAAGAGACTGAACAGTGAGATTAAGTCTCATACTAATGGAGACCGCACCGCCACTTTTGAAGAAATTCTGAGACAGGCACAACGGGCGGAGGATAATTTGGAGCTTGTCTCCAAGAGGCCGAGAGACACCGGAGGAGTGAGTAGTAGTGCGGGCCCAGCGAAGCACACCCACTTTCAGCAGCCGAGAGTATATCAACATCAGCAGTATCTTGTGAAGACATTGGCATAATGGTGCCCTTTTGAAGGAATTGGCACACTGACTGGGTCGCTAAACGACAACATAGATCTGTGTACCGCAGCACAGCTGTAATGATGACTTTTGACTCTTCGATTTTTGCATCTTTCAGCTGTCAGTCTGTTACATTAAATGCTGAGAGGGAGTGTGCGTCTTTGAGCGTTTCTGTGCCAACTTTCGTAACATTAAAAAAGCGCTCCACAATAAGAAAGTGTGCAATCTTCTAAAGTTTCAAGAAAGTGCGCCAAAATAAGAAAGTGCACGTCTTCTTTCTGAAACAAGTAGAGAGTGTGCCATCCTCTAAAATAGAGAGAAAGTGGCATTTTTTTTCTCTGTTGGGTTTATCTGTAGAAAACTACGCCATCTCTTTGAGACACACTTTTTATGCTTCTATTGTCACGACCTGCACCCGGTTTAGGGGCACGAGAGCGTGGGTACGTCCAGCCTACACCGTAGCATCGGCGGTAGAACGCTGTCTAGGTCAAGTACTATCTAAACGATCTCACGCTAGTATCCAACTCCATAAGGAGACGTGGATATAATAAAATAAATCTAGAAATACTCAATCACAACTACAGCACGATAGAAAAATGAAGAAATAAAAGAATACAACACAAGTCTAATGACACAATAATCATACCTGCAATCAGTAACATCCAATTCCCCAAGTGTGTCGGAAACCAGTCTACTAAGGTCACAGTCTGAAAAAATATTTTCCAGTCAGGAAGGAGCAAAGTACATCTCTAAATAGCAGTTCTTTATTAATAATATAAACTATGTAGCAGTTCTAGATGGAAATATACCAGATGCATGTATAGGTACGAGAAATGTACAATGAAAGAAATACTGGAAAATACTGTAAGTAACTGCAAGAAAAGAAACAATATGTCCATGAGCAAGAAACCTATGACTAAGTGTGTGAGTACTAGCTTTAACATGTGATCGGCTTGGGAACTTGATCAGGCTGGTTACATGTGATTAGCTATGATTCACGAAGGTCAGGCTAACCGTTGGTTAGCTATGATGCATGGAGAGGTCAGGCTAATCACACGTAACAGCTATGAGGCACGGAGATGGTCAGGCCGCACCCGACGTGAGATGTGGGGTGAGCTATGATGCATGAAAAGTTGGGTATGATCACATATCTACACTAAAATACTCCCCACCCCCGACTGGTATAGTAGATCCAATCATGGTACGCTATGGCACTAGATTCCCTAGGAAGGTAGCAAATCTCCCCGGGAATCAGTGTCTGTACATACATAAGATAACAAGGAAAACAAGTCTTGTACAAGCTACACCATGAATAAGGAATAACATCTCATGACGAGATCCGTGTATACCAATCCGTGTAACCAACGTGTCAGGAACATGGATATTTACACTAGATACAGTGAACATAGGAGATATCATAAATTAGAAACTAATCAGAGAATGTACTCGCCTTGGGTCCTTAGCTGGTAATTATTGATGTCCTGTTCCAGAGTATCCCCTGGGTAAACCAACAGTCCTATAACATATCACAAATATAACACTTGTATCAGATGCTGTCCTAACACACAGAAGAAATATACTGGCCTCAGAGCTATGCCAAGCAGGGCACTAGTCAACTAGGGTCATCTAGTAGGATATACATAATAAATATACATATCTTTACTAACATTAATACTTATAATATATATGTATATCAAATTGAATACATATACAATATATATGTATATATATGTTAAAAATATACTAAGGGTTTATACAAAATATATATATACACATATATATATGCCAATACATTATATATATAATATTAAATACTAAAACACATATATAATACATGTTTATACCTATACCAAAAATAAGTATATATATATGTATATATACTTACATATACCAAAATGAAATATAAATCTACATATATATATATATTGATACAAAAATACGGTTATTTTGAATATATTCCAAATCTTATTATATTTCTCATATACATATATCTGTACACATATGTATATATACCAAATTTATATTGAAATATATTAAGTATATACAAAATATATATATATTCATGAGCCAATTAAATATATACATGCACAATTTTCACATTAATTAAATATTTAATTGCATACATATAAATACATAAGTACTAATACATTAATTTTATATTATACCAATTTAAATTAAACATACACATACTAAAATACGTATTTATATATATATCAAGTAGATTAGATATATACATATACAATATTAAGCATTAATTAAATAATTACTAGTATACACTTTACTAAATACATATTATAAGAAAATACCAATTTCATACTTATATAGATATATGAATATACACATAGAAATAATTTATATACTATTTGAAAATAGAATTATATATGTACACATACCAATACACAATACACACACAAATACACGTATATGTAATTATATACATATATATATATATATATATATCTACCATTAACAATATATACAATTTTATGTACATTAACATAGAATATACTAATTATATCTATATACCATACATATACATATTTATTTTAGTATACTAGAATACATATGTAATAGGTCTCCTAGCTATTACTGAGTTATATATATACACAGGAAAAGAAAAGGAAGAAGGAAGAAAACTTACAGAGGTGGTTCCAATGGTGGTGGTGGTTGTTGCTCGTCGGACCGGAGCAGTCGCAGCAAGGCGGAGGGGGTGCTCGAGATGACCGGACTGACAGCGGGCCGCCGGACTGCAGTCGGGTGGAGCTCGGGAAGAACAGCAGAGGGAGAGGGCCGCCGGGTGCAGAGGCTCGGGATGGCCGCCGGAGTGATGCACAGCGGGGGTCGGGGTGCTCGAGGTTCAGTCGGAGGGGGAGAGCAGTGGACTTGATGGTGTTAGATGCAGCGGAGGAGGATCTCGCGAGGGGTCGGGCCGCTCGCCGGAGGGGAAGTCCACCGAAGGGAGA
Organism: Iris macrosiphon; assembly: GCA_036927795.1. Lineage (NCBI taxonomy): Eukaryota > Viridiplantae > Streptophyta > Magnoliopsida > Asparagales > Iridaceae > Iris > Iris macrosiphon. The sequence goes on from JAYESA010000018.1 coordinate 63,500,659, forward strand.
TGGTGGCTTGGCGGAGGGAGGAGATGGAGATGGGGTTGCCGCCTGCCGGTGCAGCAGGCCGTCGAACGGAGGAGGAATGGATGGATGGAGGGATGGTGGTAGCATGGCCGGGTCGGAGGAGCTCGACAGCAGGGTGGTGTTAGGGGCAGCGGCTGTGCCTGGTCGGCGGAGGGATGAGCAAGCCGCCGGGCTTGATGGATGGGTGGATGGATGGACGGAGGACAGGCCGGCCGCGGGTCGCCGGGGGATCGGGCTGGAGCAGTCAGCGGGAAGAGCTCGGAGGAACTCAGCCGTCGGGTTTGATGAGAATGGAGGGAGGAGCACGAGCAGCGGCGAGGGGAGCTCGAAGACTGGGCTGCCGGAGAGCCGCCGGACGCGTCGACGGTGGATCGGCTGGGTCGGGCAGCCGAACACAGAGCCGCCGGTGAACAGTAGGGGGGAATGATGAATAGTGTTCCCCCCCTTTTGCTAATTTGAATTCAAATGAAATAAAGAAGAAGGAGGAAGAAGAAAAAAGAAGGAGAAGAAGAAGAGAAGAAGAAAGGAGTTCACGTTGGAGAAAATATGGGGACTTATGAGGTGGAAGAAAACCTAGGTTGTCTAGGTATTAGGGTTTAGGATGGGACATTATATATGAAGAGGGTGTGTGGAATCTAATGGTGAGGATGCACCCAATTAAATGGGTGGTCCAGATTAAACATGGAGAATTTCTTCATGTGGGTATGAGGGTGAGAGTTTAAATAAAATATTAGGTTTCCTCATTGTTCAAACAATTGGGTGAGGCCACAAAATGCAAATTTACAATTTAGCCCCCTTAAATTTGGGAAATTGCACAAACACATAAAATGACAAAAATTTGACGGGCGATTTGGTGTCCGGTGTTTTGTAGGGTCAGGGGGCGCTGTAAGTTTGGTGTGGGCTAAAATAGCAGGGCACTGGAATTAAATGGGGATTTTAGAATTGGTTTAAATAGTATCCTCAATTTAAATAGAAATAAATGCAAGTTGTGTTCAACAATTAATTAGGAGTACATGGAGCCAAAATCAGGTCAGGTCATCAATACCAATAATGAAGAAGACTCAGAACAGAATATTACCCTAATTTGGGCCGCACGAAAAATAGGTCAAGATTGCCTCCAATTTTCGATTGGAACGCACAACGATAAAAAATAGGGATTCATTAAATAACGTCCGCGACGATTTTTGTGCGGCCAGAAATAATGTACAGAGAGTATAATTATGAGTTACAAAAATAGCAGAATGGAAGGCGGGCATGTCTAGAGCAAGATTGTGAAATTTGTTGGAAGACAACAGTCAGGATAGCGCTCCAAATATCGAAGCAAGGGCAATGCGCAATAATCAAATAAAGTAATTAATTACACCTCCAATAAATTAATTCAAAAACAATTAACCTCAAAACTCCATAATTTCGACAGGTGCTCATCTACTGGCTTCTAGGTCAAGTCTAATAGCTCAAAATAACTGAACACTGTATCTAATACTATATTTAATTACACATCACACATAATTATTTAAATTAAATATACTACCATGAAATTACTTAATTATAACTACAATAATATTAAATATTATAAAAAGTTAAAAATACCCCTGTTTTCGGAATGTGGTAGTGACAAGTCTACCCACCTTAAAAGAATTTCGTCCTCAAAATTTAAAATCCTCCAAGTAGCGTTTATTCATACATATTATTATTTCCCTCAATTTAAATTCATCAACCACGAATCAATTAATAGTCCACAAGGTCTTTTCACAATTGTCAAAATTCTGATATTATTTCATTCCTGAAAAATCCTCGAAATAAAATCAAAGTCTATTTTTATTAAAATTTCCTCGAAATTTTTAGTTAATAATTCAGTACTCAGAATTTAATATCCACTCCTCAATTTTGATTTTAATCAATGCACATATATAAAATGTAAATCAAATCCCACACAGTTTAAATTCAAACATTAGTCTATCAAAAATTTTATTCCTCGATTTCCTCTGTCCTCAAAATAATTAATCAATGCGATACTTAAGGATTTTTCAAATGCAACATCCAAATCTAATATTTTAAAATTTCCATAACTTGCAATCAAATAATTATAGTGATAATCTCTCTAAATTTCCTCAAATTCTAATGATAACCTCAATCATATCACATCCTTCCTGGAATTAATACATCATAAATTCCATCATGTTAAATTCTTGACCCTTTATTTAAATCAATGTTTATCCTCGAAATTTTTTTTTTCTCGATTGTTTTATTTATTTATTTACTACCATCAAAATTAAATTCACCAAATTATTTAATCATGAACTACTCCATATTGTTATTTCACAATATTTTTCAAAATTCTATAAATATCATATCCCCAAAATCTTTAAATATAAAATCAAATCCCATTCTTATCACAATATCCTCCAAAATTTTAAGTTAATAACGAAATACAAGAATTTAATATTCATCCTCTAATTGAAATCCAATCCATGCATATTTCTAAAATTGAATCTCATCCCAAAATTTGAATTCAACACTAATCCATTTGTGTTCTTATCCCTCGATTTTTTTTTCCACATAATATGCAACGATGTAATACTTATGCAACCTCCAATACAATATTCAAGATATAAGTTCATAACTTGCAGTCCAATAAATATATCGATGGCCTTCTTAAAGTCCTCAAATTCAATGATAAATTCAATCATTTCATAATCTTCTTAAAAATCAATGATTTAACAAAACTTCAATTATGCCATATTAAATTCCCAACTCTTTATTTAATTTACATTTTTTCTCAAAATTTAAGGCACCTTGTCTCTCTTTGTCAAGTCATAACCTCTTCGTTAATCTTCACTACAGTTAAATCTTCAACAATCAAAGTCTAAGAGAATTCTACCTACAACCATACAACATGCAACCTAAGGGAAATATGTATGATCATGGTGTCTTTTGTCATGGTATTGCAGTCTCTATATCAGGGGTACTACTAACTACATTATAACAAAAAAATTATGCATACAAGCTACGGTACTAAGGTATCAATCAATCAGAAGACAAAAGAACATGAGGAAAGAAAAGAAAGAACCTGCTAACATAATACTTGCAGTATCTTTTATCTCTAACATAATCATAGGTCAAATGATGCATGTAAAGTTTGATACCTCTATCTCTTTAGGTACCACACTCTACTACAAGCATACTCACTGCTAGCTTCCTTACCTACTGCAATAGCTGATACTAGTTATTCTTATCACTCAAGTGCATATCAATTGCAACACACTATACTAAGTACTGCTCTCTCTAATACAACCCTAGATTGACACCCAAGTCAGTTGGCAGTGAGATCTCAATCATACTCAAGACATCGGATCCTTATACATGTATATCATCTACTCATATATTAATATTCATCTCTTATCTACCATAAAATTAATCCTCAAAATAATCGTCAAGGTTTAACTTCTCGATCAACTTAAAAATAATTGCATATACCTCCTCAAAATCAGATACTCAATTATCGAAAAATTTAATCACTTTTAAAATCCTTATAGCCTTGACTATGTTTATTGAATTGAATTCGAATACTCAAAATTAATAACATAAAATCTCATCTCCTCAAAATTCTTTAAAAAATTGAAATTCATTTCCACTCTACAAATTATAAATTTAATCCACAAGTATACATATACTACTCACAGTCTCTAATACTCAAGGTGCACACTAATACACTAATTATTTACAACTCTCAACTGTGTACGAAAATTGTACTGCCCGAATTATTTACACTATTGCTTCCAAATGATCATCATCACTGATACTCTTTCTACTCTATCTATAGTGCCAATACTAACTACAACACACCTATCATAGAACTATTGCTACAAGGCACTACGCTATGGTTTAACTCTAGATTAATGTCTAATGTTCCCATGTCCAACTAGGAAACACTTACAACTCACAAGCAACACTCAGTCAACTAATACAAGACACAACCAGAATTGTAAGTCACTAATTATCATACTAACAAGGAACCCTCAAATGAATAAGTTCAAAAAAGAACTGGATCAAGGACGGAAGGTATCTTTACTGCTAGTAAAGAAAAGAAACGATGGAACAAAGTCCTGGAATAACAGAAATAGATAAGTCTTGAGATGATACTTTAAGAACCAATTTAAGATACAACCTGATAATCATACACGTCTCGTCAGAAATCATGACACTTAGAATCCTCGCCACGCCAGTAAGCATAGATGCGATAAACGACAGGTTCCGTAACTAAGGTATGCAACTCTATAATCACGTCATTTAGAATCTTCGCCACGCCAACCGGTATGGCTGCGAGAAACTCTAAATCTCATAACTAAAGTGTGTACATCCAAGTCTGGTTCCTACGTTCTCGTCATGACAGCTAGAATGGCTGCGATAAACTCTAGGTTCCATAACTAAAGTAGACGTTTTACCTTTCTCACTGTCCTCATCAATATATGTCATCAGATGATACCATAAATTCTAGTCCGTAAAATTCATCTCAATATGAAATCAACTCAACAACGATACCAAGAATTAAAGTTAACAACTGGTCAACAAGAATCAAACTCAATATCAACAAGTGAGAACGGACGGAAACAAGGGCGAAGGATTTAAATTGGAAATTATAATAAGATTCTCATGGGGTCATCCCAGGAATCTCTCAAGAATTTGTGATTGAGTATCCTCTCTCATCCTAGTATCCTATGTCCTATATTCTATAGCAGGCACGCAGTAGTATAACAAAGATGCCACACTACCACGACATCGCACAACTCGCGAAGTCTGACCTGCATGGGCCACCACTAAAAACGTGTCACGACCTGCACCCGGTTTAGGGGTACGAGAGCGTGGGTACGTCCAGCCTACGCTGCAGCATCGGCGGTAGAACGCTGTCTAGGTCAAGTACTATCTAAACGATCTCACGCTAGTATCCAACTCCATAAGGAGACGTGGATATAATAAAATAAATCTAGAAATACTCAATCACAACTACAGCACGATAGGAAAATGAAGAAATAAAAGAATATAACACAAGTCTAATGACACAATAATCATACTTGCAATCAGTAACATCCAATTCCCCAAGTGTGTCGGAAACCAGTCTACTAAGGTCACAGTCTGGAAAAATATTTTCCAGTCAGGAAGGAGCAAAGTACATCTCTAAATAGCAGTTCTTTATTAATGATATAAACTATGTAGCAGTTCTAGATGGAAATATACCAGATGCATGTATAGGTACGAGAAATGTACAATAAAAGAAATACTGGAAAATACTGTAAGTAACTGCAGGAAAAGAAACAATATGTCCATGAGCAAGAAACCTATGACTAAGTGTGTGAGTACTAGCTTTAACATGTGATCGGCTTGGGAACTTGATCAGGCTGGTTACATGTGATTAGCTATGATTCACGAAGGTCAGGCTAACCGTTGGTTAGCTATGATGCATGGAGAGGTCAGGCTAATCACACGTAACAGCTATGAGGCACGGAGATGGTCAGGCCGCACCCGACGTGAGATGTGGGGTGAGCTATGATGCATGAAAAGTTGGGTATGATCACATATCTACACTAAAATACTCCCCACCCCCGACTGGTATAGTAGATCCAATCATGGTACGCTATGGCACTAGATTCCCTAGGAAGGTAGCAAATCTCCCCGGGAATCAGTGTTTGTACATGCACAAGATAACAAGGAAAACAAGTCTTGTACAAGCTACACCATGAATAAGGAATAACATCTCATGACGAGATCCGTGTATACCAATCCGTGTAACCAACGTGTCAGGAACATGGATATTTACACTAGATACAGTGAACATAGGAGATATCATAAATTAGAAACTAATCAGAGAATGTACTCGCCTTGGGTCCTTAGCTGGTAATTATTGATGTCCTGTTCCAGAGTATCCCCTGGGTAAACCAACAGTCCTATAACATATCACAAATATAACACTTGTATCAGATGCTGTCCTAACACACAGAAGAAATATACTGGCCTCAGAGCTATGCCAGGCAGGGCACTAGTCAACTAGGGTCATCTAGTAGGATATACATAATAAATATACATATCTTTACTAACATTAATACTTATAATATATATGTATATCAAATTGAATACATATACAATATATATGTATATATATGTTAAAAATATACTAAGGGTTTATACAAAATATATATATACACATATATATATGCCAATACATTATATATATAATATTAAATACTAAAACACATATATAATACATGTTTATACCTATACCAAAAATAAGTATATATATATATGTATATATACTTACATATACCAAAATAAAATATAAATCTACATATATATATTGATACAAAAATACGGTTATTTTGAATATATTCCAAATCTTATTATATTTCTCATATACATATATCTGTACACATATGTATATATACCAAATTTATATTGAAATATATTAAGTATATACAAAATATATATATATTCATGAGCCAATTAAATATATACATGCACAATTTTCACATTAATTAAATATTTAATTGCATACATATAAATACATAAGTACTAATACATTAATTTTATATTATACCAATTTAAATTAAACATACACATACTAAAATACGTATTTATATATATATCAAGTAGATTAGATATATACATATACAATATTAAGCATTAATTAAATAATTACTAGTATACACTTTACTAAATACATATTATAAGAAAATACCAATTTCATACTTATATAGATATATGAATATACACATAGAAATAATTTATATACTATTTGAAAATAGAATTATATATGTACACATACCAATACACAATACACACACAAATACACGTATATGTAATTATATACATATATATATATATATATATCTACCATTAACAATATATACAATTTTATGTACATTAACATAGAATACACTAATTATATCTATATACCATACATATACATATTTATTTTAGTATACTAGAATACATATGTAATAGGTCTCCTAGCTATTACTGAGTTATATATATACACAGGAAAAGAAAAGGAAGAAGGAAGAAAACTTACAGAGGTGGTTCCAATGGTGGTGGTGGTTGTTGCTCGCCGGACCGGAGCAGTCGCAGCAAGGCGGAGGGGGTGCTCGAGATGACCGGACTGACAGCGGGCCGCCGGACTGCAGTCGGGTGGAGCTCGGGAAGAACAGCAGAGGGAGAGGGCCGCCGGGTGCAGAGGCTCGGGATGGCCGTCGGATTGATGCACAGCGGGGGTCGGGGTGCTCGAGGTTCAGTCGGAGGGGGAGAGCAGTGGACTTGATGGTGTTAGATGCAGCGGGGGAGGATCTCGCGAGGGGTCGGGCCGCTCGCCGGAGGGGAAGTCCACCGGAGGGAGATGGTGGCTTGGCGGAGGGAGGAGATGGAGATGGGGTTGCCGCCTGCCGGTGCAGCAGGCCGTCGAACGGAGGAGGAATGGATGGATGGAGGGATGGTGGTAGCATGGCCGGGTCGGAGGAGCTCGACAGCAGGGTGGTGTTAGGGGCAGCGGCTATGCCTGGTCGGCGGAGGGATGAGCAAGCCGCCGGGCTTGATGGATGGGTGGATGGATGGACGGAGGACAGGCCGGCCGCGGGTCGCCGGGGGATCGGGCTGGAGCAGTCAGCGGGAAGAGCTCGGAGGAACTCGGCCGCCGGGTTTGATGAGAATGGAGGGAGGAGCACGAGCAGCGGCGAGGGGAGCTCGAAGACTGGGCTGCCGGAGAGCCGCCGGACGCGTCGACGGTGGATCGGCTGGGTCGGGCAGCCGAACACAGAGCCGCCGGTGAACAGTAGGGGGGAATGATGAATAGTGTTCCCCCCCTTTTGCTAATTTGAATTCAAATAAAATAAAGAAGAAGGAGGAAGAAGAAAAAAGAAGGAGAAGAAGAGAAGAAGAGAAGAAGAAAGGAGTTCACGTTGGAGAAAATATGGGGACTTGTGAGGTGGGAGAAAACCTAGGTTGTCTAGGGATTAGGGTTTAGGATGGGACATTATATATGAAGAGGGTGTGTGGAATCTAATGGTGAGGATGCACCCATTTAAATGGGTGGTGCAGATTAAACATGGAGAATTTTTTCATGTGGGTATGAGGGTGAGAGTTTAAATAAAATATTAGGTTCCCTCATTGTTCAAACAATTGGGTGAGGCCACAAAATGCAAATTTGCAATTTAGCCCCCTTAAATTTGGGAAATTGCACAAACACATAAAATGACGAAAATTTGACGGGCGATTTAGTGTCCGGTGTTTTGTAGGGTCAGGGGGCGCTGTAAGTTTGGTGTGGGCTAAAATAGCAGGGCACTGGAATTAAATGGGGATTTTAGAATTGGTTTAAATAGAAATAAATGCAAGTTGTGTTCAACAATTAATTAGGAGTATATGGAGCCAAAATCAGGTCAGGTCATCAATACCAATAATGAAGAAGACTCAGAACAGAATATTACCCTAATTTGGGCCGCACGAAAAATAGGTCAAGATTGCCTCCAATTTTCGATTGGAACGCACAACGATGAAAAATAGGGATTCATTAAATAACGTCCGCGACGATTTTTGTGCGGCCAGAAATAATGTACAGAGAGCATAATTATGAGTTACAAAAATAGCAGAATGGAAGGCGGGCATGTCTAGAGCAAGATTGTGAAATTTGTTGGAAGACAACAGTCAGGATAGCGCTCCAAATATCGAAGCAAGGGCAATGCGCAATAATAAAATACGGTAATTAATTACACCTCCAATAAATTAATTCAAAAACAATTAACCTCAAAACTCCATAATTCCGACAGGTGCTCATCTACTGGCTTCTAGGTCAAGTCTAATAGCTCAAAATAACTGAACACTGTATCTAATACTATATTTAATTACACATCACACATAATTATTTAAATTAAATATACTACCATGAAATTACTTAATTATAACTACAATAATATTAAATATTATAAAAAGTCAAAAATACTCCTGTTTTCGGAATGTGGTAGTGACATCTATACTCATATTTTTCTTCTTTATGTCCTTGTCTTATGGATTGAGATATAAATACGATATAAAGATAGTTACACAAATCTAGGATAGCTTATACGTATTCAAGTTGGACTGGAGTCTACTTGGATACGTAGCTGGCTATTGACACGTGGTCTAGTTCCGCGTATTTTGGAACTGAAACATGACAATAGATGCTCTCGAATATGCTTGACCATCTCAGTTGCATCTAAAATCATCTTGGGTTCTTGGGTTCTAAAAGAGATCTCTCATCTACATTGTCCCATGGTAATGTTTATAGCAAATAAAAACAAATTGATTACTTATTTCTTAGAAAATGAAGTCTATAATTATGTTTAACCTTTTACTAATATTATAACTTTTTCTTCTTCTTAAGGCGAAGTTTGAAAGATGTAAACCAACAACCCTAAATAATGATTTGTGGATATTGCTACTGTTGACTCAAAGAAAAGATACCATTAGCATATGGTCATGGGAGGTCCCATGGAGAAATGACCAATGAATTCATTCTTCAAGTATAGTCAATTATGTGTAAATAGTTGGGATAATCTTGTTTTCATTGTGACTATAATCTCTTCTGTGATCTTTTAGTTGGGAAAGATACTGAGAAATCTTTCCTGGATTAGTTTAAAGGACAACTTGAAAATGTCTCCGCAAGAAACTCTTTACAACCAAACATATATGTGCTTCTCTATCGAGAAAGAATGTTCTACTTAGATTTATATAAATATTTATGCCCGTTTATGATCAAGTGACGTATAGCAATATAACAAGATTGGTCCAGAAACATGGTTCTTGTGCCCCTAATGCGACTGCTCAACAAATTAACTTACACCATCCATCTCAAATGAGAATTGTCCCCGGAGTAGACACGTGAATTGGGTCGGACCGGTCCACTCTGACACGAGTTAGGTCTAAAAAATTGGTTCAAGTGTCGACCCGGTTCGATCAGTCCAATTAATTGTGGGTTCGGACTGATCCGATTCAGCTAGTATATCGAAACGTATTGGAGCTCATATCTGAGATCTGCAACGTGAATCAACCTGAAGTCCAGATTCGTTTCGGCCGACCCGAGGTCCAGTCGAGCACGAAGCCGAAGGTTGATAAATTAATTACCTAGATGTAGTAGATTTTTTTTAATATTGGCAAAATAATCAACTAGATATAGCAAAAACTATTTTACAAGTTATTGTATTATTTGTTTGATAGAAGCTAATTAATCATCTAGATATAGTGAAAAATAGAAATTTCAAGTTATAGTGAAAAATTGTTTTTGTATTGGTCGATTTTATTTTATTTGGTCCAGGTCCGATCTGGCCCATGCCTAATCCGACCCGATCCGAAGTCCATCGTGTTGTGGGCCACTTGTCGGACGGTGTTGTGATTTTCCATCCTTAATCGCGACCTAACCCACTATAGTGCATAGGCCTGAGAGGTTCGGTTCGCACTTGACCCAGCCAAATTTTGTGTCGGATCATATCGGTTTGGCTTGCTTGGCAGTTCTACTCGCGAGCCAACAAGCATCAATGATAGAAAATTAACTCTTCTTCCCATTATTACTCCCTTAGTTATCATTAAACTTAGATCATTGATAAATTACAGGCGAATTTGTTAGGAAACGAAAATCCTTTATATACACAGGGCTGTCAAATTTTTTGATAGTCCTTGCTATGCTTAGAACTGTCAGAATTTTAACATATCTAAAAATTTGAAATTGTTAAAATTGTGATGACCCATAACATAGACGGTCAAAATTTTGATAGTGAGGCCAAAATTGTAATTATCCAAACATTTATGGTTGTACCAGCCTAAATTTAGTCCAATGGTTAAAAAACTAATGCCAGAAGAAAAGTAAATGATCAGGTAGAAGGGTGGGTGGGTGGGTTGTTAATCGACTTAATCCAGTCCCCTCACACGTAGTTATTTTTTCAAAACCACACCTCAACTCCCTATTTAACCGCCCTCTCCCACGCTTTTCATCTCCTCATCCGCTCTCTCCCACTCTCTATAGAATTCTCTCTCAATTGAGAACTCTCTCTCTCACTCTCTCACACACACGCACTTCCCGCCACCATTCCTAATGGCTACTCCAATGGAATTCTCCCTCCTCCTCCTCCTCCTCCTCCCCACCACCGCCACCATCATCTCCCCCTTTCTCTTCTTCTCCCTCCTGTTCCTCTCCTTCCTATTCTTCGCGCCTGGCGGCTTCGCGTGGTCCATCGCCCGCTCCTCGCACCGTGAGATCCCTGGCCCGTCCGGCTGCTCCCTCCTGGTCTTCTCATCCCCCGTCGCGCACCGAAAGCTCTCCGAGCTCTCCCGCCGCCACGGTGCCTCCAGGCTCATGGCCTTCTCCGTCGGCCTCACCCGCTTCGTCATTGCCAGCAGCCCCGACACCGCCAAGGAGATCCTCAACAGCTCCGCATTTGCCGACCGCCCCGTGAAGGAGTCTGCCTACGAGCTCCTCTTCCACCGCGCGATGGGCTTCGCGCCCTTCGGCGAGTACTGGCGCAGGCTGCGGAGGATCTCCGCGGCCTACCTCTTCAGCCCGAGGAGGATCCAGGCCTCCGGCGCGCGCCGGAGGGCGATCGGAGAGAAGATGCTAACGCAAGTGAAGGATGCCATGGCCTGCGACGGAGAGGTTGCGCTGAAGCGGGTGTTGCATTTCGCGTCGCTGAACAATGTGATGGTCGGAGTCTTTGGGAGAGGGTTCGACTTTGCGAGGGGGGAAGGGGAGGAGCTGGAGGAGATGGTGAGGGAGGGGTACGAGCTGCTCGGGAGCTTCAACTGGAGCGACCACTTCCCGTTGTTGGGGCGGTTGGACCTGCAAGGGGTGAGGAGGAGGTGTAGGCGCTTGGTCGGGAGAGTGAACGTTTTCGTCGGAAGGATCATCGACGACCACCGGAGGAAGGAAGGAGAAAGGGCTGATGATGTTGGGGACTTTGTCGATGTGTTGCTCTCTTTGGAGAAGGAAGAGAAGCTCTCTGATTCTGACATGGTTGCTGTTCTATGGGTAAGATCAGTATCATTTATTTATTATTATTATTAATACGACACGATAAGATACAGACACACATAGAACACTGTGACTGACGACACCAACACTCGTATATGACATCAACTATCGATAGTATTGTTGTTAGATTATTGTGGGCTTTCTTAGTGTGGAAGGGGTTCTTCTTCTTGCACTTGTTGGTCTACCAGTGGCTTCATTTCAATTTTATAGCCATTTGATGTGTTGCTGGTTTGAATTCTTCTGACTTCCAATTGATTTCTCTACCTTTTTTTTTTTTTTTTTTTTTTTTTTTTTTCTCAAGCACTTACTCTGTTAGCATTCATTCATGCATGTTCCGCATTGAGCTTTGTTTAGAAAACAGGATGAATCTTTCGTGTGTTGATTTTTTTCTTGTTTCATTGTAAATTGATTGGTGTGTTTTTCTTCTTCTAAATTCAATTTCCTTGACAAAGAAGACTTTTTTTTGTTTTTTTCTATTTGGCTTAATTTTTCATATTCAATGGAATTAGGACTCTTTACATGTCCTATCCCTTTCATTTGAGACTTCTCTCAGAATGGTCCTTTGTGTTGTTTCAGGAGATGATCTTCAGAGGAACAGATACAGTAGCAATCCTATTGGAATGGATAATGGCCAGAATGGTCCTTCACCCAGAAGTCCAGTTAAAAGCCCAACTGGAGATCGACTCCGTCACCGGAACATCCCGGCAGGTCTCGGACTTGGACATCCCTAACCTTCCCTACCTCCAATCCCTTGTCAAGGAGTGCTTAAGGCTCCACCCCCCCGGCCCGCTCCTCTCGTGGGCTCGCCTAGCCGTCCACGACGTGAACGTCGGCGAATACCTTGTCCCCCGCGGCACGACCGCAATGGTGAACATGTGGTCGATCACGCACGACGAGTCGATATGGTCCGAGCCTGATGCTTTCAAGCCCGAGCGGTTCATCCAGGAGGATGTGTCAAGCCTGGGCTCCGACTTGAGGCTGGCTCCTTTCGGTTCAGGACGGAGGGTTTGTCCCGGGAAGGCCATGGGCTTGGCTACGGTTCACCTCTGGCTGGCTCAGTTGCTTCAGAACTTCACCTGGGTCCCCTCGGAGAGCGGCGTCGACCTCTCCGAGTGCTTGAAGATGTCGCTGGAAATGAAGAGCCCTCTGTCCTGCCGGGCTATCCCAAGGTGCTGATCGATGGCTTGTGAATGGCGGTTTGGTTGGTTCTCACTTGGTAGTTAGAAAGGACTATGTTCTTCGTTTAGATAGTTACCTTGGTTTGAAAAATAATATTTTAGGCTTTTGCTTGGTAGATCATAGGTGAAAGTGTGATGATACCTGGGTTTGTTTTGCTTTGTTGATCATGTATAAAATGTTGTCATCACCAACCGTATGTGAGCTCTTTTCACAGACATGGAATGTCAGTTTTAGTTTCCTTTCTTATTCAATACTAACTCTGTTGGTGACAAATCCCCCTACTGTTTACCACTGTTCTATAAGGCGGTCAAGACGGCCGCCAAGGCGCTAGGCACTGGGTGCCTGTCCGATGGTCGCCTAGCCGCCTACCTAATCTCCTCGACGTTCGACTATGAATGTTTTGAGATTTTATGGACTTTTCTTTACAATTTTCAGTAGTTTTTTTTTTTTTTTTTTTTTGAACAATTTAGATCTAAGAGGCCTCCAGACGGCCGTCTAGGCGGACTAGGTGCCCGTCCGACTATTGCCTAGCACTTTTTAGAACCTTGATGTTTACCAATATTCATTCTATGAGGTCAAGATGAAGTAATATCACAGGCAACTGCAGATGTTTTGTGATGACATGATCCATCTGTGGAAGATACCTTGTCTATTTCATTCATAATCAAGATATAATCAGTGCAGAGTATAATTGTTTGAAAGCTCTGTTGTTGTTGACGGGAATCCTTCGCCATCTGTAGATAGAGCTAGTGGTAGATTATGCTAAATCTTCTTGAGTGCCTTGATGTTTGCCTCAAGGCATGCATCGGTGTTAATGCAATGTAGCAAGTGAAGCGATAGCGAAAGGATTTCTTTTCTTTTCCAATGTTATTGCTGATATGATAAGAAAAACCTTCCTTCCTCACTGGCTATCCATTTGAATTGTCAGCGATGTCTACTTCTTCAATATCTATATGCTTCTCTGGCCTCATAACGTTTTAAAATATTTTTTTTTTTAGGTTAATTGTGTATGCCCAACTATTGGGATAGTCATTGACAATTCCCTAAACTTATTTTCTAATATTTAGACACCCTACTAACTTTTTTCCCCAATACTGATGGGAGGACTTTTTAAAATTCAGATGTCCTTAAAGTTGTTTATAAAAACTACCATAAAATCTGTTGTCAGAAACAACATTTACTACTGAAATGAGATAAGCTAAGATGGATCATGAATAAGTGTGGGCAAGATTGTTTAGACATGTGGAATGCAGACCAACGGATGCACCAGCTCGGAAGAGAATCGATAAAATATTAGGTTTGGATTTGCTAGAACTTGGGATAGTTTTAAACGAACTTGGATGGATTGAGGTTGCAAAGAAGTATATAGTTTTTATCTATGTTGCAATAACACGGAAACGATGTGACACAGTTGCACACGCCATCTGTTTTGGTGTGTCCTAGTGTCGTTTATGTACTCTTAGTTGTGACCAATACGTGTAGGACATGACATGGCCCATATTCTTGGAGGGGTCCACGCTTCCTAGGTTTTTGGTAGCATGACGTAGGATATGACGACCTTAGCCGACCTTATCGAAAGAAAAAGTATCCATATATTTGACCCGAAATATTCCCAAAAAAGAGGGTTTGTCAGGTTCACTTTGTTTCCGAGCCGCAAAACTTGGACATGTATCCCCTTCCCTCCTAGATTATGATGATCCATAACTTTCTTCTGTTGTGTTGTTTGTGATGATGCATTGGCAGTCCTGTTCCATATCTTAGACCTTTACTGCACTATGTTCCTTTTGAGTCCAGAACATATTAATCATAGGTTAGATTCTACTTCCAAACTTTTTTGTGGGTCACTATCTACTAAAGTTGTGACTTGGTCTAAGTAAGATAGTTATGTGGTTCATCTTTGAAATGCCACTTTTCAGTAGATATCCATGAATGATTGGAGGAGGAATAAGAACCCACACCAAAATTATATGATTCTAAGGTGCTACTTACTTTTTTTGGGAATCCAAATCCAACATAGAATATTTCGTTGTGCCCCTTGAAAAGCTTTTTCCCTCTCCTCTCCTAGATGGATATCTATGTCTTATGGTGAGGGATATCCTCATGCACAACTTGCATGTCTCCCTCTTATTCCTGGGCTTCCCCACCACCATTATATAGTTAGTGCGAGAAAAAAGAAAAGAAAAAAAATCAAAGAGTATTCATATGATCATGGAAGTCCATCTCCAACCTTCTTCTCTAGCCACTTGGATATGATCAAGTCCTCAAAGCTTCGTGGGGACACTTGGGCTACGTCATCTTGGGACTTTCCTTTCCCGAATAAGTCTTGATCCGCATAAATAAAACGCAAGCCAGGCCCCGGTGCTTATATATTAACTCGATCGATCGATATAGAATCTATGGAGTTCATATATACATGACAACTGCATCAATTGGTAAGATTCAGATTATGACTGAAATTACGAGTTAATGACTAAAGTATAGATGAGACTACTGAAGCACATTTCTTTCAGGCATCAATTCACCGCCAACTTTAATTTGTCACAGACAAGAGGCCCCTTGCTCTATTAGCTGAGTTGATTAACTCGATATATATAGAGCATCTCGGAACCACTTGTAGGAATCAAGTTAGTGTTAGTATTGTTAACATATATATATATATATATATATATATATATATATATATATTATTTTTCAGAAATTGATAAGAGAACAAAGAAACTAAAAATTGTCACAGGCCTCCGGGGAAGTCATGCACGAAGCACTGACCTAAGAGTTAATCCGAGGTCTATGTGCAGACGTTTCTCGGAAGCTCCTAGTGGTAAAACTCCCTGACTACCAGGTTCTCTTCGTTGAACACAACTCGGAGAGAGAGACCGAACTTAGCTCTGCCCAGAGCAAGGATTTAGAGAACAGAATGTGGTTCGAGAGAGGAATGAGAGAGAGCTTTCACGTAGGAGAATTTTCTGTAAAAATGAAGAAGGAGGAGACCACAATATATAGGCAGTCCCTAGACGCAGCCACTGGACAGAACAGTAAATGGCTCACAAACAGACCATTAAGGAGCAATTACAAAAGGAAAGAAACGTGGAGGAATTGTTGTCAAATGAGCTGTTACAGAAGCTGTC
Organism: Iris macrosiphon; assembly: GCA_036927795.1. NCBI lineage: Eukaryota > Viridiplantae > Streptophyta > Magnoliopsida > Asparagales > Iridaceae > Iris > Iris macrosiphon. The sequence continues at coordinate 63,517,018 of JAYESA010000018.1, forward strand.
ACAAGTGTTCAATGAACCTGGACATAGAGCCTCAACGTTCAAAATTTGAATGAGTCAAATCGGTTCAAAAAATAAAGAGGAGCAAAAAGATTTTTTGGATCCCAGCCCGAACTCGAAGAGTAAATTGGATCGACATTCGGCGCCCGCAGGTATCGACACGTACCCGCACCCGTTACGCGCGCCGAACCGAATCGAGCCGAGTCGGGCCGGGCGGCGCACACGTGTGGCCCAAGGGGTTCCCCACACAACATCTTTAAGAAAGCAATGAAGAAGAACTAATATATACATACAAGGGGGGGTGATCCAATCGATGTGGGACTAAAGGAAAAAAGGGACGTTGAGCTTTTGCTCAACCACAGCTAACAATCTCCCCCGCCCCCCAAAGGTCAAGTTCCAAAATAGAAGTGATAAAGAAATTAAAATGAAGAGTTTCTGGGCGGATTTATACTATGCATAGATGAGATGAACTACAGCATTGAATCTCACTTAGTGACTATTATCTTTGTCTTAAGAAGTGCTTGATGGACTATGCCTTGAATCTCACTTAGTGACTATTGTCTTTGTCTTAAGAAGTGCTTGATGGACTATGCCTTGAATCAAACTTCTTTTACCAGATTCAGAAAATAGCACACATAGTACGCTAGAGGTTCTGGGTCTAACGGGTGGCGCTTTTGGTTGGCCATGCACACTAATCCCAAATTCATGAGAGTTGTCTGGGATCGCCCTGTCCCCTAGTCGCGGCCTTCACGACCTCTCAAATAGGTAAGTCCTTAAGGGTTGGTGATAGGTTTTAACCCCGCATATCAGCTTGGACCTATTAAGAGTTTTAAAACTCATCATAACCATATCACTCAAGAACACTGTCACCATAGGGATGGGGAATCATTGTACACAGGTACAGCCACTTGGGCATTATAGAATGAGATTTTAATCTCGGGTCAGTGTTCCATAAAAGTCACCTAAGTCCAGCTTATTTCTACCCATTGAACCGGCTTCTTGGGATCTCCAATCAGACTCGGTTGCGTTGCCACTGCTGGTGACTTTACTTATGGGCTTAACCCCATCCCCCTCGATGATTCTAGGATCAAAGTCCTAGACAGACCCTTCGTCAAGTGGTCTGCAAGGTTCTTTTCTGACTTTATATAGTCAAGAATCACATATTTGTCCAATAGGCTCTTAATAGACTTGAAGCGCAGCTGCAGGTGCCTGTTCATCTTAGCATTTACAGAATCATGCTTTAGTAGTTCCATAACAGATTTGTTATCACAATTTATAGAAATTGCAGGAACATGACTAATAGAGACATGTATATGCATAATAAGGTTTCTTAGCCATTAGACTTCTGTGCATATAGTGTCCAAGGCTATCATTTCGGAGTCCATTGTACTCCTAGCTATGATAGTTTGTTTACATGAGCCCCAGGAGATTGCAGCTCCTCCTAGAGTGAAAACATATCCAGTAGTAGATTTTACATCATGTGAGTCAGTTACCCAGTTTGCATCTGAAAAATCTTCTATGATATCAGGGTGTCTAGTATAGTGCAGCATATAATCTAGAGTACGCCTAAGATATCTAAATACTCTTTCTAATGCTGTCCAATATAACTGATTTGGGTTACTAATATATCTACTTAGTCTCCCAATAGCAAATGCAATATCAGGTCTGGTCCTGTTTGATATATACATGAGAGAACCTATCATTTGAGAATATTTGTGTTGCTCCATGGGAGAACCCTCATTCTTTTTTAGAATAACACTACTGTCATAAGGAGTATAGCCCTCCTTGTATTTGGACAGTTGCATGCCTAGAATCAAGTTGGCTTCACCTAGATCTTTTATATCAAACTGGCTGAATAAATAGTCCTTGGTATTAGTTATCAATTCTAGTGATGATCCAAAAATAATGATGTCATCTACATACAAACATAAGATGACACAACTTTCATTTAAATTTTTGGAGTATATACATTTGTCATACTCATTTGGCACGAAACCATATTCTGAGATGACTATGTCAAATTTGTTGTGCCATTGCTTGGGAGCTTGCTTTAGGCCATAAAGTGATTTAACTAATCTGTAAACTTTCTTTTCTTGGCCTTTAGCAATGAAACCTTCAGGTTGCTCCACGTAGATTTCTTCCTCTAGGTCCCCATTTAGAAATGTTGTCTTTACATCCATTTGATGGATTAACATATTAGGAATGGATGCTAAGGCTAGAAGGGTTATAATAGAGGTGATCCTAGCTACAGGAGAGTATGTATCAAAATAATCTAGTCCCTTTGTCTGGGTAAAACTTTTGGCTACTAATCTAGCCTTGTATTTCTCTATGGTACCATCGGCTCTAAGTTTTTTTTGAATATCCACTTACAACCTATGGGTTTACTACCTAAAGGTAGGTCTGCTAGAAACCAAGTATTGTTCTTCATGATGGAGTTATACTCACTGTTAATGGCTTTTTTCCAAAAAGGGGCATCATGAGAAGATATTACTTCTTCATAAGTTGAGGCGTCACCCTCTATGAAAAAAGTGAAGAAACCTTCTCCTAAGTTCTTTTCAATTCATTCTCTTTTACTCCTTCTAGGTTCTATATTTTGTTCGGGTTGTGAACTAGATATTTGAACATGAGCGCTAGTGGACGGAGCAAGAGAGGAGTTGGAGGCAGAGGAAGAAATCTTATCTTTGAAAGGATATATATTCTCAAAGTAAACTACATCTCTTGCTTCTATAATAGTATTATTAGAGATTTTATTTACTTCTGAGTGAGTAACAAAAAATCTATTGGCATTGCTATCTGGGACATATCTTATGAATATAGCATCTACAGTCTTAGGTCCAATTTTTCTCTTTTTTGGTTCAGGAATTCCTACTTTAGCCAGACATCCCCAAACTTTGAGATAATGGATCCTAGGAGCTCTACCTTTCCATAATTCATAGGGAGTCTTATTATTAGATTTACTAGAAATCCTATTAAGGATGAAACAGGCCGATAATAAAGCTTCTCCCCATAAATTATCAGGAACACCTGAGCTGAGGAGCATGGCATTCACCATGTCTAATAGAGTGCGATTCTTCCTTTCAGCAACTTCGTTGGACTATAGTGAATATGGAGCAGTTACCTCATAGATTATTCCGTGTTCTTCACAGAAATTGGTCATATCATTTGATGTATACTCTCCACCACGATCTGATCTAAGAATCTTAATCTTTCTCTCTAACTGGTTCTCAGCTTCAGATTTATAGATCTTAAATCTGTCTAGAACTTCATCTTTGGTTTTGAGAAGATAGATATAACAATACTTTGAATAATCATCTATAAAGGTAACAAAGTATTTTCTACCGCCTCGGATCAAAACCCTATTTGAGTAACACACATCACTATGAACTAGCTCTAGAAGGTCAAAGTTTCTTTCTACAGATTTGAAAGGTATTGTGTTTGGCTTGAACACAGATCTCACACTTGTGTTTATCATCTATTGGAGTCTTAGGAATAAGATCTAAATTCATCATCCTTCTTAGAGAACCTAGATTCACATGACCTAATCTACTGTGTCACACATTTGAAGATTCTACATTGGAAACAACAAAAGAAGGATCTAAAATTTTATCCACGGTACTCAAAATAAAAAGACCATCTCTTACAAAAAAAATTTCCAATAAAAGGGTCATTCTTAAAAAATACTAATTTATTTGCCTCCATAACAATCTTGTACCCTGAAGCTACAAGAAGAGGCCCACTAACTAAAAATTTTCTGATAGACGGCACATGTAACACATCATGAAGAGTCATAATTTTTTCTGATGTCATCTTTAGATCTATTCTTCCTCTTCCTATAATCTGTACTGCTGAACCATCTTCTAGAGTTACACCTCCTCCGTCTGATTCCTGATAGTTTGAAAAATATGAGCGATCAAAGAAAATAAGAACATTAGCTCCAAAATCTAACCACCAATCATCAGAATGGTAGAAAATATTGACTAAGGGTTGATATCTTACAGACCTGAAGGAACTAGAAGAGCCATTGAGAAACATATTTGCTTCTGGTTTGGTTGAACGTTTTCCTTTGTAAGAAGTCTGGACAGCTTCCTTCTTCCTATGGAAACAAATAGTGGCCATATGGTTTATTTTACCACACACAAAATAAAATCTCTTCTGATCTTGAGTTTGACCGAAGTTTCTTGGTTTATGGTGATGATGGTTATGGTGGTAAGGCTGAGGGTTCTGCTTCTTCTTGAAGAGGTTCCTTTTGGGTTTGTGGTGATGATGAGGCTTGAGTTTGCCTTGGGATTCTACTAGGTTTACCTTAGCTTTAGACTCAGACTTAAGGTTAGACCTTAGCCTAATTTGTTCTTCTATTCTAATTTTCTTTAGGACTTGAGCAAAGGTAAGGTCACCTTGAGTATGAATAAGGTCTTTCTTGACATCAGACCAAGAAGGAGGAAGCTTGTCTATTAAGCAGACTATTTTATATTCAGTAGATAAGAAAGTGTCTTTGGCTTGAATATGCCTAAGGTATTCTTGGAATTCATGTATTTGGTCATTTATAGGTTTATTATCTACCATAAAGTATCTGTTGAATGAGGAGGAATTGAATCTTTCAAATCCAGCATTATCACAGCTATATTCATCTTCCAGGGCATCCCAAAGTTCTTTAGCACTTTTGTATTCAAAGAATATGTCATATAGGGATTCAGACAAAGCGCTTAGAATTCTATGGAAGCAATGGTAGTCTATTTCCTTAGGGATCTTGGGTCTAGTGGAGCCAGAGGACTTGGATACACCTATGTCAGACTCAGTGTCATCAGAGTCATTTGTGATTGGTGTGGAACCATCAATGGCTGAGATCAATCATAAGGTAGTGAGCCAAAATTTTATCTGATTTTGTCATCTTTTAAATTAGGTCTCGTTGAACTTTGTAGGTTTAGCAGTAAAAGTCTCATCCTTGCCAGTCATGGTTGCTAATGAGAAAAGTCTGAAACTGAAAGATACGTAATTACTCAATAACAATGTCCGATGATTTAGAATAGTATTTCAAGTGATTTTGCTAATCAATCTTAAAATCTTTAGTCTATCAAGTGTATATTAACTTGGGTTAGTTATAGGGGCCGGTTTCCAGCTAGCGGTAGTCCGAAGACACTTAAATACCGTGTCGCTTAGGGCTATTTACACCCGGTTGACAGAAGGACCCTTTCGGCTTATTCCCAAATTTATCTCTACTTTTAGAATTCAGACTTAAAGAGATTTACAATTATACTTAACTATTATTTGTTCAATACTGGTGACGCAGTTGAGATTTTCTGAGGTCGTTACAAATAAACAATATTGTAGTTAATAATATGTAAATGTAGAGATAATAATAACAATGAATATCAATGATGATCTATATATTAAGCAAGATTTTATGTGGTACAAATACTAAATTACAGTAGCTAAATTGAATCACAAGATTATATGTGCTGGCAAATATTCAACCAAAAAATTAAAAACTTTCTATTAACAAAATAGTCCTTAGTAACAATAATTTTCTAATACCAATTCTTAATTAATATATGATTTAAAAAAGTTAAAATTTATGTTGCACTTTGGTATGTAAGCATTAATACTCATTAACGAATTGCTATAGTAAAATTTTGACAGAAAATATATATTCAGCAGTGTTAGGAAATTCGTTGATAGTATCAAAAAGAAAATTCTAACAGAAGCAAATGAATTAATCCAAACAGGAATTGAAAAATAGGTGGAAACAAAGTTGGAAAAATATGTTTCTGTGTACTAATGGTCCTAAAGTATTTGTTTTAGTGGTGACAAATATATATGTGCTCACAAAATATGTTATTTAGCAAAGATAATATATATATATATATATATATATATATATATATATATATATATATATATATATATATATTAACAATAATCTAAGAGTTGATTATGTACCTTTTAGTACACAGAAAGTAAAACAAATACTTTTAATTTGTCACCATAAATATTTTTTGAACACTACTTTTGAACACTGCTATATATATATATATATATATATATATATATATATATATATATTTATATATTATTTTTTAGAAATTGATAAGAGAACAAAGAAACTAAAAGTTGTTACCGGCCTCCGGGGAAGTCGTGCACGAAGCACTGCCCTAAGAGTTGATCCGAGGTCTATGTGGAGACGTTTCTCGGAAGATCCTAGTGATAAAATTCTCTGACTACCGGGTTCTCTTCGTTGCACACAACTCGGAGAGAGAGAGAGACCGAATTTAGCTCTGCCCAGAGCAATGATTTAGAGAACAGAATGTGGTTCGAGAGAGTAATGAGAGAGAGCTTTCATGTAGGAGGATTTTCTGTAAAAAATGAAGGAGGAGACCACAATATATAGGCAGTCCCTAGACACAGCCACTGGATAGGACAGTAAATGGCTCATAAACAGGCTATTAAGGAACAATTACAAAAGAAAAGAAACGTGAAGGAATTGCTGTCAAATGAGCTGTTACAGAAGCTGTCACAAGTGTTCAATGAAATTGGATATAGAGCCTCAACGTTCAAAATTTGAATGAGTCAAATCGGTTCAAAAAATAAAGAGGAGAAATTTTTTTTTGGGATCCCATCCCGAACCCGAAGAGTAAATTTGATCGGCATTCGACGCCCGCAGGTGTGGGCACGTACCCATTACACGCGCCGAACCGAACCAAACTGAGCCGAGCCGGGTCAGGCGGCGACGGTGGACCGCGCGTATGTCCCAAGAGGTTCCCCAAACAACATCTTTAAGAAAGCAATGAAGTATAACTAATAGATACATACAAGGGGGGTGGTCCAACCGATGTGGGACTAAAGGAAAAAAGGGAAGTTGAGCTTTTGCTCAAGCACAACTAACAGTTAGAACATAAGTTGTTATTTTTGTTTTTAAAAGATGTAAATAAAATTAAACAAGGTTAGTATTACTGGTCTCTGAAATAGCCGTGCAAGATGCACTGTCCTAAGAGTTGATCCGAGATCTATGTGAAGACTTTTCTTGAATGCTCCTAGTGCTAAAATATCCATGCTACCGACTTCTCGTCGTTGCACACAACTCGAAAAGAGTGACCCGAACTTACCTTTTACCTATAGCACGAAACAGGAAATCAAAGATGTTGGAGAGGAGCAGTAGAGGCAGAGCTTAGTTTTCCCGTAGGATAGAAATTTCTTGAGTTGAAAAGAGGAGGAGAAGACATCAATATATAGGCTTCCAAACATAACCGTTGGCTGAAAATTAGCCACACAAAAATCGTGCTATTAAGGCTATAGCTCTTGGAAGTTCAAAAACGTGGGAAATTAAGAGGCAATTAATGTCCAACGTTCAGATATTTTATGAGTGAAAAATATTTTAAAAAATAAAAAGTAAGAAAAAAACTTTAGGATCTCAACCTGAACTCGAAAAATCGATCAAATCAACATTCGGTAACTGCAGATGTAGGAACATGACTGCAGCAGCACACACGTGTGGGCCATAGGGATCCCAACACAAATCCACAAGAGAACATGAGGTATGAAATAATATATAGGGTTATTTAGTAACAAGGTCTCATATATATATGAAAATTAAGGTTTGGGTCTCCAAAGTGTCCGGTATTAGACTTTGGGTCTCGAAATCACTGTTCACTGTAGGGGTGAGCTTTCGTTAATTCGGTTCCAATCGAACCGAAAATCAAATTGGACCGAAAACCGAATAAACAAGACCGAAACCGAACCAAAATAGCCCATAACTGAGTCAAATCGAACCGAATTAAATCGATTAGATTTTCAGTTTATTCGATTTTTCGGTTTATTTGTGCTATGTTTGTTAATATATATAGTAACTAACTAACTAACTAACTAACTAACTATATATATATATATATATATATATATATATATATAAACTAAAATTTCTTATTCAGTTTTCGGTTTTGGACCGAAACTGTAATCCAAAACCGAATAAGAAAATTTAGTATTTTCAAAACAGTAATCGAAGCAATTTTTTTTAAAATCGGAGATTCGGTTCGGTTTTTTGTCCAAAATCGAATAATGCTCACCCCTAGTTCACTGGGTCTCGAAAGTGAACAGTAATTTCGAGATCCAAAATTTAATGCTGGATAATTTGGAGACAGAAATTCTAATTTTAACTATTATGTGAGATCCTATTACTAAATAATCTTAATATATACATCTTCACAAGATTTGACCCATCCGATGTGGGACTAATAGAAGGAAGTTAGAATTTTTTTCTTTACTGTGTGTGAACACAGCCAACAGTTAGGACTGAACTTTATTAATAACTAGTTTTTCCATAATTAGGAGTAGCAATATTAATATATCGGAGAGTAATGTTGTTCTTGGCTTCAAGTAGATAGTTTATTAATTATATGTGCAAGTATAGCCAGCGCTTGGATGGGTTAGGAATAACACAACTCTAATCGAATTTGTGTTTAGGTTCCAATATAAGCAGAAAGATGAAGTACTGTATGAAGTTTAGGTTCCAAGTACATGAATTTGTGTACGTGCTCTTCTTACTTAGTAGGGCTGAGCAACGGTTCGGTTCGGTCCAAGCTGACCGAAACTTTCAAAAACTGAAAAAACCGACAACCAATTTTTTACAAACCGAAAATCGAACCGAACGTTAACAAACCGATCAAAACCGAACCAAAAATAAATTTCGGTTTTACGGTTCGGTTCGGTTTTATGGGCCAATTGGGCCGGGCCTTATAACAAAAGCCATTATACCTAAATAACAGTAAAAATTTTGAATATACAAGTTAAAATACAGTAAAAAAAATCTTTTCTTGTTCAGTTTTCGGTTAAAACTTTAAATACAGTAAAAAAATACAAGTTAAATTACCGTAAATTAGTAAATGTACCAAATAATTTCGGTTTTCGGTTCGGTTCGGCCGTCTAAACCCAGAACCGAAAACCGGAACGAAAACCGAAAATTTTCAAACTGAAAACCGACTTCCGAACCGTCTAAAGGAAAAACCGAACCGAATGCATTATTCGGGTCGGTTCGGGTCGGTTTTTCGGTTTGAACCGCTTTTTGCTCACCCCTACTTACTAGTTGTATTATAACTTGGAGCAAACATTATTTCGATATTTACCCTGTTGTCAAACATGTTGGGATTTTCTTAAATCTAGTCTCCAGTGACCCAGTCTCACAATTCAACAATGTGGCAAGACTTAAGTGTATATTTATTTCAATATTTGAGCCATCGTATATTGATTTTCACACATGGACGTGTTAGTGGTTGGTATGGTGGAGATATTTTTAGTAGGCAAGGTTCAAATTCCACATAAAAATTTTATTTTTGTCACCATTTCTTGAAAAAAAATTCCTTTGGAAGACTCGGACTCGGACTCAAAGTAAGGCTTTGATGGTAAAATTTTTACTTTACACGTACGCATCAGACGCTTTATTGTTGCTAGGGTTAGCGGACGATTATTGCTTCTTGGGTGTTGGCATCCCTATATAAACTCAATGTTTTAATACTTAATGCATGTAACAGAAGATTTTATATGCACAAGAGAGAAGAGTGTGTGTCACGTCCTAGTACCGCAATAAAGAGAATGGGGATATGACTCGTCCAGCTGCGCACTACAGTATATGTCAGTACCTCACAATACGGTCACGATTGTTCCTAGAAAAGGGGTATATACTAGGATACAAGTCTTCTATGGTCTCACAGAATATACTATGTCTCAATCAATCAAACAAGAAGCAGTAATAAAGAACATATAAGATAAAGCAGTAAGACATCCCCAAAACTCTATCAAAATGATTACGAACATAGCTATACAGAATGAAAAGTAGCACAATACTAAGTAATACATAATCATCAGTTGTAGTCTGATTTATATACAATAATGCTACCAAAATGGTTGGAAAATAGGCTCCCAAAATATACGGGCTAAAT